>OY986984.1:6130723-7368890 GCA_963920545.1 Lepidium didymum | reverse complement strand
TACACAAACACTAGCTAGAGTTCTCTACAAACATACAAACACTATATGACAAAAATTACCCAAAATGGGAGTGACACAAACTGAACCAAGCAAAGGAGGATGCTATGTTTCCCTAAAGCATTCCAACGGCTACAAAAGGTTACATGTGGTCTTTAAGCTTTTTCTTCTTCTAGTTGAGACATGTGACCTTATGGTTTGATTCTAACCGAACGCTTTCTCACCCATTGGAATACAAACCGAACTCTTTCTTGTGCCTTGAGTTGCACACAATTAAGTGTTCTTCCTAGCTTCACACTTAATAGTTTAGGTTTAACACAACTGAACCATATTTATCTTGATATCCGGATTCCTTGTGTTAGAAGCAAGCCGAGTTCTTTCTTCCTTGCTTCACACTTAACATCATGAGTTTAACACTCCCCCTCAAGCTTGAATCCGCAATGTTAATCATGAAGGTCAAGCTTGAAAGTTGTAACTCACCACCTCATTAAAAACCTTAGTGGAAAACCCATTGGGATAAAACCAATTAAGGGAAAAAGAGTATGGATCATGGTCACGGCTTGGACATATCAAGTCCAAGAGGCTGAGACAAGCTTCACAAACTTGAGCTTGTTCCACCTGTTCTTCAAATAATTGCTATGTACCATGAAGTCCTTCGACCTTGCTTCGGCCTTGGCTTCATTCCCTCTAATAATCCCCCTCAAGCTTGGACTCCAAGGTACACCAAAGGCCAAGCTTGAAAGCAGTAACAACACTTGGAGAGGCTCCCCCTCTCGGTCAAAACTCCTTAGAGAACCATTCTTCAATGGTTTCATCTTCAACAAATCCATCGTTGACACTCCCTTAGCTTCAGCTCCTAGGATGTCATTGATCATTTTATCCTAGCCAATACTCACAAGGAACACACAAAACATTAGTTTATAAAACGTATTAAAAAGGTTAAGGTTCGTACCTTCACATATCCTTTTCTTTGAATTGGATCATGTAAGCATTAATGATCCTCACATGTCAATGATCAAAGACAGCTGGGTTGCTCTTCCTTGAATTGCAATCTCCTCAAAATTCTAGCTTCAAATTGGTCTAAGTCCAAAAATTAGAAAGATTCAAATTGTTGACTTTTTCAAGACCGTTGACCGTACGGATGGATAGCCAAACTTGACCTGCGGTACATAAACTTCTTGACATGCGGTACATTGCCTCTCGGCCTGCGGTATGCATTTCCTCGACCCGCGGACATGTTGTGCTCGACCCACGGTCCGTACTGCTCCCGACCTGCGGTACACAGAAGACTCGACCCGCAATACATGCCTCTTGACCCAATGGTTGTACCACGGACCACACCTTACGACCGTTGACTTGTTGAGCCAATTGTTGACTTTTCCAGAATTCTTTCCTTTGGCCTTTTCTTGACCTTTTGATGATTTGGTGACCCTTATGAGTCCTTGGTGGCCATTTTTCTCCTTCTTAAAGGGCATTGGGGTGCAAGTAACACTTGTTCCTAGCTAAGATCACATGAAACTCACATGCATACACTCATTCCTTACGAATCCTTAGGCAACATGCTCAAATAAGATCAAAGGAGGAATCCACCTAAGAAGAGAGTTGGGCCAATTTCTTATAGACTATTGGATTATGTTCTTAAGTTTATTAAGTATGTTGATTTGGGCATTGTCATGTGATTAGACCTTAATTTTGTGGCTCCTAAAACCATAGTAGTTCATATATGTATTCCTCAAGACCCTTTGATCATTTTTATCAAAAACATTTTTGCAAAAGATTTTCCTTTGTTTGATCATACTCGAAAACCCTTTGGTGTGAAATATCAAGAGAGTTGTTGAGATAGAAGACTAAGAGACTCTCACATCTCTTAGTAGTTTGATTCAATCCATTGTTGTTCACCAAAATACCAGAAATCGCGACTCCATCTTCAAACTCGTTTACCCTCACTTTTTTGTTGGATTGAGCTCAAAACTCACCATCACACTCATCAACTTTTCATCTTTCTGCTGCTTAATTTTCATTCAAATCCGAGCACTTGTGTGGCTGTACTCGTCCTCAACACTCGAGTTTGTCTATTCATCTTCCATCGGCCAGATCTGGAAGCTATGAAGCATTGCATCACATCTCTTAAGTCCTTGGTGAATACAACCGCTTGATCTTGCTCCTAGGATCATATCAAAAGCGAACTAACATTGCGTTGAACTTAGGTAAGGAGATCACATATGTCGAAGTATGCTATGAACATAGATAGCTCTAAAGATCAAGCTCGACTTCATAACTCAACCATAGTAGCTCATGCCGGGTTTACCAATAACATAGCTTCTAGATTAAGGGAAGAATGACAGTGTTGCAACATATAACACGACCTTAAGTTGGATTAGCAGACTTGCTTATGTGAAAGTGGACTTCCATTGCCTTGAACTTAGCTAAAAGAGAACATAAGTGTAAAAGTATGCTATGAACATGGATAACTCTATGGATCAAGCTCGACTTCATAACTCAACTATAGTAGCTCATGTTGGGTTTACCAATAGACATAGCTTCTAGATTAAGGAACGAATGACCGTGTTGCAACCTGTAACACAACCTTAAATTGGCTTAGCACACTTGCTCATGTGAAAATGGACTTACTATTAGTCTATATCAAAGAGACAAGAGGAAGAGGTCGAAGACCTTTAAGGTCAAAAAGAAGAAGAAGAGGAGAGTCAAGGACGAAGTCACCGAGACAAGGCCGAAGACCTTTAAAGTCAAAAAGAAGAAGAAGAGGAGAGTCAAGGACGAAGTCACCAAGACAAGGCCGAAGACCACCCCAAGTACCTCCAAGAAGGAGGAAAATGGCCACCAAGGACCCATAAGGGTCACCAAATCATCAAAAGGTCATGAAAAGGTTGGATGGTGCATGTGCTGGAAAAATCAATGCGGGGTCCGGAAAGTCAACGGAAGTGTGCTGTGCACCACGGGTAGGCCATCGGGTCGAGAGGCATCTACCGCGGGCAAGGAATTCATGCACCGTAGGAAAGTCAATGGCAGCTCCATAAAGTCAATGGATGGATCATGTACTGCGGGTAAGCCCACGGGTCGAGGGGCGTGTACCGCGGGTCGAGAAATCACGTGCCGCTAGTCAAGTTCAGTACTTACCATGGGTCGAGACACGGACGTACCGTGGGAAGGAGTCTCACGTACCGTGGGTCGAGTTCAGTACATACCGCAGGTCGAGTTTGGTACGTACCGCGGGTCGAGTTCAGTACATATTGCGGGTCGAGAAAACACGTACCTTGGATCGAGGAAACACGTACCGCGTGTAACACCCCCGAACCTATCTAAGATTGGAAGTGCCACTAATGCGTGTTCAAGTCACAAGCTAAGGTTACCGAAACATATTCGGACCTTAACCAAAACCCAAAATACGCATCCCGTCTTAACATACTTAAGGCTTTGCAACCTAAGTACATTAATCCGTTAGGTTTGCCCCGAACTAAGGTTAAGCACATATAATACCATTTGTAATTACGTAATTTACATAACCTTTTTTATAAAACATTTGCAAACCAAAATATAAGTTTCGGCCGAATTTAAAATTTGTTTACTTTACAAACCGTCTTCCATTTGCAAAAGGTAAAAATCTACACCGGCTTTAGTTGCTTCCTTCCGGTTCCTAGTTTGGCTTACTACGGTTTCCTGTAAAGAGGGAAGTGAGAAGTGAGCACAACGGCTCAGTGAGTTTGGGATAAATCACAATTAACGTAAGCAAGCAATACACACAAGTTTCATAGTTCCTATTAATTTACGTATCAATCCATGGTCCGGCCGCAATGCTAACCTTCCGCATTGCCGGACCGCGCTCGTCCCGTACACAGAGTATGGACCGTCCCACACCATTACATACCACAACCATTCATTTCATTTCCGAACCATCCACATCATATCATAACCTTCTCATCCACATTTTAACCTTCTCACAACCTTCCCTCTTAATCACAATCCGACATTATTAACCTCATCACAACCGTCCTTTCCACGACATACCACCAACACTTTCCATTCCATTACCCATTCCACTTCCTTACCTTCCCATCACACTTCCTTCACCACCACTATTTCCACACATACGCACTCAAAACATAAAATACACGAAGTGTCTATTTAATCATAACATTCATAATTAACACTATCCTATACACCAAATTCATGCATCTTCATTCACGGCACATATCACTACTTTTCAGATAATCATCACTTCAAACTACCAGCCTAGATAATATGCCAACTCTTAGCGACTTACCCATGATTGCTTAATTATTATTCAAATACATTAAGTTTTACTACCTCGCAATTCATTTTAGAGATTGTATGTACTAGCAATTTACACACACTCAACTTGTAAACCAACCTAATCAAACTATTAAACTAAATTTTCATACCTCCCTTTAACTTGGACCACACGGCAACTTATCCCATCTAACCTTAAGGTACACGCTACTAATTATACTCACCATATAAGTTTTCTTCCATAAATTTACTTTCACACAACCTACTTACCAACCTCGTTACCTTAGCCAAGATTATTCAATTCAGTTTGTCTTAAGTTCTTTTATCGTTCACGGTTCAATTATCACATCATCTCTTATCAATTCATAATGTGTCACAACTACATAACCTTAATAAAATTCTTCTAGCTTTCGCGGTTCTACATAATTTATTTTGATTCAACTGTTACCACCACACAAACACCTCTTCACAGTCTCCTTCACCTACGTTCTTATACTTCACGGATTACCACTAACCCCATTCTTTAATTATCTCTTCTTTTCTATCATTCCCTTAAGATTCAACAATAACCTCACAAATACTTCACGACCTTATCAATAAACACAACTACCTCATCATTTACTCTCATTAATTATTCCATACTTTCATTATACTTCATCCGAGTAATTTATCACTTATCCCCGTAACTCTCTTTTATTATCTTTTACATAAGACAATACCCAACAATTAGTTTCTAGCCTTGTCAATTGTAACTACACGATCCCCTTTTACCTTCCTCAAATACTCACGGACATAATATAACATCACATATAAATACCAACCCAACATTCAATATTTTTACTAACGTTCTTTCATGATTTTCACCAATATAACACACAACAAAACATCATTCATCATCAACCAATTTTTTAACAACATTTTTCATGAAATCAACACATGTAAATCACTACTTCTTTGCAGTCATTCAATCACAAACTCACCTTAATTTGCTCCTTAAATTCTGAAAGTTTATCTATGGTTTTTGGCTCTCACTTCTCTTCTCCTTCTTCCGCTTCCTTTCTTTTTCTTCTGTTCTTTCATCTCAGCTTATTCACTTCCTCATTTCAGCCTCTCATCCACTATTTATAGAGTGGAAGTAATGATTACCCAAGTAGTTTAATCATCCTTTACTTAACCAAAAATTGCCACTTAAAGAGTGACTAATCTTCTTCTTTGCATGACACATGTCAACCTAGTGACTAATCTTTTCTTCTTAGTTATCTAAACTTAATTATAATTCCACACTTACTTATAATTCTTATTAGACGGTTTTAATTCCGTAACAAATTCCGAGCACATCAATTTCAGACATGTAGTCTTAAAATCTTCCTCATCATTTACCAAGCCTTCTTGCCTTTTTCATGACCAGCTTAAACACTTCCCATTCTCAGCTATTTTGCTTTTGACAAATTATCCAAAAATCGAACTTCGGCTCATTTTTCTTTTCTCTTACGACTTACCAGTCGGATCGGTGTCGGGGCACTATACTGCGGGTCGAGGAAACACGTAACACGGGTTGAAAAAACACATACCACGATACGAGTCAACGGTCGAGGCAAAATGTTAACATACGGATCAACGGCCGAGGCAAAAAGTCAACATTTTGAGAAATCTTCTAAATATTGATTCTAATCAAATGGGATGTTATGTAAGGTTGTTAGGACATAATTAAAGCCTAACTAAGTCCAATATGACCGTTGGAAGCTTATGAAGACATGTGACTCTAACTTTATGCCAAGTTCAAGAAAGATGAGATGTCACTTTCAAGCTTGGGAACTCCACTCCTCTCTCCTCTCCAACGGCCACAAAGCTTTGAATCTAGAGTTTCTTTTGTGCTGAAGCAAACTCATTGTAACTCAATAAATAGAGATTGTATTCCCTTTGTAATTCAATTCAATCTAATACAAAAAGAAGTGTTTACAAATTCTCTCTTCATTTAAGCTTAAGTTAGTAGTTTGCAATGTACTTTCTAGGGTTAGTGAGCTCGAGTAGAGTCTGCCCAATGGCAGACCTCTACCTAAAGACTTCTAGATCTCCACCAAACTCTTCTTATGCTTTATTTAATTATTTACAGATTTAGTTGAATGGTTCTTGAATCCGAGATCTTCTTAGCATACAAACTTCATGTGTTGTAATGCTTTACTAGGATTAGATCCAACCTAGATCCTCAGACCTTGTTGAGGCCGAGCTATTCCATAATATTCTCGGATTTACTAAGGAATTTATGTGTGGATTCAACCACAAGTTGGTATTTCCACACTCTTGAGACCGGGTCAATCTTTTGTGGGTTAAGTGGTTTCTTTCACAAAGTGAAGTCTCCACCTTTATGTTGAGCTTAGTCTCATAAAAACCAACACTTACATTGCCTTGAACTTAGCTAAAAGAGATCACAAGTGTAGAAGTATGCTATGAACATGGATAATTCTAAGGATCAAGCTCGACTTCATAACTCAACCACATAAGCTCATGCCAGGTTTACCTATGGACATAGTGTTAATTTTTTGTGTTTAGAATTGAGAGAAGCCGAGAATGAGAGAATGAGAGGATGAGAAAGAGTTGTGGCTGTAAAAAAGAATTGAAGACGAAGAACATTTCTTAATGAGAAGAGTTACAGCAAGTATTTATAGGCTAGATTACATATGACCTAGGTAGTCCACAACTATACAAAAAGACAAAATGTATTAGAGGAAAGGAGACAACAATGCTTTGGTGTGGTCCTTCTTTTTGTATGGTGAAAGAGAGAAAGAAGGGAGTTGTAGCTATCAGCACCAACAGTCACATAGGGGCTACATGGCTCGACTTCTAGAACCCAGAACAGTTGGTTCCAACAGTTACTTTTCTATGCCCCTATTTTTTGCACATCCACATAAGTGACCCTAAATTTGCACGGTGATATTTTTCACCGGAAGACCCTAAATTTGAATTGTCTTATGCTCCCCCTTAAGCTTGAATCTGCAATGTAAACATTAAGGACAAGCTTGAAAGTTGTGACTCCCCACCTCATTAAAAACCTTAGGGAAAAACCCAATTGGGACAAAACCGCCTAAGTAAAAATAGTATGGTTCATTGTCACGATTTGGACATCTCCACTACTCCAACCTTGGAGTACACAAAGTAACACACCTTTGAACTCGGAGCTTTGGTGAAAATGTCAGCCAGCTGGTCCGAGCTTCTTTTGTTACATGGTAAGATCACTCCTTACTCTACCTTTTCTCGAACCTTGTGACAGTCAACCTCAATGTGCTTTGTTCTCTCATGAAACACTGATATAGATGCAATTTGAATGGCAGCTTGGTTATCACAATGCATTGTGATCGGTTCTTGTAATTCAACTCCCAAATCTTTAAGCAATGCCTTCAGCCATATTAGTTCATCTGTGAGCTTCCTCATAGCTCTACACTCAGCCTCAACACTTGAATATGACACCACCTTCTGCTTCTTGCTCTTCCAAGTGACTAGATTGCCTCCAAGGAATTTGCAATATCCGGTAGTGGACTTGCGATCTTACCTATTTCCGGCCTAATCCGCATCACAATATCCAACAAGAGTTGTGTTCTCATTCCTTCCCATCCATATGTCTTGCTCCGTAGTTCCTTTAAGATATCGTAGAATCCGATCCACCATTTCCCAATAACATAACTTGGGAGCTTGCATATGTTGGCTTACTTTATTCACTACAAAACACAGATCCGGTCTCGTTATGGTAAGATAAATTAAGTTACCAACCATTCTTTGGAATTGATATATATCTTCAAACACTTCATCATCGTTCTCCCCCTTGCACGTTGCTTTGTAGGCATCCTCAAGTGGGGTCTTGGCAGCCCTTGTACCTATAGTACACTCATTCAAAAGATCAAGTGTATAGTTACTTTGAGACAAGAAGAGGCCATCTTTTGATAGGCATACTTCAATCCCAAGGAAGTACTTCATTTCACCCAAATCCTTAATATCAACAACAGAGTTAAGGTGTTCTTTGATACCTTTGATACCTTCTTTGTCACTCCCAGTAAGGATGATATCATCGACATACACAAGAACAATAATAATTCCATCTTTGCCTTGAAGTGTAAAGAGAGTATGGTCAGCCTCAGACTTCTGAAACCCATGACCTCGCAATGTATGACTCAGCTTGTGGTACCGAGCTCTTGGACACTGTTTGAGACCATAGATAGCTTTCTGAAGCCCCAAAACATTCCCGGGTGCCACAATGTGCTATAGACCCGGTGGAGGAACCATGTAAACCTCATCTTCAAGTTCACCTTGTAGAAATGCATTCTTGACATCCATGTTAAACATTGTGAAGCAAGGAAGTGAAGAGTGTAATACAAGGAAGTAAAAAGATCCGCAAGTATGTACACTCATGATCTTAGGTGAATATAGAAGCCTTGTGAAGCAAGGAAATAAGTGTGATCCAAGGAATGAATGAATTGAAGTGTAATGCAAGTAAAGGGTTGACTTGAGTGTGGAACAAGGCACAAACCCAAGTGAAGAGCCGCGGTTCGTACAAGAGAGTGTTGTTGTGGTCTGATGGAATTGTGGTTGTTGGATTGGGTAAGTCACATGTTCAAATATGAAGAAAGAAAGCATAAAGACCACATGTGATCCCCTTGTTACCATTGGAGCTAATGAGAAATAAGGCTCAACCTCCTTTTCTCATGGCGACTAAGGAAATCATCTCTCTTTCCTTTTGGGGTAATTATTTTTCTTTTTGTGTTTGTTGTATATAGAACTAGGTTAGTGCTTACTTGTCTATATATATTTTGGTAACCAGCAATTGTAAAGCTTAAGAGACAATAAAACCTCTCTCTTCGCATACTCTCAAACTCTCTCTCTGCCTTATGGCCAACAAATCTCCAAATCTCCAAAATCTCCATTATATTCTCAATTCTCTATTCATCCAAACAAATCTCACATTCTCCATTTATATTTCCACAAATTCCCACATCGTATCAGAGTAAGATCTATGGTGACTTTGTGTTATTGTTGTTTTGTTGCCTGAAAAATGTTTTCCAAAATTGTTTTCAAACCGATTTTTGCAAAATGTTGTTTTTCTTTCTAAAATTGATTTCTCTTGAGACATTGAGGAGAATGAATGTTACTGAGGCTAAAAACCACTTATTTGAGCATCATATCATCTCCAAGTCTCATCTGGTTCAAAAGGAAAGAATTTATTTGTGTTCTTTATGTTTTTCAAACCGTTTTTAAAATCTGTTTCGGAGAAATGTTTTGTTCTTCATTTGCCTTCTTTAAATCGTGTTTCGTGTTGGTTTATTTGAAGATTTCAAAGTTAAAATCTCTGTTTCATGACCATGAAGAGAGGAGAAAGGTTGTTGTGGTGAAGAACCACAAGAGAGAGAAAGAAATAGATGACCACATGCTTATATCCGTTGGACAATAGAGGGATCTCCTTGGGAGTGACTTTGACCACGGGTTGCTTGGCTTATTCACTCTATTTTATCTTCCTTTAAGCATCATTCTTACCTCTAAGTCACTCCTTGCTTTGTTGATTGGTTTACTTTCAATTTGAAATTCAAAACGTTTTTTGTTTTGTCCATTGGACAAAAGTATAGTCTCTTTCAAGAAAGTTGTATTGTCTTATTTGCTGAATCTTTGTGAGACCAAGCTAGCATTTAAGACTTGTTTTCATCAGTTTCTTGAGTTCAAACCATGTGCTTGAAAACCTTGGGCTGGTGGTCTCTCTTTCTTGTGAAATGTAGAGTTATAAAATCCATTGTATTTTTGATATGTTTTGGCGATTTGAATCAACTCTTTAAAATCATGAACCATGGTAAATCAAACTTGATTCTTATGAATAGAGTGTGTAAAATTATGTTCAATCCATCCATTTTGAATTGAAAATCTTGGACCTAGTTGTGTTGTCATAAATCTCTCGGAGCACATGTGGTCTTTAAGCTTTCTTTCTTCATATTTGAACATGTGACTTACCCAATCCAACAGCCACAATTCCATCCGACCACAACGGCTCTCTCTTTTACGGACCGCGGCTCTTCACTTGGGTTTGTGCCTTGTTCCACACTCAAGTCAACCCTTTAATTGCATTACACTTCAAGTCATTCATTCCTTGGATCACACTTAGTTCCTTTCTTCACAAGGCTTCTATCTTCACTTGAGATCATGAGTGTACATACTTGCGGATCTCTTTACTTTCTTGTATTACACTCTTCACTTCCTTGCTTCACAATGTTTAAGTGGGCCATGTGATTACTCTCTAGTTTACTTATGAGTCATAATTTTACACATGTGATCTCTCTTAGCTAAGTTCAACGTAATGTAAGTTCATTTTGACATGAGCAAGTGTGCTAATCCAACTGAAGGTCGTGTTATATGTTGTAACACAGTCATTCTTCCTTTAATCTAGAAGTTATGTCAATTGGTAAACCCGGCATTAGCTACTATGGTTAAGTTATGAAGTCGAGCTTGATCTTAGAGATATCCATGTTCATAGCATACTTCTACACTTGTGATCTCTTTTAGATAAGTTCAAGGTAATGTAAGTCCACTTTGACATGAGCAAGTGTGCTAAGCCATCTTAAGGTTGTGTTACAGGTTGCCATACGGTCATCCTTCCCTTAATCTAGAAGCTATGTCTATTGGTGAACCCGACATGAGCTATTGTGGTAGAGTTATGAAGTCGAGCTTGATCCTTAGAGCTATTCATGTTCATATCATACTTCTACACATGTGATCTCTATTGATCAAAAATAAGAAAAGGAGCAAAGGTTGGACAAAACAAACGGAAGAAAAACATGTTTTGAGAAAAGTCAACGGTTACTAGAAAAGTCAACAGATGGTGAGGTGTGGACCGGGAGAAGCAACTTGGTCGAGGATCGTGTACCGCAGATGTGGTAAACGGATGCTAGAAAAGTCAACGGTAGGATCATGTACCGCGGTTAGTAGACGGGTAGAGGATCATGTACCGCAGGCCCAGAGACGCATGTACCGCGGGTAGTAGATGGGTCTAGAATCGCAGGCCGAGACTAGCATGTACCGCGGGAAGCAGATGGGTTGAGCTCAGCACGAGTAGGATGTTCACATTTTACAGGACGTGAAAAATGTACCACGGGTCGAGTCTTCACGTACCGCATATTTGTCAATAGTCAGATCCAGAAAAGTCAACGTTTTGGTTTTTGTGGGTTTTCTTCTACATGCGATTGAAGCCCATGAAGCCCATGCTTTTGGTTGACTAAGATGACTTTCTAGAAGCCTAAGAGCCGACTGTTGGAGCTAAAAGAGCGTTGGAGACCAAGAGAAACATGTGACTTGCTTTTCTCTCGGATCGAGACCATGAGAGGTCACTATCATGTCTTGCAGATCCCAAAACATTGTCTCCTTCCTTCTGTCACTGCGGCTAGGTTTAAGCTAAAAGATAATCTTTACATTTTTTCTCTTTTGTTCTTCTTTTATTTTTTATCACGATTCCGCAATTCTAACATGATATCAGAGCAATTTGGTCCTTATTCTCTTTTCTAAACTCAAAATCTCTAGTGTCTCTTCCTCAAATATTTTTCGGTTTCACTTCTCAAATACTTTCGGACAATCTAAACAATGGAAAATTCAAAATCTCTCTACATCTCGGTGGTCTTAAAGGGACCGAATTTCTTGTTATGGGCAAGAACCACAAAGTCAGTCTTGCGCAGCCGTGGAATTTGGAGTCACATTGAAGGTCCAAACTGCAAGCCACCTCAAGCGGTGCTAAGAGGAAAAGATAAAGAAGGATCCTCGGAAACGACAGTAGAAGATGATGACAAATGGTCACAAGATGACCAGACCTTTCTGGTTGTCATCTAAAACTCCCTTGACCCGGCGATTCATGAGGCATACTCCTATTGCGAGACGGCAAAGGAGTTATAGGAAACACTCACAAAGGTCTATGGAAAAATTTCAAACATAACAAGAGTGTTTGAAATTCAAAAGGCTCTCAACAACCTCTCTCAAGAAGTCCTCGATTTTACCAAACACTTTGGTAAATGGAGAAGCTTGTGGGCCGAGTTGGAGATTTTAAGGACCACTACCATTGACCCAAAAATTCTCGGCGAAAAAAGAGAGCAAGACAAAGTCTTTAACTTGCTTCTCACTATTGACTCAACATATTCTGATCTCATCAAGCATATGCTAAGGGCGGACAAGCTTCCAAAACTTGATGAAGTGTGCAGCCACATTCACAATGAACAAGGATCTCTAGGCTTATTTGGTGGAGGAAGTGACCTTCTCATGGCAAGCAAAGTGAGCTACAAACATGAAGACAAAAAGACTCATTTGTGATCATTGCAACAATAGAGGACACATGAAGGATAAGTGCTGGTTCTTTCACCCTCACCTCAAACCGGCTAAGTTCAAGTAAACACCAAGAGCAAATGTTGCTCAAAATGCCGTGGAGGATCAAGAAATGCGAAGTACATCTAGCTGTGAACTAGAGGCTGCGGCTCCAACAAGCAGGCAAGAAAGTGTTCTCAAGCAATCTGATATTGAGCATCTCCTTAAGCTCCTTAGAGACTCCGGTATCACATTTCTATCCCATAAACCCGTAGACTCATTTATTGTTGATTCGGGTGCCTCACATCCTATGATTTGAAATCCTAACTTAATAAATAATGTGAAACCGACTTTAGAAAATGTGGTGATAGATAATGGATCTAAAATACCGGTTAAAGGAGTTGGAACTTTGGAATTGTTTGAGAAAAATACTAAGGCATTTCTTATTCCAGATTTTGCTTCAAATTTATTATTCATAAAAAGAATTTCTTGTGATCTTGATTGCTATGTTATGTTTGGACCTAATGATGTGAAATTTCAGGATATTAAGACCGGAAAAAATCATTGGTGAAGGAACTATCAAGGGCGAGGACTCTATGTTCTTGAAGACACCAAGTTTATCTCTAATATTTCGCATGCTTTAAATTTCGTTTGTAGTTTGAGTAGTGTAGTTTGGCATGGTAGATTGGGTCATCCTCATGCTAGGGCTCTTGAACTTATGGTACCAAGTATGTCTTTTGATAATCATATTTGTGAGGCTTGTATTCTTGGAAAAGTCTAAGTATTTTGTCACATTTATTGATGAAAAATTAAAATACACTTGGTTAACTCTCCTACCTTCAAAAGACAAAGTGTTTAGTGCTTTTAAGAATTTCGAATCATACATTACTAATCACTTTAATGCCAAAATGAAGGTACTAAGAACTGATAATGGAGGGGAATACATGAGCCACTCCTTTCAAGAACATCTTACAAAACAAGGCATTCTTCATCAAACTAGTCGCCCTTATACACCACAACAAAATGGTGTAGCCAAACAGAAAAATAGACATTTGATGGATGTAGCCCATTCAATGATGTTCCATAGGAGTGTTCCAAAGAGCTATTGGGGAGATGTTGTAACTACCGCATGCTATCTCATCGATCGCATGCCCACCAAAATTCTCCAAGACAAGTCTCCATTCGAGGTACTTAAAAACTTAAAATCATCCATTGATCACTTACGTGTTTTTGGGTGTATTTGTTATGTTTTAGTACCCGGAGAACTACGTAATAAGTTGGAAGCAAAGAGCAAGCGGTGTGTGTTCCTGAGCTACTCAACTACTCAAAAGGGATTTAATTGCTATAGTCCCGAGGAAAGGAGAATATATGTCTCTCGAGATGTCAAATTTATGGAAGACAAGGGTCACTTTGATGACAAGGATTGGGACAATTTAAGGGATCTCTCTACCTCATCAACAGACCGTGCCACCAACTTGAGAATCTTGTTCGATCATCTCCGGATTAACTGACCAAATGATCAAGGACCAAGAGCAAATAGTGTACCAAACTTGGGTGAGAACATTGAAAACCGACAAGAGGAACCTATTCAATCAAGTCACATCGATTAAGAAGACGAAGAGGCAAGCTCTTATCAAGGAGGGACTCCCACAACTCATGAGGAGGATGTTGAGGAGGTACCAGCTGAACCACAAGAGCCACAACCTCTCCGTAGAAGTACGAGAATTCGCAAAGACCCATCAAATTGGATCAATACAAGGGTCTACTACAACAATCCAGCCGTGGCACATCCTATTCATAAAATGTGTTCTATCGACCTTTTACCGCATGAACATGCCGCATTCCTTGGAAAGATTGAGGCTGACTTCATTCCTCAAACCTATGAAAAAGCCAAAGATATCAAAGTATGGCACAATGCGGTTAAGGACGAAGCCGGAGCAATGGAGAAAAATCAAACATAGTATGAGTCTGATTTACCTCCGGGAAAGAAGGTGGTTAGCTCAAGGGGGATCTTTACCATCAAATATAAGAGTGATGGGACCATTGAAAGGCACAAGGCTCACTTGGTTGCAAGAGGATTTATTGAAAGCTATGGTGAGGACTATACGGACACCTTTGCACCTGTGGCAAAGCTACATACGGTAACGCCTCAATCTTTGATATGAAAAACAGATTTGAGGTGATCCTTAATACCTTTAATGCCATCCTTATCACTTCTGGTGACTATAATTTCATCGACATACACAAGGATCACAACAATGCCATACTTACCTTGGCAACAGAAGAGTGTGTGATCAGCCTCAGACTTCATAAACCCAAGACTACGTAAGGTATAGCTCAGCTTGTGATACCACGCTATTGGAGATTGTTTAACACCATAAATAGCCTTTCTAAGCCGTAACACATTTCCAGGTGCTACAATGTGTTCTAGACCCGGTGGTGGATGCATATATACCTCATCTTCAAGTTCGCCTTGTTAAAATGCATTCTTGACATTCGTCTCCCACAAATCTCAATAAAGATTAGTAGCTAATGAAAGAATGACACGTATCGTATGTAGTTTGGCAACCAGTGCAAACTTGTCTTGATAATCCTCTCCATATGTTTGAGTAAACCCCCTTGCTACCAATCTGGCTTTATGTCTCTCAATTTGACCATCACTCTTGTATTTAATCGTGAATAGCCACTAAGACGTTACAACCTTCTTGCCAAGAGGAAGGGTCGCTTCATCCCAAGTATGATTCCTATCCATTGCTCCATGTTCTTCACCAACTGCATCCTTCCACACTTTATGCTTTTTAGCCACCTCATAAGTCTTTGGCACAAAGTGTTGATCAAGTTGAGTGATGAATGCTATGTGTGAATTCTTGAAGGTTGGACTAACCTTTATCTTCATAAATCCTTTTCCTTCTATAAACTTCACCTCTCTAGACACCATAATGCTTCTTGCATCCGGAACGTAGCATTTGTACCGTTTTTGTTATTGATCAAGATAAATAAAGGAGCATAGGTTGGACAAGACAAAAGGAAGAAAAACATGTTATGGGACAAGTCAACGGTCATTGGAAAAGTCAACGGACGGTGAGGCATGGACCGCGGGAAGCAACTAGGTTGAGGATTGCGTACCGCGGGTGTGGTCAATGGATGCTGGAAAAGTGAACGGTCGGAACATGTACCACGGGTAGTAGACGGGTTGAGGCCCATGAAGCTCATGTTTTTGGTTCTTCTTCTAAATGCGATTGAAGCCATGAAGCCCATGCTTTTGGTTAACTAAGCTGACTTTCTAGAAGCTTGAGAGCCGACCGTTGGAGCTAAAAGACCGTTGGAGACCAAAAGAAACATGTGACTTGCTTTTCTCTCGGATCGAGACCATGATAGGTCACTATCATGCCTTGCGGTTCCCAAAACTTTGTTTCCTTCCTTTTGTCATTGCTGCTAGGTTTAGGCTGAAGACAACCATTGTAATCCGCCTATTTAAAAGCTAGAAACCTTTGTAAAAGCTTTGCCAAAAATTAAAAAAAAATTATTTTGGCTACATTCTTCACTCTTTTTCTCTCTTGTTCTTCACTTATTCTTCATCATGATGAGGACATAGGTGATAATGAGCATGTAGCTGAGGAAGAAACCACAGCAAGTATGGATTAATCACCACATCAGTCGAGGCAAGCACACTTCTCAACCTCAACACCACCGCTTCAAGCATCCTTACTATTACCAAGGAGTGAGGATGCATAAAGTCATGCTAGAGAATTGTACTCTTTCTCCTACCTTCGATTTTGTCCCAATGGGTTTTCCGAAGGAGGTTTTAATGAGTCAACACCTCTAATGTGCAAAGAAGACTTGTTCACAGATCATCACATCATTCACAAGTCCATGTGCAACATTAGAAGCTTATTTGATCATTTTCTATCATACTTTCCTTATTTGGAAACTTTGTGTTCTTTCCTTGAGTTCTTGTAGTTCTTAAGTCGAACTACATGATGTTTTCTTAAAGACCTAGGTATTTAAAGGAAAACACTTCTAATAAGACAATTATCATTGAATCTAAACAACTTGGCCTCCCTTGCGGAACTCTTCTTCCTCTCATGTGTGTTGAGAATAAATTCTCTACACATGAAGAATCATTGGTGTATCACGAGCTTATCACTTCTCGTGTGGTTCATTTCGCCTCCATCAAACCGTGTGTACCTAGGATGCGTATCTCACCTACATGCATACACCACTTCCGATGTTTTGAAGCTTGTCTTGCCCACCAGAGCGTGTATCATCTTTTGGTATCAGAGCTCAAGCTCCTAATCAGGTTGTGTCAAAATCTATCTCTCCCTGTTTTGTTTCATTTCATTGCATTCATAAAAGCCAAAACAATTTCTCATTGCTTGCATATCAAATATGTTTGTCATTCTGTGATTTTGTTGCATCCATATCATCTCGTGTGTGTGTGTGTATTTCATTGTTGTACGTTAGCCATCTCATATTCATATTGAAAACCAAATAAAAACCGCATTGGATCATTCTCGTCATTCACCTGAGTGTTTCATCCCAGTCACTAGCATCCACAACTGTTCTTTTTTTTAAGAGTGAATTTGAATTGCGATTGATTGAGACCTAAGAACGACTTGTCTAGGCTGTCTAGCTTTTGTCGTACGTGAAGGAATGATGAATTGTGTGTCTTGTTAATGGTGGAACCAAAATCGTGAGCTAGGAAGAAGAAAATAGTCTATAGGGAATTTTCCCTAAGTTTGGCAACCCATTAAATCGCAATTTCAATTTCTTGTGGATTGTCTTTAACCTGTGTATGTTCTTTATTGCACCCATATCTTCTTTCCATTTCTCTATTTACATTGCACACAATTGTTTTGCTACATTTATTGTGCAAAATCGGCATCAACAAATCGCCAAACACATTTGGATTCATTTGCTTTTGTGTTTCTTCTTGTGCAAGGTACAATGGCAGAAAGCTCAGTTCAATCCGACACACAAAACGCCATGATCCAGATGTTGGCATCTATGAAAGCTGAACTAGCCAACCTCATAGCTAAAATTGACCGAGTAGAGGGGCCCATAAACCCAAGAATGGCTGACATTCCTGAATCATCACGGCGAGCAGGACCCTATGTGGTGGAAGACTCACCAACCTCTTCACCTAATCCACTACCAATGCCGCCTGATCTTGAAGAGCCACCCGTCCAGCCACCACCTCAACCAGCTTTCCAACCACACATTGACATCAAGCTCACGCCTCCAACCTTTGCTAGGAGAGTTGATCCAAAGACATATCTAGACTGGGAGAGGAGGATATAGCATATTTTCGAGTATTATCGATATGCTGACCCTAGGAAGGTGACTCTAGCTGCAGCTCAATTTACTGAGCATGCACTAACTTGGTGGGATTGAGAAGTTGCTGATAGAAGAAGGAACTAATATGGTCATTTAAAAGCATTGGAGGATCTCAAATTCATCATGAGAAGACGTTATGTGCCACCACATTTCCATAGAGATATGCAGAAATGTTTTAGGCGTTTGACTCAAGGCAACAAGAGTGTTGAAGAGTATTTTGAAGAATTCGAGCATTTGAGGAATCGATTGGAGATTGAAGACTCTCAAGAAACTCTAATGGTTCAATTCTTAGATGGACTACAAGAAAGAGTGTCACGCAAAGTGGAGAGGTAAACTTATCATGACCTTGGTTGTTGCATATCGCCATTCAGATCGAGCAACAAATAAACCATAAGCCCACTTCCTATACGCCAAAGCCTAAAGCTAATTCGGGTGCTAATCTTAAACAGGTAGATAAAGGCCAAGGGCAGCAAGGAGACACACGGCTCAAGAGTAAAACCATTGAGGGCAGCAAGGTACCTAAGAATGATTTCCGTGCAACCCAAGCAAGTGCACCAAACCCTAAACCTCAACGAAGCCGAGATGTTACCTGTTTTAAGTGTGGGGGCAGAGGGCATATGGCAAGGGAATGCCGCAACCAGAGAGTAATGATACTCACACATTCCGGAGACTATGAGTCTCAAAATGAAGAGGATGAAGCTGAACAACAATATGGTGAAGAGATGGAATATCCTGATTCTGGGGAGCTACTAATGATGAGGCGAGTCCTCAATGCAATGTTAGACCCTGAGGAAACAACACAGCGTGAAAATATCTTTCACACAAGGTGTACCATCCAAGGGAAGGTATGTTCACTTATAATAGATTGAGGATCGTGTATTAATGTTGCTAGTTTGTACATGGTGGAAAAGCTCGGATTAGAGAAGTACAAGCATCCTCAGCCCTATAAGTTAAGGTGGCTTAATGAAAAAGCCGAGCTATGCATCACAGATCAAGTGAAGGTTTCCTTTAGTGTGGGTCGATACAATGATCAAGTGGTGTGTGATGTGGTACCAATGCAAGCTGGCCATCTCTTATTAGGACGTCCCTGGCAGTTTGACAAAGAAACCACACATAATGGGCGGACTAACTTGTACTCTTTTGTTCATGATAAGCGCATGATCAATCTAGCACCCTTGTCACCGTAACAAGTGCAAGAGATGCAAATGAAGATGGTTAAGGATAAATTCAAACCTAGGGAGAATTTCTTGTGATATTTAAAGAGCTCTTGAGTGCAGATCACGCAGGGAAACCACTACCACTAGAAGCCGCTAAGCTGATTGAGACATACTCCGATGTGCTCCCAGAGGAGTTACCGGCTGGTTTACCACCCATGCGAGGTATTGAACATGGCATCGACTTCATTCTAGGAGCACAATTGCCCAACCGACTGGCGTATAGAGTGAACCCCGAAGAAGCCAAAGAAATTGAGCGACAAGTGAGAGCTGATGGCACAAGGATATGTTCGAGAAAGCTTCAGTCTGTGTGCAGTACAAGTTGTACTTGTGCCCAAGAAAAATAGCAGCTAGAGAATATGTGTTGACGACATGCTGAGTGGTGCAACCATCTTCTCCAACATAGACTTGAAAAGTGGGTACCATCAAATCAGAATGAGGGAAGTAGATGAGTGGAAGACAACATTTAAGACCAAGCCTGGTTTGTATGAAGGGCTGGTCATGCCGTTCCGTCTGTCCAACGCCCCCAACACCTTTATGCGCGTAATGAATCATGTACTTAGGCCTTACATTAGTTTGTTGTTGTGTACTTCGATGATATCCTTATTTATAGTTTGTCTTATCCTTAACATGTGACACATCTTGAGCTGGTAATACAAACACTTCGAAGGGAAGGATTGTTTGCCAATCTTAAGACGTGCACATTCTACACTGATCAAGTAGTTTTTGTAGGTTTTGTTGTGAGTGCACAAGGCCTACAGGTTAATGAAGACAAAATTTGAGCTATCAAAGAATGGCCAACACAACCGAGTATAAGTCAAATGAGAAGCTTTTACGGACTGGCCAGCGTCTATAGACGGTTTGTGAAGGATTTTAGCAGCATTGTCAGCCCTCTAACAACTCTAATTAAGAATAATAACGAGTTCAAGTGGGGTGAAGCACAAATACAATCCTTTCAGCGCTTGAAGGAGAAACTCACAAACGCACCAGTCTTAGCCTTACCAGATTTCAACAAGACCTTTGAGCTAGAGTGTGATGCGTCTGGAGTGGGAATAGGAGCTATGCTAACTCAAGGGGGCATACCCGTAGCCTATTTTAGAGAGAAGTTAAGTGGAGCAACATTGATTTACCCCACCTACAAGAAGGAGTCATATGCATTGGTAAGGGCTATGGAGTCTTGGCAGCACTACATGCTGGCTACGGAGTGTGTCATCCACACGGATCATCACATCCCAAACTACTCCAACAACTAGAATGGAGTCACATGTGACTCTTAGCTGAGTCAAATCAACACATGTGACTTAGTTTCTTCTAGTTAAGCTTCTGGTTGACATTTAAGCTAACAAGATACTCATATAGTGGCCCACAAGTTCCAACGGATCTATTTGATCCACACTGTGTTCTTTGGTTGCCTTGCGTTCCACACAAGCTCATTTGCTTGCAGCACACTTCATAGTTTAACATTCCCTTCATCGAGTTTGCTTATAATCGAGTTATGCATTCCGCCACCAGTATGTCTCCTTTTGAGATTGTGTATTGGTTCAACCCAAGGTCACCACTCGATCTCACTCCACTGCCACCAGCCTAGGTTGTCAACTTGGAAGCTGAAGCTAAGACATAATACATTAAGAAGATTCACCAAAAAGCAAAGGAGAACATTGAAAGAAAAACTGAAGTGTACAACACCAAACAAGCTAACAAGGGCAGGAAGCAAGTAATCTTCAAGGAAGGGGATTGGGTCTTGCTGCACTTCAGACCATAACACTTTCCAAACAAAAGGAAGCGCAAGCTTGCACCGCATGGAGATGGACCCTTCAAAGTGTTGAAACAAATTAATGACAATGCATACCAATTGGAGCTGCCAGGTGAGTTTAATGTATCATCTACTTTCAATGTTGCTCACTTGGAACCTTTTGATGTAGGTAATGATTCCGTTTTGAGGACAAAGTGCTGTGAAGGGGGAGGGAATGATGAGGACATAGGTGATGATGAGCATGTAGCTGAGGAAGAAACCACAGCAAGTATGGTTCCACAAGTACCTAGCGGCCCTTTAACTCGTCTCAAAGCCAAAGCCATTGGTTACAAGTTCTCCAAGTTTGTTGAGCATGTCACAATCAAGGCATTGAATGTTGGCATATAAAAGGCTTTAGATTCTCTATCAAACACCCTAAGATCACCAATTCCTTTGATAGGTACTTTCTTTCCATCCGCAATACTAACACATCCTAAGGCCGGTTTTAAATTCTTAAGCAAGTTCATACTTGATCATATGGTGAGTAGCTCCAGAATCTACCACTAATGGTTTAGCAATTTTTGAAACATAAAAAGAGTTACCGGACTCCTTTAGAGCGTTTATGGACTTGATGAGTTCCTCAAGGTCAGATTTTCTCACAAAGTCACCATGAGCAGCCACCATTGCACCTCCTACAGCCGGTTGATTTGAGGTAGAACCGCTAGCTTGACCCGTGAAATCTTCACTTGAATGGTTGGGCTTAGGCTTGTCCGACAGCTTGTTCTGCTCGAGGTGTGGGTGAAGAATCCAACAACGGTCTTTGGAATGGCCCTTCTTCTTACAATGGTCACAGAAATACACCTTCCTTTCATCTTGACGGTAAGATACCTTGTTAGCCATAGCGAGCTCCCCCTTTCCACTGAGAAGGTTTCTAGAGCCTTGCTCTCTTTGAATATAGCTGCAAACTTCTTCCAAGCTAGGACCAACATAAGACCAAAACACCTTGTCTTGCTCAAGTCTTTCTCCCAACACAACCGGATCCACCGTTGGTGACCTTAGCATTTTGAGTTCAGCCCAAAGAGACCTATACTTCCTGAACCATTGTGTGAACTCCATGTCTTCTTGACTCAAGTCATTAATAGCCTTCTTTGAGAGGTTACCATACACCTTCTTGAGGGTATAACATAAGTGTTTTGCACTTTCACAATATGAGGAAGCTTCATGAATAGGTGGATCAAGAAAGCTTATGATGATTACAAGCGCAACTTTGTCATCTTGGTATCATTTTGCCTTTTCATCTTCAATAGCCACCACCGCACTTGTGTCACCTTCCTTCTCCTTACCCAACGAACGGACTGTCCTCTTTGGAGCTTCACCTTCAATATGAGCCCAAAGTCCACGGCCACTCAAGATGGTCTTCACGGTTCTAGACCATAGCAAGTAGTTCACTCCTTTAAGAGTGACATGAACAGCAAAATTCTTGGAATTATCCATCAGAAATGGAGAGAACACCCTTTGACCCAACGGATAAAAGAAAAGCTTCAAGAACACCAACACTGGTGAATGGATGCATAAAGTAAGAAAGAGAGAGATTCAGCGGAATAAAAGAGTCACAAGAAGTCTTATGGCTCTGGTACCATGTAAGTTTTATTAGAAAAAAAGATTATGAGATTAGAGTAATCGAGATTGAGAGGAAGAATGAAGAAGTAATGTTGCAATTCTGAGAGAATAGAGTATGGAAGAAGAGGAATTCTCTTTCTTAAACATTACAAATAGTCTTTACAACTTATTTATAGAAGAAACTAATCAAACCCAACCTACACACACATACATACTCGGCCATATACATTTAGATAGCATACAAACTACTACAAGACTAAACTTACCCAAATTGGTACACACACAAACTGTTGGAGCCAAAGGTGGATGGGAACATTACCCAAACTGCTCCAACAGCTAGAATTAGTCACATGTGACTCTCAGCTGAGTCAAACCAACACATGTGACTTGGTTGATTCTAATTAAGCTTCTAGTTGACTCATAAGCAAACAAGAGACTAATCACGTGGCCCACAAGTCTTAACAGCCCTATTTGATATGCGCATTGTGTTTCTTGGTTGTGCCTTGCGTCCCACACAATATGCAACCTTTTTTGCTTTGCACTTCATTATTACATTTAACATGGATAACTCTAAAGATCAAGCTCGACTTCATAACTTAACCACAGTAACTCTTGTCGGGTTTACCAATAGACATAGCTTCTAGATTAAGGAAAGAATGACAGTGTTGCAACATATAACACGACCTTAAGTTGGATTAGCACACTTGCTCATGTCAAAATTGCTGGAATTTGCAGAAGTATAACTGTGAGAATGGTTGAGATATGAGAGTAGAGAATAAGAGATTTAGGAACCAAGAGATTAAGAGATTTAAGTAACTGAGAATGGAGAGATTGGTGAAGAAGAAAGGATTTCTTTCTCTTAAGTTATTACAAGTGTTACAACATATATAAAGTGAGGCACGAAATCCCTAGACTATTCTCTCAGCTGAACAATACAAAATGCTAGAGACAAATAATTACAAAAGAGGAAAGGTTCCTCATTGACTTTACAAAAGGAACAAAAAGGTGTTGGTCTTCTTTGGGTAACTAACGCCTATAAAGGCTCAACCAACAAGTGGCTTCTCCAACGGTCATGTGATGTCATTAGTAAGCAAGTGACTCTTTCTAGTCACATTTCCAACCTTTTGTTGCTTCTAAACCGAATGTAAGTGTTCATTACTTACTGATTGCATTTGGTTCATTTCTGCACAATCTATCACTTCTTTTCAATTGAGATTACGAGTTTAACACTCTCCCTCAAGCTTGAATTCGAAATGTAAATCATTAAAGTCAAGTTTGAAAGTTGTAACTCACTACCTCATTAAAAACCTTAGTGGAAAACCCATTAAGATAAAACCAACTAAGGGAAAAAGAGAATAAATCATGGTTACGGCTTAGACATAGTAAGTCCAAAAGGCTAAGGGAAGCTTCACACACTTGAGCTTGTTCCACCTTTTCTTCAAATAATTTCTTTGTACCATGAAGTCCTTCGGCCTTGCTTCGGCCTTGGCTTCATTCCCTCTAATTCTCCCCCTCAAGCTTGGACTGCAAGGGATATAAGAATGACCAGCTCTACTTCGAACTTTATCTCAAGACAAGACTGGTGGAGCTCGAGTTCAACCTCAACACCAAAGGAACGTGGAAATGACCATGGAACCAAGGAGAAAGCAACCAATTGCTACACATTCATACCTTGATGCTTGAGATGAGCATTCCAAGAAGATTAACCAAAGAGTGTGTAGCTCAATTATACTCTTTTTCCCTTATAGTGAGTTTTATCTCTCACCATTTTTTCCTACTAAAAGAAATTTTTTAAAAGGTGTGTTAACTTGTTAGTTTGTGTCGAAATCATCACCAGTTTGTTTAATCATCATGTGACTCTTTATTTCTTTTGTATCCATATCGCTTGTTCACGCTTTCACCATCTGTTTTTCGTGTGTCTTTTAATATCACCTTGTTTATCTCCAGATCTGCATCCATACAACTTGTCTTTTCGTATTCTTGAACTGAAACATCATAGATCAATTAAAGAAGGTTGAATCGTGTGTTATAGTCTTCCGCTTGCTCAGTTTTTGGCTGAATCTTACCATAATATCATTCGAAGTTTTTGCATCTCTATAGTTAATCATCCTTTCGTGATTATCTGTTCATATTCTTAATCAAACTTGTTTGTTAAAATAGCATAAGTTGTGATCGAGTGTTCTAATTGTCTTGCTCAAATCGTTTGAATCATTTCTATATAGAAGCTCTGTTATGTTGTTGTGAAAAGCTTTGAACCTTTTGGACTCTTTTACTGGTTTAGTTTGTTCTTAATAGCAGTAAACCATGGAAGAGCAACAAATGTTTTATTCTGACCAAAGCACATATGATGAGGAGGATTGCTACATGGACAAAATTTTGACTCAAACTGAAGAAGACTATGGTCTTGGAGTAAGCATAAAAGAGATTGATCCTAAACCACCATATTATGATTCTTATCAATCAGACGACACAAGGAGTTCAACATGGAGCAAACAACATAAAACTCCTTACACTTCTAACTCTGTGATTTATATTAATCCCTATCGTCAATCTGCTCCTAAAATTTAACTCTATGCATTTTCAGGGAGAAACAACTATCTAGAGTGGGAAGAAAACATGGAAGATTGATTTTACTACAACCAAATCATAGAGGAGAAAAGACAAGTTTATGCCTTCATACAACTCTTTGGAGAAGCTTATAAGTGGTGGGTTCGAGAAAAGGCTGAGCGCAGAAGATATAAGGAGCCAACTATCACCACTTGGAGAATGCTAAAGGAGCTGTAAAGAAAAAGAGCTTATAATTTTCGATAAAAATCAGGATCCTTTAGACGAAAATCAGGCCAAGATCGAGACAATTCATACCAAGCTCAACAAAAATTCATTTCTGATCGAGGTGAGGTTGGAAATGGTCGAGACAAAGATAGATCTAGTCGTGAAAGAGTTGATACTGGTCGAGGCAGAGTTGATATTGGTCGAGGCAGAGTTGGTATTGGTCGAGTAAATGAGCCTTTTGGTTGAGATAGATTGGCTAGTGGTCATAGAAGTAATAAGCAAGCTGAAACACTTGAGACTCAGTTAAGAAAACAAAAACTCGAAGACGACATCAAAAAATGTAAGCAAGAAATGCTTGAGATTGTGGAGGCATTCCATAAGAAGAAACGAGTTACTCAACAATCAGTTGATACTAAAGCAAACGAGAATCTCATGGTGTATACTAAAGATGTGGAAGCTAAGTCAATCTCTCCACCCAAAAAGGTCATTGAACCAGTTGTTGTTCACACACAAAGCCTTCAACCATCACTTGAATCAAGCAATGAACCAAAGCATTGTAAGTCCTCTAACTTTCCAAAATGCAAGGAAGCTACTTGTTATATTTGTCGAGAGAAAGGACATATTGCTGCAACTTGCCCTAGAAAAATTGAGCTAGTTATCTCTTCAGTAGGGTAAGAATTGAACTCACCAAACGCAACTAGTGAAGTAATTAATAAAGGTTTAGAACATTCCAATTCTTGTGTCATGCACTTGTTCTTGTCAAGAGATGTTGATTCAGAGCATATTTTGGAGCATGGGAATGACAAAGCTCAAGAGAGAACCAAAGGAGAGAACCAACTTTCGTTGCCAACCACTTCGCAAACTTCACTCGAGCTGGTAGGGATCGAGTGATGGGATCGAGCTTCACATTCGGACAGTGATAAAATGGAACTCGAGCACTACACCTTGAGTCAAGGGATCGAGTTTGAGCAATCTGACCAACCTGAAGCTGAAATGTTCTCAAACCTTTTGTGTGGCACTCATGTAAGTTTGGCTTATGAGTCTATTCAGTATTTGAATAATATCTTATAAACTCGTAGTTTCAAAAAATCTGTTTTGAATGTGGAAATTTCTAGTATAATACACTTGATTTTGTCCTTAAGTGCCAAGGAAGATACATGTAGCATGAATTTGTCCAATGGCCTAGGAAGAACCACAACCACGAGGAGCTTGACAATGGATCAAACGGAGAAAGAAACCAGTGAAATGGAGCAGCCAACTAGCTTTGTAAAAGAACCGACCCTTATGCCAATTCCTTGTGACTACCAAAGAAAACACTGTAAGGAAATCGATTTGGTTGTGAATGGACCTAATTTGTTTTTGATTGTTTCTGCTGAAGATGAAAAACGTTTTGGTTTGGAAAATGTGAAAGAATTTTGTGTCTCAAATTCTGTCTTTGAAAAAATGATTCCATCCTTCAAAGCATTCACACCAGAAAGGTTCTCTAAGCAAATGGGTTTTCTGTTTGATGAATTTTGTGAATTTAGTTCTTCATTGAGGGTTTTTTTGTGCTACAGCGTGTTTGACATGATTAGGTTTAAAACCAAATGTGCATTATTTAGAACTTGGCCTGAATTGGATTGCTTGCTTAGTAACTTGTTGATTGAACCTTGTAAACTGAGAAATCCTATGCTTAAACTTAACCAATCGAAAAGAACATAAGAAGCTTTAGGTCATGACAACATGCTGGATTATCTTATTAGATTGTTTGTCTTTTCCAAACGCATATTTGATATGGTTTCTCTAGTGCTTGTGAAAATAAAGGAAACACATGTTAGGGGATCAAGGACAAAGATAATTCAAGTTATGAGCAATCAAGTTGATTGTTGACCAAGACAACAACTGAGTTATCACTTTAAGATTTGGAACTGGAAGTACCTAAGAACGAAAGCCCCAAATAGAGGTTCTAGAACTGCGTTCAAACGCACAAGAGGAGATGATGATCAACGATTCAAGCCACCTGATTTGAATCAAAACAAGGATCTCCTTTGAAGTGACTTTGACCACGGTTTGCTTGGCTTATTCACTCTATTTTCTCTTCCTTTCATCATTCTTACCTCTAAGTCACTCCTTGCTTTGTTGATTGATTTACTTTCTATTTGAATTTCAAAACGTTTTTTGTTTTGTCCATTGGACAAAAGTATAGTCTCTTTCAAGAAAGTTGTGTTGTTTTATTTGCTGAATCTTTGTGAGACCAAGTTAGCATTTAAGACTTGTTTTCATCAGTTTCTTGAGTTCAAATCGTGTGCTTGAAAACCTTGGGCTGGTGATCTCTCTTTCTTGTGAAATGTAGAGCCATAAAATCCATTGTATTTTTGATATGTTTTGGCGGTTTGAATCAACTCTTTAAAATCGTGAACCGTGGTAAATCACACTTGATTCTTATGAACTAGAGTGTGTAAAATCTTGGACCGAGTTGTATTGTCATATATCTCTCGGTTTGTATTTTATGAAAAATGTTGAAAATTGTTGTGTTTGTTTCTAAATTTTGTGTGAGTTTTTTGGTGTCTAACATCTTTGTAGTAGCATAAACTTTTCCAGGACATGCACCATCCGACCTTTTCATGATATTTTGATGATTTGGTGACCCTTATGGGTCCTTGGTGGCCATTTTCCTCCTTCTTGGAGATCCTTGGGGTGGTCTTCGGCCTTGTCTTGATGACTTTGGCCATGACTCTCCTCCTTTTCTTCTTCTTGACTTTAATGGTATTCGGCCTCTTCGGCCTCTTCCTCTTGTCTCTTTGATATAGACTAATACTCTCGACCTGCGGTGTAATGCCCCGACTACGATCCCACTAGTAAGTCGTAAGGAAAAGGAAATGAGCCGAAGTTTGACTTTCGGATAATTTGTCAAAAGTGAAATAACTAAGAATGGAGAGTGTTTAAGCTGGTCAGGAAAGAGGCGAGATGGTTCAGAAAGTAATTGGGAAGGCTTTAAGACCAAGTATCGAAAATTGATGTGCTCAGGAAATTAGCGTGCTCGGGAAAGTTGCAAATTTAAACCGAGACTAAAAGCTTAAGAGGAAACTTAAACATTAAGTAAGCTAAGTGATGAGTCATTAAGGAAATTGATGAGTCATTAGCAATGACACATGGCCTAATTTAGGAGAGCTTAATCACCAAGAAGCTTTTGTGGTTAACCTCCCTTCATGCTTGGTTAAGCTACTAGCTTAATTAAACTATAAATAGGAGGTGAGGCTTAAGAGAATGGTGAAGAAAACCTTAGTGTTTGCTGCTAAGTTGTTGTCAAAACCTTTGATAAATCATTACCAAAAGCCTAAGAGTTAGTGTTTAAAGAGAAGGATCATTTTGCTTAATCCCCGCCGAGCAAAGGAAAAAGTGTCGAGGTGAGTTTGTGGTTAGGTCTGCTTAAGGGAAAGTGATTGTGTGTCCGTGATTGTGTGATGAATTAGTTTAAAAGATCGTATCATGATTGTATGTGGCTGTGATAATTGTTATGTTGTGGCCAAATCTTGATAGTGAGGCCCTTGTGTTTATTTGCGGATTGAATGATGGTGGGATTAGAAATTATCATGGGTAGTTACGTGATTTGTGTGGCCGTGTATTTGTTGCGTGAATTGTGTGGCCATGTATTGTGGCGTAATTGTGTGGTTGTGTGTGTGTGATAGTTGTGATGGATCATGACCGCGTGTTGTTGTGATGAATTGTTAGTTGTTGGTCATGTATTGTTGTGTGATAATTATGATGATTCTAGCTTGGACGTAGGTTGATTATGTGGCCAAGTATTGTGTGATAATTGTGATGGTTCTAGCTTGGTCGTAGGTTGATTGTGTGGCCAACTGTTGTGTGATAGTTGTGATGGATCATATTGTTATGATGTGTTCATAACGTGAATGTGTTGAGTAGATTGAATAGATGATTGTCACGTTATTTATTAAGGTGCGATAATACATGTTGTGAATGTGAGTTGCACTTAGTAAATCGATGAAAGTTTATTAATTCGCTAAGTGTAGTTGCGGGTATATTAATAAAGGATAATAATCATGAAATGGTAATATTGGGAATTGAAGGAGGGTTGTAAGTAAATAAGGGTCACGTGAATGGGTAGGTATGTTTTATGTGTTGATTACATGTGAGTAAAGGTTGTGGTAAGGATGTGTGTGTGATGTGTGATGATTTACTATTAAATGCGTGAATTGATTGTTTTATAATGTATGATGTGCACATGATGGTGGTTGGTTGTGGATTGAGATAGTTTGTGGATGGTGTTTGTGTTGGTTATGAATGAGGCTTCGTACCGGGTGAGGGTATGTGAAGCGGATAGTGATGGTTGTGAATGTGGCTTCGTACCGGGTGAGGGTACCTGAAGGTACGTGAAGCGTCGGGTGACCCGTACTGTGTGTACGTGGTGCATAGCGGACCAGCAACGCATGTACTGTAATATATTGTGTTGTGACTAACCGCATTGGTTTGTTATGTGTGTGACGGACCGGCAACGCGGGTACTGTAATATATTGCGTTGTGACTGGTCTGTAAGTGTTTGTGACTGTTGATTGATGGTTGTGTGTTGTGTAAAGGGTGAATTGTTTGCTTGTGTGAGTTAGGCGAATGCATTTGTTGTTATGTATTATTATGTTAACATTGCCTAGTGGGAGTTCCCAAACTCGCTGAGAAAGGTAATTGCTCACGTCTCACTTCTCTTTTGCAGGTGACCGTAGTAAGAACCCCTAGGCTACGAAGGAAAGCATAGGAGGCCGGTGTAGATTTCTCCTTTTGCAAATATATATAAAGAATGTGGTTTGTAAAGTTGTTTTAAACTTGGCCGAGGATTTCGTTTTGTTTGGTAAATGCTTTTGAAAATAGTACAAGTGTTTTCATATAAAGTGGTTCATGTATGTGCTTAGCTTTGGTCCGGGGCAAACTAACGGACTAGCATTTCAGGTTGCAAAGCCTTGATATGTTAGGACGGGATGTGTGTTCGAGCTTAGGTCAAGGACCGAATATGTTTCGGATCCCTTGACTTGTCGGCTTGAATGCGCATCAATGTAGCGTTGACTTTTCAAGCACCATCCGACCTTTTCATGATCTTTTGATGATTTGGTGACCCTTATGGGTCCTTGGTGGCCATTTTCTTCCTTCTTGGAGATCCTTGGGGTGGTCTTCGGCCTTTTCTTGATGACTTCGTCCTTGACTCTCCTCCTTTTCTTCTTCTTGACTTTAATGGTATTCAACCTCTTCCTCTTGTCTCTTTGATATAGACTAATAAGCATAACCGTGTTGTAACCTCTAACACGACCTTAAGTTGGCTTAGCACATTTGCTCATGTCAAAGTGAACTTACATTGCTTTGAACTTAGCTAAAAGAGATCACAAGTGTAGAAGTATGCTATGAACATGGATAGCTCTAAAGATCAAACTCGACTTCATAATTCAACCACAAAAGCTCGTGTCGAGTTCACCAATAGACATGGCTTCTTGATTAAGGGAAGAATGAACGTGTTGCAACATATAACATGACCTTAAGTTGCATTAGCACATTTGCTCATATCAAAGTGAACTTAACGAAAAGAGATAACATGTGTACAAGTATGATATGAACATGGATAGCTCTAAGGATCAAACTCGATTTCATAACACAACCATAGTAGTTCATGTCGGGCTTACCAATAGACATAGCTTCTAGATTAAGGGAAGAATGACCATGTTACAACTTATAACACGACCTTAAGTTGGCTTAGCACACTTACTCATGTCAAAGTTAACTTACATTGTGTTGAACTTAGCTACAAGAGATAACAAGTGTAGAAGTATAATATGAACATGAATAACTCTAAGGATAAAGCTCGATTTCATAACTCAACCACAATAGCTTATGTCGGGTTCGCGAATAGACATAGCTTCTAGATTAAGGGAAGAATGACCTTGTTGCAACCTATAACGCCTCTCAAAGTTGGCCTAGAACACTTTCTCATGTCAAAGTGACCTTAGATTGTGTTGAAATTAGCTAAAAGTGATCACATGTGTAGAAGTATGATATCAACAAAAAGAGCTCTAAGCATCAAGCTCGACTTCATAACATAACCACATTATCTCATGTCGGGTTCACCAATAGACATAGCTTCTAGATTAAGAGAAAAATGACCATGTTACAACCTATAACACGACCTTAAGTTGGCTTAGCACACTTGTTCATGTCAAAGTGAACTTACATTGTGTTGAACTTAGCTAAAAGAGATCACATGTGTTAAAGTATGATATGAACATGGATAGCTCTAAGGATGAAGCTCGACTTCATAACTCAACCACAGTAGCTCATGTTGGGTTCACCAATAGACATAGCTTCTACATTAAGGGAAGAATGACCGTGCTACAACCTATAACACAACCTTAAGTTGGCTTAGCACACTTGCTCATGTCAAAGTTAACTTACATTGTGTTGAACTTAGCTACAAGAGATCACAAGTGTAGAAGTCTGATATGAACATGGATAGCTCTAAGGATAAAGCTCGATTTCATAACTCAATCACAGTAGCTTATGCCATGATTCATGTTCTGGTGGACAAAGTCAGCTTCAACTCAGTGGAAGTGTTGTATGCTCGAAGGTGAGATTCTCAGCCTTATTACACACGGTTTGATGGAGGCGAATTGGACCACATGAGAGGTGATAGACTCGTGATACACCAAGAGTCCTTCAAGTGTAGAGAATTGATTCTCAACACACGAAAAGAAGAGAAAGATCCGGAAGGGAGGCTAGGTTTTTGATTCAAAGATGATTATTCCCATTAGAAGTGTTTGCCTTGGTTTAAATACCTAGGTCTTAAGAAAAACAACATGTAGTTCACTTAAAACTACAAGAACTCAACAAAACAGCACAAAGTTTTCAAATAAGGAAAGTAAGACAAAAACAACTAAATAAGCTTCTAAGGCTGCAGATGGACTTGTGAATGATATGATGAGCCATGACCAAGTCCTCCTTGAACAGTAGAGGTGTTGCCTCTTTAAAACCTTCTTCGGAAAACCCATTGGGACAAAACCGAAGGTAGGAAAAATAGTACAATTCTCTAGCATGGGTTTATGCATCCTCACTCCTTGGTAATAGTAAGGATGCTAGAAGCGGTGGTGGTGAGGCTGAGAAGTGTACTTGCCTCGGCTGATATGGTGATCAACTTGTGCTTGATGTGCTCCTCTCGGTTGTAGTGTTTAGCTGGTGAGAATTCTTCTTCCGTCAACCCATGTGTGTTAGCTTATCTTGTGTACGCCTCAATTCTTCTCTCTATGTTCTCCTTTGCTCTTTGGTGAATCTTCTTAACATATTCTGCCTTGGCTTCACCTTCTCGGTTGACAATCTTGGTTGGTGGCAATGGAGTAAGATCGAGTGGTGATATTTGGTTGAATCCATACATAATCTCAAAAGGAGACATTCTTGTGGATGAATGCATAGCTCGGTTGTAAGAAATCTTGATGAATGGAATAACTCCAACAAATTTTTCAAGTTCTTCCCAATCATTGCCCTTAGCAATGTGGATAATGTACGGTTGACCACTTCTGTTTGTCCATCTATTTGAGGATGACAAGTAGTAGAGAAAAGCAGCTTGGTTCCTAACTTCTTCCACAAGGCTCTCTAAAAGTGACTAAGAAACTTGGTATCTCGATTAGATACTATTGTTCTTGGAATACCATGCAATCTCACTACTTCTTTAAAAAACAATGTTACAATTTGAGATGCATCATTGGTCTGGGAACATGGTATGAAGTGAGCAATCTTCGAAAACCTGTCTAAAAAACAAAAATGGAATCTTTGTGGTTTATCGTAGGCAAGCCTAGCACAAAGTCCATAGATAAGTCAGTCCAAGGTGTAGTAGGAATCGGTAAAGGTAGGTATAAATCGTGAGGGTGTGCTCTGGACTTGGCTTTCTTGCACACAACACACCATGCACAGTATTCTTTAACATCTTTTCTCTGGTGAGGCCAATAGAAGTGTTCCCTCAGCATGTCTAACGTCTTGGAAACCCCAAAGTGTCCCATCAAGCCACCTCCATGTGCTTTTCTCAACAAGAACTCGTATAGAGTCCTTGGGAATACACAACCTCCTCTCCTTAAACAGAAACCCATCAAACAATTAGAAATTGGTGTAAGCTCCTTTGCCGTGTTCCTTAAAGATCTCTTCGAAGTCTTCATCTGCCATGTAGAGTTCCTTCATTAACTCAAACCCTACTACTTTTGCTTCCATAACCGATATGAGTGTATATCTTCTTAATAGTGCATCAGCTACAACATTCTCTTTTCCCTTCATGTACTTAATCACATAAGGGAATGTCTCAATGAATTCTAACCAGCGAGCATGTCTTTTTTTCAACTTGGTCTGCCCCTTCAAATGTTGCAAGGTTTGATAATCCGTGTGTATGACACACTCTCTAGCCAGAAGGTAGTGCTGCCAAGACTCCATAGCTCTCACCAATGCGTATAACTCCTTGTCATAGTTAAGGTAATTAAATGTTGCTCCACTTAGCTTCTCACTAAAGTATGTTATGGGTCTACCTCCCTGAGTTAATACAACCCCTATTCCCACTCTAGACGCATCACACTCTAGCTCAACAGTCTTTGTTAAAGTCTGGTAATGCTAGAACTGGTGCGTTTGTGAGTCTCTCCTTCAAACACAGAAAGGCTTGTACTTGTGCTTCACCCCACTTGAACTCAATATTCTTCTTAATTAGAGTTCTTAGAGGGCTGGCAATGCTGCTAAAGTCCTTGACAAACCGTCTACAGAAGCTGGCCAGACCATGAAAGCTTCTCACTTGACTTATACTCGTTGGTGTCGGCCACTCTTTGATAGCTCGAATCTTGTTTTCATCAACCTGTAGGCCCTATAAACTAACAACAAAACCTAGGAAAACTACTTAATCATTGTAGAATGTGTACTTCTTAAAGTTGGCAAACAATCCTTCCCTCTGAAGTGTTTGTATTACCAGCTCAAGATGTGTCACATGTTCAGGGTAAGATGAACTATAGATATGGATGTCATCTAAATACACAACAACAAACTTACTTATGTATGGCCTAAGTACATGATTCATTAGGCGCATAAAGGTGCTGGGGGCGTTAAACAGCCCAAATGGCATGACCAGCCACTCGTACAAACCGTGCTTGCTTTTGAAAGCTGTCTTCCACTCATCTCCTTCCTGCATTCTGACTTGATGGTATCCACTCTTCAAATCTATCTTGGATAAGATTGTGGCACCACAAATCTCGTCCAGCATATCGTCAAGCCTAGGAATGGGATGCCGGTACTTAATCGTGATGTTGTTGATGGCTCGGCAATCAACACACATCCTCCAGCTCTCGACTTTCTTGGGAACAAGTAGAAGATGTACTGCACACGGGCTGAGGCTCTCTCAGACATATCCTTGTTCCATCAACTTCCTTACTTGCCGCTCAAGTTCTTTGGCGGTTTGGCAATTGTGCACCTGGAATGAAGTCAATGCAATGTTCTATGCCTCGTATAGGTGGTAAGCGAGCCGGTAACTCCTTTGGAAACACGTTAGAGTATGTCTTAAGTAACTTGGTTACTTCCGGTGGTAGTTGATTTACCGCTTGATCTGCACCCAAAAGCTCTTTAAACACCATAAGAATGACGTTAGAACAGTTAGTACATATAGCTTTATGAACATCACTAGAATTCACTAAGAAATTCTCCTTGGTTTCGAACTTATCCTTAGCCATCTTCATTTGCATCTCTCGCACTTGTTGTGGTGACAAAGGTACTAAATTGAACCTGCGCTTATCATGAACAAACGAATACAGATTAGTCCATCCATTGTGTGTGGTTTCCTTATCAAACTGCCATGGACGTCCCAATAAGAGATGGCCAGCCTACATTGGAACCACATCACACACCACTTGATCATTGTATCGGCGCACACTAAATGCAACCTTTACTTGATCAGTGATACTTAGCTCGACCTTGTCATTAAGCCACCTAAACTTATATGGCTGTGAGTGCTTATACTTCTCTAATTCTAGCTTTTCCAACATGTACAAACTAGCAACGTTAATACAAGATCCTCCATATATTATAAGAGAACATACCTTCCTTTGGATTGTGCACCTTGTGTTAAAGATGTTTTCATGATGTGTTGTCTCCTCAGGGTCTATCATTGTGTTGAGGACTCGTCTCATCATTAGCAACTCCCCAGAGTCTGGATACTCCCATCTCTTCACCAGATTGATGTTCAACTTCTTCCTCCCTTATCTTGAGACTCATAATCTCCGGATGGTGTGAGTATCATTACTCTCTGGTTGGGGAATTCCCTCGCCATGTGTCCTCTGCCTCGGCACTTAAAATAGGTAACATCTCTGTACGTTGAGGCTGAAGGTTTGGTACGCTTATTTGTGTTGCACGAAAATGCTCTTAGGGCCTTTGTTGCTCTCAATGGCTCTACTTTTGAACTATGTGTCACCTTGCTATCCTTGGCCTTTCTCTACCTGTTTAGGATTAGCACCCCAATTAGTTTTAGGTTTAGGTGAGTAAGAAGTGGTCTTACGCTTGATTTGTTGCTCGATCTGAATGGCTAGATGCAATAATTGTCCAAGATCATGATAGGTCTGTCTCTCCACTTTGTGTGACACTCTTTCTTGTAGTCCATCTAAAAACTGAGGCAGTAGAGTTTCTTACGAGTCTTCAATCTTGAACCGATTCCTTAAATGCTCAAATTCTTCAAAATACTCTTCAACACTCTTGATGCCTTGTGTCAATCGTCTAAAACATTTCTGCATGTCTCTATGGAAGTGTGGTGGCACATAATGTCTCCTTATGATGAATTTGAGATCCTCCCATTCTGCTATCTGACCATACCGGTTCCTTCTTCTATCAGCAACTTCTCGATCCCACCAAGTTAGTGCATGCTCTGTAAATTGAGCGGCAGCTAGGGTCATCTTCCTAGGGTCAACATAACGATAATACTCAAAAATATGCTTCATCCTCCTTTCCCTATTTAGATATGCCTCTGGATCAACTCTTCCAGCAAAGGTTGGTGGGGTGAGCTTGATGTCACGGTACGGTTGATCAGCTGGTTGAGGTGGTGGCTGAGGTGGTGGCTCTCTAAGATCAGGCTACATTGGCGGTGGAATACGTGAAGAAGTTGGTGAGTCTTCCACTACGTAGGGTCCTGCTCGCCTTGATGATTCAGGAATGTTAGCTCTTCTTGGGTTCATAGGCCCTTCTACTCGGTCCATTCTAGCTGCGAGTTTGGCTAGTTCAGCTTTGATAGATGCCATCATTTGAATCATGGCATTTTGTGTGTCGGATTGATCCAAACTTTATGCCATAGTACCTTGCACCAAAAGAAAGGAAAAGAAGTGAATCCAAAATGTGTGACGCGATTTTATAAGGTGTGTTGGCGTTTATTAAAACAATCCACAAGAAGGCTTGCGTGAAAAGCAATCAGACAAATGGAAAAGATATGGATATAATAAAGGAAAGATAGCAAGCTAAAGGAATCCACAAGAAAAAGGAAAATTTCGATTAAGGCTTTTAAAACTTATGGAAATTTTCTAGATACTATCTTCTTCTTCCTAGCACACGATTTTGGTTTCACCATTGACCCAACACAGAGTTTTAATTAATTTTTTTGCGTAAACACAACTAAACAGCCTAGACAACTCAATTTTAATTTCAAACAATCGCAGCACATGTTCACTCTAAGGTATAGAACAATTGCGGATGCTTGAGCAATCAAGTGAATGCAATGCAGTTTTTATTTTGGTTTTGAATATGAATATGAGATGATGATTGTGCAGCAATGGAAGTCACACAAAGTGATACGGATGCAACACACATTCACAGAATGACAAACAGGTATGATATGCAAACAATGGTCAATTCGTTTTTGGCTTTTATGAATGCAATGAGATGAAACAAAATAAATATAGATAGGTTTGGACATAACTTGATTAGGAGCTTAAGCTCTGATACCAGAAGATGATGCACGTTATAGTGGAAAAAGTCAGCTTCAACTCAGTCGAAGTGTTGTGTGCTCGAAGGTGAGATTCTCAGCCTTATTACACACAGTTTGATGGAGGTGAATTGGTCCACACGAGAGGTGATAGAATCGTGATACACCAAGAGTTCTTCAAGTGTAGAGAATTGATTCTCAACACACGAAAAGAAGAGAAAGATCCGCAAGGGAGGCTAGGTTTTTGATTCAAAGATGATTATTCTCATTAGAAGTATTTGCCTTGGTTTAAATACCTAGGTCTTAAGAAAAACAACATGTAGTTCACTTAAAACTACAAGAACTCAACAAAAAAGCACAAAGTTTTCAAATAAGGAAAGTAAGACAAAAACAACTAAATAAGCTTCTAAGGATACGGATGGACCTATGAATGATATGATGAGCAGTGAAAAAGTCCTCCTTGCACACTAGAGGTGTTGCCTCTTTAAAACTTTCTTCGGAAAACCCATTGGGACAAAACCGAAGGTAGGAAAAAGAGTACAATTCTTTAGCATGGCTTTATGCATCCTCACTCCTTGGTAATAGTAAGGATGCTAGAAGCGGTGGTGGTGAGGCTGAGAAGTGTACTTGCCTCGGCTGATATGGTGATCAACCCGTGCTTGATGTGCTCCTCACAGTTGTAGTGTTTGGCTGGTGAGAAGTCTTCTTCCGTCAATGCCTTGCTTGTGACATGATCAACGAGCTTGGAGAACTTGTGACCAATAGCTTTGGCCTTGAGACGAGTTAAAGGACCGCTTGGCACTTGTGGAATCATACTCTAGACTTCACTCGAGTCTAGGAGTCGAGTCCCATCATTTGCCAGCTTCTTATCTCGACTCGACCTAGTTCCAATCGAGTGTGTGGGTTGAGTCTCTTCTGGGTTGTCCTTGGTTCGAGTTCCTTCCTCAGCTACATGCTTAGCATCATCTATGTCCTCATCATGCCGCCCCAATATACATAGCTTCAAGATTGATGGAAGAATGACCATGTTGCAACCTATAACACCACCCGAAGTTGGCTTAGCACACTTGTTCATGTCAAAATGACCATAAATTGCATTTAACTTAGCTAAAAGAGATCACATATGTAGAAGTATGATAACACAGTAGCTCATGCCGGTTCACCAATAGACATAGCTTCTATATTGAGGGAAGAATGACCGTGTTACAACCTATAACACATCCCAAAGTTGGCCTAGCACTCTTGCTCATGTCAAAGTGACCTTAGATTGCGTTGAAATTAGCTAAAAGAGATCACATGTGTAGTGTTAGAATTTGCAAAATATAAATGAGAATGGATGAGATTTGAGAATGATGGACAAAGTAGAGATTTGTGAGAATAATGAGATTTGGAGGTTTAGAGATTTGTTGGCCATGGTAACCGAGAGAATGAGAGAGTATGTGAAGAAAGTGAGTTTATTCTTTTTCAGTTTTCAATGAGTTACATGAGGTCTTATTTATACTCAAAGACTAGTTAGGGTTCTCTACAAACATACAAACATTATATGACACAAATTACCCAAAATGGGAGTGACACAAACTGAACCAAGCAAAGGAGGATGCTCCCTTTTCCTAAAGCATTCCAATGGCTACAAAGGGTCACATATGGTCTTTAAGCTTTCTTCTTCTTCTAGTTGAGACATGTGACCTTATGATTTGATTCCAACCGAACGCCTTGAGTTGCACACAATTAAGTGTTCGTCTTAGCTTCACACTTAATTGTTTAGGTTTAACACAACCGAACGTCATTTATCTTGATGTCCGGATTCATTGTGTTAGTAGCAAGCCAAGTTCTTTCTTCCGTGCTTCACACTTAAGATCATGAGTTTAACACTCCCCCTCAAGTTTGAATCCGCAATGTTAATCATTAAGGTAAAGCTTGAAAGTTGTAACTCCCCACCTCATTAAAAACCTTAGTGGAAAACCTATTTGGATAAAACCAACTAAGGGAAAAAGAGTATGGATCATGGTCACGGCTTGGACATATCAAGTCCAAGAGGCTGAGATAAGCTTCACACACTTGAGCTTGTCCCACCTTTTCTTCAAATAATTGCATTGTACCAAGAAGTCCTTCGGCCTTGCTTCGGTCTTGCTTCGGACTTGGCTTCATTCCCTCTAATACTCCCCCTCAAGCTTGGACTATAAGGGACACCAAAGGCCAAGCTTGAAAGCAGCAACAACACTTTGAGAGGCTCACCCTCTCGGTCAACACTCCTTAGGGAACCATCTTCAATGGTTTCATCTTCAACAAATCCATCTTTGACACTCCCTTAGCTTCAGCTCCTTAGGATGTCATTGATCATTTTATCCTAGCTAATACTCACAAGGAACACACAAAACGTTAGTTTATAAAATGTTGAAAAGGTTAAGGTTCATACCTTCACATATCCTTTTCTTTAAATCGGATTACGTAAGCATCAATGATCCTCACACGTCGATGATCAAAGACAGCTGGGTTGCTCTTCCTTGGATTGCAATCTCTTTAAAATTCTGGCTTGAAATTGGTCTAAGTCCAAAAATTCAAATTGTTGACTTTTTCAAGGCCATTGACCGTACGGACGGATAGCCAAACTCGACATGTGGTACACGAAACCTCGACCTACGGTACGTGCACTTCTCGACCTGCGGTATGTTGCCTCTCAGCCTGTGGTACGCATTTCCTTGACCCGTGGACATGCTGTTCTCAACCCACGGTCCGTACTGCTCTCGAATCGCGGTACATAGAAGACTCAACCAGCGGTACATGCCTCTTGACGCAATGGCTGTACCACGGTCCACACCTCACAACTGTTGACTTTTTGAGGAAATCGTTGACTTTTCCAGAATACTTTCTTTTGGCCTGTTCTTGACCTTTTGGATGATTTGGTGACCCTTATGGGTCCTTGGTGTCCATTTTTCTCCTTCTTGGAAGTCCTTGGGATGCAAGTAACAGTTGTTCCTAACTAAGATCACATGGAACTCACATAGGTTAACATTACATAAATCATATGGACTATTCATACCTCTTTAGTGTTCCTTATGAACACCACACGTTTGGCTCGTTTGAGCCTTGCATACTTGCGGCTTAAGGCAAAGAAGATCCTCCTTGCACCTGCCAGTTTCAACATTTCCTTCACACATTCGACTTCTTTCACAAGCCTTAGTGTGAACCACTTTTCTCCACATCTTGTCTCTACATGCTTTAGTGGAGATCACCAAGAGTTTTGAAGTGAATTCACTTGCTTCTCTAAACCTTGATTTCACGAATTTTGGCACAATCCCAAACTTCCCATTCCTTAATTACTTTGAATGCATTTAGCACCTACTCCTAGCTCAGTAAGACAAGGGAAACCGGACATCAATACCAAAGGAGATTTATTGTTTGAGTTCCCATACCTTGGCTACCAAACTTGTGGCACAAGCTTTTGGTAGAGACTCTTCATGAAAAATTACTTGAGTTCTATTTCAACTCCACACATTTGGATCCGCTTCATCAACACCATCTTGAGAAGCCATTCCTTTTAATCTGCCAACCCCATGAAGCTTCATTGGTCTATTATTCTTCCTCATCCAAACGTTTGCAATGACTTGATTCATTCACCTCAAGATTATCCACAACCAAGAGCAATGACTTGGTCATTTCCATACCAAGACCATCACCATACTTGTCCTACTTAACACTATTTCAATACCCAATAGCTTGCTCATTTCCATCCATTTCCTCTTGGGAATACTCAAGCAAATCTTCGAATTACACCTTCACACAAGGTATAAGAGATTTTTAAAGAATTTGACATTTGAGGTCTCCAAGACATGAATGAAACCAACTATGAATATGAGTAACTAGCCAAGTGAAGACAAGCAAAAGTGATTAAGAGAATATATAAGAGGAGGTTTTAGAGATAGCCTTTATTTACCCCATAAGTGGCTCGGGTTTGCAAGACCAAGAGCACTTCTTTTAACCACACATATATGGACACACTCCTTTGCTTGTGAGCTTATTCATCACCTTCCATCAGACTCTACACACAATGCCACGTTAGGTCCCTGAAGCTGAGGCCATTGGTTCTAACTCCACAAGTAAGTGATGAGCCAAACGAACATGTCTTTCTACCACACAAATTAGGACACACTCCTTTCCTTGTGCGCTGATTCATCACCTTCCATCAGACTCTTCACCACAATACCACGTTGGGTCCTTGAGGCTGAGGCCATTGGTTCCAACTCAACAAGTAAATGACTTGCCAAACGAGACAAACAAGTTGCGGTTTTGGATTGCCTTCCCATTCATCATGGCTGGCTTCACTCACACTCACACAACAAAGATGTTAGACACCAAACCCTCACAAAAGAGTTAGAAACAAACACAACAATATTCAACATTTTTCATAAAATACAAACCGAGATATTTATGACAACACAACTCGGTTCAAGATTTTTCAATTTAAAAGGGATGTATTCAACATGATTTTACACACTCTAGTTCATAAGAATCAAGTTTGATATATCATGGTTCACGATTTTAAAGCTTGCTTTAAACCGCAAAACAAAGTAAAAAAATATAATGGATTTATGGCTCTACACTTCACAAGATGGAAAACCAACCCAAGGTTTACACTCATACGGTTTGGACACAAGAAAATTGATGAAAAGAGCCTAGAATAATAGCTTGAGCTCGCAAAGATTCAACATAAAAGACAAAGATTTTTGAAATCGATACACCCTTTTATCCAATAAAAACAAAACAATTTGAAATTTATATTCGAAGAGCTTCAAGCGTGACATAGGGATGAGAATGGAGTTTAAGGAAGAGTTAATAGGTAACAAGCTCAGCAAACCATGACCCTAAGTGATTTTCCAAAGAGAAACACTAAAGGGACCGATGGATAAAAGCATGAGTCTCTCTAGTTTTTCCTCTTCCTTGTGGTTCTCCACCACAAATGCCTTTCCTCTCTCTTCATGGTCACGAAACAAAGACTTTTCACTTTGAAATTTAAGAAGGACAGCCAAGAAACACGATTTTTATGAAGCCATTTTGAAAACAAATTTTCGGAAAAATGATTTGAAACAAACAAGAACACAAAGAATTATTCTTTCCTTTTAAAACATAGACTAAACTCAAAAATTCAACTTTAAAATCTTTAAAGAAACATTCAAGAAAAATTTTTAAATCGGTTTTGAAATCTTCAAGAACACAAAAAACAAAAATCTTTCTTTTGAAAATCTGAGACTCTACATGAAATGATACTCAAATAAGAGGTTTTTAACCTCAGCAACATTCATTCTCCTCATTGTCTCAAAAGAAATCGATTTTAGTAACAAGACACAAACATTTTTAAACCGGTTTGAAAAACAATTTTGGAAAACGTTTTTCAAGTAACAAAACAACAAAAACACAAACTCACCATGGATCTTGCTCTGATACCATGTTAGAATTTGCGGAATATAAATGAGAATGGATGAGATTTGAGAATGATGGAGAGAGAAGTTGAGATTTGTGAGAATAATGAGATTTGGAGATTTGTTGGCCATGCTGGCCGAGAGTATGTGAAGAAAGTGAGTTTATTCTTTCTTAGTTTTCAATTAGTTACATGAATTCCTATTTATACACAAAGACTAGCTAGAGTTCTCTACAAACATACAAACACTATATGACAAAAATTACCCAAAATGGGAGTGACACAAACTGAACCAAACAAAGGAGGATGCTCCCTTTTCCCAAAGTAATATGATTCTAGGAGCAAGATCAAGTGGTTATATTCACCAAGGGCTCAAGAGACGTGATGAAATGCTTCATAGCTTCTAGATCTGGCCAATTGAAGATGAACAGACAGACTCGAGTGTTGAGGATGAGTACAGGCACACGAGTGCTCAGATTTGAATGAAAATTAACATCGGAAAGATGAGATGTTGATGAGTGTGATTGTGAGTTTTGAGCTCTTTCCAACGAACGAGTGAGGGTAAACGAGTTTGAGGATGGAGTCGTGTTTTTTGGTGATTTTGGTTAAGAACAATGGATTGAATCAAACTACTAAGAGATGTGAGAGTCTCTTAGTCTTCTATCTCAAGAACGCTCTGGGTATTACACACCAAAGGGTTTTCGAGTTTGATAAAACAAAGGAAAAGCTTTTGCAGAATAATGTTTGATGAAGAAAGGAGGCAAGGGTTCAAACAACATAAAAGGGGGAAGGTCCCAGCCACAAAGATGGGCCTTAGTGGGCTGAGGCAAACAAGCTTAACCCCAAACACAAAATAAAATAAATCCAAAACAAGTGGGCTGAAAAATGTCAAGCCCAAATCCAAACATAACATAAAAGAAGCATAAAAAATGGCTAAGTATTTTTGGCCCAATATCCGAACGGAATAGATTTATTCTCATAATAAAATATATATTAAATTTTGTCGCGAAATTTTTTGAATACAGAAAAAATCTTTGATAGCAAATTCGTTACAAATGTTCTTGACAGGTTCACCCCTACACTGGGGAGCAAACTGCCTATCTGGTAGGCTTGTGATCAAACTATCAATCTCATAAGAGCTTGTCATCTATGCGATTGATGTTAAAGTGTGTGTTAACTTGCGTCGTTAAAAACATTGGTCTAGAAAACATAATGGGACAAAACTAGACACAAGGAAAAGAGTGCAAGAACACACACCTCCCATTGACAACCCTTAGTCGGCTTGAATCAAAACCAATAAGGTTTGATTAGCCATTGGACTAAGGTTGGCTTCAGCCAGAATTAGCATTGACCACTTGGCAGCTCCAAAGCTTGTTGTATTCCTTCTGGTCCAAGCTCCGAAGTATCTTCATGTTCCAATACTCTCTCATTCTATGAAGAATGAGAGAGTATGTGAAGAAAGTGATTTTATTATTTCTTATTTTTCAATGAATTACATGAGGTCCTATTTATTCACAAAGACTACCTAAGGTTCTCTACAAACATACAAACACTATATGACAAAAATTACCTAAAATGGGAGTGACACAAACTGAGCCAAGCACAGGAGGATGCTCCCTTTTCCCAAAGCATTCCAACGGCTACAAAGGGTCACATGTGGTCTTTAAGCTTTCTTCTTCTTCTGGTTGAGACATGGGACCTTATGGTTTGATTCCAACCGAACGCCTTCTCACTCAATGGAATACAAACCGAACTCTTTCTTGTGCCTTGAGTTGAACATAATTAAGTGTTCTTCCTAGCTTCACACTTAATTGTTTAGGTTTAACACAACTGCACCTCATTTATTTTGATGTCCAGATTCCTTGTGTTAGAAGCAAGCCAAGTTCTTTCTTCCTTGTTTCACACTTATGATCATGAGTTTAACATCAACCACAATAGCTTATGCCGGGTTCACCAATAGACATTACTTCAAGATAAATGGAAGAATAATCGTTATGCAACCTATAACACCACCCAAAATTGGCTTAGCACACTTGCTCATGTCAAAGTGACCTTATAATGCGTTGAACTTAGTTCAAATAGATCACATGTGTAGAAGTATGATATGAACATGAATAGCTCTAAGGATCAAGCTCGACTTCATAACTCAACCACAGTAGCTCATGCCAGATTCACCAATAGACATAGCTTCTAGATTAAGGGAAGAATGACCGTGTTGCAACATGTAAAACAACCTTACGATTGTTTAGCACATGCGCATGTCAAAATGGACTTACATTACCTTGAACTTAGCTAAAAGAGATCACAAGTGTAGAAGTATGCTATGAACATGGATATCTTTAAAGATCAAGCTCGACTCATAACTTAACCATAGTAGCTCATGCCGGGTTTACTAATAGACATAGCTTATAGATTAAGGGAAGAATGACAATGTTGCAACATATAACGTAACCTTAAGTTGGATTAGCACACTTGCTCATGTCAAAATGAACTTACATTGCGTTGAACTTAGCTAAGAGAGATCACATGTGTAAAAGTATGATATGAACATTTATAGCTCTAAGGATCAAGCTCGACTTCATAACTTAACCATAGTAACTTATGTCGGGTTCACCAATAGACATCTCTTCTAGATAATGGAAGAATGACCGTGTTGTAACCTATTACACCACCCAAAATTTTCTTAGCACCATTGCTCATGTCAAAGTAACCTTAAAATGCGTTGAACTTAGTTTAAAGATTGTAGCCAAAATTTTCTTTTTCAATTTCGACAAAGCTTTTACAAAGGTTCTAGCCTTGAAATAGGTGGATTACAATGATTTGTTTCAGCCTAAACCTAGCCGTAGTGATAAAAGGAAGGAGACAAACTTTTGGAATCCGCAAGACATGATAGTGACCTCTCATGGTCTCGATCCGAGAGAAAAGCAAGTCACATGTTTCTCTTCGTCGCCAACGGTCTTCTAGGTCCAAAGGTCAGCTCTTAGGCTTCTAGAAAGTCAGCTTAACCAACCAAAAGCATGGGCTTCATGGGCTTCAATCGCATGTAGAAAAAAACCCACAAAAACCAAAACATTGACTTTTCTGAATCCGACCGTTGAGTAGTTTACGGTACGTGAAGACTCGACCTGAGGTACGTGAAGGCTTGATCTGCGGTACATGTTTTACGTCCTGCGTTACGTGAACATTCTACCCGTGCTGAGCTTGACCCATCTGCTTCCCGCGGTACATGTTAGTCTTGGTCTGCGGTACACGATCCTGAAACTATCCACTTCCCACGGTACATGCATGCCTCAGCATGCATTCCTCGACCCATCTACGACCCACGGTACATGCGTGTCTCGGCCTGCGGTACACGATCCTCGAATTGTCTACTACCCATGGTACATGATCTGATGATTGAATTTTCCAGCGTCTGTTGACCACACCCGCGGTACACGATCCTTGACCCGGTTGCTACCCTTGATCCGTGCATCACCGTCTGTTTACTTTCCTTGTGACCATTGACTTTTGTCTTGTCCAACCTTTGCTCCTTTATTTATTTTGATCAATATTCCCCCTCAAGCTTAGCCATAAATGGACATGTTGGTTAAGCTTGGAAGACCCAAGAGCTACACCTCATTAAAAACCTTGGAAAGGAAACCACGTGGGACAAAACTCATCCAAGGGAAAAAGAGTGTGCAATTCTCGGGAAATGGGACCTTTGATCAAGGCCTAGTGAGATCCACAAGTCCAAGTTTGTTATGAATGTGATCACACACCTTGAGACTTGCGGCCTTTGTAAAAATATCCGCTAGTTGATCATCACTTCTAGTGAAGCATGGAAGAATCACTCCTTCCTCAGTCTTTTCCCGAACCTTATGGCAATCCATTTCGATGTGTTTGGTTCTTTCATGGAAGACGGAGTTGGAAGCTATATGGATTGCGGCTTGATTGTCACAATGCATGGTGATCAGATGTTCTTGTTCAATTCCAAAGTCCTTGAGGAAGGCTTTTAACCATGTCAGCTCATTCATGAGTTTCCGCATTGACCAGTATTCAGCCTCCACACTCGAGCATGACACCACTTTTTGCTTCTTGGTCTTCCAAGTCACCAAATTTCCTCCAATGAATGTGCAATATCCGGTTATGGATTTCCGATCATTTTTATCCTCGGCCCAATCCGCATCGCTATATCCCACGATCTCGGTACTCCCGTTCTTGCCCATCCAAATGCCACGACCAGGACTTCCTTTGAGATACCTTAGGATACGTTCTATCAAACTCCAATGATACATCGTGGGCTTCTTCATGTGTTGAGATACCTGATTCATGGCAAAAAAAAATCACGTCTTGTAATTGTCAAATAAATCAACTTACCAACAAGCCTTCTATATTGTGGTGCATCCGCATATGGTGTGTCATCTTTCTCCCCCTTTCAAGCGACCTTGTAGCCATCTTTCAGAGGTGTCTTTGCTGGTATTCATTTAAAAGGTCAAGTGTGTACTTTCTTTGAGATAAAAACAAGCCTTCCGAAGATTGGCAAACTTCAATCCCAAGAAAAAACTTGAGTTCACCTAAATCTTTGTTATCAAATACTGATTGAAGAGAGGATATAGTTGATTGAATATCGTCCTTGTCATCACTGGTTATTATGAAATCGTAACCGTATACAAGGACCACCACAATTCCTTCCGAGCCACAGATTGTGAAAAGTGTGTAGTCAGCTTCAGATTTCTTGAAGCCTCGTACTTGAGTGTGGTACTTAGCTTATGCTACCACGCCCTAGGTGATTGTTTAAGGCCATATCTAGCCTTGCGAAGGCTTAGAACCTTGCCGGGTTTGATTGTGTTTTCAAGACCGGGCGGTGGTGTCATGTATACCCTTTCTTCAAGTTCTCCTTGGAGAAAGGTATTCTTGACATCCATTTGCCATAAATCTAATGAAAGGTTAGTTGCAAGAGAAAGTACAAACTTTACCATATGTAGCTTTGCCACGAGTGCAAAGGTGTCCATATAGTCCTCGCCATAGCTTTGAGTAAATCCCCTTGCAACCAAGCGAGCCTTGTGCCTTTCAATGGTCCCATCACTCTTATATTTGATGGTAAAGATCCACCTTGAGCAAACTGCCTTCTTTCCCAGAGGTAAATCAGACTCATACTATGTTTGATTACGCTACATTGCTCTGGCTTGGTCCTTAACTGCATTGTGCCATACTTTGATATCTTTGGCTTCTTCATAGGTTTGAGGAATGAAGTTAGCCTCAATCTTTCCAAGGAATGTGGCATGTTCAGGTGGCAAAAGGTCGAGAGAGCACATTTCTTGAATAGGATTTGCCACGGCTTGATTGTTGTAGTAGACCCTTGTATTGATCCAATTTGATGGATTTTTGCAAATTCTTGTACTTCTACGGAGAGGTGGTGGCTCTTGCGGTTCAGCTGGTACCTCCTCAACATCCTCCTCATGAGTTGTGGGAGTCCCTCCTTGATGAGAGCTTGCCTCTTCGTCTTCTTGATGGATGTGACCCGAATGTATTGGTTCCACTTGTCGGTTTTCAATGTTCTCACCCGGGTTTGGTACACAATTTGATTTTGGTCCTTGATCATTTGGTCGGTTAATCCCGAGATGATCGAACAAGATTCTCAAGTTTGTGGCACGGTCCGTTAATGAGGTAGAGAGATCCCTTAAATTGTCCTAATCCTTGTCATCAAAGTAACCCTTGTCCTCCATAAATTTGACATCCCGAGAGGCATACATTCTCCTTTCCTCGGGACTATAGCATTTAGAACCCCTTTTGAGTAGTTGAGTAGCCAAGGAACACACATCGCTTGCTCTTTGCTTCCAACTTATTACGTAGTTTTCAGGGTACTAAAACATAACAAATACAACCAAAAACACGTAAGTGATCAATGGATCTTTTTAAGTTATTAAGTACCTCGAATGGAGACTTATCTTGGAGAATTTTGGTTGGTATGCAATTGATGAGATAGCATGCGGTAGTTACGGCATCTCCCCAATAGCTCTTTGGAACACCCTTATGGAACATCATTGAACGGGCTACTTGAATCAAATGTCTATTTTTTTGTTTGGCTACACCATTTTGTTGTGGTGTATAAGGGCAACTAGTTTGATGAAGAATGACTTGTTTTGTAAGATGTTCTTGAAAGGAGTGGTTCATGTATTCCCCTCCATTATCAATTCTTAGTACCTTCATTTTGGCATTAAAGTGATTAGTAATGTATGATTCGAAACTCTTAAAAGCACTAAACACTTTGTCTTTTGAAGGTATGAGAGTTAACCATGTGAATTTTAATTTTTCATCAATAAATGTGACAAAATACTTAGACTTTTCCCTAAATAAGCATGGTGAGGTCCACACATCCGAGTGAATAAGATCAATGCATTTCTCATAAAGTGTTGAGGACTTAGGAAACACGGTTCTACAATGCTTTCTAAGAATACAAGCCTCACAACTATGATTATCAAACAACATACTTGGTAATATAAGTTCAAGAGCCCTAGCATGAGGATGACCCAATCTACCATGCCAAACTATACTACTCAAACTACAAACGAAATTTAAAGCATGCGAAATATTAGAGATAAACTTGGTGTCTTCAAGAACATAGAGTCTGCCCTTGATAGGTCCTTCACCAATGATTTTCTCGGTCTTAATATCCTGAAATTTCACATCATTAGGTCCGAACATAACATAGCAATCAAGATCACAAGCAATTCTTTTTATTGATAATAAATTTGAAGCAAAATCCGGAATAAGAAATGCCTTAGTATTTTTCTTAAACAATTCCAAGGTTCCAACTCCTTTAACTGGTATTTTAGATTGATATAGCCTCGGAAGCGCTTTAAGGGTGGATAAATGGTTGGAAGGGTAGCTGTTCGGAGAACATTCACTAGTCGGTTCAAAGGTGTTGTTGTAGACGGTTGATGGAAGTGATTTGTGAGACTTCAAGGCTGTTCGGAGAACATTCACCTCTGGTTCTCTGGAAGATGAGGTTGTAGATGGATCGAGCTACGCCACAAAGGGTGTGAAAAGCCTTTGATAAGCAGTACACTTTCCACACGAATGCTTCTCACAATCGGATGGTAAGCAAGATAGTTTCTTGTCCTCGACAAGAGAAAAGAGATTGAGAATTTGTCTCAACTTCTAAAAGAGTTTCAAGAGTTTTTTTTATCAATAATGCTTCCTCTTTTCATGTTTCAAGAGACTATAAATAGAAAATGAAAGACACAAGCCAAGAAGAGGGAGTCATGAGCTTCGGTAAGACCTTTGAAGATCCAACCATTACAAGTGGTTATTGCTCACTTTAACTCACATTTCCTCCCACTTCTACCACTAACCTGACACTTGACTTCATGTATCTAGACACTAGACTCTTCAAGACATTTATTGGACTCTAAATGGACCGAAAATATAATAAGCTTCACCCCTTTAAACTTCATCTTCAGCCCATGTTCTTCTTGGATCACTTATGGACCTCAATTTAGTCTTCGGGCTTTCCTCTTGTTGTTTGGCCTCTTATTTACACTTCTTGGAATTCTATGTACCGTGGATCACCTTGATATTGAGATGAGAGTGGGCTAAATGGCTTGCCTCATTAAAATCTTTCTTTGTAAAACCCATTTGGGATAAAACCAAAGATAAGGAAAAAGAGTACAAGATCACTTAACCAATCTCCATACATTAATGATTCTGGTCTGCTTCTCGTTTGAATGTGAAGATTAGAACCTCTTTATAAGCTCCAAGCAAAGGCAAGTCTATGCTGGTAGAAATGCTGAGAGCTTCATCCAAAGTTTCCTCTTGAATCGAACTCATTAGCATTCCCACGGCTTTGGTGAATCCTTCTCTTATTTCCTTTGCCTTTGAGCGTGTGATTGGACCCTTGGGTGTTGGAATGACAAGTTCTCTAGCTGCAGTTGGTCTAGCATTCATGTCCTTATCAATCCCTCCATGCTTTATGCTTTTTAGCCTCCTCATAAGTCTTTGGCACAAAGTGTTAATCAAGTTGAGTGATGAATGCTCGGTGCTTTATCGGAATTTCAGCCAGATTGCATACAACTTGGTTAGGATGAGCTACAACATTGTTGTTGTAATATACCCGTGTGTTGATCCAATTGGAAGGGTCCTTCATTACTCTTTGGCTCCTCTTTATGGCTGGTGGTTTCGATACTTCAACTGTCTCAATATGATCCATTCCATGCTATTCTTGTTCCTCTTCATGATCTGCACATTCGTCGGCCAATGGTGGAACTATCTCATCATTGTTCTCATTCATTGGTCTATCCTCAGCATTGATCTCATTGATTGATTCATCAACCGAATTTGGGTCACATCAATCGAGTTCCACTCGAGTGATTGATCCAGTTATTAAATCTGTTACTCATGCTTGCATTACTCGACCTAGGCTCACTCAAGCGGTTGACCGAGTCTACAAGCCCGAGCTTTTCCAAAATCATTTGAAGGCTCTTTGCATGGTCTACTGTGTTTTGTGTGAGTTTTTCAAGGTTGGACCAATCCTTATCTTCATAAAATCCCTTTCCTTCTTTAAACTTCACCTCTCTAGACACCATAACCCTTCTTGCATCAAGAATGTAGCATTTGTACCCCTTTTTTAATGATCAAGATAAATAAAGGAGCAAAGGTTAGACAAGAAAAAAGGAAGAAAAACGTGTTTTGGGAAAAGTCAACGGATGGTGAGGCACGGACCGCGGGAAGCAAGCAGGTTGAGGATCACGTACCGCAGATGCAGTCAACGATCGGATCATGTACCGTGGGTAGTAGACGGGTTGAGGATCATGTACCACATGCCAAGACACTCATGTACCACAGGTAGTAGATGGGCCGACGATCGCAGGTCGAGGTATGCATGTAATGCGGGTAGTGGATGGTTCGAAGATCGTGTACCGTAGACCAAAACTAGCATGTACCACGGGAAGCAGATGGGTCGAGCTCAGCACTGGTGGGATATTCAAGTACCACGGGACATGAAACATTTACTGCGGGTCGAGCCTTCGCGTACCGCGGGTCGAAACTTCATGTTTTGGTTTTTGTGGGGTTTCTTATACATGCGATTGAAGCCCATGCTTTTGGTTGACTAAGCTGAGTTTCTAGAAGCCTGAGAGCCGACCGTTGGAGCGAGAAGACATTGGAGACCAAGAGAAACATGTGACTTGCTTTTCTCTCAGATCGAGACCATGAGAGATCACTATCATGCCTTGCGGATCCCAAAAGTTTGTCTCCTTCCTTTTGTCATTGCGGCTAAATTTAGGCTGAAGACAACCCCTGTAATCCGCCTATTTCAAGGCTAGAAACCTTTGTAAAAGCTTTGTCGAAAATTTTAAAAAAAATTTTGGCTACATTCTATACTCTTTTTCTCTCTTGTTCTGCACATATCCTTCATCATGATTACGCAATTCTAACATGATATTAGAGCAATATGGTCCTTATTCTCTTCTCCAAACTCAAAATTTCTAATCTCTCTTTCTCAAATACTCTTCGGTTTCACTTCTCAAAAGTTACGGACAGTTTAAACTATGGATAATTCAAAATCTCTCTACATCTCGGTGTTCTTAAAGGGACCAAATTTCTTGATATGGGCAAGAACCACAAAGTTAGTCTTGCTCAGCCGTGGACTTTGGAGTCACATTGAAGTTCCAAACTCCAAGCCACCTCAAGCAGTGCTAAGAGGAAAAGATAAGGAAGGATCCTCCGTAATAGCGGTAGAAGATGATGAAAAATGGTCTCAAGATGACCAGACAGTGTTGTTTCTCATCCAAAACTCCCTTGACCAGGCGATTCATGAGGCATACTCCTATTGCGAGACGGCAAAGGAGTTATGGGAAACTCTCACAAAGGTTTATGGAAAAATTTCAAATATAACAAGAGTGTTTGAAATTCAAAAGACTCTCAACAATTCTAAAATTTCAAACATCATGAGTCCACAATTCTAACATTTGTGTGATTGAATACCCAATAAGCATACCCTTCACACTCTTAGCTTCAAGCTTGTTCCGTTGTTCCCCTGGTATGATGATGAGGACATAGGTGATGATGAGCATGTAGCTGAGGAAGAAACCACATCAAGTATGGTTCCACAAGTACCCAACGGCCCTTTAACTTGTCTCAAAGCCAAAGCCATTGGTTACAAGTTCGCCAAGTTTGTTGAGCATGTCACAAGCAAGGCATTGAAGGAAGAATACTTCTCACCAGCCAAACAGTATAACCATGAGGAACATATCAAGCATGGATTGATCACCATATCAGCCGAGGCAAGCACACTTCTCAGCCTCACCACCACCGCTTCTAGCATCCTTACTATTACCGAGGAGTAAGGATGCATAAAGTCATGCTAGAGAATTGTACTCTTTTTCCTACCTTCGGTTTTGTCCCAATGAGTTTTCCGAAAGAGGTTTAAATGAGGCAAAACCTCTAGTGTGCAAGGAAAACTTGTTCACAGATCATCACATCATTCACAAGTCAATTCGCAGCCTTAGAAGCTTATTTGATCATTTTCTATCATACTTTCCTTAATTGAAAACTTTGTGTTGTTCCCTTGAGTTCTTGTAGTTTTTAAGTCGAACTACATGATGTTTTCTTAAAGACCTAGGTATTTAAACCAAGGCAAACATTTCTAATAAGACAATTATCATTGAATCTAAACAACCTAGCCTCCCTTGCGGAACTCTTCTTCCTCTAGTGTGTGTTGACAATCAATTCTCTACACTTGAAGAATCATTGGTGTATCACGAGCTTATCACCTCTCGTGTGGTCCATTTTGCCTCCATCAAACCGTGTGTACATAGGCTGAGTATCTCACCTATGTGCATACAACACTTCCGATGTTTTTAAGCTTGTCTTGCCCACTAGAGCGTGTATCATATGACTACAAAGCAGACACAACCAAATACACGTAAGTGATTAATGGAAGGTTTAGTTTTGGTCAATACCTCGAATGGAGATGCATCATGGAGTACACGAGTTGGAAACCGTTTGATCAAATAGCATGCTGCTACCATCGCATCACTCCAAAACCTCTTAGGCATGTTGTTGTGAAACATCATGGACCTAGCTACCTCCATTAGGTGCCGATTCTTTCTCTCAGCTACTCCGTTTTGTTGAGGAGTGTATGGACAAGTTGTTTGATGAATAATGCTGTGTTTTGCAAGAATTTGTTTAAAGGCATAACTCGTGTACTCTCCTCCATTGTCTGTCCTCAAGACATTAATCTTGGCACTATATTGATTAAACACATAAGTTTGGAAGTTAGTAAAAGCTTTGATAACTCGATCCTTACTTGGAAGTAAAGTAAGCCAAGTAAATTAAGATTTTTCATCAATGAAGGTAACAAAATACTTATGATTCTCTCTAGATTCACATGGAGATGACCAAACATCGGAATGAGCAAGATCAAAACAATTCTAATAAATGGTTGAAGACTTTGGAAACACCGATTCACAATGTTTCCCAAGTATACAAGCCTTAAAATTGTCATTTTTAAAAGAAACATTAGGCTTGGAAGTAAAGTAAGCCAAGTAAATTAAGATTTTTCATCAATAAAGGTAACAAAATACTTATGATTCTCTCTAGATTCACATGGAGATGACCAAACATCGGAATGAGCAAGATCAAAACAATTCTAATAAATGGTTGAAGATTTTGGAAACACCGATTTACAATGTTTCCCAAGTATACAAGCCTCACAATTGTCATTTTTAAAAGAAACATTAGGCAACAACAAACTTAAAGCAAGAGAATAATGATAACCTAAACAAGCATGCCACAAGGTATCATCATTCAATTTAATACTAGAATTGTAAGCACTAGATTTACTAGATAAACACGAATGAAAAAATAGATTTGGACTATTCTTGGTTTCTCCTAGCAAGTATAGTCCATCCTTGCTAACACCGTCTCCAAGAACTTGGCCACTCTCAATATCCTAAAAACAAACCTTGTTATGGTCTAAGATAGCTTTACAATTTAAATCACAAACAACCTTGTGAACACTCAACAAGTTTGACTTGAATGTGGCATATAAAAGGTTTTAGATTCTCTATCAAACACCCTAAGATCACCAATTCCTTTGATAGGTACTTTCTTTCCATCCGCAATACTAACACATCCTGAGGCCGGTTTTAAATTCTCAAGCAAGTTCACACTTAATCATATGGTGAGTAGCTTCAGAATCTACCACTAATGGTTTAGCAATTTTTGAAACATAAAAAGAGTTACCGGACTCCTTTAAAGCGTTTATGGACTTGATGAGTTCCTCAAGGTCGGATTTTCTCACAAAGTCACCATAAACGGCCACCATTGCACCTCCGACAGCTGGATGAGTTAAGGTAGAACCGCTAGCTTGACCCGTGAAATCTTCACTAGCAAGGTTGGCCTTAGGCTTGTCCCACGGCTTGTTCTACTTGAGGTGTGGGTGAAGAATCTAACAACGGTCTTTGGAATGGCCCTTCTTCTGACAATGGTCACAGAAATACACCTTCCTTTCATCTTGACTGTAAGATGCCTTGTTAGCCATAGCTAGCTCCCCCTTTCCACCGAGAAGGTTTCTAGAGCCTTGCTCTCTTTGAATACAACCGCAAACTTCTTCCAAGCTAGGAAGTTTGTCTTGTCTCAAGAGGTGGCGAATGAGATCACCATATGTCGGGTTTAGGTTCAACATAAAACTAAACACCTTGTCTTGCTCAAGCCTTTCTCCCAACACAACCGGATCCACCGTTGGAGGCCCTAGCATTTGGAGTTCAGCCCAAAGAGATCTATACTTCCCAAACCATTATGTGAACTCCATGTCTTCTTGAGTACAGTCATTAATAACCTTCTTTGTGAGGTTACCAAACACCTTCTTGAGGGTATGCCACAAGTTTTTTGCACTTTCACAATATGAGTAAGCTTCATGAATAGGCGGATCAAGAGAACTTTGGATGATTACAAGCGCAACTTGGTCATCTTGGTACCATTTTTCCTTATTATCTTCAACAGCCACCATCGCACTTGTGTCACCCTCCTTCTCCTTACCCAACGAACACACTGTCCTCTTTGGAGCTTCACCTTCAACATGAGCCCAAAGTCCATGGCCACTCAAGACGGTTTTTATGGTTCTAGACCATAGCAAGTAGTTCACTCCTTTAAGAGTGAGATGAACAGCAAAATTCTTGGAATTATCCATCAGAAATGGAGAGAACACCCTTTGACCCAACAGATAAAAGAAAAGCTTCAAGAACACCAACACTGGTGAATGGATGCATAGAGTAAGAAAGAGAGAGATTCAGCAGAATAAAAGAGTCACAAGAATTCTTATGGCTCTGATACCATGTAAGTTTTATTAGAAAAAGTGATTATGAGATTAGAGTAATCGAGATTGAGAGGAAGAATGAAGAAGTATTGTTGCAATTCTGAGAGAAGAGAGTATGGAAGAAGAGGAAACCTCTTTCTTAAATATTACAAATAGTCTTTACAACTTATTTATAGAAGAAACTAATCAAACCCTACCTCTACACACATACATAGTCGGCCATATACATTTAGATAGCATACAAACTACTACAAGACAAAACTTACCCAAATTGGTACACACACAAACTGTTGGAGCCAAAGGTCGATGGGAACATTACCCAAACTGCTCCAATAGCTAGAATTAGTCACATGTGACTCTCAGCTGAGTCAAACCAACACATGTGACGTGGTTGCTTCTAGTTAAGCTTCTAGTTGGCTCATAAGAAAACTAGGGACTAATCACGTGGTCCACAAGTCCCAACAGCCCTATTTGATATGCGCATTTTGTTTCTTGGTTGTGCCTGGCGTCCCACACAATCTGCAATCTTACTTGCTTTGCACTTCATTATTACATTTAACATGGATAGCTCTTAAGATCAATCTTAACTTCATAACTTAACCACAATAGCTCATGCCGGGTTTACCAATAGACATATATTCCAGATTAAGGGAAGAATGATAGTGTTGCAACATATAACACGACCTTAAGTTGGATTAGTACACTTGCTCATGTCAAAATTGTTGGAATTTGCGGAAGTATAAGTGTGAGAATGGTTGAGATTTGAGAGTATAGAATAAAAGATTTAGGAACCAAGAGATTAAGAGATTTAAGTAACCGAGAATGGAGAGATTGGTGAAGAAGAAAGGATTTCTTTCTCTTAAGTTATTACAAGTGTTACAACATATATAAAGTGAGGCACGGAATCCCTAGGCTATTCTCTCAGCTAAACAATACAAAATGCTAGAGACAAATAATTACAAAAGAGGAAAGGTTCCTCATTGACTTTACAAAAGGAACAAAAAGGTGTTGGTCTTCTTTGGGTAACTAACAGCTATAAAGGCTCAGCCAACAAGTGGCTTCTCCAACAGTCATGTGATGTCATTAGTAAGCAAGTGACTCTTTCTAGTCACCTTTCCAACCTTTAGTTGCTTCTGAACGGAATGTAAGTGTCCATTACTTGATGATTGCATTTGGTTCCTTGCTGCACAATCTATCACTTCTTTTCATTTGAGATTAAGAGTTTAACACTCCCCTTCAATCTTTAATTCGCAATGTGAATCATTAAAGTTAAGCTTGAAAGTTGTAACTCACCACCTCATTAAAAACCTTAGTGGAAAACCCATTGGGATAAAACCAACTAAGGGAAAAAGAGTATGAATCATGGTTACGGCTTAGTCATATCAAGTCAAAGATGCTGAGTCAAGCTTCACACACTTGAGCTTGTTCCACCTTTCAAATAATTTCTTTGTACCATGAAGTCCTTCGGCCTTGGCTTCATTCCCTCTAATACTCCCCCTCAAGCTTGGACTGCAAGTGATATAAGAATGACCAGCTCTACTTCGAACTTGATCTCAAGACTCGACTGGTGCAACTCGAGTTCAACTTCAACACCGATGGAACGTGGAAATGACCATGGAACCAAGGAGAAAAGCAACCAATTGCTACACATTCATACCTTGATGCTTGAGATGAGCATTCCAAGAAGATTAACCAAAGAGTGTGTAGCTCAATTATACTCTTTTTCCCTTATAGTGAGTTTTATCCCATTGGGTTTTCTCCTTAAGCTTTTTAATGAGGTAATTGGGGTATACTATCAAGAGACTCTTTTGGTTAATGAGTTTTAAGCCCATTAAAGGTCCAAAAACGTGGCTTAATACTCTAAGGGTCATTTGAGGAGTCAAATAAGAATTTAATGCATATTACATTTTCAAGACAGATTTGAATTCCTTGTAATTTTCTAGATTGTCTTGGAAATGTCCAAGCCTTCTCCTCTTCCATTACCTTTATATTTTTGTGGCTTTCATTGTACGAAAACAACAAATCTTTTAGGAAAAGCCCCTTTTATGCTCAGAATATGGTTCTCTATTCGTTTGTTGATTAGTGATCTTTTCTTCGACTTATCAAAAGGTCTTTCCGCAAAATTTTGTGGCGTCTATCATTCAACCATCTCTTGTTTGAGTCGTGTGTCATCACCATCTAGAGAATATTCATCCTTCATCTCATCTTTGAGTTCGTTTGTCATCTCCAAGTCCTTCGGCCTTGTTTTGTATCATGAAGTCCTTCGGCCTTGTTTTGTATCATGAAGTCCTTCGGCCTTTCTTCGGCCTTGGCTTCATTCCCCCTAATACTCCCCCTCAAGCTTAGACTGCAAGGTATGCCAAAGGCCAAGCTTGAAAGCAGCAACAACACTTTGAGAGGCTCCCCCTCTCGGTCAACACTCCTTAGGGAACCATCTTCAATGGTTTCATTTTCAACAAATCCATCTTTAATAATCCCTTAGCTTCAGCTCCTTAGGATGTCATTGATCATTTTATCCTAGCTAATACTCACACGGAACACACAAAACATTAGTTTATAAAACGTATTGAAAAGGTTAAGGTATCAATGATCATCACATATCATTGATCAAAGACAGCTGAGTTGCTCTTCCTTGGATTGCAATCTCCTCAAAATTCTGGCTTGAAATTGGTCAAAGTCCAAAAATTTGAAAAAATTCAAATCATTGACTTTTTCATGACCGTTGACCGTATGGTCGGATAGCCAAACTCGACCCACGGTACGCTGATCCACGACCGGCGGTACATGAACTCCTAAACCCCCGGTACATGAACTCCTCGACTAACGGTGCACAACTTCTTGACCCACGGTACATACGCTTCTCGACCCGCGGTACACAACATCTCGACCCGCGATACATGAGCTTCTACTGACTTTCATCAGCAACCGTTGACTCGACCTTTGGTACATGAAAACTCGACCTTCACTACATGCCTCTTGACCCAATGGTTGTACCACGGTCCACACCTCTCGACCGTTGACTTTTTGAGCCAATCGTTGACTTTTCCATAATGCTTTCTTTTGGCCTTTTCTTGACTTTTTGATGATTTGGTGATCCGTATGGGTCCTTAGTGGCCATTTTTGTCCTTCTTGGAGGTCCTTGGGATGCAAATAACACTTGTTCCTAGCTAAGATCACATGGAACTCACATAGGTTAACATTACATAAATCATATGGACAATTCATACCTTAGTGTGAAACATTTCCCTCCACAACTTGTCTCTACAAGCTTCAGTGGATATAACTAAGAGATTTGAGGTGAAATCAATTGCTCTCTAAGCCTTGATTTCATGGATTTTGGCACAGTCCCAAGCTTCCCCACTCCTTAACTACTTTGAATGCACTTAGCACTTATTCCTAGCTAGGAAGACAAGAGAAAACCGAATATCAATACCAAAGGAGATTTATTGTTTGAGTTCTCATACCTTGGCTACCAAACTTGTGGCACAAGCTTTTGGTAGAGACTCTTCATGAATAATTACTTGAGTTCATTGGAACTCCACAAATATGGATCTGCTTTATCAACAACATCTTGAGAAGCCATTCTATCAATCCACCAACCCCATGAAGCTTCATTGGTCTATTCTTCTTCCTCCTCCAAACGGTTGTAATGACTTGATTCATTCACCTCAAGATCATCCACAACCAAGAGAAATGACTTGGTCTTTTCCATACCAAGACCATCACCATACTTGCCCTCCTTTGTGTGAACCACTTTTCTCCACAACTTGTGTCTACAAGCTTTAGTGGAGATCACCAAGAGTTTTGAAGTGAATTCACTTGCTTCTCTAAGCCTTGATTTCATGAATTTTGGCACAATCCCAAGCTTCATTCCTTAATTACTTTGAATGCATTTAGCACCTACTCCTAGCTTAGTTAGACAAGGCAAACGGGACATCAATACCAAAAGAGATTTATTGTTTGAGTTCCTATACCTTGGCTACTAAACTTGCGGCACAAGCTTTCAGTAGAGACTGTTCATGAAGAATTACTTGAGTTCATTTGAACTCCACACATTTGGATCCGCTTCATCAACACCATCTTGACAAGCCATTCCTTTTAATCCACCAACCCCATGAAGCTTCATTGGTCTATTATTCTTCCTCATCCAAACGTTTGCAATGACTTGATTCATTCACCTCAAGATTATCCACAACCAAGAGCAATGACTTGGTCATTTCCATACCAAGACCATCACCATACTTGTCTTACTTAACACTATTTCAATACCCAATAGCTTGCTCATTTCCATCCATCTCCTCTTGGGAATACTCAAGTAAAGCTATGAATTACACATTCACACAAGGTATAAGAGATTTTTAAAGCATTTGACATTGAGGGCTCCAAGACATGAATGAAACCAACTATGAATATGAGCAACTAGGCTAGCAAAGACAAGCAAAAGAAGAAGTGACAACCCAAGGTTCACACTCATACGGTTTTGACACAAGAAAATTGATGAAAAACAAGCCTTAAATGATAGCTTGAGCTCGCAAAGATTCAGCATAAAAGACAAGAAATATTTTGAAAGAAAAAACCAAAAACAATTTGAAATTTAAATTCAAAGAGCTTCAAGCGTGACATAGAGATGAGAATGGAGATTGAGGAAGAGTTAATATAGGTAATAAGCTCTGCAAACCGAGACCCTAAGTGATTTTCAAAGAGAAACACTAAATGGACCAATGGATAAAAGCATGAGTCTCTCTAGTTCTTCCTCTTCCTTGTGGTTCTTCACCACACAAGCCCCTCCTCACTCTTCATGGTCAAGAAACAGAGGTTTTTCACTTTTAAATTCAAGATGGATAGCCAATAAATACGATTTTGTGAAGCCATTTTTAAAAGACAACATTTTCGAAACAGATTTGCTGAGAAAATGATTTGAAACCAACAAGAACACAAAGAATTATTCTTTCTTTTTTTAAAGACAGAGACTAAACTCATAAATTCAACTTTGAAATCTTTAAAGCAACATTCAAGAAAACACGTTTTTAAGAAGACAAAAGAAGAAGAACACAATTTTCCAAAAAATAGATTTTAAATCGGTTTTGAAATCTTCAAGAACAAAAAGAAGAAAAATCTTTCTTTTGAAAAACTGATACTTGGAGATGAAAGGATACTCAAATAAGAGATATTTAACCTTAGCAACATTCATTCTCCTCACTATCTCAAGAAAACCATTTTAGAAAAGAGACATCAACATTTTGCGAAAATCGGTTTGAAAAACAATTTTAAACACAAGAACACAAAGTCACCATGAATCTTTCTCTGATACCATGTTGGAATATGTGGAAGTATAAGTGTGAGAATGGTTGAGATTTGACAGTAGAGAATAAGAGACTTAGGAACCAAGAGATTAAGTGATTTAAGTAACCGAGAATGGAGAGATTGGTGAAGAAGAAAGGAATTCTTTCTCTTAAGTTATTAAAATGTATGTTACAACATATATATAAGTGAGGCACAAAATTCCTAGGCTATTCTCTCAGCTGAACAATACAAATAGCTAGAGACAAATAATTACAGAGGAGGAAAGGTTCATCATTGACTTTACAAAAGGAACAAAAAGGTGTTGGTCTTCTTTGGGTAACTAACAGCTATAAAGGCTCAGCCTACAAGTGGCTTTCTAGTCACATTTCCAACCTTTAGTTGCTTCTGAACCGAATGTAAGTGCCCATTACTTGCTGATTGCATTTAGTTCCTTGCATCACAATCTATAACTTCTTTTCACTTGAGATTACGAGTTTAACAAAAATGAACTTACATTACATTGAACTTAGCTAAGAGAGATCACATGTGTAAAAGTATGATATGAACATGGATAGCTCTAAGGATCAAGCTCGACTTCATAACTCAACCACAGTAGCTCATGTCGGGTTCACCAATATACATAGCATCTAGATTAAGGGAAGAATGACCGTGTTACAACTTATAACACCACCAGAATTTGGCTTAGCACACTTGCTCATGTCAAAGTGACCATAGATTGCATTGATCTCAGCTAAAAGAGATCACATGTGTAGAAGTATAATATGAACATAGATAGTTCTAAGGATTAAGCTTGACTTCATAACTCAACTACAAAGCTCATGCCGGTTTTACCAGTAGACATAGCATCTAGATTAAGGGAATAATGACCGTGTTGCAACCTATAACACAATATTAAGTAGAAGTATGCTAGGAACATGGATAGCTCTAAAAATCAAGCTCGACTTCATAACTTAACCACACAAGCTCATGCCGGGTTTACCAATAGGCATAGTTTCTAGATTAAAGGAAAAATGATCGTGTTGCAACATATAACACGACCTTAAGTTGGATTAGCACACTTGCTCATGTCAAAGTGAACTTACATTGCGTTGAACTTAGCTAAAAGAGATCACATGAGTAAAAGTATGATATGAACATAGATAGCTCTAAGGATCAAACTTGACTTCATAACTCAATCACAGTAGCTCACGCTGAATACACCAATATACATAGCTTCTAGATTAAGGGAATAATGACCGTGTTGCAACCTATAACACGACCTTAAGTTGGCTTAGCACATTTGCTCATGTCAAAGTGAACTTACATTTTGTTGAACTTAGCTAAAAGAGATCACAATTGTAGAAGTTTGCTATGAACATGGATAACTTTAAAAATCAAGTTCGACTTCATATCTTAACCAGACTAGCTCATGTTGGGCTTACCAATAGACATAGTTTCTAGATTAAAGGAAAAATGATCGTGTTGCAACATATAACATGACCTTAAGTTGGATGAGCACACTTGCTCATGTTAAAGTGAACTTACATTGCGTTGAGCCTAGCTAAAAGAGATCACATGAGTAAAAGTATGATATGAACATGGATAGCTCTAAGGATCAAGCTCGACTTCATAACTCAAGCACAGTAGCTCACACTGAATTCACCAATATACATAGCTTCTAGATTAATGAAATAATGACCGTGTTGCAACCTATAACACGACCTTAAGTTGGCTTAGCACACTTGTTCATGTCAAAGTGAACTTACATTTCGTTGAACTTAGCTAAAAGAGATCACAATTGTAGAAGTCTGCTACGAACATGGATATCTCTAAAAATCAAGCTCAACTTCATAACTTAACCAGACTAGCTCATGATGGGTTTACCAATAGACATAGTTTCTAGATTAAAGGAAAAATGATCGTGTTGCAACATATAACAGGACCTTAAGTTTGATTAGCACACTTTCTCATGTCAAAGTGAACTCACATTGCGTTGAACTTAGCTAAAAGAGATCACATGAGTAAAAGTATGATCTGAACATGGATAACTCTAAGGATCAAGCTCAACTTCATAACTTAACCATAGTAGCTCACACTGAATTCACCAATAGACATAGATTCTAGATTAAGGGTAGAATTGACTGTGTTGCAACATATAGCACCACCCACATATGGCTTAGCACACTTTCTCTTGTCAAAGTGACCTTGCATTGTGTTGAACTTAGGTCAAAGATATCACATGTGTAGAAGTATGATATGAACGTGGATAGCTTTAAGGATCAAGCTCGACTTCATAACTCAACCACCATAGTTCATGGCGGGTTCACCAATAGACATAGCTTCTAGATTAAGCAAAAAATGACTGTGTTGCAACCTTTTACACCACCTAAAGTTGGCTTAGCACACTTCTTCATGTCAAAGTTGTTAAACATTGTGAAGCAAGGAAGTGAAAAGTGTAATACAAGGAAGTGAAGATATCCGCAAGTATTTACACTCATGATCTTGTGAAGAAAGGAACCAAGTATAAAGCAAGGAATGAGTGACTTGTACATCTAGGAGCTTAGACTTGTGCAACAAGGAACTAAATGAGTTAGATGCCTAACTAAATGGATGTGCAAGTCACGTGAGGTGTTCGAAGTCAAGAGAAGAGTCTCATGTGTTACTTTGACTCAGCAACAAGTCACTTTTGACTCAATATAGCAGTTGGAATGCTTTGGGAAAAGGGAGCATCCTCCTTTGGTTGGTTCAGTTTGTGTCACTCCCATTTTGGGTAATATTTTCCATATAGTGTTTGTATGTTTGTAGAGAACCCTAGCTAGTCTTTGTGTATAAATCGGACCTCATGTAACTCATTGAAAACTAAGAAAAAATAAACTCACTTTCTTCACAAACTCCCTCTCAATCTCGGCCTTATGGCCACCAAATCTCTCAAATCTCTCTCGGTTACTAAATCTTCCCAAAATCTCTTCGATACTCAAACTCTTCCAAACTCTCATTATCTATTTATATTTCACAAATTACAACATGGTATCAGAGCAAGATCCATGGTAACTTTGTGTTCTTGCTGTTTTGTTGCTTGAAAAGCGTTTTCCAAAATTGTTTTCAAACCGATTTTTGTAAAACGTTGTTTTTCTTTCTAAAATTGATTTCTTATGAGACAATGAGGAGAATGAATGTTGCTGAGGTTTAAAACATTTATTTGAGAATCAAATAATCTCCAAGTCTCAGCTGGTTTAAAAGGAAAGAATTTCTTTGTGTTCTTGATGTTTTTCAAACCGATTTTAAAATCATTTTCGGAAAAATGTTTTGTTCTTCATTTGCCTTCTTTAAATCGTGTTTCTTGTTCATTTATTTGAAGATTTCAAAGTTAAAATCTCTGTTTCGTGACCATGCATAGAGGAGAAAGGTTGCTGTGGTGAGAACCACAAGAGAGAAAGAAAACAATAGATGGCCACATGCTTATATCCGTTGGACAATAGAGGGATCTCCTTTGAAGTGACTTTGACCACGGTTTGCTTGGCTTATTCACTCTATTTTCTCTTCCTTTAAGCATCATTCTTACCTCTAAGTCACTCCTTGCTTTGTTGATTGATTTACTTTCAATTTGAATTTCAAAACGTTTTTTGTTTTGTCTAATGGACAAAAGTATAGTCTCTTTCAAGAAAGTTGTGTTATCTTATTTGCTGAATTTTTGTGAGACCAAGCTAGCATTTAAGACTTGTTTTCATCAGTCTCTTGAGTTCAAACCGTGTGCTTGAAAACCTTGGGCTGGTGGTCTCTCTTTCTGGTGAAATGTAGAGCCATAAAATCCATTGTATTTTTGATATGTTTTGGCGGTTTGAATCAACTCTTTAAAATTATGAACCATGGTAAATCACACTTGATTTTTATGAACTAGAGTGTGTAAAATCATGTTCAATCCATCCCTTATGAAAATGTTGTATTTTATGAAAAATGTTGAAAATTGTTGTGTTTATTTCTAAATTTTGTGTGAGCTTTTCCGGTGTCTAACATCTTTGTAGTAGCGTTGACTTTTCCAACACATGCACCATCCGACATTTTCATGACCTTTTGATGATTTGGTGACCCTTATGGGTCCTTGGTGGCCATTTTCCTCCTTCATGGAGATCTTTGGAGTGGTCTTCGGCCTTGTCTTGATGACTTCGGCCTTGATTATCCTCCTTTTCATCTTCTTGACTTTAATAGTATTCTACCTCTTTGGCCTCTTCCTCTTGTCTCTTTGATATAGACTAATATTCTCGACATGCGGTACGATGCTTCTCGACCTGCGGTACGTGAATGTCTTGACCTGCGCTACGTGCTGGATCCGTTATGAGGTACGTAGCTTCTCATCCTACGGTACATGATTTCTTGACCCGCGGTACATGCCTCTCGACCCGTGGGCTTACCCGCGATACATGGTTTGTTTGTTGACTTTTTGGGGTTACTGTTGACTTTCTCGTGGTGCATGAATTCCTTGCCCGCGATACATGCCTCTCAAACCGATGGCCTACAAACGGTACATAACATCCGTCCATTGACTTTCCTGACCCAACGTTGACTTTTCCAGCACATGCACCATCCGACGTTTACATGACCTTTTGATGATTTGGTGACCCTTATGGGTCCTTGGTGGCCATTTTCCTTCTTCTTGGAGATCCTTGGGGTGGTCTTCTGCCTTGTCTTGATGACTTCGGTCTTGAGTCTCCTCCTTTCCTTCTTCTTGACTTTAATGGTATTGGGCCTCTTCGGCCTCTTCCTCTTGTCTCATTGATATAGTTGATATAGACTATAGGAATGACCATGTTGCAACCTCTAACAAGACCTTAAGTTGGCTTAGCACACTTGCTCATCTCAAAGTAAACTTACATTGCGTCGAACTTAGCTAAAAGAGATCACAAGTGTAGAAGTATGTTATGAACATAGATAGCTCTAAAAATGAAGCTCGACTTCATAACTTAACCACACTAGCTCTTGCTAGGTTTACCAATAGACATAGTTTCTAGATTAAAGGAAAAATGATCGTGTCCAACACGACCTTAAGTTGGCTTAGCATACTTGCTCATGTTAAAGTTAACTTACATTCTGTTGTACTTAGCTACAAGAGATCACAAGTGTAGAAGTATGATATGAACATTAATAACTCCAAGGATCAAGCTCGACTTCATAACTCAACCACAGTACCTCATGTCGAGTTTTCCAATAGACATAACTTCTAGATTAAGGGAAGAATGACCGTGTTGCAACCTATAACACCTGCCAAAGTTGGCCTAGCACACTAGCTCATGTCAAAGTTACCTTAGATTGCGTTGAAACTAACTAAAAGAGATCACATGTGTAGAAGTTTGATATGAACATTAATATGATCTCCCTTGGATCTACTTAAATATGTTGAGAAAGAGAAACGGTAGGACTTGAGTAATCTCAAGTTTTCGAGGATGATAGATTGTTGAACCTTTGGATATGACACACCAAATAGTTTGAAGAATTCCGATATAACAAACTAAATTCTGCTTCAGTTGGATACAATACACCAACAGAAAAAGAAAGATGCGAAACCCTTATGTTTTACTTAAAAATTACTTGAATCTTACAAGAGAAAAAAAGTACTTAAATAATAAAAAAGAGGCCACAAAATTGCTAGGATTTCTTTAAAAGTGGGCCTACTAATTATGCTAACAAATGGGCATTTTGTTGGTGCAACCCAAATGCCTCATTAAAAACCTTAGTGAGAAAACCAATGGGACAAAACTCACTAAGGGAAAAAGAGTGCATTTAGACCACATACACCCGTATGCTAGCCTTCTTGAATACTCATGGAAAGCATCAAGGTACATTGAGCTTGAGGTTCTTCTTGAGCCTGAATTTGAACAAGTAACCCTCCAAAGGCTTTGTTGAATAGCTTTGTTCTAAATCGAGTCATTGGACCAGCTGGAACCTTCATTACGTCGTCAATTGTCTCTTCCTCCATGTCAGAAACATCACTCGAGTCTAGGTTGATCGAGTCTGGCTTTGGCTGCTGAATTTCACATCTGAAATGTCACTCTGGTCTTGGTGAGTCGAGTGTTGCTTTTGCTGCCAAATTTCACATCTGAAATGTCACTCTGGTCTTGGTGGGTCGAGTCACTGGGTCGAGTCTTGTTTTGGCCTGTTCCAGAAATGTCACTCTGGTCTTGGTGGGTCGAGTCTGGTCTGGGCTGCCCATGATCACATCATCCTCTCCCTCTTGAAAAGGATTTGTTCTTATATCCACTTCATCTACAATAAAAGGTACAACATCAGAGACATTGAAGCTAGAATTGACGTTGTACTTACCTTGGAGATCAATCTTGTAGGCATTGTCACTAATCCGCTTGGTGATAGCGAATGGTCCATTGATTCTAGGCATGATTTTGGACTTTCTCTCAGCTGGGAAACACTCCTTGCGCAAGTGAACCCACACCAAATCAGCTTCTTTAAACAACATCTTGTGTCGTCCCTTGTTGGCATGCTTGGCATACAATCTTGTCCTCTCCTCAATGATAGCTCAAGCCTTCTCATGGATTTGCTTCACCAATACTAGTTCTTTCACTTAAAGGTAAAGAGATCAAGTCTAATGGGGAAATCAGATTAAATCCATAAACAATCTGAGTCAAAATAGGAGAGTCAGAGCCTAGGTTAGAAGTCAGTTTCAGTTCTCTTAGGTCTCTTTCCACATATACAAACTGAGAGTTCAGTCTCTCCAGCTTGTGTTTCAATGACGGGTAAGGCGGTCAAAGGAGAGTATTTGGATGTCAATCCAAGGATGCGTAGGAATAGGAAGAGGGGTATACAAGTCGTTAGGCTGAATCTTAGACTTAGCCTGTTTACAATTGAGACAGCAGCTACACACTCGTTCAATATCTTTCTTCGAATGAGGCCAATAGAATTGTTCCTGCATAATTTTCAGAGTCTTGGCAATGCCAAAATGGCCCATCAAGCCTCCTCCATGAGCTTCCCTAACTAACAAATCTCGAAAAAAACTGTTAGGAATACACAGGCAATTCTCATAAAATAAGAAACCTTCATGCTTATAAAATTTCCCTACAGCAAACTTAGCACAAGCCTTGAAAATGTCCTTCAAATCGACATCAGTTTCATACAGCTCTTTAAGGTGTTCAAATCCTAACAACTTAACATCTAAAGTTGAAAGGAGTGTACCTTCGAGAGAGTGCATCTACAACCACATTTTCTTTACCTTGCTTATACCTTATGACATATGGGAAGGTCTCAATAAACTCCATCCAGCGGGCATACCTTTTGTACTTGCCCCTAAGGTACTTGAGTGATTCGTGATCAGTATGTATGATGAACTCTTTTGGCCATAGATAGTGTTGCCACGTCTGAAGTGCTCGGACTAAGGTATACAATTCTTTTTCATAAGTCGCATAATTAAGTGTGGCTCCTCCCATTTTCTCACTGAAGTAAGCAATGGGTTTCCTCTCTTGCATCAACATTGCACATATTCCTACACCAGAAGCATCACATTCAATTTCAAAAGTCTTTAGAAAATCTGGTAAGATAAGAACTGGTGCATTGGTGAGTCTCTCTTTGAGCTTCTGAAATGGGTCTTCTTGCTGAGCTCCCCATTTGAATCCCACATCCTTCTTTATTACTTTAGTAAGTGGGGATGCTAACGTGCTGAAGTCCTTCACAAATCGTCTAAAAAACCCAACTAACCCATGGAAGCTGCGGACTTCACCAATAGTTTTGGGACTTGGCCATTCTCTGATTGCCTTAACCTTCTCCTCATCGACTTTGATACCATCTGCACTAACCACAAAGCCTAGGAAAACAAGTTTATCCGCATAGAAATATACTTCTTGAAATTAGCATATATTTGTTCCTTTCTAAGATTTTGCAAAACAGAATGAAAATGTGCTATATGCTCAGATTTACTCTTGCTGTATATGAGAATATCATCGGAATAGACTACCACAAATATGCCAATGAATGCTCTAAGAATGTGGTTCATTAATCTCATGAATGTACTAGGTGCATTTGTAAGACCAAATGGCATAACAAGCCATTCATGTAATCCATGCTTGGTTTTAAATGCAGTTTTCCACTCATCTCCTTCTTTCATCCTAATCTGGTGGTATCCACTATTAAGATCTATCTTTGAAAATATAATGGAACCATGCAACTCATCTAACATGTCATCTAGCCTAGGAATAAGGTGTCGATACTTTACACCTTTATTGATTGCTCTGCATTTGACACACATCCTCCAGCTCCCATCCTTGTTGGGTACTAAGAGAACCGGAACAGCACAAGGACTGAGGCTCTCACAGATGTATCCTTTAGCTAGTAGCTTGTCTACCTGTTTATGCAACTCCTTGGTTTCTACAGGGTTCGTCCTATATGCTGGACGGTTTGGCAAAGAAGCTCCTGGAACAAGATCTATTTGATGTTCTATTCCACGGGTAGGAGGTAATCCCAAGGCTGTTTCATATGGAAAAACATCACAAAAATCCTGCAAAAGATCTTGAAGTTCACTCAGATAAACCGGTGTTGTGTCAACTAAACAAGTTAAGGCTTCTTTATAAACGAATAACAGAATGGGTTATTTAGAGAATAGAGCATGTTTCACAGCCCTTGCTTGTGCGTAGAAGTTCTTATGCTTGCTTTTGGACTTGGTTTTAGCTTTCAGCTGCTTCTAGTCTTCATACACTTCTCATGGAGTTATAGGAGCCAAAACTGTCTTACGGCCCTTATGTTCAAACATATGACGGTTTGCGAAGCCATTATGGATGACTTTGTGATATGATTGCCATGGCCTTCCTAGAAGTATGTGGCCAGCTTCCATTGGCAAGATGTCACATAGGATCTCATCTTCATACTTGCCAATCGACAAAGAAATCAAAACCTGTTCAGTCACACTTAGCTCTCCATTCTCGTTCAGCCACTGAAGCTTGTAGGGTCTGGGATGCTTTGTAGTAGTCAATTCAAGCGTCTTGACCATTATTTCACTAGCTACATTGGTGCAACTCCCTCAATGAATGATAAGGCTGCAAACCTTTCCTTGAACTAAACATCTTGTATGGAATAGGTTTTCTCGTTGCTCTTCTTCCTCTGGCTTTGGTTGCACACTCAATGCTCGTCTTTCCGCTATCAGATTCCCAAGTACTGGTAGCTCTAAGTCTTCTTCTGAAGAATTCAATTCCGGCTGCTCATCCTCAGATTTTATCTCTCCACTTGCTTGTATCACCATCACTCTCTTGTTTGGACATTCATTCGCATAATGTCCCAGCCCCTGACACTTGAAACACTTGACATCACGAGCTTGAGTTTTTGGCTAAGTCGTTGAAGTGCTTGGTTTCTCATTCCCCTTTGGAACAACCGCATCTTTGTAGTCCTTAGAGACGATGGGTTTTCTTCTTGTGGGTAGATAGTTCTTTGATGTCCACTATGACCGAAACTGGCGCAATTAGACCATTTCCTCTTAAGTTGGTGTTCTATCAATGTAGCCTTGTGAAGCATTTGTTCTAAATCCGCATAGTGCTCCATCTCCATTCTGTCTTGAATATCCCTGCTGAGTCCTCCTCAGAATCTTGCCATTGTAGCTTCCCTATCTTCACACACATCAGCCCGAATCATCATAGTTTCTATCTCCTGGAAATATTCCTCAACAGATTTGTTAGCTTGGCTTAACCTTCTTAGCTTTGGGTGGAGTTATCTATGATAGTGGCTAGGAACATAACACCTTCTCATAAGTGTTTTCAGTCCTATCCAAGTGTTGATGGGCTCTTCTCTATTACGTCTCCTTGAAGTTACACTTTGATCCCACTAGCTAAGAGCGTAATCACAAAACTCAGTGGCAGCTCGCCGTAGGAAACTAGCTGGCTTAGTAATACCTATTCCCATCGAACAATATATGACTGACAATAAAAAAACCAACTCAATTTTCTTCTCCCACTCTAGATAGGCGTCAGGATCATTCTTTCCATAGACTGTTGGTATCTGCCACTTGCTGTGATCAGTTGAATCTCTTTCTGTACTATAATGCTCTTCGGCCACTAGGTCTTGCACGTGTTCAACACCTTCTGTGTGTCGTGCTCTACCCCTTTCTCTGCTAGAGCCTCATTCAGAAGAAGTTCTCATCTCTTGCCTGATAGCCTCAAACTTGGCATTCACCAACCGCTCCATATTTGTTGTGATTGCTTCAATCAACAACTTATTGTTGGCTGATTTGCTAGCTTTTGCATCATCACCAGCCATTGTTCTTGGAAAGAAATCACAAACAGATCACCAGTAACAAGTCCCTAAAGTTTTCGCAATTAATAAATGGATAGTGTAAGAATTGAAAATCGTAATAGGTGTTCAAAACAAGTTCAATTGCATTCCAACAAACTCAAAACCCTAATGGGTAAAGGTTACCCTAATTCGAAATCCTAAAAGTTGCAGGTTTAATAGTATGATATGAACATGGATAGCTCTAAGGATCAAGTTCAACTTCATAACACAAACCATAGTAGCTCATGTTGGGTTCACCAATAGACATTCTAGATTAGGGGAAGAATGATTGTGTTGCAACCTATAACATGACCTTAAGTTAGCTTAGCACACTTGCTCATGTCAATGTTAACTTACATTTTGTTGAACTTAGCTATAAAAGATCACAAGTGTAGAAGTATATATGAACATGGATAGCTCTAAGGATCAAGCTCGATTTCATAACTCAATCACAGTAGCTCATGTTGGGTTCACCAATATGCATAGCTTCAAGATTGAGGGAAGAATGACCATGTTGCAACCTATAACACCACCCGAAATTGGCTTAGCACACTTGCTCATGTCAAAATGACCATAAATTGTATTGAACTTAGCTAAAACATATCACATATGTAGAAGTATGATATGAACATGGATAGTTATAAGGATCAAGCTTGACTTCATAACTCAACCACAGTAGCTCATGCCGGTTCACTAATAGACATAGCTTATAGATTAAGGGAAGAATGACCGTGTACAACCTATAACTCCTCCCAAAGTTGGCCTAGCACTTTTGCTCATGCCAAAGTGACCTTAGATTGCGTTGAAATTAGTTAAAAGAGATCACATATGTAGTGTTAGAATTTGCGGAATATAAATGAGAATGGATGAGATTTGAGAATGATGGAGAGAGTAGTTGAGATTTTTGAGAATAATGAGATTTGGAGATTTAGAGATGTGAAGAAAGTTAATTTATTCTTTCTCAGTTTTCAACGAGTTACATAAGGTCCTATTTATACACAAAGACTATAGGATTCTCTAGAAACATACAAACAATATATGAAAAAATTACCCAAAATGGGAGTGACACAAACTGAACCAAGCAAAGGAGGATGCTCCCTTTTCCCAAAGCATTCCAACGGCTGCAAAGGGTCACATGTGGTCTTTAAGCTTTTTTCTTCTTCTAGTTGAGACAGGTGACCTTATGGTTTGATTCCAACCGAACACTTTCTCACTCAATGGAATACAAACCGAACTCTTTCTTGTGCCTTGAGTTGCACACAATTAAGTGTTCTTCCTATCTTCACACTTAATTGTTTTGGTTTGACACAACCGAACCTCATTTATCTTGATGTCCGGATTCCTTGTGTTAGAAGCAAGCCGAGTTCTTTCTTCCTTGCTTCACACTTAAGATCATGAGTTTAACACTCCTCCTCAAACTTGAATCCGCAATGTTAATAATTAAGGTCAAGCTTGAAAGTTGTAACTCACCAACTCATTAAAAACTTTAGTGGAAAACCCATTGGGATAAAACCATCTAAGGGAAAAAGAGTATGGATCATGATTACGGCTTGGACATATCAAGTCCAAGAGGCTGAGACAAGCTTCACACACTTGAGCTTGTTCCACATTTTCTTTAAATAATTGCTTTGTACCATGAAGTCCTTCGGCCTTGCTTTGGCTTTGGCTTCATTCCCTCTAATACTCCCCCTCAAGGTTGGACTGCAAGGGACACCAAAGGCCAAGTTTAAAAGCAGCAACAACACATTGAAAGGCTTCCCCTCTTGGTCAAAACTCCTTAGAGAACCATCTTCAATGTTTCATTTTCAACAAATCCATCTTTGACACTCCCTTAGTTTCAGCTCCTTAGGATGTCATTGATCATTTTATCCTAGCTAATACTCACAAGAAACACACAAAAATTAGTTTATAAAACGTATTGAAAAGGTTAAGGTTCTTACCTTCACATATCTTTTTCTTTGAATCGGATCATGTAAGCATCAAGGATCCTCACACGTCAATGATCGAAGACACCTGGGTTGCTCTTCCTTGGAATGTAATCTCCTCAAAATTCTGGCTTGAAATTGGTCTAAGTTCAAAAAAAATTTAAATTCAAAATCGTTGACTTTTTCAAGACCATTGACCGTACGGACGGATAGCCAAACTCGATCCGCGATACACGAAACCTTGACCTGCGGTACGTGAACTTTTGGACCTATGGTACGTTGCCTCTCAGCCTGCGATACACAATTCCTCGACCAGCAGTACACAGAAGACTCGACCCGTGGTATATGCTTCTCGACCCAATGGTTGTACCACAGGCCACACCTTACGAATGTTGACTTTTTGAGCAAATCTTTGACTTTTACATAATGTTTTCCTTTGGCCTTTTCTTGACCTTTTGATGATTTGGTGATCCTTATGGGTCCTTGGTGGCCATTTTTCTCCTTCTTGGAGTTCCTTGGGATTCATGTAACACTTGTTCGTAGCTAAGATCGCATAGAACTCACATAGGTTAACATTACATAAATCATATGGACAATTCATACCTTTGTAGTGTTCCTTATGAACACCACACGTTTGGTTCGTTTGAGCCTTGCATACTTGCGGGTTTAGACAAAGAAGATCCTTCTTGCACACGCCACTTTTCAACATTTCCTTCACACCTTCAACTTCTTTCACAAGTCTTAGTGTGAACCACTTTTCTCCACAACTTGTATCTACAAGTTTTAGTGGAGATCACCAAGAGTTTTGAAGTGAATTCACTTGCTTCTCTAAACCTTGATTTCACGAATTTTGGCACAATCCCAAGCTTCCCATTCCTTAATTACTTTGAATGCATTTAGCACCTACTCCTAGCTTAGTGAGACAAGGGAAACAGGACATCAATACCAAAAGAGATTTATTGTTTGAGTTCCCATACCTTGGCTACCAAACTTGTGGCACAAGCTTTCGGTAGAGACTGTTCATGAAGAATTACTTGAGTTCATTTGAACTCCACACATTTGGATCCGCTTCATCAACACCATCTTGAGAAGCCATTCCTTTTAATCCGCCAACCCCATGAAGATTCATTCACCTCAAGATTATCCACAACCAAGAGCAATGACTTGGTCCTTTCCATACCAAGACCATCACCATACTTGTCCTACTTAACACTATTTCAATACCCAATAGCTTGCTCATTTCCATCCATCTCCTCTTGGGAATACTCAAGTAAAGCTATGAATTACACATTCACACAAGGTATAAGAGATTTTTAAAGCATTTGACATTGAGGGCTCCAAGACATGAATGAAACCAACTATGAATATGAGTAACTAGGCAAGTGAAGACAAGCAAAAGAGATTAAGAGAATAAATAAGACGAGGTTTTAGAGATAGCCTTTATTTGCTCCATAAGTGGCTCGGGTTTGCATGACCAAGAGCACTTCTTTTCACCACACATATATGGACACACTCCTTTGATTGTGAGATGATTCATCACCTTCCATCAGACTCTTCACACAATGCCACATTGGGTCCTTGAAGCTGCGGCCATTGGTTCTAACTCTACAAGTAAGTGATGCGCCAAACGAACACGTCTTTCCACCACACAAATGAGGACACACTCCTTTGCTTGTGAGTTGATTCATCACCTTCCATCAGACTCTTCACCGCAATACCATGTTGGGTCCTTGAAGCTGAGGCCATTGGTTCTAACTCCACAAGTAAATGAGGGGCCAAACGAGACAAACAAGTTACGGTTTTGGTTTGCCTTCTCATCCATCACGGCTGGCTTCACTCCCTCATGGAGCTCACCTAGCTACAACAAAGATTAGACACCAAACACTCACACAAGAGTTAGAAACAAACACAACAATATTCAATTTTTTTCATAAAATACAAACCGAGAGATTTATGACAACACAACTCGGTCCAAGATATTTCAATTTAAAAGGGATGTATTCAACATGATTTTACACACTCTAGTTCATAAGAATCGATTGTGATTTACCATGGTTCACGATTTTAATGCTTGGTTCAAACCGCAAAAAAAAGTCAAAAAATACAATGGATTTATGGCTCTACACTTCACAAGAAGGAAAACCAACCCAAGACTTACACTCATATGGTTTAGACATAAGAAAATTGATGAAAAACAAGCCTTGAATAATAGCTTGAGCTCGCAAAGATTCAACATAAAAGACAGAAACATTTTTGAAATCGTTATCCAATAAAGACAAAACAATTTGAAATTTAAATTCGAAGAGCTTCAAGCGTGACATAGAGATGAGAATGGAGTTTGAAGAAGAGTTAATAGGTAATGAGCTTAGCAAACCGTGACCCTAAGTGATTTTCCAAAGAGAAACACTAAAGGGACCGATGGATAAAAGCATGAGTCTCTCTAGTTCTTCCTCTTCCTTGTGGTTCTTCACCACAAAAGCCTTTCCTCTCTCTTCATGGTCACGAAACAGACACTTTTCACTTTAAAATTCAAGAAGGACAGCCAAGAAACACGATTTTATGAAGCCATTTTCAAAACAGATTTTTGGAAAAATGATTTGAAATCAACAAGAACATATAGAATTATTCTTTCCTTTTAATACATAGACTAAACTCAGAAGTTCAACATTGAAATCTTTAAAGCAACATTCAAGAAAACGTTTTTACGAAAACAAAAGAAGAACAACACAATTTTCCAAAAACAAATTTTAAATCGGTTTTGAAATCTTCAAGAACACAAAAAAGAAAAATCTTTCTTTTGAAAATCTGAGACTTTGGAGATGAAATGATACTCAAATAAGAGCTTTTTAACCTCAGCAACATTCATTCTCCTCATTGTCCCAAAAGAAATTGATTTTAGTAACAAGAAACAAACATACTTAAAATCGGTTGGAAAAACAATTTTGGAAAACTTTTTTAGAGCAACAAAACAGCAAGAACACAAAGTCACCATGGATCTTGATCTGATACCATGTTAGAATTTGGGGAATATAAATGAGAATGAATGAGATTTGAGAATGATGTAGAGAGTAGTTGAGATTTGTGAGAATAATGAGATTTGGAGATTTGGAGATTTATTGGCCATGGTGGCCGAGAGATTGACAGAGTATGTGAAGTAGTGAGTTTATTCTTTTTTAGTTTTCAATGAGTTACATGAGGTCCTATTTATACACAAAGACTAAATAGTGTTCTCTACAAACATACAAACACTATATGATAAAAAATACCCAAAATGGGAGTTACACAAACTGAACCAAGCATCCAACGGCTACAAAGGGTCACATGTGGTCTTTAAGCTTTCTTCTTCTTCTTCTAGTTGAGACATGTGAACGCCTTTTCATTCAATGGAATACAAACCGAACTCTTTCTTGTGCCTTGAGTTGCACACAATTAAGTGTTCTTCCTAGCTTCACACTTAATTGTTTAGGTTTAACAGAACCGAACATCATTTATCTTGATGTCCGGATTCTCTGTGTTAGAAGCAAGCCGAGTTCTTACCTCCTTGCTTCACACTTAAGATCATGAGTTTAACACTCCCCCTCAAGCTTGAATCCACAATGTTAATCATTAAGGTCAAGCTTGAAAGTTGTAACTCACCACCTCATTAAAAACCATAGTGGAAAACCCATTGGGATAAAACCAACTAAGTGAAACAGAATATGGATCATGGTCACGGCTTGGACATATCAAGTCCAAGAGGCTATGACAAGCTTCACACACCTGAGCTTGTTCCACCTTTTCTTCAAATAATTGCTTTGTACCATGAAATCCTTCGGCCTTGGCTTCATTCCATCTATTATATAGAAGTATTTATATGAATATTAATAGCTCTAAGGATCAAGCTCGACTTTATAATTGAACCACAGTAGCTCATGTGGGGTTCACCAATAGACATAGCTTCAAGATTAAGGAAGGAATGACCGTGTTACAACCTATAACACGACCTTAAGTTAGCTTAGCACACTTACACACCTGCTCATGTCAAAGTTAGCTACAAGAGATCACAAGTGTAGAAGTATGATATGAACATGGATAGCTCTAAGGATCAAGCTCGACTTCATAACTTAACCTCTCTACCTCATGTCGGGTTCACAATAGACATAGCTTTTATATTAAGAGAAGAATAACCGTGTAGCAACAAATAACACGACCTTAAGTTGGATTAGCACACTAGCACCAAATTTCGCTAATGCTTTTCTTGAATTTGTTAGCCTTTGTGCCTTGGTTAATCTCTAAATCTGCTCTGGTGCTTGGTTGCTTCTTAAATCCTTGCTTGAGGCTGCTCAATATCTTATTATCCCCTCCCACTTGAAAGGGATTTTTCCTCAAATCTAAATAGTCTGCAAGACACAACACCAAGTTAGTATTTTCAAAACTTGAGTTTAGAGTATACCTAACTTGCAAGCTTGACGTGCCATCTTTGGAGGTGATAATCGTTTTTCTCTGGCTTAGATAATGTCCATTGGCCTTTGTTAAGTCAGAATGGTTGAATTCCACAACTTGTGGGGTATGTGCGTCCTCTTTTCCTTCTCTTGGTCCGAATGAAGCTTCATTGTTTGATTTGTGAAGCACTTCACTTTCGGCAAAGCTAAACAAAAAAGAACCACAACCATTAGTCTGAAAGTGTATGTTATGTTGAGTAAACTTCCCTTTTTCTTGCTTGATTGTATAGTGTGTATTGGTGAAGAGAAGTTCTTTGGTTGTCTTTTTCAAACTAAATGTGAATTCGAATTGGCCAAATTGGATGCAGTTTTGTTTCTCCTTTCCTAGCGGATTGAAGGATGGCTATAACTCCTTTGCTTTCATGCCTTGAACCTACAAGTTGTGACTTATACCACTCGGTAGCTTTGGTGCATCATTAGACAAACTCCACAGAGTTTCTTTATAAGCAGATTGAAGATTAGATGATTGAGAGAATAGAGTTCTTTGGATATTACCAGATTTAACAAGGAAATCAAGACTTATGGGAGTTGTGTTCATGCTGCTTCCCTTTCTTCTTTTGATCTTGATAGATTTCAAAAGGTGTCATAGGAACAAGTATTACCTTTATGCTTTTGTGCTCAAACGAGTATTTGTTTGTAGAACCATCATGAACTACTCGTATATCATATTGCCAAGGCCTCCCAACCAGAATGTGACTTGCTTCCATTAGTAGAACATCACATAACACCTCATCTTCGTATTTACCAATTGAGAAAGGAACCAATACTTGGCTGTGAACTCTCATTTCACCTTTGTCATTGAGCCAATGCAAGTCATATGGCTTTGGATGCTTCATAACGTTCAGATTAAGCTTCTTAACCATGTATTCACTTGCCACATTGGTGCAGCTTCCTCCATCGATTATGAAGCTACACATTGTGCCTTGCACAAGACACCTTATTTGGAACAGATTTTATCTTTGAACTTCCACTTCTGATTTGGCTTGTACATTTGGCACTTGTTCGTGCACATGAAGTATCTTTTGGATCATCAAGAGATTTCCTTTAACAGCACTTTCTACGTAGACTTTTGGAGATTCAAGGAGTTCTTCTTCATCATCTGATTCATAAAAGAGAGGAAGAGATTCAATTTTTCATTGCATAATTGTATATTTACATTTGTTGTCTTACAAGCTATTTATAGAGAGAGACAACATGTGAGTAACGGTCACAGGCTTCAGCCGCTGGTCTTGATGGTCTTCGAGGATGAGAGAGACAGGTGGAGATCCCAAGGTGATGTTGACCCAAGCCTTCATGTCCCTTTCTTCTCGGATTTAGCAAAAGAAGGAGAGTCACATGTCTTCAGCAGCTCCAACGGTCATGTGCCTCTCCTTAGGACTCAACTAGACATTTCTAACAAGTATTTACTCCATTAGAAATCCAACTCTTTATTATTGAAACCGTTGACTTTTTCTATGGTCGTTGACCCATCCGTTGACCGTATGGCGGTACATGATTTATCGACCCACGGTACACGTCTCTCGGCCTTATACCTTCCCGCAATACTCGATCCGATTTGTTGACTTTTGCTGTTGCTGTTGACTCGATATGCGGTACGTGTTTCTTGACCCGCGGTCAATGCCTCTCGACCCAATGCCTTACCGCAGTACATGAAACCCCGACTGTTGACTCTATTGACCTTCCGTTGACTTTATTGAAATTTATTCTTTTATTCATCTTGATCAATACTCCCCCTCAAGCTTAACCATAAATGGACATGTTGGTTAAGTTTGGAAGACCCGAGACCTACACCTCATTAAAAACCTTGGAGAGAAAACCACGTGGGACAAAACTCAACCAAGGGAAAAAGAGTGTGTATTTCCCGGGAAAAAGGACATTTGATCAAAGTCTTGTGAGGTCGACGAGTCCAAGATTCCTGTATATGTGGTCACAAACTTTGAGACTCGCGGCTTTGGTGAAGATATCCGCCAATTGATCTTCACTCCTTCTGTAACACAGAAGAGTTACTCCTTCCTCAATCTTTTCCCGAACATTAAAACTACTAGCAACTACAGAATTTAAAGCATTGGACATAGTAGAAGAATTCTTTGTATCTTCTAGCACATAAAGTCCTCCTTGAGTCACGCCACTTCCAAGGATAGATCCGGTCTCAATATCCTGAAAATTTACATCATTAGGACTAAATATAGCATTGCAATTTAAATCATTGGTGGTTTTATGGACCAACAAAAGATTTGATGTAAATTTCGGAAGATAAAAGGCTTTACTATTTTTTTAAAATAATTTTAAGTCTCCAATACTCTCAAAAGGAACCTTATGACCATTTGCAACAATTACATTGCCAACAACTAGTTTAATGTTGTGTATAAGATTCGGGTCACATATCATATGGTGAGATGCACCCGAATCCAGAACTAAGGGTTTTGAAGCTTTAAACGTAAGTAAAGCGTTACCAGATTCCTTGAGTTGTGTGAGTGATTTGATGAGGGAATCAAGGTTGAGGCGTCTCTCTGGTTCTTGAATGGCTGCGGTACAAACAAGTCTGGAGTCCACTTCCAATGATTTAGGTCCATTGATAGTTGGTTCGGATTGACTAGCTTCATAAGCCGGCTTGACGTTGTTGGCCCGAGGATGGTCTTTGAATTTGCTAGGCTTTTGAGATGCGGGTGTAGAATCCAATATTTGTCTTTGATGTGTCCCTTCTTCTTGCAATGGTCACATAGTAAGCTTTTCCTATCCGTTGGTTTGTATACACCTTTGTTTGCCACGACAAGCTCTCCTATGCCACCTTGGGAGCTATGTCAAGAGACAATGGCTTCCTTTTTCTTTTTGAATCCGCGCACATACCTCATCAAGGTCCGGGAGTTTATCATCCCTAAGTATATAAATGATGAGATTATTATACCTCGGACTTAGTGTGAGAGTAGGCTAAAGACTCGATCTTCTTCGCGCCGTTTGTTGAGAATCTCCGGATCGGTTGTGCTTCGACACAACATCTCTAGCTCGGCCCATAACGCATGCCACTTCCCATAGTGCGATGTGAACTCAATGTCATCTTGACTGAGTGTATTTATAGCCTTTTGCACTTCAAAAACTCGCGCGAAGTTTGAAATATTACCAATGACCTTTTTAAGTGTCTCCGAAAGCTCTTTGGCCGTTTCACAATATGGGTAGGACTCATGAATTGGCGGATCTAGGGAGCTTTAAATAATAGCCATAACGACTTGGTCTTCTTGAAACCATTTGTAGTTGTCACCATAAACCACCACTTGTTTACCATCCACACTCGTGACTTGGTTTGGTGCAGCTCCAAGTTCAACATGTTCCCATAAACCACGTCCAAAAAGAATGGTCTTCACATTTCTTTACCATAAGAGATAGTTTGGGCCCTTGAGAATCACATGAACACCAAGTGGTTTAAAGCTTTCCATCTTTACTCACCGAGGATGCTATTACCCGACAGACAAAAGGAATTTTTAGAAGAGAATGAAGATTTGTTCGGATGAAATGAAAGAGAATAATGAGATGAGACTAGAACCAAGGAGAGAATTAGTAGAATGTGATCTTTTACTCTGGTACCATGTTAGAATTTGAAGAAGATACTTGCGGAAGTATGAGAGAAAGAGAGAAAGAGAACCAAGAATAAAAGAGAGGAAGAGACAACATGTGAGTAACGGTCACAGGCATCAGCCGCTGCTCTTGATGGTCTTCGAGGATGAGAGAGACAAGTGGAGATCCCAAGGTGATGTTGACCAAAGCCTTCATGTCCCTTTCTTCTCGGATTTAGCAAAAGGAGGAGAGTTAGATGTCTTCAATAGCTCCAACGGTCATGTGCCTCTCCTTAGGACCCAACTAGACATTTGTACCAAGTATTTACTCCATTAGAAAGCTAACTCTTCATTATTGAAACTGTTGACTTTTTATGTGGTCGTTGACCCGTCCGTTGACCATACCGTGGTACATGATTTATCGACCCATGGTACGTGTTCCTTCGACCCGTGGTACGTGTTTCTTCGACCCGCGGTACATGATCCTTGACCGGATGACTATTCGCAGTACACGATCCAATTGTTGACTTTTGCAGCTACCGTTGACCTTACATGCGGTACACGTTTCTCCGACCTGCGATACGTGTCTATTGACCTGTGGTACACGTCTCTCGACCTGATGCCTTTCTGTAGTACTCGATCCGATTTGTTGACTTTTGCTATTACCGTTGACTCAACCTGTGGTACGTATTTCTCGACCCGTGGTCAGTGCGTCTCGACCCGATGCCTTAGCTTTGTATTTCCACTCTGTCTTGAATGTCACGGTTCAGACCTCCCAAAAACCTAGCAATGGTGGCTTCATCATATTTGATTATATCAAGAGTGTCTTCAGTTCTTCCCAAGTATCAACAAGTGCCTCTCTATTGCGTTTGCGAGTTGTGGTGATTTGATCCCACCAATTCAGAGCATAGCCATAGAATTATGTAGGAGCTAGCTTCACCATCTTATAATCCGTATAATCTTGACAATCATAGATCATGTCGATTTTCTTCTCCAATTCCAAGTAAGCATCTAGATCATTCTTCCAATAGAAAGAGGAATTTTCAGCTTCATGTTCTTCATGTCATTATCAGTTTGAGTTCTAAAGCGTCTTGATCCATTTAGAGAAGAAGCATCATCATAATCATCCATTATGGTCTGTCTTTGATGTTCTTGACCCTAATTTTCATTTCTTTCTAAACTCTTTCATGGTCCATGAGCAGACACGAGATTATAGTAACACACTAAAACTCAACCTAGACAGATTTTTTTATCAGCAACGACCAACACCAGAGTTTGATCTACACAAATATAGGTGCACTAATCGGTTATAGAACAGATTCTACACAACAGAATGAGCAAAATATCAACAGATCTAACAACGCATAAGGTGAAGATACACCAATCAGATTCAATACTGTAGAAGATGAACAGAATCTAAAACTGCAGAGAGGGAAAAACGAATGAGATTACCAAGTTCTTTGTGGTGCTCTGATTCCACTTGACGTAATCCTACCCACGGATCCCACATAGAAGATGGTATGAACGCCTAAAAGAATAGAAAGGTGCAGAAAATCCATATGTTGAGACTGAGAATTGATCCTCGACTAATGGCTCATCGAGTTAGAGATCGAGTAATGGCTGGAAGTGATGCAGATATGCCAATCAAGTAGTAGACTCGTCCAAGAGAGGAAGAGGGACTCGAACCAGAGGCTGAAGTTATAGCAAATCGAGTAGAAGTGTTTAAGATTCAACAAGTTGGTTTCAAAAGTTGAAGAGACAACTTAACCTACGTTTTTGATAGATATTTTTGACAAAAGCATTTCAATTGTTGGTGATCCATTCCAGGATTAATTACATAGAGAAATCTAAAGAGTTTAAATGGAGAAAAGAAGAGAAGTAGTCTAAGAGACTAATCTCAAAAATGCAACAAACTTAAATGCAGATTTGTCTAAAAAATGAAACAACATAAATGGATAGTTGGAACGACTCTTGGAACTCTCCCGGGCCATTCCAAAAATAAATGGGCCTTCCTTTGCTTGTTGGACTTAATTAAGAATCGTTAATGCTCCATTCCAGGAATAAATGGGCCTTCCTTTACTTGTCGAGAGGCATTGTACCGCATGTTGAGAAAACACGTACGGGTCAACGACCGAGGAAAAAAGTCAACATTTTGGAAATCTTCTAAATATTGATTCTAATCAAATGGAAAATTATGTAAAGTTGTTAGGACCTAATTGAAGCCTAAGTAAGTCGAATATGACCGTTGGAAGTTTATAAAGACATGTGACTCTCACTTGATGCCAAGTTCAAGAAAGATGAGATGTCACTTTCAAACATGGGAACTCTACTCCCTCTCTCTTTTCCAACGGCCACACAGAGGTTCAGCTAGGGTTTTCAGCTGCTGAATGTTCACTTTGTAATCCTCTATAAATAGCCATTGTATCTCATTTTGTAACTAATCCAATCTAATAAAAAGAAGTGTTGGAAAAGTTTTCTCTTTATTTATGTTTATGAAAGTAGTTTAAGATGTAGATTCTAGGAGTAGAACTTGTGTAAGAGGCTGCCCAATGGCAGTCCTCTTCAACCACAACACTTATAAATTCTCCATTAAACTCTTCTTATGCTTTGTTGAATTGCTTACAAATCTAGTTGAATGGTTCTTGAATCTGAGATCAGTAGACAAACTTCATGTGTTGTGATGCTTTTTACTTGGATTAGATCCAACCTAGATCCTCACTCCATGTTGACGCCGAGCTATTCTATAATAGTCTTGGATTTAGTAAGGCATTTATGTGTAGATTCAACCACAAGTTGGTGTTTCCACGCTCTTGAGACCTAGTCAATCTTTTGTGGGTTAAGCGGTTTCATTCACCAAGTGAAGTCTCCACGGTTTATTTTGAGCTTACTCTCATAAAAACCAACACATTTGAGAAATTGGCCATTTCCCTCCTTAAAAACCTCTCCAAGAAAACCCATTGGGACAAAACTTGGATGAGAGAAAAAGAGCACAACATGACTCACTTACCCATTGAGTGATTCGTATATGGTTCTTCTTTAAGGCTTCATGAGTGTTTTTGTACCAGTCGCCAATGCCTTTCTTGAATTTGTTAGTCTTTGTGCCTTGGTTAATCTCCAAATATGCCTTGTGCTTGGTTGCTTCTTGAATCCTTGCTTGAGGATGCTCAATATCATATCACATAGCTTTTAGAGTAAGGGAAGAATGAAAATGTTGCAACATATAACACGACCGTAAGTTGGATTAGCACACTTTCTCATGTCAAAATAAACTTAGCTACGAGAGATCACATGTGTAAAAATATGATATGAACATGGATAGCTCTAAGGATCAAGCTCGACTTCATAACTCAACCACAGTAGCTCATGCCGAGTTCACCAATCTACATAGCATCTAGATTAAGGGAAGAATGACCATGTTGCAATCTATAACACCACTCGTTTGGCTTAGCACACTTGCTCATGTCAAAGTGACCATAGATTGCACTGGACTTAGCTAAAAAAGATCACATGTGTATAAGTATGATATGAACATGGATAGTTCTAAGGATCAAGCTCAACTTCATAACTCAAGTAGTGTAACTCATGCTGGGTTCACAATAGACATAGCTTCTAGATTAAGGGAAGAATAATTGTGTTGCAACATATAACACCTCCCAATGTTGGCACTTGCTTATATCAAAGTACCTTAGATTGTGTTGAACTTAGCTAAAAGAGATAACATATGTAGAAGTATTATATGATCATGGATAGCTCTTAGGATCAAGATCAACTTCATAACTCAACCATAATAGCTGAAGCCGGATTCCGCAATACACATAGCTTATAGATTAAGGGAAGAAGGACCGTTTTGCAACCTATAACACGACCTTAAGTTGGCTTAGGACAATTGCTCATATCTTAGTGAACTTACATTGCGTTGAACTTAGCTAAAAGAGATCACATGTGTAAAAGTATGCTAGGAACATGAATAGCTGTAAGGATCAAACTCAACTTCATAACTCAACCACAGTAGCTCATGCCGAGATTAAGGGAAGAATGACCGTGTTGCAACCTGTCACACAACCTTAAGTTAGCTTAGCACACTTTCTCATGTGAAAATGGAATTACATTGCCTTGAACTTAGCTAAAAGGGATCACAAGTGTAGTAGTATGTTAGCAACATAAATAGTTCTAAAGATCAAGCATGACTTCAGAACTAAACCACCTTAGCCCATGTATGGTTTACCAATAGACATAGCTTCTATATTAAGAGAAGAATAACTGTGTTGCAACCTATTACACGGCCTTAAGTTGGCTTAGCACACTTGCTCATGTCAAAGTTAACTTATATTGTGTTCAACTTAGCTACAAGAGATCACAAGTGTAGAAGTATGCTATGAACATGAATAGCTCTAAAGATCAAGTTCGACTTCATAACTTAACCATAGTAGCTCATGCTGCGTTTACCAATAGACATAGCTTCTAGATTACGCGAAGAATGACAGTGTTCCCACATAAAACACGACTTTAAGTTGGATTTGCACACTTGGTTATGTCAAAATGAACTTACATTGCGTTGAACTTAACTAAGAGATATCACATTTGTAAAAGTATGATATGAACATGGATAGGTTTATGGATCAAGCTCGACTTCATAACTCAACCACAATAGCTCATGCCGAGTTCACCAATAGACATAGCTTCTTTATTAAGGGAAGAATGACCATGTTGCAACATATAACAAGACCTTAATTTGGATTAGCACACTTGCGAATGTCAAAGTGAATTTACATTGCGCTGAACTTAGCAAAAAGAGATCACATGTGTAAAAAAGTGTGATATGAACATGGATAGCTCTAAGGATCAAGCTTGTCCTTATAACTCAACCACAGTAGCTCATGCTGGGTTCACCAATAGACATAGCTTCTAGATTAAAGGAAGAATGTTCGTGTTACAATCTATAACACTACCTTAAGTTGGCTTAGCACACTTGCCCATGTCAAAGTTAACTTACATTGTGTTAAACTTAGCTACAAGGGATCACAAATGTAGAAATATTATATATGAACATGGATACCTCTAAGGATCAAGCTCGACTTCATAACTCAACCACTATACCTCATGTCGGGTTCACAATGGACATAGCTTCTATATTAAGAGAAGAATGACCGTGTTGCAACATATAACACGACCTTAAGTTGGATTAGCACACTTGCTTATGTCAAAGTGAACTTACAATGCGTTGAACTTAGCTAAAAGAGATCACATGTGTAAGAGTATGATATGAACATGAATAGCTCTAAGGATCAAGCTCAACTTCATAACTCAATCATAGTAGCTCATGCCGGGTTCCCCAATAGACATAGCTTCTATATTAAGGGAAGAATGATTGTGTTGCAACCTGTAACACAACCTTACGTTAGCTTAGCATACTTGCTCTTGTGAATGTTGACTTATATTGCCTTGAACTTAGCTAAAAGGGATCACAAGTTAGAAGTATGCTATAAACATAAATAGTTCTAAGGATCGAGCTCGACTTCATAACTAAACCACATTAGCCTATGTCGGGTTTAACAATAAACATAGATTCTAGATTAATTGAAGAATGACCATGTTGCAACTTGTAACATAACCATAAGATGGCTTAGCACACTTGCTCATGTCAAAGTGAACTTACATTGCCTTGAACTTAGCTAAAAGGGATCACAAGTGTAGAAGTATGCTATGAACATGGATAGTTATAAGGATCAAGCTCGACTTCATAACTAAACCACATTAGCCCATGTCGGGTTTACCAATAGACATAGATTCTAGATTACGGGAAGAATGACCATGTCGCAACCTGTAACACAACCTTAAGATGGCTTAGCATACTTGCTCATGTCAAAGTGGACTTACATTGCCTTGAACTTAGCTAAAAGGGATCACAAGTGTAGTAGTATGTTAGCAACATAAATAGTTCTAAGGATCAAGCATTCAGAACTAAACCACCTTAGCCCATGTCTGGTTTACCAATAGACATAGCTTCTATATTAAGAGAAGAATAATTGTGTTGCAACCTATTACACAGCCTTAAGTTGGCTTAGCACACTTGCTCATGTCAAAGTTAACTTATATTGTGTTCAACTTAGCTACAAGAGATCACAAGTGTAGAAGTATGCTATGAACATGAATAGCTCTAAAGATCAAGTTCGACTTCATAACTTAACCATAGTAGCTCATGCTGCGTTTACCAATAGACATAGCTTCTAGATTACGCGAAGAATGACAGTGTTCCCACATATAACACGACTTTAAGTTAGATTTGCATACTTGGTTATGTCAAAATGAACTTACATTGCGTTGAACTTAACTAAGAGATATCACATTTGTAAAAGTATGATATGAACATGGATAGGTTTATGGATCAAGCTCGACTTCATAACTCAACCACAATAACTCATGCCGAGTTCACCAATAGACATAGCTTCTTTATTAAGGGAAGAATGACCATGTTGCAACATATAACAAGACCTTAATTTGGATTAGCACACTTGCGCATGTCAAAGTGAATTTACATTGCGCTGAACTTAGCAAAAAGAGATCACATGTGTAAAAAAGTGTGATATGAACATGGATAGCTCTAAGGATCAAGCTTGTCCTTATAACTCAACCACAGTAGCTCATGCTGGGTTCACCAATAGACATAGCTTCTAGATTAAGGGAAGAATGTTCGTGTTACAATCTATAACACTACCTTAAGTTGGCTTAGCACACTTGCCCATGTCAAAGTTAACTTACATTGTGTTAAACTTAGCTACAAGGGATCACAAATGTAGAAGTATTATATATGAACATGGATACCTCTAAGGATCAAGCTCGACTTCATAACTCAACCACTATACCTCATGTCGGGTTCACAATGGACATAGCTTCTATATTAAGAGAAGAATGACCGTGTTGCAACATATAACACGACCTTAAGTTGGATTAGCACACTTGCTTATGTCAAAGTGAACTTACAATGCGTTGAACTTAGCTAAAAGAGATCACATGTGTAAGAGTATGATATGAACATGAATAGCTCTAAGGATCAAGCTCAACTTCATAACTCAATCATAGTAGCTCATGCCGGGTTCCCCAATAGACATAGCTTCTATATTAAGGGAAGAATGATTGTGTTGCAACCTGTAACACAACCTTACGTTAGCTTAGCATACTTGCTCTTGTGAATGTTGACTTATATTGCCTTGAACTTAGCTAAAAGGGATCACAAGTTAGAAGTATGCTACAAACATAAATAGTTCTAAGGATGGAGCTCGACTTCATAACTAAACCACATTAGCCTATGTCGGGTTTAACAATAAACATAGATTCTAGATTAATTGAAGAATGACCATGTTGCAACTTGTAACATAACCATAAGATGGCTTAGCACACTTGCTCATGTCAAAGTGAACTTACATTGCCTTGAACTTAGCTAAAAGGGATCACAAGTGTAGAAGTATGCTATGAACATGGATAGTTATAAGGATCAAGCTCGACTTCATAACTAAACCACATTAGCCCATGTCGGGTTTACCAATAGACATAGATTCTAGATTACGGGAAGAATGACCATATCGCAACCTGTAACACAACCTTAAGATGGCTTAGCATACTTGCTCATGTCAAAGTGGACTTACATTGCCTTGAACTTAGCTAAAAGGGATCACAAGTGTAGTAGTATGTTAGCAACATAAATAGTTCTAAGGATCAAGCATGACTTCAGAACTAAACCACCTTAGCCCATGTCTAGTTTACCAATAGACATAGCTTCTATATTAAGAGAAGAATAATTGTGTTGCAACCTATTACACGGCCTTAAGTTGGCTTAGCACACTTGCTCATGTCAAAGTTAACTTATATTGTGTTCAACTTAGCTACAAGAGATCACAAGTGTAGAAGTATGCTATGAACATGAATAGCTCTAAAGATCAAGTTCGACTTCATAACTTAACCATAGTAGCTCATGCTGCGTTTACCAATAGACATAGCTTCTAGATTACGCGAAGAATGACAGTGTTCCCACATATAACACGACTTTAAGTTGGATTTGCATACTTGGTTATGTCAAAATGAACTTACATTGCGTTGAACTTAACTAAGAGATATCACATTTGTAAAAGTATGATATGAACATGGATAGGTTTATGGATCAAGCTCGACTTCATAACTCAACCACAATAGCTCATGCCGAGTTCACCAATAGACATAGCTTCTTTATTAAGGGAAGAATGACTATGTTGCAACATATAACAAGACCTTAATTTGGATTAGCACACTTGCGCATGTCAAAGTGAATTTACATTGCGCTGAACTTAGCAAAAAGAGATCACATGTGTAAAAAAGTGTGATATGAACATGGATAGCTCTAAGGATCAAGCTTGTCCTTATAACTCAACCACAATAGCTCATGCTGGGTTCACCAATAGACATAGCTTCTAGATTAAGGGAAGAATGTTCGTGTTAAAATCTATAACACTACCTTAAGTTGGCTTACCACACTTGCCCATGTCAAAGTTAACTTACATTGTGTTAAACTTAGCTACAAGGGATCACAAATGTAGAAGTATTATATATGAACATGGATACCTCTAAGGATCAAGCTCGACTTCATAACTCAACCACTATACCTCATGTCGGGTTCACAATGGACATAGCTTCTATATTAAGAGAAGAATGACCGTGTTGCAACATATAACACGACCTTAAGTTGGATTAGCACACTTGCTTATGTCAAAGTGAACTTACAATGCGTTGAACTTAGCTAAAAGAGATCACATGTGTAAGAGTATGATATGAACATGAATAGCTCTAAGGATCAAGCTCAACTTCATAACTCAATCATAGTAGCTCATGCCGGGTTCCCCAATAGACATAGCTTCTATATTAAGGGAAGAATGATTGTGTTGCAACCTGTAACACAACCTTACGTTAGCTTAGCATACTTGCTCTTGTGAATGTTGACTTATATTGCCTTGAACTTAGCTAAAAGGGATCACAAGTTAGAAGTATGCTATAAACATAAATAGTTCTAAGGATCGAGCTCGACTTCATAACTAAACCACATTAGCCTATGTCGGGTTTAACAATAAACATAGATTCTAGATTAATTGAAGAATGACCATGTTGCAACTTGTAACATAACCATAAGATGGCTTAGCACACTTGCTCATGTCAAAGTGAACTTACATTGCCTTGAACTTAGCTAAAAGGGATCACAAGTGTAGAAGTATGCTATGAACATGGATAGTTATAAGGATCAAGCTCGACTTCATAACTAAACCACATTAGCCCATGTCGGGTTTACCAATAGACATAGATTCTAGATTACGGGAAGAATGACCATATCGCAACCTGTAAGACAACTTTAAGATGGGTTAGCATACTTGCTCATGTCAAAGTGGACTTACATTGCCTTGAACTTAGCTAAAAGGAATCACAAGTGTAGTAGTATGTTAGCAACATAAATAATTCTAAGGATCAAGCATGACTTCGGAACTAAACCACCTTAGCCCATGTCTGGTTTACCAATAGACATAGCTTCTATATTAAGAGAAGAATAATTGTGTTGCAACCTATTACACGGCCTTAAGTTGGCTTAGCACACTTGCTCATGTCAAAGTTAACTTATATTGTGTTCAACTTAGCTACAAGAGATCACAAGTGTAGAAGTATGCTATGAACATGAATAGCTCTAAAGATCAAGTTCGACTTCATAACTTAACCATAGTAGCTCATGCCGCGTTTACCAATAGACATAGCTTCTAGATTACGCGAAGAATGACAGTGTTCCCACATATAACACGACTTTAAGTTGGATTTGCACACTTGGTTATGTCAAAATGAACTTACATTGCGTTGAACTTAACTAAGAGATATCACATTTGTAAAAGTATGATATGAACATGGATAAGTTTATGGATCAAGCTCGACTTCATAACTCAACCACAATAGCTCATGCCGAGTTCACCAATAGACATAGCTTCTTTATTAAGGGAAGAATGACCATGTTGCAACATATAACAAGACCTTAATTTGGATTAGCACACTTGCGCATGTCAAAGTGAATTTACATTGCGCTGAACTTAGCAAAAAGAGATCACATGTGTAAAAAAGTGTGATATGAACATGGATAGCTCTAAGGATCAAGCTTGTCCTTATAACTCAACCACAGTAGCTCATGCTGGGTTCACCAATAGACATAGCTTCTAGATTAAGGGAAGAATGTTCGTGTTACAATCTATAACACTACCTTAAGTTGGCTTAGCACACTTGCCCATGTCAAAGTTAACTTACATTGTGTTAAACTTAGCTACAAGGGATCACAAATGTAGAAGTATTATATATGAACATGGATACCTCTAAGGATCAAGCTCGACTTCATAACTCAACCACTATACCTCATGTCGGGTTCACAATGGACATAGCTTCTATATTAAGAGAAGAATGACCGTGTTGCAACATATAACACGACCTTAAGTTGGATTAGCACACTTGCTTATGTCAAAGTGAACTTACAATGCGTTGAACTTAGCTAAAAGAGATCACATGTGTAAGAGTATGATATGAACATGAATAACTCTAAGGATCAAGCTCAACTTCATAACTCAATCATAGTAGCTCATGTCGGGTTCCCCAATAGACATAGCTTCTATATTAAGGGAAGAATGATTGTGTTGCAACCTGTAACACAAACTTACGTTAGCTTAGCATACTTGCTCTTGTGAATGTTGACTTATATTGCCTTGAACTTAGCTAAAAGGGATCACAAGTTAGAAATATGCTATAAACATAAATAGTTCTAAGGATCAAGCTCGACTTCATAACTAAACCACACTAGCCTATGTCGGGTTTAACAATAAACATAGATTCTAGATTAATTGAAGAATGACCATGTTGCAACTTGTAACATAACCATAAGATCGCTTAGCACACTTGCTCATGTCAAAGTGAACTTACATTGCCTTGAACTTAGCTAAAAGGGATCACAAGTGTAGAAGTATGCTATGAACATGGATAATTATAAGGATCAAGCTCGACTTCATAACTAAACCACATTAGCCCATGTCGGGTTTACCAATAGACATAGATTCTAGATTACGGGAAGAATGACCATGTCGCAACCTGTAACACAACCTTAAGATGGCTTAGCATACTTGCTCATGTCAAAGTGGACTTACATTGCCTTGAACTTAGCTAAAAGGGATCACAAGTGTAGTAGTATGTTAGCAACATAAATAGTTCTAAGGATCAAGCATGACTTCAGAACTAAACCACCTTAGCCCATGTCTGGTTTACCAATAGACATAGCTTCTATATTAAGAGAAGAATAATTGTGTTGCAACCTATTACACGGCCTTAAGTTGGCTTAGCACACTTGCTCATGTCAAAGTTAACTTATATTGTGTTCAACTTCGCTACAAGAGATCACAAGTGTAGAAGTATACTATGAACATGAATAACTCTAAAGATCAAGTTCGACTTCATAACTTAACCATAGTAGCTCATGCCGCGTTTACCAATAGACATAGCTTCTAGATTACGCGAAGAATGACAGTGTTCCCACATATAACACGACTTTAAGTTGGATTTGCACACTTGGTTATGTCAAAATGAACTTACATTGCGTTGAACTTAACTAAGAGATATCACACTTGTAAAAGTATGATATGAACATGGATAGGTTTATGGATCAAGCTCGACTTCATAACTCAACCACAATAGCTCATGCCGAGTTCACCAATAGACATAGCTTCTTTATTAAGGGAAGAATGACCATGTTGCAACATATAACAAGACCTTAATTTGGATTAGCACACTTGCGCATGTCAAAGTGAATTTACATTGCGCTGAACTTAGCAAAAAGAGATCACATGTGTAAAAAAGTGTGATATGAACATGGATAGCTCTAAGGATCAAGCTTGTCCTTATAACTCAACCACAGTAGCTCATGCTGGGTTCACCAATAGACATAGCTTCTAGATTAAGGGAAGAATGTTCGTGTTACAATCTATAACACTACCTTAAGTTGGCTTAGCACACTTGCCCATGTCAAAGTTAACTTACATTGTGTTAAACTTAGCTACAAGGGATCACAAATGTAGAAGTATTATATATGAACATGGATACCTCTAAGGATCAAGCTCGACTTCATAACTCAACCACTATACCTCATGTCGGGTTCACAATGGACATAGCTTCTATATTAAGAGAAGAATGACCGTGTTGCAACATATAACACGACCTTAAGTTGGATTAGCACACTTGCTTATGTCAAAGTGAACTTACAATGCGTTGAACTTAGCTAAAAGAGATCACATGTGTAAGAGTATGATATGAACATGAATAACTCTAAGGATCAAGCTCAACTTCATAACTCAATCATAGTAGCTCATGCCGGGTTCCCCAATAGACATAGCTTCTATATTAAGGGAAGAATGATTGTGTTGCAACCTGTAACACAACCTTACGTTAGCTTAGCATACTTGCTCTTGTGAATGTTGACTTATATTGCCTTGAACTTAGCTAAAAGGGATCACAAGTTAGAAGTATGCTATAAACATAAATAGTTCTAAGGATCGAGCTCGACTTCATAACTAAACCACATTAGCCTATGTCGGGTTTAACAATAAACATAGATTCTAGATTAATTGAAGAATGACCATGTTGCAACTTGTAACATAACCATAAGATGGCTTAGCACACTTGCTCATGTCAAAGTGAACTTACATTGCCTTGAACTTAGCTAAAAGGGATCACAAGTGTAGAAGTATGCTATGAACATGGATAGTTATAAGGATCAAGCTCGACTTCATAACTAAACCACATTAGCCCATGTCGGGTTTACCAATAGACATAGATTCTAGATTACGGGAAGAATGACCATGTCGCAACATGTAACACAACCTTAAGATGGCTTAGCATACTTGCTCATGTCAAAGTGGACTTACATTGCCTTGAACTTAGCTAAAAGGAATCACAAGTGTAGTAGTATGTTAGCAACATAAATAGTTCTAAGGATCAAGCATGACTTCGGAACTAAACCACCTTAGCCCATGTCTGGTTTACCAATAGACATAGCTTCTATATTAAGAGAAGAATAATTGTGTTGCAACCTATTACACGGCCTTAAGTTGGCTTAGCACACTTGCTCATGTCAAAGTTAACTTATATTGTGTTCAACTTCGCTACAAGAGATCACAAGTGTAGAAGTATGCTATGAACATGAATAGCTCTAAAGATCAAGTTCGACTTCATAACTTAACCATAGTAGCTCATGCTGCGTTTACCAATAGACATAGCTTCTAGATTACGCGAAGAATGACAGTGTTCCCACATATAACACGACTTTAAGTTGGATTTGCATACTTGGTTATGTCAAAATGAACTTACATTGCGTTGAACTTAACTAAGAGATATCACATTTGTAAAAGTATGATATGAACATGGATAGGTTTATGGATCAAGCTCGACTTCATAACTCAACCACAATAGCTCATGCCGAGTTCACCAATAGACATAGCTTCTTTATTAAGGGAAGAATGACCATGTTGCAACATATAACAAGACCTTAATTTGGATTAGCACACTTGCGCATGTCAAAGTGAATTTACATTGCGCTGAACTTAGCTAAAAGAGATCACATGTGTAAAAAAGTGTGATATGAACATGGATAGCTCTAAGGATCAAGCTTGTCCTTATAACTCCACCACAGTAGCTCATGCTGGGTTCACCAATAGACATAGCTTCTAGATTAAGGGAAGAATGTTCGTGTTACAATCTATAACACTACCTTAAGTTGGCTTAGCACACTTGCCCATGTCAAAGTTCACTTACATTGTGTTAAACTTAGCTACAAGGGATCACAAATGTAGAAGTATTATATATGAACATGGATACCTCTAAGGATCAAGCTCGACTTCATAACTCAACCACTATACCTCATGTCGGGTTCGCAATGGACATAGCTTCTATATTAAGAGAAGAATGACCGTGTTGCAACATATAACACGACCTTAAGTTGGATTAGCACACTTGCTTATGTCAAAGTGAACTTACAATGCGTTGAACTTAGCTAAAAGAGATCACATGTGTAAGAGTATGATATGAACATGAATAACTCTAAGGATCAAGCTCAACTTCATAACTCAATCATAGTAGCTCATTTCGGGTTCCCCAATAGACATAGCTTCTATATTAAGGGAAGAATGATTGTGTTGTAACCTGTAACACAACCTTACGTTAGCTTAGCATACTTGCTCTTGTGAATGTTGACTTATATTGCCTTGAACTTAGCTAAAAGGGATCACAAGTTAGAAGTATGCTATAAACATAAATAATTCTAAGGATCGAGCTCGACTTCATAACTAAACCACATTAGCCTATGTCGGGTTTAACAATAAACATAGATTCTAGATTAATTGAAGAATGACCATGTTGCAACTTGTAACATAACCATAAGATGGCTTAGCACACTTGCTCATGTCAAAGTGAACTTACATTGCCTTGAACTTAGCTAAAAGGGATCACAAGTGTAGAAGTATGCTATGAACATGGATAGTTATAAGGATCAAGCTCGACTTCATAACTAAACCAAATTAGCCCATGTCGGGTTTACCAATAGACATAGATTCTAGATTACGGGAAGAATGACCATGTCGCAACCTGTAACACAACCTTAAGATGGCTTAGCATACTTGCTCATGTCAAAGTGGACTTACATTGCCTTGAACTTAGCTAAAAGGGATCACAAGTGTAGTAGTATGTTAGCAACATAAATAGTTCTAAGGATCAAGCATGACTTCGGAACTAAACCACCTTAGCCCATGTCTGGTTTACCAATAGACATAGCTTCTATATTAAGAGAAGAATAATTGTGTTGCAACCTATTACACGGCCTTAAGTTGGCTTAGCACACTTGCTCATGTCAAAGTTAACTTATATTGTGTTCAACTTCGCTACAAGAGATCACAAGTGTAGAAGTATGCTATGAAAACGAATAGCTCTAAAGATCAAGTTCGACTTCATAACTTAACCATAGTAGCTCATGCTGCGTTTACCAATAGACATAGCTTCTAGATTACGCGAAGAATGACAGTGTTCCCACATATAACACGACTTTAAGTTGGATTTGCACACTTGGTTATGTCAAAATGAACTTACATTGCGTTGAACTTAACTAAGAGATATCACACTTGTAAAAGTATGATATGAACATGGATAGGTTTATGGATCAAGCTCGACTTCATAACTCAACCACAATAGCTCATGCCGAGTTCACCAATAGACATAGCTTCTTTATTAAGGGAAGAATGACCATGTTGCAACATATAACAAGACCTTAATTTGGATTAGCACACTTGCGCATGTCAAAGTGAATTTACATTGCGCTGAACTTAGCAAAAAGAGATCACATGTGTAAAAAAGTGTGATATGAACATGGATAGCTCTAAGGATCAAGCTTATCCTTATAACTCAACCACAGTAGCTCATGCTGGGTTCACCAATAGACATAGCTTCTAGATTAAGGGAAGAATGTTCGTGTTAAAATCTATAACACTACCTTAAGTTGGCTTACCACACTTGCCCATGTCAAAGTTAACTTACATTGTGTTAAACTTAGCTACAAGGGATCACAAATGTAGAAGTATTATATATGAACATGGATACCTCTAAGGATCAAGCTCGACTTCATAACTCAACCACTATACCTCATGTCGGGTTCACAATGGACATAGCTTCTATATTAAGAGAAGAATGACCGTGTTGCAACATATAACACGACCTTAAGTTGGATTAGCACACTTGCTTATGTCAAAGTGAACTTACAATGCGTTGAACTTAGCTAAAAGAGATCACATGTGTAAGAGTATGATATGAACATGAATAGCTCTAAGGATCAAGCTCAACTTCATAACTCAATCATAGTAGCTCATGCCGGGTTCCCCAATAGACATAGCTTCTATATTAAGGGAAGAATGATTGTGTTGTAACCTGTAACACAACCTTACGTTAGCTTAGCATACTTGCTCTTGTGAATGTTGACTTATATTGCCTTGAACTTAGCTAAAAGGGATCACAAGTTAGAAGTATGCTATAAACATAAATAGTTCTAAGGATCGAGCTCGACTTCATAACTAAACCACATTAGCCTATGTCGGGTTTAACAATAAACATAGATTCTAGATTAATTGAAGAATGACCATGTTGCAACTTGTAACATAACCATAAGATGGCTTAGCACACTTGCTCATGTCAAAGTGAACTTACATTGCCTTGAACTTAGCTAAAAGGGATCACAAGTGTAGAAGTATGCTATGAACATGGATAGTTATAAGGATCAAGCTCGACTTCATAACTAAACCACATTAGCCCATGTCGGGTTTACCAATAGACATAGATTCTAGATTACGGGAAGAATGACCATGTCGCAACCTGTAACACAACCTTAAGATGGCTTAGCATACTTGCTCATGTCAAAGTGGACTTACATTGCCTTGAACTTAGCTAAAAGGGATCACAAGTGTAGTAGTATGTTAGCAACATAAATAGTTCTAAGGATCAAGCATGACTTCAGAACTAAACCACCTTAGCCCATGTCTGGTTTACCAATAGACATAGCTTCTATATTAAGAGAAGAATAATTGTGTTGCAACCTATTACACGGCCTGAAGTTGGCTTAGCACACTTGCTCATGTCAAAGTTAACTTATATTGTGTTCAACTTCGCTACAAGAGATCACAAGTGTAGAAGTATGCTATGAACATGAATAGCTCTAAAGATCAAGTTCGACTTCATAACTTAACCATAGTAGCTCATGCCGCGTTTACCAATAGACATAGCTTCTAGATTACGCGAAGAATGACAGTGTTCCCACATATAACACGACTTTAAGTTGGATTTGCACACTTGGTTATGTCAAAATGAACTTACATTGCCTTGAACTTAACTAAGAGATATCACATTTGTAAAAGTATGATATGAACATGGATAGGTTTATGGATCAAGCTCGACTTCATAACTCAACCACAATAGCTCATGCCGAGTTCACCAATAGACATAGCTTCTTTATTAAGGGAAGAATGACCATGTTGCAACATATAACAAGACCTTAATTTGGATTAGCACACTTGCGCATGTCAAAGTGAATTTACATTGCGCTGAACTTAGCAAAAAGAGATCACATGTGTAAAAAAGTGTGATATGAACATGGATAGCTCTAAGGATCAAGCTTGTCCTTATAACTCAACCACAGTAGCTCATGCTGGGTTCACCAATAGACATAGCTTCTAGATTAAGGGAAGAATGTTCGTGTTACAATCTATAACACTACCTTAAGTTGGCTTACCACACTTGCCCATGTCAAAGTTAACTTACATTGTGTTAAACTTAGCTACAAGGGATCACAAATGTAGAAGTATTATATATGAACATGGATACCTCTAAGGATCAAGCTCGACTTCATAACTCAACCACTATACCTCATGTCTGGTTCACAATGGACATAGCTTCTATATTAAGAGAAGAATGACCGTGTTGCAACATATAACACGACCTTAAGTTGGATTAGCACACTTGCTTATGTCAAAGTGAACTTACAATGCGTTGAACTTAGCTAAAAGAGATCACATGTGTAAGAGTATGATATGAACATGAATAGCTCTAAGGATCAAGCTCAACTTCATAACTCAATCATAGTAGCTCATGCCGGGTTCCCCAATAGACATAGCTTCTATATTAAGGGAAGAATGATTGTGTTGCAACCTGTAACACAACCTTACGTTAGCTTAGCATACTTGCTCTTGTGAATGTTGACTTATATTGCCTTGAACTTAGTTAAAAGGGATCACAAGTTAGAAGTATGCTATAAACATAAATAGTTCTAAGGATCGAGCTCGACTTCATAACTAAACCACATTAGCCTATGTCGGGTTTAACAATAAACATAGATTCTAGATTAATTGAAGAATGACCATGTTGCAACTTGTAACATAACCATAAGATGGCTTAGCACACTTGCTCATGTCAAAGTGAACTTACATTGCCTTGAACTTAGCTAAAAGGGATCACAAGTGTAGAAGTATGCTATGAACATGGATAGTTATAAGGATCAAGCTCGACTTCATAACTAAACCACATTAGCCCATGTCGGGTTTACCAATAGACATAGATTCTAGATTACGGGAAGAATGACCATGTCGCAACATGTAACACAACCTTAAGATGGCTTAGCATACTTGCTCATGTCAAAGTGGACTTACATTGCCTTGAACTTAGCTAAAAGGAATCACAAGTGTAGTAGTATGTTAGCAACATAAATAGTTCTAAGGATCAAGCATGACTTCGGAACTAAACCACCTTAGCCCATGTCTGGTTTACCAATAGACATAGCTTCTATATTAAGAGAAGAATAATTGTGTTGCAACCTATTACACGGCCTTAAGTTGGCTTAGCACACTTGCTCATGTCAAAGTTAACTTATATTGTGTTCAACTTAGCTACAAGAGATCACAAGTGTAGAAGTATGCTATGAACATGAATAGCTCTAAAGATCAAGTTCGACTTCATAACTTAACCATAGTAGCTCATGCCGCGTTTACCAATAGACATAGCTTCTAGATTACGCGAAGAATGACAGTGTTCCCACATATAACACGACTTTAAGTTGGATTTGCACACTTGGTTATGTCAAAATGAACTTACATTGCGTTGAACTTAACTAAGAGATATCACATTTGTAAAAGTATGATATGAACATGGATAGGTTTATGGATCAAGCTCGACTTCATAACTCAACCACAATAGCTCATGCCGAGTTCACCAATAGACATAGCTTCTTTATTAAGGGAAGAATGACCATGTTGCAACATATAACAAGACCTTAATTTGGATTAGCACACTTGCGCATGTCAAAGTGAATTTACATTGCGCTGAACTTAGCAAAAAGAGATCACATGTGTAAAAAAGTGTGATATGAACATGGATAGCTCTAAGGATCAAGCTTGTCCTTATAACTCAACCACAGTAGCTCATGCTGGGTTCACCAATAGACATAGCTTCTAGATTAAGGGAAGAATGTTCGTGTTACAATCTATAACACTACCTTAAGTTGGCTTACCACACTTGCCCATGTCAAAGTTAACTTACATTGTGTTAAACTTAGCTACAAGGGATCACAAATGTAGAAGTATTATATATGAACATGGATACCTCTAAGGATCAAGCTCGACTTCATAACTCAACCACTATACCTCATGTCGGGTTCACAATGGACATAGCTTCTATATTAAGAGAAGAATGACCGTGTTGCAACATATAACACGACCTTAAGTTGGATTAGCACACTTGCTTATGTCAAAGTGCACTTACAATGCGTTGAACTTAGCTAAAAGAGATCACATGTGTAAGAGTATGATATGAACATGAATAGCTCTAAGGATCAAGCTCAACTTCATAACTCAATCATAGTAGCTCATGCCGGGTTCCCCAATAGACATAGCTTCTATATTAAGGGAAGAATGATTGTGTTGCAACCTGTAACACAACCTTACGTTAGCTTAGCATATTTGCTCTTGTGAATGTTGACTTATATTGCCTTGAACTTAGCTAAAAGGGATCACAAGTTAGAAGTATGCTATAAACATAAATAGTTCTAAGGATCGAGCTCGACTTCATAACTAAACCACATTAGCCTATGTCGGATTTAACAATAAACATAGATTCTAGATTAATTGAAGAATGACCATGTTGCAACTTGTAACATAACCATAAGATGGCTTAGCACACTTGCTCATGTCAAAGTGAACTTACATTGCCTTGAACTTAGCTAAAAGGGATCACAAGTGTAGAAGTATGCTATGAACATGGATAGTTATAAGGATCAAGCTCGACTTCATAACTAAACCACATTAGCCAATGTCGGGTTTACCAATAGACATAGATTCTAGATTACGGGAAGAATGACCATGTCGCAACCTGTAACACAACCTTAAGATGGCTTAGCATACTTGCTCATGTCAAAGTGGACTTACATTGCCTTGACCTTAGCTAAAAGGGATCACAAGTGTAGTAGTATGTTAGCAACATAAATAGTTCTAAGGATCAAGCATGACTTCAGAACTAAACCACCTTAGCCCATGTCTGGTTTACCAATAGACATAGCTTCTATATTAAGAGAAGAATAATTGTGTTGCAACCTATTACACGGCCTTAAGTTGGCTTAGCAGACTTGCTCATGTCAAAGTTAACTTATATTGTGTTCAACTTAGCTACAAGAGATCACAAGTGTAGAAGTATGCTATGAACATGAATAGCTCTAAAGATCAAGTTCGACTTCATAACTTAACCATAGTAGCTCATGCCGCGTTTACCAATAGACATAGCTTCTAGATTACGCGAAGAATGACAGTGTTCCCACATATAACACGATTTTAAGTTGGATTTGCACACTTGGTTATGTCAAAATGAACTTACATTGCGTTGAACTTAACTAAGAGATATCACACTTGTAAAAGTATGATATGAACATGGATAGGTTTATGGATCAAGCTCGACTTCATAACTCAACCACAATAGCTCATGCCGAGTTCACCAATAGACATAGCTTCTTTATTAAGGGAAGAATGACCATGTTGCAACATATAACAAGACCTTAATTTGGATTAGCACACTTGCGCATGTCAAAGTGAATTTACATTGCGCTAAACTTAGCAAAAAGAGATCACATGTGTAAAAAAGTGTGATATGAACATGGATAGCTCTAAGGATCAAGCTTGTCCTTATAACTCAACCACAATAGCTCATGCTGGGTTCACCAATAGACATAGCTTCTAGATTAAGGGAAGAATGTTCGTGTTAAAATCTATAACACTACCTTAAGTTGGCTTACCACACTTGCCCATGTCAAAGTTAACTTACATTGTGTTAAACTTAGCTACAAGGGATCACAAATGTAGAAGTATTATATATGAACATGGATACCTCTAAGGATCAAGCTCGACTTCATAACTCAACCACTATACCTCATGTCGGGTTCACAATGGACATAGCTTCTATATTAAGAGAAGAATGACCGTGTTGCAACATATAACACGACCTTAAGTTGGATTAGCACACTTGCTTATGTCAAAGTGAACTTACAATGCGTTGAACTTAGCTAAAAGAGATCACATGTGTAAGAGTATGATATGAACATGAATAGCTCTAAGGATCAAGCTCAACTTCATAACTCAATCATAGTAGCTCATGCCGGGTTCCCCAATAGACATAGCTTCAATATTAAGGGAAGAATGATTGTGTTGCAACCTGTAACACAACCTTACGTTAGCTTAGCATACTTGCTCTTGTGAATGTTGACTTATATTGCCTTGAACTTAGCTAAAAGGGATCACAAGTTAGAAGTATGCTATAAACATAAATAGTTCTAAGGATCGAGCTCGACTTCATAACTAAACCACATTAGCCTATGTCGGGTTTAACAATAAACATAGATTCTAGATTAATTGAAGAATGACCATGTTGCAACTTGTAACATAACCATAAGATCGCTTAGCACACTTGCTCATGTCAAAGTGAACTTACATTGCCTTGAACTTAGCTAAAAGGGATCACAAGTGTAGAAGTATGCTATGAACATGGATAGTTATAAGGATCAAGCTCGACTTCATAACTAAACCACATTAGCCCATGTCGGGTTTACCAATAGACATAGATTCTAGATTACGGGAAGAATGACCATGTCGCAACCTGTAACACAACCTTAAGATGGCTTAGCATACTTGCTCATGTCAAAGTGGACTTACATTGCCTTGAACTTAGCTAAAAGGGATCACAAGTGTAGTAGTATGTTAGCAACATAAATAGTTCTAAGGATCAAGCATGACTTCAGAACTAAACCACCTTAGCCCATGTCTGGTTTACCAATAGACATAGCTTCTATATTAAGAGAAGAATAATTGTGTTGCAACCTATTACACGGCCTTAAGTTGGCTTAGCACACTTGCTCATGTCAAAGTTAACTTATATTGTGTTCAACTTCGCTACAAGAGATCACAAGTGTAGAAGTATGCTATGAACATGAATAGCTCTAAAGATCAAGTTCGACTTCATAACTTAACCATAGTAGCTCATGCCGCGTTTACCAATAGACATAGCTTCTAGATTACGCGAAGAATGACAGTGTTCCCACATATAACACGACTTTAAGTTGGATTTGCACACTTGGTTATGTCAAAATGAACTTACATTGCGTTGAACTTAACTAAGAGATATCACATTTGTAAAAGTATGATATGAACATGGATAGGTTTATGGATCAAGCTCGACTTCATAACTCAACCACAATAGCTCATGCCGAGTTCTCCAATAGACATAGCTTCTTTATTAAGGGAAGAATGACCATGTTGTAACATATAACAAAACCTTAATTTGGATTAGCACACTTGCGCATGTCAAAGTGAATTTACATTGCGCTGAACTTAGCAAAAAGAGATCACATGTGTAAAAAAGTGTGATATGAACATGGATAGCTCTAAGGATCAAGCTTGTCCTTATAACTCAACCACAGTAGCTCATGCTGGGTTCACCAATAGACATAGCTTCTAGATTAAGGGAAGAATGTTCGTGTTACAATCTATAACACTACCTTAAGTTGGCTTACCACACTTGCCCATGTCAAAGTTAACTTACATTGTGTTAAACTTAGCTACAAGGGATCACAAATGTAGAAGTATTATATATGAACATGGATACCTCTAAGGATCAAGCTCGACTTCATAACTCAACCACTATACCTCATGTCGGGTTCACAATGGACATAGCTTCTATATTATTAGAAGAATGACCGTGTTGCAACATATAACACGACCTTAAGTTGGATTAGCACACTTGCTTATATCAAAGTGAACTTACAATGCGTTGAACTTAGCTAAAAGAGATCACATGTGTAAGAGTATGATATGAACACGAATAGCTCTAAGGATCAAGCTCAACTTCATAACTCAATCATAGTAGCTCATGCCGGGTTCCCCAATAGACATAGCTTCTATATTAAGGGAAGAATGATTGTGTTGCAACCTGTAACACAACCTTACGTTAGCTTAGCATACTTGCTCTTGTTAATGTTGACTTATATTGCCTTGAACTTAGCTAAAAGGGATCACAAGTTAGAAGTATGCTATAAACATAAATAGTTCTAAGGATCGAGCTCGACTTCATAACTAAACCACATTAGCCTATGTCGGATTTAACAATAAACATAGATTCTAGATTAATTGAAGAATGACCATGTTGCAACTTGTAACATAACCATAAGATGGCTTAGCACACTTGCTCATGTCAAAGTGAACTTACATTGCCTTGAACTTAGCTAAAAGGGATCACAAGTGTAGAAGTATGCTATGAACATGGATAGTTATAAGGATCAAGCTCGACTTCATAACTAAACCACATTAGCCAATGTCGGGTTTACCAATAGACATAGATTCTAGATTACGGGAAGAATGACCATGTCGCAACCTGTAACACAACCTTAAGATGGATTAGCATACTTGCTCATGTCAAAGTGGACTTACATTGCCTTGAACTTAGCTAAAAGGGATCACAAGTGTAGTAGTATGTTAGCAACATAAATAATTCTAAGGATCAAGCATGACTTTAGAACTAAACCCCCTTAGCCCATGTCTGGTTTACCAATAGACATAGCTTCTATATTAAGAGAAGAATAATTGTGTTGCAACCTATTACACGGCCTTAAGTTGGCTTAGCACACTTGCTCATGTCAAAGTTAACTTATATTGTGTTCAACTTAGCTACAAGAGATCACAAGTGTAGAAGTATGCTATGAACATGAATAGCTCTAAAGATCAAGTTCGACTTCATAACTTAACCATAGTAGCTCATGCCGCGTTTACCAATAGACATAGCTTCTAGATTACGCGAAGAATGACAGTGTTCCCACATATAACACGATTTTAAGTTGGATTTGCACACTTGGTTATGTCAAAATGAACTTACATTGCGTTGAACTTAACTAAGAGATATCACATTTGTAAAAGTATGATATGAACATGGATAGGTTTATGGATCAAGCTCGACTTCATAACTCAACCACAATAGCTCATGCCGAGTTCACCAATAGACATAGCTTCTTTATTAAGGGAAGAATGACCATGTTGCAACATATAACAAGACCTTAATTTGGATTAGCACACTTGCGCATGTCAAAGTGAATTTACATTGCGCTGAACTTAGCAAAAAGAGATCACATGTGTAAAAAAGTGTGATATGAACATGGATAGCTCTAAGGATCAAGCTTGTCCTTATAACTCAACCACAGTAGCTCATGCTGGGTTCACCAATAGACATAGCTTCTAGATTAAGGGAAGAATGTTCGTGTTACAATCTATAACACTACCTTAAGTTGGCTTAGCACACTTGCCCATGTCAAAGTTAACTTACATTGTGTTAAACTTAGCTACAAGGGATCACAAATGTAGAAGTATTATATATGAACATGGATACCTCTAAGGATCAAGCTCGACTTCATAACTCAACCACTATACCTCATGTCGGGTTCACAATGGACATAGCTTCTATATTAAGAGAAGAATGACCGTGTTGCAACATATAACACGACCTTAAGTTGGATTAGCACACTTGCTTATGTCAAAGTGCACTTACAATGCGTTGAACTTAGCTAAAAGAGATCACATGTGTAAGAGTATGATATGAACATGAATAGCTCTAAGGATCAAGCTCAACTTCATAACTCAATCATAGTAGCTCATGCCGGGTTCCCCAATAGACATAGCTTCTATATTAAGGGAAGAATGATTGTGTTGCAACCTGTAACACAACCTTACGTTAGCTTAGCATACTTGCTCTTGTGAATGTTGACTTATATTGCCTTGAACTTAGCTAAAAGGGATCACAAGTTAGAAGTATGCTATAAACATAAATAGTTCTAAGGATCGAGCTCGACTTCATAACTAAACCACATTAGCCTATGTCGGATTTAACAATAAACATAGATTCTAGATTAATTGAAGAATGACCATGTTGCAACTTGTAACATAACCATAAGATGGCTTAGCACACTTGCTCATGTCAAAGTGAACTTACATTGCCTTGAACTTAGCTAAAAGGGATCACAAGTGTAGAAGTATGCTATGAACATGGATAGTTATAAGGATCAAGCTCGACTTCATAACTAAACCACATTAGCCCATGTCGGGTTTACCAATAGACATAGATTCTAGATTACGGGAAGAATGACCATGTCGCAACCTGTAACACAACCTTAAGATGGCTTAGCATACTTGCTCATGTCAAAGTGGACTTACATTGCCTTGACCTTAGCTAAAAGGAATCACAAGTGTAGTAGTATGTTAGCAACATAAATAGTTCTAAGGATCAAGCATGACTTCAGAACTAAACCACCTTAGCCCATGTCTGGTTTACCAATAGACATAGCTTCTATATTAAGAGAAGAATAATTGTGTTGCAACCTATTACACGGCCTTAAGTTGGCTTAGCACACTTGCTCATGTCAAAGTTAACTTATATTGTGTTCAACTTAGCTACAAGAGATCACAAGTGTAGAAGTATGCTATGAACATGAATAGCTCTAAAGATCAAGTTCGACTTCATAACTTAACCATAGTAGCTCATGCCGCGTTTACCAATAGACATAGCTTCTAGATTACGCGAAGAATGACAGTGTTCCCACATATAACACGACTTTAAGTTGGATTTGCACACTTGGTTATGTCAAAATGAACTTACATTGCGTTGAACTTAACTAAGAGATATCACATTTGTAAAAGTATGATATGAACATGGATAGGTTTATGGATCAAGCTCGACTTCATAACTCAACCACAATAGCTCATGCCGAGTTCACCAATAGACATAGCTTCTTTATTAAGGGAAGAATGACCATGTTGCAACATATAACAAAACCTTAATTTGGATTAGCACACTTGCGCATGTCAAAGTGAATTTACATTGCGCTGAACTTAGCAAAAAGAGATCACATGTGTAAAAAAGTGTGATATGAACATGGATAGCTCTAAGGATCAAGCTTGTCCTTATAACTCAACCACAGTAGCTCATGCTGGGTTCACCAATAGACATAGCTTCTAGATTAAGGGAAGAATGTTCGTGTTACAATCTATAACACTACCTTAAGTTGGCTTACCACACTTGCCCATGTCAAAGTTAACTTACATTGTGTTAAACTTAGCTACAAGGGATCACAAATGTAGAAGTATTATATATGAACATGGATACCTCTAAGGATCAAGCTCGACTTCATAACTCAACCACTATACCTCATGTCGGGTTCACAATGGACATAGCTTCTATATTAAGAGAAGAATGACCGTGTTGCAACATATAACACGACCTTAAGTTGGATTAGCACACTTGCTTATGTCAAAGTGAACTTACAATGCGTTGAACTTAGCTAAAAGAGATCACATGTGTAAGAGTATGATATGAACATGAATAGCTCTAAGGATCAAGCTCAACTTCATAACTCAATCATAGTAGCTCATGCCGGGTTCCCCAATAGACATAGCTTCTATATTAAGGGAAGAATGATTGTGTTGCAACCTGTAACACAACCTTACGTTAGCTTAGCATACTTGCTCTTGTGAATGTTGACTTATATTGCCTTGAACTTAGCTAAAAGGGATCACAAGTTAGAAGTATGCTATAAACATAAATAGTTCTAAGGATCAAGCTCGACTTCATAACTAAACCACATTAGCCTATGTCGGGTTTAACAATAAACATAGATTCTAGATTAATTGAAGAATGACCATGTTGCAACTTGTAACATAACCATAAGATGGCTTAGCACACTTGCTCATGTCAAAGTGAACTTACATTGCCTTGAACTTAGCTAAAAGGGATCACAAGTGTAGAAGTATGCTATGAACATGGATAGTTATAAGGATCAAGCTCGACTTCATAACTAAACCACATTAGCCCATGTCGGGTTTACCAATAGACATAGATTCTAGATTACGGGAAGAATGACCATGTCGCAACCTGTAACACAACCTTAAGATGGCTTAGCATACTTGCTCATGTCAAAGTGGACTTACATTGCCTTGAACTTAGCTAAAAGGGATCACAAGTGTAGTAGTATGTTAGCAACATAAATAGTTCTAAGGATCAAGCATGACTTCAGAACTAAACCACCTTAGCCCATGTCTGGTTTACCAATAGACATAGCTTCTATATTAAGAGAAGAATAATTGTGTTGCAACCTATTACACGGCCTTAAGTTGGCTTAGCACACTTGCTCATGTCAAAGTTAACTTATATTGTGTTCAACTTCGCTACAAGAGATCACAAGTGTAGAAGTATGCTATGAACATGAATAGCTCTAAAGATCAAGTTCGACTTCATAACTTAACCATAGTAGCTCATGCCGCGTTTACCAATAGACATAGCTTCTAGATTACGCGAAGAATGACAGTGTTCCCACATATAACACGATTTTAAGTTGGATTTGCACACTTGGTTATTTCAAAATGAACTTACATTGCGTTGAACTTAACTAAGAGATATCACATTTGTAAAAGTATGATATGAACATGGATAGGTTTATGGATCAAGCTCGACTTCATAACTCAACCACAATAGCTCATGCCGAGTTCACCAATAGACATAGCTTCTTTATTAAGGGAAGAATGACCATGTTGCAACATATAACAAAACCTTAATTTGGATTAGCACACTTGCGCATGTCAAAGTGAATTTACATTGCGCTAAACTTAGCAAAAAGAGATCACATGTGTAAAAAAGTGTGATATGAACATGGATAGCTCTAAGGATCAAGCTTGTCCTTATAACTCAACCACAGTAGCTCATGCTGGGTTCACCAATAGACATAGCTTCTAGATTAAGGGAAGAATGTTCGTGTTACAATCTATAACACTACCTTAAGTTGGCTTAGCACACTTGCCCATGTCAAAGTTAACTTACATTGTGTTAAACTTAGCTACAAGGGATCACAAATGTAGAAGTATTATATATGAACATGGATACCTCTAAGGATCAAGCTCGACTTCATAACTCAACCACTATACCTCATGTCGGGTTCACAATGGACATAGCTTCTATATTAAGAGAAGAATGACCGTGTTGCAACATATAACACGACCTTAAGTTGGATTAGCACACTTGCTTATGTCAAAGTGAACTTACAATGCGTTGAACTTAGCTAAAAGAGATCACATGTGTAAGAGTATGATATGAACATGAATAGCTCTAAGGATCAAGCTCAACTTCATAACTCAATCATAGTAGCTCATGCCGGGTTCCCCAATAGACATAGCTTCTATATTAAGGGAAGAATGATTGTGTTGCAACCTGTAACATAACTTTACGTTAGCTTAGCATACTTGCTCTTGTGAATGTTGACTTATATTGCCTTGAACTTAGCTAAAAGGGATCACAAGTTAGAAGTATGCTATAAACATAAATAGTTCTAAGGATCAAGCTCGACTTCATAACTAAACCACATTAGCCTATGTCGGGTTTAACAATAAACATAGATTCTAGATTAATTGAAGAATGACCATGTTGCAACTTGTAACATAACCATAAGATGGCTTAGCACACTTGCTCATGTCAAAGTGAACTTACATTGCCTTGAACTTAGCTAAAAGGGATCACAAGTGTAGAAGTATGCTATGAACATGGATAGTTATAAGGATTAAGCTCGACTTCATAACTAAACCACATTAGCCCATGTCGGGTTTACCAATAGACATAGATTCTAGATTACGGGAAGAATGACCATGTCGCAACCTGTAACACAACCTTAAGATGGCTTAGCATACTTGCTCATGTCAAAGTGGACTTACATTGCCTTGAACTTAGCTAAAAGGAATCACAAGTGTAGTAGTATGTTAGCAACATAAATAGTTCTAAGGATCAAGCATGACTTCAGAACTAAACCACCTTAGCCCATGTCTGGTTTACCAATAGACATAGCTTCTATATTAAGAGAAGAATAATTGTGTTGCAACCTATTACACGGCCTTAAGTTGGCTTAGCACACTTGCTCATGTCAAAGTTAACTTATATTGTGTTCAACTTAGCTACAAGAGATCACAAGTGTAGAAGTATGCTATGAACATGAATAGCTCTAAAGATCAAGTTCGACTTCATAACTTAACCATAGTAGCTCATGCCGCGTTTACCAATAGACATAGCTTCTAGATTACGCGAAGAATGACAGTGTTCCCACATATAACACGACTTTAAGTTGGATTTGCACACTTGGTTATGTCAAAATGAACTTACATTGCGTTGAACTTAACTAAGAGATATCACATTTGTAAAAGTATGATATGAACATGGATAGGTTTATGGATCAAGCTCGACTTCATAACTCAACCAATATAGCTCATGCCGAGTTCACCAATAGACATAGCTTCTTTATTAAGGGAAGAATGACCATGTTGCAACATATAACAAGACCTTAATTTGGATTAGCACACTTGCGCATGTCAAACTGAATTTACATTGCGCTGAACTTAGCAAAAAGAGATCACATGTGTAAAAAAGTGTGATATGAACATGGATAGCTCTAAGGATCAAGCTTGTCCTTATAACTCAACCACAGTAGCTCATGCTGGGTTCACCAATAGACATAGCTTCTAGATTAAGGGAAGAATGTTCGTGTTACAATCTATAACACTACCTTAAGTTGGCTTAGCACACTTGCCCATGTCAAAGTTAACTTACATTGTGTTAAACTTAGCTACAAGGGATCACAAATGTAGAAGTATTATATATGAACATGGATACCTCTAAGGATCAAGCTCGACTTCATAACTCAACCACTATACCTCATGTCGGGTTCACAATGGACATAGCTTCTATATTAAGAGAAGAATGACCGTGTTGCAACATATAACACGACCTTAAGTTGGATTAGCAAACTTGCTTATGTCAAAGTGAACTTACAATGCGTTGAACTTAGCTAAAAGAGATCACATGTGTAAGAGTATGATATGAACACGAATAGCTCTAAGGATCAAGCTCAACTTCATAACTCAATCATAGTAGCTCATGCCGGGTTCCCCAATAGACATAGCTTCTATATTAAGGGAAGAATGATTGTGTTGCAACCTGTAACATAACTTTACGTTAGCTTAGCATACTTGCTCTTGTGAATGTTGACTTATATTGCCTTGAACTTAGCTAAAAGGGATCACAAGTTAGAAGTATGCTATAAACATAAATAGTTCTAAGGATCAAGCTCGACTTCATAACTAAACCACATTAGCCTATGTCGGGTTTAACAATAAACATAGATTCTAGATTAATTGAAGAATGACCATGTTGCAACTTGTAACATAACCATAAGATGGCTTAGCACACTTGCTCATGTCAAAGTGAACTTACATTGCCTTGAACTTAGCTAAAAGGGATCACAAGTGTAGAAGTATGCTATGAACATGGATAGTTATAAGGATTAAGCTCGACTTCATAACTAAACCACATTAGCCCATGTCGGGTTTACCAATAGACATAGATTCTAGATTACGGGAAGAATGACCATGTCGCAACCTGTAACACAACCTTAAGATGGCTTAGCATACTTGCTCATGTCAAAGTGGACTTACATTGCCTTGACCTTAGCTAAAAGGAATCACAAGTGTAGTAGTATGTTAGCAACATAAATAGTTCTAAGGATCAAGCATGACTTCAGAACTAAACCACCTTAGCCCATGTCTGGTTTACCAATAGACATAGCTTCTATATTAAGAGAAGAATAATTGTGTTGCAACCTATTACACGGCCTTAAGTTGGCTTAGCACACTTGCTCATGTCAAAGTTAACTTATATTGTGTTCAACTTAGCTACAAGAGATCACAAGTGTAGAAGTATGCTATGAACATGAATAGCTCTAAAGATCAAGTTCGACTTCATAACTTAACCATAGTAGCTCATGCCGCGTTTACCAATAGACATAGCTTCTAGATTACGCGAAGAATGACAGTGTTCCCACATATAACACGACTTTAAGTTGGATTTGCACACTTGGTTATGTCAAAATGAACTTACATTGCGTTGAACTTAACTAAGAGATATCACATTTGTAAAAGTATGATATGAACATGGATAGGTTTATGGATCAAGCTCGACTTCATAACTCAACCAATATAGCTCATGCCGAGTTCACCAATAGACATAGCTTCTTTATTAAGGGAAGAATGACCATGTTGCAACATATAACAAGACCTTAATTTGGATTAGCACACTTGCGCATGTCAAAGTGAATTTACATTGCGCTGAACTTAGCAAAAAGAGATCACATGTGTAAAAAAGTGTGATATGAACATGGATAGCTCTAAGGATCAAGCTTGTCCTTATAACTTAACCACAGTAGCTCATGCTGGGTTCACCAAGAGACATAGCTTCTAGATTAAGGGAAGAATGTTCGTGTTACAATCTATAACACTACCTTAAGTTGGCTTACCACACTTGCCCATGTCAAGGTTAACTTACATTGTGTTAAACTTAGCTACAAGGGATCACAAATGTAGAAGTATTATATATGAACATGGATACCTCTAAGGATCAAGCTCGACTTCATAACTCAACCACTATACCTCATGTCGGGTTCACAATGGACATAGCTTCTATATTAAGAGAAGAATGACCGTGTTGCAACATATAACACGACCTTAAGTTGGATTAGCACACTTGCTTATGTCAAAGTGAACTTACAATGCGTTGAACTTAGCTAAAAGAGATCACATGTGTAAGAGTATGATATGAACATGAATAGCTCTAAGGATCAAGCTCAACTTCATAACTCAATCATAGTAGCTCATGCCGGGTTCCCCAATAGACATAGCTTCTATATTAAGGGAAGAATGATTGTGTTGCAACCTGTAACACAACCTTACGTTAGCTTAGCATACTTGCTCTTGTGAATGTTGACTTATATTGCCTTGAACTTAGCTAAAAGGGATCACAAGTTAGAAGTATGCTATAAACATAAATAGTTCTAAGGATCGAGCTCGACTTCATAACTAAACCACATTAGCCTATGTCGGGTTTAACAATAAACATAGATTCTAGATTAATTGAAGAATGACCATGTTGCAACTTGTAACATAACCATAAGATGGCTTAGCACACTTGCTCATGTCAAAGTGAACTTACATTGCCTTGAACTTAGCTAAAAGGGATCACAAGTGTAGAAGTATGCTATGAACATGGATAGTTATAAGGATCAAGCTCGACTTCATAACTAAACCACATTAGCCCATGTCGGGTTTACCAATAGACATAGATTCTAGATTACGGGAAGAATGACCATGTCGCAACCTGTAACACAACCTTAAGATGGCTTAGCATACTTGCTCATGTCAAAGTGGACTTACATTGCCTTGAACTTAGCTAAAAGGAATCACAAGTGTAGTAGTATGTTAGCAACATAAATAGTTCTAAGGATCAAGCATGACTTCAGAACTAAACCACCTTAGCCCATGTCTGGTTTACCAATAGACATAGCTTCTATATTAAGAGAAGAATAATTGTGTTGCAACCTATTACACGGCCTTAAGTTGGCTTAGCACACTTGCTCATGTCAAAGTTAACTTATATTGTGTTCAACTTAGCTACAAGAGATCACAAGTGTAGAAGTATGCTATGAACATGAATAGCTCTAAAGATCAAGTTCGACTTCATAACTTAACCATAGTAGCTCATGCCGCGTTTACCAATAGACATAGCTTCTAGATTACGCGAAGAATGACAGTGTTCCCACATATAACACGACTTTAAGTTGGATTTGCACACTTGGTTATGTCAAAATGAACTTACATTGCGTTGAACTTAACTAAGAGATATCACATTTGTAAAAGTATGATATGAACATGGATAGGTTTATGGATCAAGCTCGACTTCATAACTCAACCAATATAGCTCATGCCGAGTTCACCAATAGACATAGCTTCTTTATTAAGGGAAGAATGACCATGTTGCAACATATAACAAGACCTTAATTTGGATTAGCACACTTGCGCATGTCAAAGTGAATTTACATTGCGCTGAACTTAGCAAAAAGAGATCACATGTGTAAAAAAGTGTGATATGAACATGGATAGCTCTAAGGATCAAGCTTGTCCTTATAACTCAACCACAGTAGCTCATGCTGGGTTCACCAATAGACATAGCTTCTAGATTAAGGGAAGAATGTTCGTGTTACAATCTATAACACTACCTTAAGTTGGCTTACCACACTTGCCCATGTCAAAGTTAACTTACATTGTGTTAAACTTAGCTACAAGGGATCACAAATGTAGAAGTATTATATATGAACATGGATACCTCTAAGGATCAAGCTCGACTTCATAACTCAACCACTATACCTCATGTCGGGTTCACAATGGACATAGCTTCTATATTAAGAGAAGAATGACCGTGTTGCAACATATAACACGACCTTAAGTTGGATTAGCACACTTGCTTATGTCAAAGTGAACTTACAATGCGTTGAACTTAGCTAAAAGAGATCACATGTGTAAGAGTATGATATGAACATGAATAGCTCTAAGGATCAAGCTCAACTTCATAACTCAATCATAGTAGCTCATGCCGGGTTCCCCAATAGACATAGCTTCTATATTAAGGGAAGAATGATTGTGTTGCAACCTGTAACACAACCTTACGTTAGCTTAGCATACTTGCTCTTGTGAATGTTGACTTATATTGCCTTGAACTTAGCTAAAAGGGATCACAAGTTAGAAGTATGCTACAAACATAAATAGTTCTAAGGATTGAGCTCGACTTCATAACTAAACCACATTAGCCTATGTCGGGTTTAACAATAAACATAGATTCTAGATTAATTGAAGAATGACCATGTTGCAACTTGTAACATAACCATAAGATGGCTTAGCACACTTGCTCATGTCAAAGTGAACTTACATTGCCTTGAACTTAGCTAAAAGGGATCACAAGTGTAGAAGTATGCTATGAACATGGATAGTTATAAGGATCAAGCTCGACTTCATAACTAAACCACATTAGCCCATGTCGGGTTTACCAATAGACATAGATTCTAGATTACGGGAAGAATGACCATATCGCAACCTGTAACACAACCTTAAGATGGCTTAGCATACTTGCTCATGTCAAAGTGGACTTACATTGCCTTGAACTTAGCTAAAAGGGATCACAAGTGTAGTAGTATGTTAGCAACATAAATAGTTCTAAGGATCAAGCATGACTTCAGAACTAAACCACCTTAGCCCATGTCTAGTTTACCAATAGACATAGCTTCTATATTAAGAGAAGAATAATTGTGTTGCAACCTATTACACGGCCTTAAGTTGGCTTAGCACACTTGCTCATGTCAAAGTTAACTTATATTGTGTTCAACTTAGCTACAAGAGATCACAAGTGTAGAAGTATGCTATGAACATGAATAGCTCTAAAGATCAAGTTCGACTTCATAACTTAACCATAGTAGCTCATGCCGCGTTTACCAATAGACATAGCTTCTAGATTACGCGAAGAATGACAGTGTTCCCACATATAACACGACTTTAAGTTGGATTTGCACACTTGGTTATGTCAAAATGAACTTACATTGCGTTGAACTTAACTAAGAGATATCACATTTGTAAAAGTATGATATGAACATGGATAGGTTTATGGATCAAGCTCGACTTCATAACTCAACCAATATAGCTCATGCCGAGTTCACCAATAGACATAGCTTCTTTATTAAGGGAAGAATGACCATGTTGCAACATATAACAAGACCTTAATTTGGATTAGCACACTTGCGCATGTCAAAGTGAATTTACATTGCGCTGAACTTAGCAAAAAGAGATCACATGTGTAAAAAAGTGTGATATGAACATGGATAGCTCTAAGGATCAAGCTTGTCCTTATAACTCAACCACAGTAGCTCATGCTGGGTTCACCAAGAGACATAGCTTCTAGATTAAGGGAAGAATGTTCGTGTTACAATCTATAACACTACCTTAAGTTGGCTTACCACACTTGCCCATGTCAAAGTTAACTTACATTGTGTTAAACTTAGCTACAAGGGATCACAAATGTAGAAGTATTATATATGAACATGGATACCTCTAAGGATCAAGCTCGACTTCATAACTCAACCACTATACCTCATGTCGGGTTCACAATGGACATAGCTTCTATATTAAGAGAAGAATGACCGTGTTGCAACATATAACACGACCTTAAGTTGGATTAGCAAACTTGCTTATGTCAAAGTGAACTTACAATGCGTTGAACTTAGCTAAAAGAGATCACATGTGTAAGAGTATGATATGAACATGAATAGCTCTAAGGATCAAGCTCAACTTCATAACTCAATCATAGTAGCTCATGCCGGGTTCCCCAATAGACATAGCTTCTATATTAAGGGAAGAATGATTGTGTTGCAACCTGTAACATAACTTTACGTTAGCTTAGCATACTTGCTCTTGTGAATGTTGACTTATATTGCCTTGAACTTAGCTAAAAGGGATCACAAGTTAGAAGTATGCTATAAACATAAATAGTTCTAAGGATCAAGCTCGACTTCATAACTAAACCACATTAGCCTATGTCGGGTTTAACAATAAACATAGATTCTAGATTAATTGAAGAATGACCATGTTGCAACTTGTAACATAACCATAAGATGGCTTAGCACACTTGCTCATGTCAAAGTGAACTTACATTGCCTTGAACTTAGCTAAAAGGGATCACAAGTGTAGAAGTATGCTATGAACATGGATAGTTATAAGGATTAAGCTCGACTTCATAACTAAACCACATTAGCCCATGTCGGGTTTACCAATAGATATAGATTCTAGATTACGGGAAGAATGACCATGTCGCAACCTGTAACACAACCTTAAGATGGCTTAGCATACTTGCTCATGTCAAAGTGGACTTACATTGCCTTGACCTTAGCTAAAAGGAATCACAAGTGTAGTAGTATGTTAGCAACATAAATAGTTCTAAGGATCAAGCATGACTTCAGAACTAAACCACCTTAGCCCATGTCTGGTTTACCAATAGACATAGCTTCTATATTAAGAGAAGAATAATTGTGTTGCAACCTATTACACGGCCTTAAGTTGGCTTAGCACACTTGCTCATGTCAAAGTTAACTTATATTGTGTTCAACTTAGCTACAAGAGATCACAAGTGTAGAAGTATGCTATGAACATGAATAGCTCTAAAGATCAAGTTCGACTTCATAACTTAACCATAGTAGCTCATGCCGCGTTTACCAATAGACATAGCTTCTAGATTACGCGAAGAATGACAGTGTTCCCACATATAACACGACTTTAAGTTGGATTTGCACACTTGGTTATGTCAAAATGAACTTACATTGCGTTGAACTTAACTAAGAGATATCACATTTGTAAAAGTATGATATGAACATGGATAGGTTTATGGATCAAGCTCGACTTCATAACTCAACCAATATAGCTCATGCCGAGTTCACCAATAGACATAGCTTCTTTATTAAGGGAAGAATGACCATGTTGCAACATATAACAAGACCTTAATTTGGATTAGCACACTTGCGCATGTCAAAGTGAATTTACATTGCGCTGAACTTAGCAAAAAGAGATCACATGTGTAAAAAAGTGTGATATGAACATGGATAGCTCTAAGGATCAAGCTTGTCCTTATAACTCAACCACAGTAGCTCATGCTGGGTTCACCAAGAGACATAGCTTCTAGATTAAGGGAAGAATGTTCGTGTTACAATCTATAGCACTACCTTAAGTTGGCTTACCACACTTGCCCATGTCAAGGTTAACTTACATTGTGTTAAACTTAGCTACAAGGGATCACAAATGTAGAAGTATTATATATGAACATGGATACCTCTAAGGATCAAGCTCGACTTCATAACTCAACCACTATACCTCATGTCGGGTTCACAATGGACATAGCTTCTATATTAAGAGAAGAATGACCGTGTTGCAACATATAACACGACCTTAAGTTGGATTAGCACACTTGCTTATGTCAAAGTGAACTTACAATGCGTTGAACTTAGCTAAAAGAGATCACATGTGTAAGAGTATGATATGAACATGAATAGCTCTAAGGATCAAGCTCAACTTCATAACTCAATCATAGTAGCTCATGCCGGGTTCCCCAATAGACATAGCTTCTATATTAAGGGAAGAATGATTGTGTTGCAACCTGTAACACAACCTTACGTTAGCTTAGCATACTTGCTCTTGTGAATGTTGACTTATATTGCCTTGAACTTAGCTAAAAGGGATCACAAGTTAGAAGTATGCTATAAACATAAATAGTTCTAAAGATCAAGCTTGACTTCATAACTAAACCACATTAGCCTATGTCGGGTTTAACAATAAATATAGATTCTAGATTAAGGGAAGAATGACCATGTAGCAACTTGTAACATAACCATAAGATGGCTTAGCACACTTGCTCATGTCAAAGTGAACTTACATTGCCTTGAACTTAGCTAAAAGGGATCACAAGTGTAGAAGTATGCTATGAAGATGGATAGTTATAAGGATCAAGCTCGACTTCATAACTAAACCACATTAGCCCATGTCGGGTTTACCAATAGACATAGATTCTAGATTACGGGAAGAATGACCATATCGCAACCTGTAACACAACCTTAAGATGGCTTAGCATACTTGCTCATGTCAAAGTGGACTTACATTGCCTTGAACTTAGCTAAAAGGGATCACAAGTGTAGTAGTATGTTAGCAACATAAATAGTTCTAAGGATCAAGCATGACTTCAGAACTAAACCACCTTAGCCCATGTCTGGTTTACCAATAGACATAGCTTCTATATTAAGAGAAGAATAATTGTGTTGCAACCTATTACACGGCCTTAAGTTGGCTTAGCACACTTGCTCATGTCAAAGTTAACTTATATTGTGTTCAACTTAGCTACAAGAGATCACAAGTGTAGAAGTATGCTATGAACATGAATAGCTCTAAAGATCAAGTTCGACTTCATAACTTAACCATAGTAGCTCATGCCGCGTTTACCAATAGACATAGTTTCTAGATTACGCGAAGAATGACAGTGTTCCCACATATAACACGACTTTAAGTTGGATTTGCACACTTGGTTATGTCAAAATGAACTTACATTGCGTTGAACTTAACTAAGAGATATCACATTTGTAAAAGTATGATATGAACATGGATAGGTTTATGGATCAAGCTCGACTTCATAACTCAACCACAATAGCTCATGCCGAGTTCACCAATAGACATAGCTTCTTTATTAAGGGAAGAATGACCATGTTCGTGTTAAAATCTATAACACTACCTTAAGTTGGCTTACCACACTTGCCCATGTCAAAGTTAACTTACATTGTGTTAAACTTAGCTACAAGGGATCACAAATGTAGAAGTATTATATATGAACATGGATACCTCTAAGGATCAAGCTCGACTTCATAACTCAACCACTATACCTCATGTCGGGTTCACAATGGACATAGCTTCTATATTAAGAGAAGAATGACCGTGTTGCAACATATAACACGACCTTAAGTTGGATTAGCACACTTGCTTATGTCAAAGTGAACTTACAATGCGTTGAACTTAGCTAAAAGAGATCACATGTGTAAGAGTATGATATGAACATGGATAACTCTAAGCATCAAGCTCTACTTCATGACTAAACCACATTAGCCCATGCTGATAGAATTGCATAATCATTATGAAGAATAAGTGAAGAACAAGAGTGAAGAATGTAGCCGAAATTTTTTTTTTTATAATTTTCGACAAGGCTTTTACAAAGGTTTCTAGCCTTTAAATAGGCGAATTACAATGGTTGTCTTCATCCTAAACCTAGCCGCGATGACAAAAGGAAGGAGACAAAGTTTTGGGATCCGCAAGGCATGATAGTGACCACTCATTGTCGTGTTCCGAGAGAAAAACAAGTCACATGTTTCCCTTGGTCTCCAACGATCTTCTAACTCCAACGGTCGGCTCTCAGCCTTCTAGAAAGTCAGCTTAGTCAACCAAAAGCATGGGCTTCATGGGCTTCAATTGCATGTAGAAGAAAACCCACAAAAACTAAAACGTTGACTTTTTAGGATCCGACCGTTCACCAATCCGTGGTACGCGAAGGCTCTACCTGCGGTATGCAGAGGCTCGACCCGCGGTACCCAAAGGCTTGACCTGTGGTACATGTTTCCATTGACCATACCCGCGGTACATGCTAGTCTCGGTCTACGGTACACGATCCTCGAACCATCCACTTCATGTGGTACATGCATGCCTCGGCCTACGTTCCTCAACTCATCTACTATCCGCGGTACATGATCTTCGGCCTGTGTACTACCTGCTGTACATGATCCGATTATTGACTTTTTCGGCGTCTGTTGACCTTACCCGCGGTACGCGATCCTCGACCCGGTTGCTTCCCGCGGTCCGTGCCTCACCGTTTGTTGAATTTTTTAGTGACTGTTAGACTTTTCCCAAAATATGTTTTCCTTCCTTTTGTCTTGTCCAATATTTGCTCCTTTATTTATCTTGATCAATACTCCGCCTCAAACTTAACCATAAATAGACATGTTGTTTAAGCTTGGAAGACCCAAGAGCTACACCTCATTAAAAACCTTGGAGAGAAAACCACATGGGACAAAACTCATCCAAGGGAAAAAGAGTGTGCAAATCTCGGGAAAGGGGACCTTTGATCAAGGCTGAGTAAGATCCACAAGTCCAAGTTTGTTATGAATATATGTTCACAAACCTTGAGACTTCCGGTCTTTGTGAAAATGTCTGCTAGTTGATCTTCACTTTTAGTGTAGCATGGAAAAGTCACACCTTCCTCAATCTTTTCCCGAACCTTATTTCATTCCCTTTTAATGTGTTTGGTTCTTTCATGGAAGAGGAGTTGGAAGCTATATGGATTGCGACTTGATTGTCACAATGCATGGTGATCAGATGGTCTTGCTCAATTCCAAAATCCTTGAGCAAGACTTTTAACCATGTTAGCTCGTTTAGCATTGCCCGGTATTCGGTATCCGCACTCGAGCATGAGACCACTTTTTGCTTCTTGATCTTCAAAATCACCAAATTTCCTCTAATGAATGTGCAATATCTGGTTGTGGATTTCCGGTCATTTCTATCTCCGGTCATTTCTATCTCCGGTCCAATCCGCATAACTATACCCCATGAACTTGGTACTGCCATTCTTGCCCGTCCAAATGCCACAACCGGGACTTCCTTTGAGATGCCTTAGAGAATTTGTTCTATTAAACTCCAATCATGCACCGTAGGCTCCTTCATGTGTTGAGATACCTGATTGACCAAAAAAAAAAATCATATCTTGTAATTGTCAAATAAATTAATTTACCGACAAGCGTTCTATATTGTAGTGCATCTACGTATGCTGTGTCATTTTTTCTCCCCTTTTTGAGCGACCTTGTAGCCATCTTCTAGAGGTGTTTTTGCTGGTTTCGAGCCAAGTTTTCCTGTCTCATTTAAAAGGTCAAGTGTGTACTTTCTTTGAGATAAAAACAAGCCTTCCAAAGATCGGCAAACTTCTATGCCAAGAAAGTACTTGAGTCCACCTAAATCCTTGATATCAAATACTGATTTAAGAAAGGATTCAGTTGATTGAATATCGTCCTTGTCATCACCGGTGATGATGAGATCGTCAACGTATACAAGCACCGCCACAATTCCTTCCGAGCCACGAATTGTGAAAATTGTGTGGTCGGCTTCAGATTTCTTGAAGCCTCGGGACTTGAGTGTGGTACTTAGCTTATGGTACCACGCCCGAGGTGATTGTTCAAGGCTGTATATAGCCTTGCGGAGCATTAGGACCTTGCCGGGTTTGATTCTGTCTTCAAGACCGGGCGGTGGTGTCATGTATACCTCTTCTTCAAGTTCTCGTTGGAGAAAGGAGTTCTTGACATCCATTTGTCACAAATCCCATGAAATTTTAGTTGCAAAAGAAAGTACAACCCTTACCATATGTAGCTTTGCCACATGTGCAAAGGTGTCCGTATAGTCCTCGCCATAGCTTTGAGTAAATCCCCTTGCAACCAAGCGAGACTTGTGCCTTTCAATGGTCCTATCACTCTTATATTTGATGGAAAGATCCCCCTAGAGCTAACCGCCTTCTTTCCCGGAGGTAAATCAGACTCATACCAAATTTGATTACACTCCATTGCTCCGGCTTCGTCTTTAACCGCATTGTACCATACTTTGATATCTTTGGCTTCTTCATAGGTTTGAGGAATGAAGTCGGCCTCAATATTTCCAAGGAATGCAGCATGTTCAAGTGGCAAAAGGTCGGGAGAACACACTTCTTGAATAGGATGTGCCACAACTTGATTGTTGTAGTAGACCCTTGTATTGATCCAATTTGATGGGTTTTTGCAAATTCTTGTACTTCTACGGAGAGGTTGTGGCTCTTGTGGTTCAGTTGGTACCTCCTCAACATCATCCTCATGAGTTGTGGGAGTCCCTCCTTGATGAGAGCTTGCCTCTTCGTCTTCTTGATTGATGTGACCCGAGTGAATTGGTTCCTCTTATTGGTTTTCAATGTTGTCACCCGAGTTTGGTACACCATTTGATCTTGGTCCTTGATTATTTGGTCGGTTAATCCCGAGATGATCGAACAAGATTCTCAAGTTGGTGGCACGGTCCGTTGATGAGGTATAGAGATCCCTTAGATTGTCCCAATCCTTGTCATCAAAGTAACCCTTGTCCTCCATAAATTTAACATCCCAATAGATATACATTCTCCTTTCCTCAGAACTATAGCATATAAATCCCTTTTGAGTAGTTGAGTAGCCAAGGAACACACACACCGCTTGCTCTTTGCTTCCAACTTATTACGTACTTCTCCGTGTACTAAAAAATAACAAATGCACCCAAAAACACGTATGTGATCAATGGACGGTTTTAAGTTATTAAGTACCTCAAATGGAGACTTGTCTTGAAAATTTTTGGTTGGTATGCGATTGATAAGATAGCATGTGGTAGTTATGACATCTCCCCAATAGCTCTTTGGAACACTCCTATGGAACATCATTGAACGGGCCACTTCCATCATATGTCTATTTTTCCGTTCGGCTACACCATTTTGTTGTGGTGTATAAGGGCAACTCGTTTGATGGAGAATGCCTTGTTTTGTAAGATGTTCTTGAAATGAGTGACTCATGTATGATTCAAAATTCTTAAAAGCATTAAACACTTTGTCTTTTGAAAGTAGGAGAGTTAACCAAGTGTATTTTGATTTTTCATCAATAAATGTGACAAAATACTTAGGCTTTTCCCTAGATAAGCATGGTGAGGTCCACACATATGAGTGAATAAGATCAAAGCATTTCTCATAAAGCATTTCTCATGCAAAATATTAGAGATAAACTTGGTGTGTTCAAGAACATAGAGTCTATCCTTGATCGTTCCTTCACCAATCATTTTCCAGGTCTTAATATCCTGGAATTTCACATCATTAGATCCGAACATAACATAGCAATCAAGATCACAAGCAATTCTTTTTATGAATAATAAATTAGAAGCAAAATCCGAAATAAGAAATGCCTTAGTACTTTTCTCAAACAATTCCAAGGTTCCAACTCCTTTAACCGGTATTTTAGATCCATTATCTATCACCACATTTCCTAAAGACGGTTTCACATTATTTATTAAGTTCGGATTGCATATCATATGATGTGAGGCACCCGAATCAACAATAAATGAGTCTACGTGTTTATGGGATAGAAATGTGATACCGGAGTCCCTAAGGAGCCTAAGGAGAGCCTCAATATCAGATTTCTTGAGAACATGATGTGATCATGGACAACTCAGACCAGACTCGACCCATAGACTCGATCCACCTGAGCTCGAGTAACGTTTCTGGAATAAGCCAAAGCCAGACTCAACCCATGGACTCGATCAACCTAGACTCGAGTGATGTTACTGACATGAAGGAAGGGGTGATTGATGATGTAATGAAGGTTCCAATTGGTCCAATGACTCAATCCAGAAAAAAGCTATTCAACAAAGACATTGGAGGGTTACTTTCTAAAATTTGTGATATGTCTGCTCATCTTCTATTAAGTTTCAAACTCCAGATTTATTAGAAGCTGAAGTTAGCTATTAATCATCGAACCATAAGTGATTTAGCGAATTGTTGTAACATTTAATCGTGTGATTGATCATTTTGTGGTCTCTTTCATAGTTCTCATGCTGAATCAAATCGCATTCACTATGTTGCTTATAAACAAATTTTTTTGAGTTGAAACTATTTTGTTTGGACTCTTTTATTGTGTGTTTTCGTGTTGTTTTGGTAGGAATCATGTCACAAGAGGAAGAAGAGACATCACAGGGACTTAACAACAAATTACTAATCGAAGCTGTGGAAAGGTTGTTGGACAAGAAGCTTGCGACAACATTAGACCAAAGGTTTGAAGCTTTTATTAAACAGGAAATACATTCTGAGGGCCATCACAAGTCTCCAGCTCGGTCTAAGTATGGCAATTTGGAACAAGATAAGCTTCACATATCTTCACAGCAAGGCAAAACTGATGGAGAACAGAAAAGAGTTAGTTATGGTGGAGACAGAATGGCTAGAGAGTACTATGGAATGAAAAGTGATGCTTCTAAAAAGAGCAACCACAGCCATAGAAGGAAAGATGTACCCAACAGAATGCTTGACAACCTTGGAGGGTTAAAAATTCGCATACCATCATTCCAAGGCCGAATTGATCTAGATGCGTACCTGGATTGGGAAACCAAAATCGAGTTTGTTTTCAATTGCCAACATTATGACAAAGAAAACAGAGTGAGAGTGGCAGCCACCGATTTCACAGATTATGAATTGAGCTGGTGGGATCAGCTCGTCACTAACCGAAGAAGGAATGGAGAGTATCCAATATGTACGTGGAAAGAGATGAAGGCAGCCATGAGAAAGCGTTTTGTACCTTAACATTATCACAGAGACTTGCATCAAAAGCTGAGGAGACTTACTCAAGGGAATCGGTCAGTTGAAGATTACTATCAAGAAATGGAGATTCTTATACTCCAAGCTGACATTATGGAAGATTAAACCGTGAAATACAAGACATATTAGAAATGGAATATTATGTGGAGATTAAAGACATGCTTCACAAGGCTGTGTTGTTTGAACAACAACTCAAACGAAAAGGCGATACTAGAAGCAGCTACAATCACAACACCAATCACTCACGATCGAACTATGCAAAAGAAGAGAAACCAAGGGAGTTCATCAAACCAGAATTGGTAAGAACATAATCAAAACCTACTTCGGAGGCTACAAGTTCAAAGGAAAAGAGTGAGGTTAGATGCTTCAAGTGTCAAGGGAGAGGACACTACACCAATGCTTGTCTAAATCAGAGAGTCATGGTGTTGTTGCCTAATGATGAGTATGAAACTGAAGAAGAAGAGCCTAATTCTCTGCCATCTTCACCTAAACACGATGAGGCAACACCAATATTTGAAGCAGCTCCTTTGAAAGGAAACATCATTGTGGCCAGAAGAGCTCTTAGCCTAAATGCCAAAACCGAAAAACAAGAACAGAGAGAGAACGTCTTCCACACGAGATGCATGGTGCGAGGAAAGCTTTGTAGCATGATTATAGATGGAGGTAGCTGCACCAATGTCGCAAGTGAATCTATGGTAAAGAAGCTTGGATTGCATGCTATGAAACATCCATTGGCTTATAATCTTTAGTGGCTAAGTGAAGAGAGTGAATTGAAGGTTACTAAGCAAGTAAAGGTGCCTCTGTCCATTGGTGAGTATAAGGATGAGATTATGTGTGACATAATTCCTATGGAGGCTAGTCACATTCTGCTAGGGAGACCTTGGCAATTTGATACGAAAGTGATACACGATAGTTTCACCAATTGGCACACCTTTCTTCATAATGGCCATAAAATCATTATACTGCATTTGTCACCACATGAGGTTTATAAGGACCAGCTGTTGCTCACCAAGACTCATGTGATAGAAAATAAAGACCGCAAGGCCTCCAATTTCTACCTTAAGTCGATTCCTAAACCGCAAGCTCTTACAACCAAGCAACCTATGCTTCTTTTTGTCTTTAAGGGAGTACTGTTTACTACTACTAATCTAGAGCCGATCCTACCGAGCAAATTAACTTCTCTTTTGTAGGACTTTTCAGATGTATTCCCTAAGGAAATCACTAATGGTTTACCTCCAATACGAGGTATTGAACATCAGATAAACTTTGTGCCAGGTGCCTCTCTACCAAACCGACCCACTTTTAGGACCAACCCTGTAGAGACTAAAGAGATACAAAAACAAGTAAATGAGCTACTTGCCAAGGGTCATATCCGTGAGAGCTATGATAATATGAAGAACATTGCGGAAATGATAGAGGCTAGAGAGAGCTGAGAGAGAATAGAGAAGAATGAAACATTTCTCATTAGTTCAAAAAGTTAGTATGCTTACAAATATAAATAGGAAGATAGATACATCAATATGTCTAGATACATGAAGAGGAAGGAAAGAATAAAGCATAAAGCAGAATTGTATTATGCCCAACGGTTATATTTGTGTGGACCACAAACGGTCACTAGCAGATTAGACGCTCTTGCTTCCCCTTGAGTACCACACTCGATCTACTTGAGTGTAGATATTTGTAGATATTTGACACTCGACTTACATACTCAATCTGCTTGAGTCGAATGTGATGATACTTTGACTGATATTCCTACTCGACTGCAATATTCAATGTACCTTAGACGAATGAGGATTCTTGACTAATACTCCACCTCAAGCTAAGCCACAATGAATAGAGGCTCATCTTGGAGAATCCGAAGTCTACACCTCATTAAAAACCTCCATATGGAAAACCATATGGGATAAAACCTTACTAAAGGAAAAAGAGTGTGCAAACCGCGGATTATAGGGCATGAAGTCAAGGGCGGTCCAAGGTCACAAGACCAAGCTTGCCATAGATGTGGTTGCAAACCTAGGTACTTGCGGCTTTGGTGAAGATGTCCACCAACTGATCTCCACTTGGTGTGTAACATGGGAGGATCACTCCCTCTTCCATATGCCCACGAACTTTGTGGCAGTCCACCTCTACATGTTTGGTTCTCTCATGAAAGACTGGGTTGGACGCAATGTGGATTGCAGCTTGGTTGTCACAATGCATGGTGATAGGATCCTTGGTGTAACAGCCTAAGTCCTTGAGGAGAGCCTTCAGCCATACTAACTCATCTATGAGTCTCCTCATAGCCCGGTACTCAGCCTCCGCACTCGAACATGCTACCACCTTCTGCTTCTTAGTCTTCCAAGTCACCAAATTACCTTCAACAAATGTGCAATAACTTGTGGTAGACTTCCTATTGGTCCTTTTTCCAGCCCAATCAGCGTCACAATATCCAGCCACATCCAAACTCTCGTTCCTCCCCATCCAAACACCTTGGCCAGAGCTTCCTTTAAGGTATTTGAGAATCCGCTCAACCTTGGTCCAGTGGTGCTTTGTGGGTGTTTGCATGTGTCGGCTGACCTGATTCACTTTAAAGCAAAGATCAGGTCGAGAGATAGTTACATTGATGAGCTTACCTACTAGTCTTTGGTATCGCTGACTGTCTTCAAACGGTTCATCATTCTTCTCCCCTTTTCGGTTGACCTTGTACCCATCCTCTAGGGGTGACTTGGCTGATCTACAATCTGCCATACCTATCTCATGAAGCACATCAAGAGTGTATTTTCTTCGAGAGTGAAAAAGGCCTTCCGGAGAACGGCAAATTTCAATACCTAGAAAATACTTTAGTTCTCCTAAGTCCTTAATATTAAAAACAGAGTGAAGATATGATTTAATGGTGGTTATACCTTCCTTATCATCACTGAGATGATAAGGTCATCAACATATATCAACACAACCACAATACCTTTCAAACTCTTAAGTGTAAATAAGGTATGATCTCGGAGTGTGTAACAGAGTTTGTGGTACCATGCTCTTGGTGATTGCTTTAAACCATAGATGGCTTTCCTTAGTCTCAATACTTTCTCGGGACTGACTTTGGATTCAAGGCCCAGTGGTGGTGTCATGTATACTTCCTCCTCAAGATCTCCTTGAAGAAATTCAGTCTTGACATTCATTTTCCATAAACCCCAAGACAAGTTAGTAGCTAAGGAAAAAATCACTCTTACCGTGTGTAGTTTGGCAATAGGAGTAAACGTATCCGTATACTCAACTCCGTAAGTTTGGGTGAAACCACGAGCTACTAGCCTTGCTTTGTAGCGCTCAATTTCCCCATTTCTTTATACTTGATAGTGAAGACCCATTTAGAAGTGATAGCCTTATTTCCCGATGGCAAGTCCGCTTCATCCCAAGTCCGGTTTTTCTCCATGGCATTAGTCTCATCATCTACTGCCTCCAGCCATTCATTGATTTGCTTAGCCTCATCATAGCTTTGGGGTACCTGATCCATCTCAATCTTGCCAAGAAAAGCTCTAAATTCAGATGGTAAAAGGTCTACCGAAAATACCGTTTGCATGTGAAACATGAGAGATCTCGAGACCTCTATCAAGTGGCGGTTCTTTCTCTCAGCCACATCGTTTTATTGTGGATTGTAAGGAAAACTAGTTTGGTAAAGTATTCCTTGTTTGTTTAGGTGCTCTTGAAATGCTTTGCTCATGTATTCTCCTCCATTATCCGTTCTAAGTACCTTCAATTTCGAGTTAAACTGATTAGATATATAAGCTTCAAAATTTTTAAAGGCATCAAACACTCTATCCCTTTAGTATATTTATATTTCTCATCTATGAAAGTGACAACGTATCTATGATTATCTCTAGAAGCACATGGTGAGGTCTAAACGTCAGAATGCACAAGATCAAAGCAACTTTCATAAATGGTAGAGGATAAAGGATAAACCACCTTGCAATATTTTCCAAGAATTCAAGCTTCACAATCAACATTGTCAAAAGATAACTGAAGCAACATAACTCTTAAAGCACAAAAATGAGGGTGGCCAGCTCTATCATGCCAAATAGAGTCACTTAAACTACTAACAATAGAATTACAAACAACAAAACTATTGCCATAAAAACGAGATAAAAGCTTAGGGTCTTCAAGGATGTAAAGCCCATTTTCCACTCTCCTTTGTCCAAGTAAACGTCCCATCTCGATATCCTGAAATTTCACATCGTTAGGTCCAAATATGACATTGCAATATAAGTCCATAACAGTGTTTCTAACCGACAGAAGATTGGAAGTGAATTTAGGCATATAAAACGCTCTAGACTTTTTATTAAATAGCCCTAGCTTCCCTACTCGACTAACCGACATCCTATTACCATTTGCTATCACAACACTCCGTAAAGACGGTTCTATGTTGCTAATCAGGCTCTTATCATTAATCATGTGATGAGAGGCTCTACAATCAACAACGATCGGTTTAAAGAGATTATGAGAATATAAATAGATATCAGAATCCTTTAGTGATTTGAGAGAGTTGATAAGTGCCTCAAGGTCTGATTTCTTTATGACATCTCCATGGAAAGAAGAGGAAGCAGCGATCAAAGGTTCATTATCCTTGGATGATGAGGCAACAGTTAAACCAGCTATTGAACTTTGATCATCCGAGACTTCATGGGACAGATTAGCTTTTGAATCCTTGAATTTTGCTGGTTTGAGATGCGGATGAAGCAGAGCACTTGTCTTTCAAGTGACCCTTCTTCTTGAAGTGGTCACAAAATAGCTTCTTCCTGTCTTCAAACTTTCCTAGAGCTTTGTTTGCGGTTATGATACCAGAGTTCCTTTTTCCATCAAACAGCTCGATGGAACCTTGTTCTTTCTGGATTTGAGAACAAACTTCTTCAAGGCTGGGAAGAGAGGTAGTGCTTGCAGCTGACCTTAGGATATGTTTCACAAGATCCTTATATCCCGAGTTTAGGTTCTCATAAGGCCGAAGGCCTTATTTTCTTCGCTCCTTTACCTAATCACCTTCGGATCCACGGACATAGATCTTCACATATCAAGCTCTGCCCACAATGATCTGAACTTTCCAGAGTATTCGGTAAACTCCATTTCCTCCTGGAGAAGATTAGATAGAGCTTTCTTAACCTCAAATACCCTAGTTAAGTTTGACATGTTACCATAAACCTTCTTTAAGGTGTCCCATAGCTCCTTTGATGTTTGACAATATGAATAAGCCTCAAGGATTGGCGTGTCTAGAGAGCTTTGGATGATGGATTTGACACCTTGATTAACCTGAAACCACTCGTCATCTTCATCTAGAAGATCTTCTTCCTCCTCATCGCTTGAAAGAGGTTCCTCATCCAAATGGTCACTAGTAGATTAGACGCTCTTTGTGGATATTTGACACTCGACTCACATACTCGATCTACCTGAGTCGAGTGTGATGATACATTGACTGATATTCCTACTCAACTGCAATACTCAATGTACCTTAGTCGAGTGAGGATTCTTGACTAATAAGAGCATGAGCCCCCGTGCTGTCCCAATTCTTCTAGTGCCAAACAACATAACGGTTAAGTATCGTCATCCTATCCCTAGACTTGATGATATGCTTGATGAGTTATATGGTTCTGTTGTGTTCTCTAAAATAGATTTAAAAAGTGGTTATCATCATATTAGGATGAAAGAAGGGGATGAATGGAAAACTGACTTTAAGACTAAGCATGGGCTGTATGAATGGTTGGTTATGCCATTTGGGTTAACAAACACACCTAGTACTTTCATACGCTTAATGAATCATGTTCTTAGAGCATTCATAGGTGAATATGTTGTGGTTTATTTTGATGACATTCTAGTCTACATCAAGTCTTTAGATGAGCATATAGAATATATTAGAAAAGTTCTAGGAGTGCATAGACAAGAAAGTTTGTATGCAAATCTAAAGAAGTGTACCTATTGCATGGATAATCTTGTGTTTAGCAAGTCCACTACCGAGTATTGCACGTTCTTTTTAGGCAATCTAGTCACTCGAAAGAGCAAGAAGCATAAGGTGGTGTCATGTTCAAGTGCTGAGGCTGAGTATAGAGGTATTAGGAAGCTCACGAATGAACTAATATGGTTGAAGGCTTTGCTTAAGGATTTGGGAGTTGAATCACAAGAACCAATCACAATGCATTGTGATAATCAAGCTGCCATTCACATTGCATCTAACTAAATATTTCATGAGAGAATAAAGCACATTGAGATTGATTGTCACAAGGTTCAAGAGAAGGTGAAGCAAGGAGTGATCTTACCATGTTACACAAGAAGCTTGGACCAGATGGCTGACATTTTCACCAAGGCTACAAGCTCAAAGGTGTGTGAATTTGTGTATTCGAAGCTTGGACTGATTGACATGTCCAAGATTTGACAATGATCCATACTGTTTTTCCGTTAGTTGGTTTTGTCCCAAATGGGTTTTCCACTAAGGTTTTTAATGAGGTGGGGAGTTACAAATTTCAAGCTTGACCCTAATGAGTTATATTATAGATCCAAGCTTGAGGGAGAGTATTAACTTGAGTGACAAACAAGTTATCACTCGGCATTGTTAAACTGAAGTGTGCAGCAAGGAACTGAATGGAACAAGAAGGTTATGTGTTTAGAAGCTGAATGGAACTCGGTTAGGAGGTAAACATGTGGTGGGAATGCAACTAGAAACTCCTTACAGCCGTTGGAGACTTTTGGAAACAATTGAGGAAATATCTCCTGTTCTCTTTCTCGTGTGGACCACATAGAGTGAAGAATCTTTCTACTTTGGATAACTATTGTCTTGTAGTGTCTTGGAGTGTATAGACCATTATAGCTGAGTGTTTATGTATATATACATAGGGTTTTATGTTTACTTTCTCTATATATATGTTGTAACTGTATTGAAAAGACTTAAGAGAATGAAAACTTTTCTTCTCCATACAATCTTGGACACCTCTCTCTCTCTATTTTCTCCATTATGTTCAAGCTTAAATCACTTCCATACTTCCATTCTTCCATCAAATCTTTTCATTCTTACTCTAATTCTTCAATTCTTACAATTCTTTCATAAGCTACTAATCATAATTGGGATTTTTGGCAGATGGATGTTAAGAATACATTCTTAGAAGGTGAACTTGAAGATGAGGTATATATGCATCCACCACCGGGTCTAGAACACGTTGTAGCACCTGGAAATGTGTTACGACTTAGAAAGGCTATTTATGGTCTTAAACAATCTCCAAGAGCGTGGTATCACAAGCTGAGCCATACCTTACGTGATCTTGGGTTTATGAAGTCTGAGGCTGATCACACACGCTTCAGTTGCCAAGGTAAGGATGTCATTGTTATGATCCTTGTGTATTTCGATGACATTATAATCACCGGGAGTGATAAGGATGGCATTAAAGGTATTAAGGATCATCTCAAATCTGTTTTTGATATCAAAGATTTAGGCGAAATGAAGTACTTCTTTGGGATTGAGGTTTGCCGATCTAAAGAAGGGCTCTTCTTATCTCAAAGGAAGTACACACTTGATCTTTTGAATGACTATGATGTAGGAAAACGTTTAGCCAAGATTGAATATGCCTACAAAGCAACGTGCAAGGGGGAGAAAAGAGATAAGCCATTTGAAGATGTGAGTCAATATCGGAGAATGGTTGGAATATTGATCTATCTCACAATAACAAGACCATATTTGTGCTTTGCGGTAAACCAAGTGAGCCAACATATACAAGCTCTGAAGATGTGTCATTGGGATATGGTGGATCAAATCATTAGGTACATCAAAGGGACTCCTGAGCAAGGTATATGGATGGGTCGGAATGAGAACACAATACTCGTTGGCTACTGTGATGTGGATTGGGTTGGAGATACACAAGACCGCAAATCAACTACCTGATATTGCACGTTTAGTGGAGGCAATCTAGTTGTTTGGAAAACCAAGAAGCAAAAACTGGTATCTTGTTCAGGTGCGGAGGCCAAGTATAGAGCAATAAGGAAGCTTATGGATGAACTTATATGGCTGAAGGCTTTGCTTAAGAATTAGGGGGTTGAAACACAAGAACCAATCACAATGCATTGTGACAATCAAGCTGCCATACACATTTCATCAAACTCGGTGTTTCATGAAAGAACAAAACACATTGAAGTAGATTGTCACAAGGTCCGAGAGAAGGTGGAGCAAGGAGTGATCTTACAATGCTACACAAAGAGTTCAGATCTACTTGCGGATATATTCACTAAGGCCACAAGCTCGAAGGTGTGTGAGTTCATTTATTCAAAACTTGGGTTGATAAATCTACCCAAGCTGTGACCATGATCCACACTCTTTCTCCCTTAGTTGATTTTGTCCTAATCGGGTTTTCCACTAAGGTTTTTATTAAAGTGGGGAGTTACAACTTTCAAACTTCACCTTAATGATTCACATTGCGGATTCAAGCTTGAGGGGGAGTGTAAAACTATGAAGTGTGCTGCAAGCAAAGGAGCTTGTGTGGAACGCAATGCAACCAAAGAACACAATGTGTTGATCAAATAGACCCGTTGGAACTTGTGGGCCACTATATGAGTCTTTTGTTAGCTTAAATGTCAACCAGAAGCTTAACTAGAAGAAAGTAAGTCACATGTGTTGGTTTGACTCAGCAAAAAGTCACATGTGACTCCATTCTAGCCGTTGGAGTAGTTTTGGGCATTGTTTCCTTCTTCCTTTGGCGCCAGCAGCAAGTGTCTATAGCAAATTGGGTAACTTTTGTCTTTTAGTTAGTTGGAGTGTATAGAATGGTATAAACCGAGTGTATATGTATGTAGAGGTTAGGTTTTGTTCTTTTTTGTCTATATATAGTGTAACCTCACCATTTGTAATGTTTAAGAGAAAGAAATACAAGTGTAGAAGTATGCTACGAACATGGATAACTCTAAGGATCAAACCCGACTTCATAACTCATCCACAGTAACTCATACCGGGTTCCTCAATAGACATAGCTTCTAGATTAAGGGAAGAATCACCGTGTTGTACCATATAACACGACCTTAAGTTGGATTAGCACACTTGCTCATGTCAAAGTGAACTTACATTGCGTTGAACTTAGCTAAAAGAGATCACATGCGTAAAAGTATGATATGAACATGGATAACTCTAAGGATCAAGCTCGACTTCATAACTCAACCATAGTAGCTCATGCTAGGTTCACCAATAGACATAGCTTTTAGATTAAGGGAAGAATGACCACGTTGCAATATATAACACCACCCAAAGGTGGCTTAGCACACTTTCTCTTGTCAAAGTGACCTTACATTGCGTTGAACTTAGCTCAAAGATATCACATGTGTAGAAGTATGATATGAACATGGATAGCTTTAAGGATCAAGCTCGACTTCATAACTCAACAACTGTAGTTCATGGCGGGTTCACTAATAGACATAGTTGTTAAACTCATGACTTTAAATGTGAAGCAAGCAACATAACATTGAGATAAGTGAGGCTTAAGCTACACACGGAAAGTATCAGTTAGTATTTGGTTGGTCCGCAAGTATGAGTTACTATTGGTAACTAGATAAAGTCACATGTGTGTAAAGGCTCATCATAGCTGTTGGAACATTGTGCTGAGTATAACAAATCACATGTGAAGATAAGGAGACCAATATAGCCATTGGAGACAATTTGGGATAAGGTCCAATCTGCCTTTGTTTAACACAGATTGTGTTCTACCATTTTGGGTAACTTTTGTCAATATGTGTTTTGTATGTTACGAGTGTATATAGCTGAATGTATGTGTTTAGAGACTAGGGTTTTCTTTACTTTGTCCATGTATACTTTGTAGCCACCAATTGTAAAGTTAAGAGAAAGAGAATACACTTTCTTCTTCCCATTCTCAGCAGCCAACAATCTCTCACTCTCTCGGATTTCTCTCTTCCATTCTCATTCTCAACTGATTCTTACTTCATTTCTTCTACAAACTTACATGATATCAGAGCATAAGGTTCCTTGTGCTTGTTTTAATCTGCTGAATCTCTAGTTACAATCCCGTTTCTCTGTGTTCTAGCTCTCAAACCGCCATTACTCTCAGTTTGAAGCTTTCCCAAGTTCTTGATGGATAACTTCAAATCTCTTGCTATTCTTGTTACACTCAAAGGAGTGAACTATCTTCTACGGTCTAGGACTGTGAAGACTGTACTTAGTGGCTGTGGACTTTGGGCTCATGTTGAAGGTGAAGCTCCAAAGAGGGTGATCCGATCTGTTTGAAAGGAAAAGGAAGGTGAAGCTAGTGTGGTGGTGGCTTCGGATGAAGAGAAGGCAAAATAATATCAAGATGACCATGTGGCTCTTGTTCTCATTCAAAGCTCATTAGATCTGGCCATTCATGAGGCTTACTCCTATTGTGAGAGTGCTAAACACTTGTGAGATACTCTCAAGAAGGTTTATAGTAACCTCTCTAACCTCAGCCATGTGTATGAGGTGAAGAAAGCCATTAATGACATCAGCCAAGAGGATATGGAGTTTACTCAATGGTTTGGGAAGTATAGATCCCTTTGGGCTGAACTTGAGATGCTAAGACCCCCAACGGTGGATACGGTTGTTTTGGGAGAAAGAATTTAGCACGACAAGGTGTTTGGGCTCATGTTGAACCTCAATCTAGTCCATGGTGACCTCATTAGACATCTCTTGAGACAAGACAAGCTTCCAAGCTTGAAAGAAGTGTGTGGATCTATCCAAAGAGAACAAGGTTCACAAAATCTTCTTGGTGGTGAGGGGGAGCTTGCTATGGCAAACAAGGTTTCATACCGTAATGATAAGAATAAGGTGTTCATTTGTGAACATTGCAAATGTAAGGGTCATACCAAGGATCGTTGTTGGACTCTCCATCCCCAATCAAAGGAATTAGTAATATGCGTTTGTTTGATAAGGAATCCAAAGCATTCTATATGCCTACTTTTAAGTCTAACTTGCTAAGTGTGTATAAGGCTATGAGTGACTTGAATTGTAAAGCTATATTCGATCATAACAAGGCTTGTTTTCAGGATATTAAGAGTGGTCAAGTCCTTGGAGAAGGAGTAACCAAGGATGGATTGTACTTGTTGGAGGACATCAAGTGCAATTCGAATCTATCTGTACAGTCATGTTTATCTAGTTTCTCTAATGATGTTAGTTTTGGTAGTTCTTTGGATGATAATGTGTTGTGGCATGCTCGTTTAGGCCATCCCCATTCTAGAGCTTTGAACTTGTTATTACCTAATGTTTTATTTCAAAATGGTGGTTGTGAGGCTTGTATTCTTGGCAAACATAGCAAAACCGTATTTCCTAAGTCTTCAATTATATATGAGCATTGTTTTGATCTAATTCATTCGGATGTGTGGTCTGCACCTTGTGAATCTAGAGATAATCATAAATATTTTGTCACTTTTATTGACGAAAAATCGAAATTTACTTGGCTAACCTTATTACCCAGTAAAGATCGTGTGATTGAGGCCTTTACTAACTTCCAAAGTTATGTTTCTAATCAATATAGTGCCAAGATTAAGACTCTAAGAAGGGATAATGGAAGAGAGTACACAAGCAATGCATTTAGAAAACTTCTTGCAAAACATGGCATCATTCATCAAACAACTTGTCCCTACACTCCCCAACAAAATGGAGTGGCTGAGAGGAAGAATAGACATCTTATGGAGGTTGCTAGGTTCATGATGTTCCACACTAATGTGCCAAAACGATCTTGGAGTGATGCGGTGGTTTCAGCATGTTATCTCATCAATAGAATTCCCACATGAGTTCTCCATGATATGTCTCCATTTGAGGTATTAAACAAAACTAAACCTCCTATTGATCACTTACGAGTGTTTGGCTGTGTTTGTTTTGTTCTTATACCAGTAGAAACAAATAACGAAATTAGATGCTAAGAGCATGAAAGGCATGTTTATTGGGTACTCAATCACTCAAAAGGGGTATAAGTGTTACATACCTGAGTCTCGGAAGGTCATGGTGTATAGAGAAGTGAGGTTTCTAGAAGGGAAAGGCTATTGTGATGATAAAGATTAGAACAATCTTCAGGATCTATCTCATAACAAGTCAGATCTTGCAACTGGTCTAAGAAAGCTGTTGGAAAAGCTTGGTATTGACGACTTCACTAGGCCGAGTACTATAGAAGAAGATGGTCAAGTGGATCCAAGACCAAGTGATATAGAGAGTAAGGGCAGTGTTGACACGATCACCTCATGTCCGGGTATCTTAAGAGATCATGGGCTTAAGAAGTCCGAGGCTGATCACACTTTCTTTACACTCCTCGGTAAGAATGATATTGTTGTTTTCCTTATGAATATGGATGATATTATCATCACCGGCAATGACAAGGAAGGTATCAAAGAACACCTTAAATCTGTTTTTGATATTAAAGACTTGGGTGAGATGAAATACTTTCTTGGCATTAAAGTGTGCCGATCCAAAGACGGCCTCTTCTTGTCTCAAAGAAAGTATACTCTTGATCTTTGGAATGAGGCTGGTGATATACGTACACAGACAGCTAAGACTCCATTTGAAGATGCCTACAAAGCAACGTGCAAAGGGGAGAAAGATGATGAACCGTTCGAAGATATACACCAATACTGGAGAATGGTCGGTAAGTTGATATATCTTACAATAACAAGACCGGATTTGTGTTTTGTATTAAATCAAGTGAGTCAATATATGTATGCTCCTAAGGTGTGTCATTGGGGAATGGTGGATCGAATCCTTAAATACCTAAAAGGGACTCCAAAACAAGATATATGGATGGAAAGGAATGAGAACACAACTCTTGTGGGTTATTGTGATGCGGATTGGGCTGGAGATAGACAAGACGGCAAGTCAACTACCGGGTATTGCACGTTCCTTGGTGGCAATCTAGTTACTTGGAAGAGCAAGAAGCAAAATATGGTTTCATGTTCCAGTGCTGAGGCTGAATATAGAGCTATGAGTACGCTCACATATGAACTTATATGTCTATAGGCATTGCTTAAGGATTTGGGAGTTAACACTCAAGAACCGATCACAATGCATTGTGATAATGAAGCTGCCATTCACATTGCCTCTAACTCAGTTTTTTTCATGAAAGAACGAAGCATATTGAAGTTAATTGTCACAAGGTTAGAGAGAAGGTAGAGGAAGGAGTGATCTTACCATGTTACACAAGAAATTCAGACCTATTGGCTGACATTTTTACTAAAGCTGAAAGCTTAAAGGTGTGTGACTTTGTGTATTTGAAGCTTGAACTGATTGATTTGTCCAAGATGTGATAATGATCCATACTCTTTTTCCCTTAGTCGGTTTTGCCCTATGAGTCAAGAATCCTCACTCGACTAATTTACATCAAATATTGCAATCGAGTAGGAATATCAGTCAATGTATCATCACACTCGACTCTGGCAGATCGAGTATGTGAGTCGAGTGTCAAATATCCACATAGCTCGACTCAAGTAGATCGAGTGTGGTACTCGAGGGGAAGCAAGAACGTCTAATCTGCTAGTGACCGTTTGTGGATAAAGTTTATGATCCACACCAATATGACCATTGGGCATAAATCATTTATGCTTTATGCTTTATGCTTTCCTTCCTCTTCATGTATTGATGTATCTATCTTCCTATTTATATTTGTACGCAGACCAACATTTTGGAATTAATGAGAAATGTTTCTTTCTTCTCTATTCTCTCTCGGCTCTCTCTAGCCTCTATCATTTCGGCAATGTTCCTCATATTCTCACAGTCCCAAAAAGGGTTTTCTGCTAAGATTTTTAATATGGTGGAGAGTTACAACTTTCAAGCTTGACCTTAATGATTCGCATTCCGGATTCAAGCTTGAGGGGGAGTATTAAACTCATGACTTTAAGTGTGAAGCAAGCAACATAACAATGAGATGGGTGAGGCTTAAGCTACACACAGAAAGGATCAATTAGTATTTGGTTGGTCCGCAAGTATAAGTTACTATTGGGAACTAGATCAATACATGTGTGGTGTAAAGGCAAATCATAGTTGTTGGAACATTGTGCCGACTATTGTTAAACTATGAAGTGTGCTGCAAGCAAATGAGCTTGTATAGAGCGCAAGGCAACCAAAGAACACAATGTGTGGATCAAATAGATCTGTTGGAACTTATGGGCCACTATATGAGTCTCTTGTTAGCTTAAATGTCAACTAGAAACTTAACTAGAATAAACTAAGTCACATGTATTTGTTTGACTTAGCTAAGAGTCACACGTGACTCCATTCTAGCCGTTGGAGTAGTTTGGGCATTGTCTCCTTCTTCCTTTGGCACCAGCAGCAAGTGTCTATACCAAATTGGGTAACTTTTGTCTTTTAGTTAGTTGGAGTGTTTAGAATGGTATAAACCGAGTGTATATGTATGTAGAGGCTAGGTTTTATTCTTCTTTGTCTATATATAGTGTAACCTTACCATTTGTAATGTTTAAGAGAAAGAAATACAACATTTTTCTTCCCATTCTCTTCCGCTGAAACTCTCTCCCTCTCTCAATTCTCAATTACTCTCGGTTCTCCTTAATCTCTAATCTCTAATCTCTTACTCTCATACTTGCTAAAACTTACATGGTATCAGAGCCATAAGACCTCTTGTGACTCTTTTTTTCCCCTTAATCCCTTTTCTTTCTCTTCCATCCGCTGAATCACCATTGTTGGTGTTCTTGAAGCTTTCCTTTTAATTGTTGGGTGAAAGGGTGTTCTCTTGAATTCTTGATGGATAATTCCAGGAACTTTGCTGTTCATGTCACTCATAAAGGAGTGAACTACTTCTTATGGTCAAGGACCGTGAAGACTGTGTTAAGTGGCCGTGGACTTTGGGTTTACGTTGAAGGTGAAGCTCCAAAGAAGGCGGTCCGTTCGTTGGGTAAGGAGAAGGAAGGCGAAACTAGTGTAGTGGTGGCTATAAAAGATGAGAAGGCAAAATGGTATCAAGATGACCAAGTTTTACTTGAAATCATCCAAAGCTCACTGGATCCGCCTATCCATGAAGCTTACTCTTATTGTGAGAGTGCGAAAGACATGTGGGAAATTCTTAAGAAGGTGTATGGAAACCTCTCAAACCTCAGCCGTGTATATGAGGTGAAGAAGGCAATTAATGACTTGAGTCAAGAAGACATGGAATTCACTGAATGGTGCAAAACAAGCCAAAGGCCAACCATGCAAGTGAAGAATTCACGGTTCATGCCAACAACTCAACCCCTTCTCAACCGACTATAGGAGGTGTAATGGTAGCAAATCATGGAGACTTTGTGAGAAAATCCGACCTTGAGGAACTCATCAAGTCCATCAATGCTTTAAAGGAATCTGGTAACTCTTTCTTTGTTTCAAAAATTGATAAACCATTGGTAGTAGATTCTGGAGCCACTCGCCATATGATTAGCAATGTGAATTTACTTGAAAATGTTAAACCAGCTCTAGGTTGTGTTAGTATTGCGGATGGTAAAAAGGTTCCTATTAGAGGTGTTGGTGATCTTAGATTGTTTGATAAAGAATCTAAAGCCTTTTATATGCCAACATTTCAATCTAATCTCGTAAGTGTCTATAAAGTCGTTTGGGATTTCAATTGCCAAGCTATATTCGTTCCTAACTCGGTTCATTTTCAGGATATTAAGAGTGGAAAAGTTCTTGGCAATGGTGTTACCAAGGATGGTTTGTACTTGCTGGAAGACATCAAGAAATATCCAAATTTATCTTACTTTCATGCTTATCTAGTTCTTGTTTTAATGCTTTGAACTCTAGTAGTAGTTTAGACAATGATGTGTTGTGACATGCTCGTTTAGGCCACCCACATTCTAGAGCTTTGAATTTAATATTTCCAAATGTTTCCATTAAAAATGATAATTGTAAGGCTTGTAAATCGGTATTTCCAAAGTCTTCAGCCATTTATGAAAATTGTTTTGATCTTATTCAATCCGATGTGTGGTCTTTTCCGTGTGAATCTAGAGATAATCATAAATATTTTGTCACATTCATTAATGAAAAATCGAAATTTACTTGGCTTACTTTGTAAGGATCGGGTTCTTAAGGCATTTACTAACCGTCAAACTTATGTTTTCAATCAATATAGTGCCAAAATCAAAGTTCTAAGGACGAATAATGGAGGAGAATATACAAGTAATACTTTCAAATCAGTTCTTGCCAAACATGGAATCATTCACCAAACAACATGTCTGAAGCTCATGGAGGTGGCTAGGTCGATGATGTTTCATAACAATGTTCCTAAATGATTTTGGAGCAATGCTATGGTCTCGACTTGGTATCTTATTAACCGTATCCCAACAACAGTGCTTCAGGATGTGTCACCATTTGAGGCACTAACCAAAACAAAACCATATATTAATCACTTACGTGTATTTGGGTGTGTTTGCTTGGTCCTTGTACCAGGAGAACAAAGAAACAAGCTTTATACCAAAAGTGTTAAAGGAATGTTCATTGGGTACTCAACTACACAAAAAGGGTACAAGTGCTATATACCAGACACAAGGCAAATCATGGTGTCTAGAGAGGTGAAGTTCATAGAAGGAAAGGGATTTTATGAAGATAAGGATTGGTTCAACCTTCAAGAACTCACCCAGAACACATCAGGCTGTGCTAGGCGTCTACAGATGATTCTCGAAAACCTTGGGATTGGAGACTCGATCAGCCACTCAAGTGTGTCTAAGTCAAGAGATGCACACAATGTTGAAGACTCGATCAAAAACTCAAGTGGAGCTAGATCAAGTGATGCATAAATGAGTAACATTTAAGAATCAATTAATGAGATAAATCATGAGGAACCAACTTTAGTTTCTACTACACCAATGGATGGGTACAATGATGAGATAATTCCACCATTGGCTGAGGAAGGTGTAGATCATGGAGAGGAGCAAGAGCAACATGGCTTGGACAATGTTAACCCAGCTGGAGTAACTGAACCACCAGCTTTAAGGAGGTGTCAAGGAGTGAGAAAGGACCCCTCAAATTGGATAAACACTAGAGTGTACTACAACAACATGGCCAAAGCTCATCCGGATCAAGTTGTTTGCAATCTTGCCGTAATTTCGGTTGATCATCAAGTCTTCACCTCTCAACTAGACCAAAACTTTGTGCCAAAGACCTATACGGAGGCTAAAGAGCATAAAGTATGACATGATGCGGTTAGTGCAGAACAAGGTGCTATGGTTCGGAATCACACTTGGGATGAAGCCGAGTTACCTCTTGGCAAGAAAGCCGTGACATCACGATGGATCTTTACTATCAAGTTTGACAATGATGTTCAAATTGAGAGACATAAAGCCAGATTGGTAGCAAGAGGGTTTACTCAAACATATGGAGAGGATTATCAAGACACGTTTGCACCGGTTGCCAAACTACATATAGTACGTGTCATTCTTTCATTAGCTACTAATCTTGTGTTAGAATTGGAAGAAGATACTTGCGGAAGTATGAGAGAAAGAGAAAAAAAAAACCGAGAATAAAAGAGAGGAAGAGATTCAATTTTTTAATGCATAATTGTATATTTACTTTTGTTGTCTTACAAGCTATTTAGAGAGACAACATGTGCGTAACGGTCACAAGCTTCAGCCACTACTCTTGATGGTCTTCGAGGATGTTGACCTAAGCTTTCATGTCTCGTTCTTCTCGGATTTGGCAAAAGGAGGAGAGTCACATATATTTAACAGTTCCAACAGTCATGTGCCTCTCCTTAGGACTCAACTAGACATTTGTAACAAGTATTTACTCCATTAGAAAGTCAACTCTTCATTATTGAAACAATTGACTTTTTATGTTGCCGTTGACCCGTTCGTTAATCGTACCGCAGTACATGATTTCTCGACCCGTGGTACGTGTTCCTTCAACCCGAGGTACATGATCCTCGACCGGATGACTAATCGCAGTACACGATTCAATTGTTGACTTTTGCTGCTACGTGTTGACACGACTCGCGGTACACGTTCCTCCGACCTGTGGTACGTGCCTCGCGACCCGTGGTACACATCTCTCGACCTGATGCCTTCCCGCAGTACTCGATCTGATTTGTTGACTTTTTTTATTGTCGTTGACTCGACCTGCGGTACGTGTTTCTCGACCCGCGGTCAGTGCCTCTCGACCCGATGCCTTACCGCGGTACATGAAAACCCGACCGTTGACTATATTGACCTTTCGTTAACTTTATTGAAATATATTGTTTTATTCATCTTGATCAATACTCTCCCTCAAGCTTAACCTTAAATGGACATGTTGGTTAAGCTTGGAAGACCCGAGACCTACAGCTTATTAAAAACCTTGGAGAGAAAACAACTTGGGACAAAACTTAACCAAGGGAAAAAGAGTGTGCATTTCCCGGGAAAGAGGACCTTTGATCAAAGTCTTGTGAGGTCCACGAGTCCAAGTTTGTTGTCAATGTGGTCACAAACTTCGAGACTCATGGCTTTGGTGAACATATCCGCCAATTGACCTTCACTCCTTGTGTAACACGGAAGAGTTACTCCTTCCTCAATCTTTTCCCGAACTTTGTGACAATCTAACTCAATGTGTTTTGTCCTTTCATGAAACACGGAGTTAGATGTGATATGTATCGCGGCTTGATTATCACAATGCATGGTGATTGGCGAGTCTGATTCAGTACCAAGATCTTTAAGGAGAGCCTTTAACCATGTCAATTCATTTGTAAGCTTCTCCATTGCTCGGTACTCGGCCTTGGCACTTGAACAAGAGACTACTTTTTGCTTCTTGGTCTTCCAAGTCACCAAATTTCCTCCAATGAAAGTGCAATAACCCGTTGTAGACTTCTTATCATTCCTATCACCAGCCCAATCCGCGTTACAATACCCCACAATCTCAGTATTATGGTTCTTGCCCATCCATATACCACGACCTCCTTTGAGATACCTTAAGATCCGCTTCACCATACTCCAATGATACACTGTTGGTACTTGCATGTGTCGACTCACTTGATTTACGGCATAACATATATCCGATCTTGTTATAGTCAAGTAGATGAGTTTGGCAACAAGCCGACGATATTGAGATGCATCTTCATATGGCACACTTTAATTCCTAAAAAGTATTTTAGTTCACCAAGATCCTTAATGTCAAACACAGATTTAGGATAAGCTTTGGTAGAAGAGATACCGTCCTTATCATCACCGGTTATGATCAAGTCATCCACATAGATGAGGACTACGATCATGCCATTTGATCCGTGTGATGTGAGTAGATTATGATCAGCTTCTGACTTGGTGAACCCTCTTTCTTTGAGTGTGACACTAAGGTTGTGGTACCAAGCCCTTAGTGATTGCTTGAGTCCATATATGGCTTTCCTAAGGCGAAGAACTTTTCTGGGTTGTATCGTACTCTCAAGGCCCGGAGGTAGATGCATGTAGACTTCATCCTCAGGCTCACCTTAAAGGAATGCATTCTTGACATCCATCTGCCATAGATCCCAGTCAAGGTTAGTAGCCAAAGATAACACAACACGTACCGTATGTAGCTTGGCTACAGGTGCAAATGTATTGGTGTAGTCTTCGCCGTATGTTTGAGTGAAGCCTCGTGCAACCAAGCAGGCCTTGTGCCCTTTCTATGTCACCATTACTCTTGGATTTAATGGTGAATATCCAGCGATACATGACCGCCTTCTTTCCGGGTGGTAAATCCACTTCTACCCACGTATGATTGCATTCCGTGGAGTTGCTGAAAGGAAGAATAGACACCTCATAGAGGTGGCTAGGTTGATGATGTTTCATAACAATGTTCCTAAATGATTTTGGAGCAATATTGTGGTCTCGGCTTGTTATCTTATTAACTGAATCCCAACAAGAGTGCTTCAAGATGTGTCACCATTTGAGGTACTAACCAAAACAAAACCATCTATTAATCACTTACGTTTATTTGTGTGTGTTTGCTTTGTCCTTGTACCAGGAGAACAAAGAAACAAGCTTGATGCCAAAAGTGTTAAAGGAATGTTCATTGGGTAGTTAACTACACAAAAAGGGTACAAGTGCTATATACCAGACACAAGGCGGGTCATGGTGTCTAGAGAGGTGAACTTCATAGAAGGAAAGAGATTTTATGAAGATAAGGATTGGTCTAACCTTCAAGAACTCACCCAGAACACATCAGACTATGCTAGGCGTCTACGGATGATTCACGAAAAACTTGGGATTGGAGACTCGATTAGCCACTCGAGTGGGTCTTGGTCAGGGATGCACGCAATGTTGAAGACTTGATTAACAACTCGAGTGGAGCTAGATCGAGTGATGCAGAAATGAGTAACATGGAAGAATCAATCAATGAGATAAATGATGAGGAACCAATCTCAGTTTCTACTACACCAATGGATGGGTACAATGATGAGATAGTTCCACCATTGGCTGAGGAAGGTGTAGATCATGGAGAGGAGCAAGAGCAACGTGGCTTGGACAATGTTGAGCCAGCTGAATTAACTGAACCACCAGTTTTAAGGAGGACTCAAAGAGTGAGAACGACCCCTCAAATTGGATAAACAGTAGAGTATAGTACAACAACATGGCCGAAGCTCATTTGGATCAAGTTGTTTGCAATCTTGTCATAATTCCGGTTGATCATCAAGTCTTCATCTCTCTACTCGACTAAAACTTTGTGCCAAAGACCTATGCGGAGGCTAAAGAGCATAAAGTATGACGTGATGCGGTTAGTGCAGAACATGGTGCTAGGGTTCGGAATCATACTTGGGATGAAGTCGAGTTACATCTTGGCAAGAAAGTCGTCACATCACGATGGATCTTTACTATCAAGTTTCACAGTGATGGTCAAATTTAGAGACATAAAGCCAGATTGGTAGCAAGCGGGTTTACTTAAACATATGGAGAGGATTATTAAAACACGTTTGCACCGGTTGCAAAACTACATACGGTACGTGTTATTCTTTCATTAGCTACTTATCTTGATTGGGATTTGTGGCAGATGGATGTCAGGAATGCATTCTTACAAGGTGAACTTGAAGATGAGGTATTGATGTGGTTATGGGCAGCTCAGACCAGACTCGACCCATAGATTCGACTCATCTGAGCTCGTGTGACATTTCTAGAGTAAGCCAAAGCCAGACTCAACCCATGGACTCGATCAACCAAGACTCGAGTGATGTTGCTTACATGAAGGAAGGGACAATTGACGATGTAATGAAGGTTCCAGCTGGTCCAATGACTCGATCCAGAACAAAGCTATTCAACAAAGCCATTGGAGGGTTACTTGCTCAAATTCAGAATAAAGAAGAACCTCAACCTCAATGTACCTTGATGTTTTCCATGAATATTCAAGAAGGCTAGCATATGGGTGTGTCGTTCTAATGCACTCTTTTTCCCTTAGTGAGTTTTACCCAATGAGTTTTCTCACTAAGATTTTTAATGAGGCATTTGGGCTGCACCAACAAAAGGCCCATTTATTAGCATAATTAGTAGGCCCACTTTTCAAGAAAACCCTAGCAATTTCGTGGCCTCTTTTTATTATTTAAGCACTTTTTTTTCTCTTGTAAGACTTAAGCAATTTTGAAATCAAAACAGAAGTGTTTTCCTTTGTCTTTCTCGTTGGTGAGTTACATCCAACAGAAAACGAATTCAGTGTGTCATATCTGAATTTCAACGAATCCTTTGGCAGAGGCAGAGGAGTAAAAGGCCCCTTAGAGGTGCTAGACCACAAGCTCATGATCAACATAATGGACTTAAGCTTCAAATACCAACATTCTATGGAAAGAATGCTCCTTACGCTTATTTAGAGTGGGAGAAGAGTGGAAGAATACTTCCAAGAGATGGAAACTATGATGATTCGGGCTGATGTGCGTGAAGATAGGGAAGCTACAATGGCAAGATTCTTAGGAGGACTCAGCAGGGATATTCAAGACAGAATGGAGATGGAGCACTATGCGGATTTAGAATAGATGCTTCACAAGGCTACATTGATAGAACAACAACTTAAGAGGAAAGGGTCTAATAGAGTCAGTTTCGGTCACAGTGGACAACAAAGAACCACCTACCCATGAGAAGAAAAGCCCATCTTTTCCAAGGACTACAAAGCTGCGGTTGTTCCAAAAGGGAATGAGAAACCAAGTACTTCAACATCTCAGCCAAAAACTCGAGCTCGTGATGTCAAGTGTTTCAAGTGTCAGGGGATGGGACATTATGTGAATGAATGTCCAAACAAGAGAGTGATGTTGATACAAGCAAGTGGAGGGATAGAATATGAGGATGAGTGGCCAGAATTAAGTTCTTCAGAAGAGGACGTGGAGCTACCAGTACTTGGGAATCTGATAGTGGCAAGACGAGCATTGAGCGTGCAACCAAAGCTAGAAGAAGAAGAGCAACGAGAAAACCTATTCCATACGAGATGTTTAATTCAAGGAAAGGTATGCACCCTTATCATTGATGGATGGAGTTGCACCAATGTAGCTAGTGAAACAATGGTCAAGAAGCTTGGATTGACTACTACAAAGCATCCTCGACCCTACAAGCTTAAGTGGCTAAACTAGAGTGGAGAGCTGAGTGTGACTAAGTAGGTTTTGGTTTCGTTGTCGATTGGCAAGTATGAAGATGAGATCCTATGTGACATCTTGCCAATGGAAGCTGGCCACATACTTATGGGAAGACCATGGCAGTCAGATCACTAAGTGATTCATGATGGCTTCACAAACCGGCATAAGTTTGAGCATAAAGGCTGCAAGAAAGTTTTGGCTCCTTTAACTCCACAAGAAGTGTATGAAGACCAGAGGCAGCTGCAAGCTAAAACCGAGTCCAGAAGCAAGCATAAGAACTTCTATGTACAAGCAAAGGCTGTGAAACAGGCTCTCTTCTCTCAACAACCCATTCTGCTATTTGTCTATAAAGAAGTTCTAACTTGTTTAGCTAACACAACAACAGTTTATCCGAGTGAACGTCAAGATCTTTTGCAAGATTTTTGTGATGTCTTTCTAGATGAAACACCTCCGGGATTACCTCATATCCATGGATTAGAGCATCAAATAGATCTCTTTCCAAGAGCTTCTTGGCCAAACCGTCCAGCATATAGGACAAACCCCGTGGAAACCAAGGAGTTGCAGAGACAGGTCGATGAGTTACTACCTAGAGGATACATCCGAGAGAGCCTCAGTCCTTGTGTTGTTTCGGTACTCTTAGTACCCAAAAAGAATGGGAGCTGGAGGATGTGTGTCGATTGTAGAGCAACCAATAATATCATTGTAAAGTATGGACACCCTATTCCGAGGCTAGATGACATGTTAGATGAGTTGCATGGTGTCATTATATTTTCTAAGATAGATCTTAAAAGTGGTTACCATCAGATTAGAACGAAAGAAGGAGACGAGTTAAAAACTGCATTTAAAATCAAACATGGATTATATGAATGGCTTGTTATGCCATTTGGTCTTACAAATGCACCTAGTACATACATGAGATTAATGAACCACATTCTCAGATCATTTATTGGCATATTTGTGGTAGTCTATTTCGATGATATTCATATATACAACAAGAGCCAGTCTGAGCATAAAGAACATTTGCATTCTATTTTGCAAACTCTTAGAAAGGAACAGCTATATGCTAATCTCAAGAAGTATACTTTCTGTTAGAATTGCAGAATCATTATGAAGAATAAGTGAAGAACAAGAGAGAAAAAGAGAGAGAATGTGGTCAAATTTCTTTTTCAAATTCAACTTAGCTTATACAAGTGTGGAATGGCCTTTAAGTAGGCAAGTTACAACATGTTTCTATTTCTAAACCTAGCTGCAACACACAAAGGAAGAAGACAAGTCTTTTGGGGATTCGCAAGGTGTGAGAGTGACCTCTCCTTGTCTCGATCTGAGAGAAAAGCAAGTCACATGTTGATTGGGCTCCAACGGTCATAAAGCTTCAATGGTCGGCTCCTAGGCTTTTGGAAGGTCTTCTTGGTCAACCAAACGAGTGGGCTTCATAGGTGTGTCGATCATTTGAGAAAAACCCACAAAAACCAAATCGTTTACTTTTCAGGATATGACTGTTGACCCATCCGTGGTGTGCGAGAACTCGGCCCGCAGTACATGATTTCTTAGTCTGCGGTACGTAGAAATCCTTCCCGCGGTACATGCTGAACTCGACCCACGGTACATCCTGAATTCCTTCCCATGGTACATAATTGTCTCGGCCTGCGGTACACGAGTCTCGAACCTTCCTCTTACCGCGGTAGATGCGTGTCTCAACCCGTCTACTACCTGCGTACATGAATGTTTGAGACTACGGTATACGATCCTCAACTCGTCGACTACCCGCGGTACATGATCCTCGACCCGGCTGCTTCCCGCGGTCCATGCCTCACCATCCGTTGACTTTTCCAGCGACTCTTGACTTTTCACCAAACATGTTTTCCTTCCTTTTGTCTTGTCTAACCTTTGCTCCTTTATTCATCTTGATCAATACTCCCCCTCAAGCTTAGCCATAAATGGACATGTTGGTTAAGCTTGGAAGACCCGAGAGCTACACCTTATTAAAAGCCTTGGAGAGAAAACCACGTGAGACAAAACTCATCCAAGGGAAAAAGAATGTGTAAGTCTCGGGAGAAAAAGACCTTTGATCAGGGCCGAGTAAGATCCACAAGTCTAAGTTTGTTATGACTATGTTCACACACCTTGAGACTTGCGGCCTTTGTGAAGATGTCCGCTAGTTGATCCTCACTTCTAATGTAGAATGGAAGAATTACACCTTCCTCAATCTTCTCCCTAACTTTATGTGAATCCATTTCAATGTGTTTGGTTCTTTCACGGAAGACGGAGTTGGAAGCTATATGGATTGCGGCTTGATTGTCGCATAGCATGGTGATTGGATGGTCTTGTTCAATCCCAAATTCCTTGATCAATGCTTTCAACCAAGTTAGCTCATTTTTGAGCTTCCGCATTGCCCGGTACTCAACCTCCGCACTAGAACATGAGACCACTTTTTGCTTCTTGGTCTTCCAAGTTACCAAGTTTTCTCCAATGAATGTGGAATATCTGGTTGTGGATTTCCGGTCATTTCTATCTCCGGCCCAATCCGCATCACTATACCCCACATTCTCGGTACTCCCGTTCTTGCCCATTCAAATGCCAGGACCGGGACTTCCTTTGAGATACCTTAGGATCCATTCTATCAAACTCCAATGATACACCGTACGTTCATTCATGGGTTGAGATACCTGATTCACAGCAAAACAAATATCATGTCTTGTAATTGTCAAATAAATTAACTTACCAACAAGCCTTCTATATTATTGTGCATCCACGTATGGTGTGTCATCCTTCTCCCCCTTTCGAGCGAACTTGTAGCCATCTTCTAGAGGTGTCTTTGCTGGTTTCGAGCCAAGCTTTCCTGTCTCACTTAAGAGGTCAAATGTGTCTTTCTTTGAGTAGAAACAAGCGTTCCGAAGGTCGGCAAACTTCTATCCCAAGAAAGTACTTGAGTTCACCTAAATCTTTGATATCAAATACAGATTTAAGAAAGGATTTGGTTAACTGAATATTGTCCTTGTCATCACCGGTGATGATGAGATCGTCAACGTATACAAGTACCACCACAATTTCTTCCGGGCCACGGATTGTGAAAAGTGTGTGGTTGGCCTCAGATTTCTTGAAGCCTCGGGATTTGAGTGTGGTGCTTAGTTTGTGGTACCACGCTTGAGAGGATTGTTTGAGGCCATAAATCGCTTTGCAATGTCTTAAGACCTTGCCGGATTCAATTGTATCTTCTAGGCCGGGAGGTGGTGTCATGTATACCTTTTCTTGAAGTTCTCCTTGGAGAAAGGCATTCTTGACGTCCATTTTCCATAGATCCAATGAAAGGTTAGTTGCAAGAGACAATACAACCCTTACCATGTGTTGCTTTGCCATGGGTGCAAAGGTGTCCGTATAGTCCTCGCCATAGTTTTGAGTAAATCCTCTTGCAACCAAGCGAGCCTTGTGCCTTTCAATGGTCCCATCACTATTATAATTGATGGTAAAGATCCACCTTTAGCTAACCGCCTTCTTTTCCAGAGGTAACTCGGACTCATACCAAGTTTGATTACACTCCATTGCTTCGACTTCATCCTAAATTGCAATGTCCCATACTTTAATATCTTTAGCTTCTTCATAGTTTTGAGGAATAAAGTCGGCCTCAATCTTTCCAAAAAAGGCAGCATGATCCGGTGGCAAATGGTCGAGAGAACACACATCTTGAATGGGATGTGCCACGACTTGATTGTTGAAGTAGATCCTTGTGTTTGCGGAGTCTTGGTTGAGTCTTGTACTTCTACGAAGAGATTGTGGCAGATCTTTGCGGAGTCTTGCACTTCTACGAAGAAGTTGTGGCTCTTGTTGTTTAATCGGAGCCTCCACAACGTTTTCCTCATGAGTGGTGGAGTCTTCTTCTTGACCAGAGCTTATTCGTTCTTCTTCTAGATCAATGTGACCCGAGTGAATTGGTTCCGCTTCTTGGTTTCCAATGTTTTCACCCAAGTTTGGTGTACTTGGTCCTTGATCATTTGGTCGGTCAATCCCAAGATGATCAAACATGATTCTCAAGTTGGTGACACTGTCAAAGTAGAGAGATCCCTTAGATTCTCCCAATCCTTGTTATCAAAGTAACCCTTGTCCTCCATAAATTTGACATCCCGAGAGACATACATTCTCTTTTCCTCGGGGCTATAGCATTTAAATCCCTTTTGAGTAGTTGAGTAGCCAAGATACACACACCGCTTGCTCTTTGCTTCCAACTTATTGCGTAGTTCTCCGGATACTAACACATAAAAAATACACCCAAAAACACGTAAGTGATCAATGGATGGTTTTGATTTGTTGAGTACCTCGAATGGAGACTTGTCTTGAAGGACTTTGGTTGGTATATGATTGATAAGATAGCATGCGGTAGTTACGGCATCTCCCCAATAGGTCTTTGGAACACTCCTATGGAACATCATTGAACGGGCTACTTCCATAAAATGCTATTTTTCCTTTCGGCTACATCATTTTGTTGTGGTGTGTAAGGGCAACTTGTTTGATGGAGAATGCTTTGTTTTGTAAGATGTTCTTGAAAAGAGTGGCTTATGTATTCCCCTCCGTTATTGGTTCTTAGTACCTTCATTTTGGCATTAAAGTGATTAGTAATGTTGATTTGAAATTTTTAAAAGCACTAAACATTTTGTCTTTTGAATGTGGGAGAGTTAACCAAATGTATTTTGATTTTTCATCGATAAATATAACAAAATACTTAGACCTTTCCCTACATAGGCATGGTGAGGTCCATACATCCGAATGAATGAGATCAAAGTATTTTTCATAAAGTGTTGAAAACTTGGGAAACACGGTTCTACAATGCTTTCCAAGAATACAAGCCTCAGAACTATGATTGTTAAAAGACATCTTGGTAACATAAGCTCAAGAGCCCTAGCATGAGGATGACCCAATCTACCATGCCAAACTACACTACGCAAACTACAAACAGAATTTAAAGCATGCGAAATATTAGAGATAAACTTGGTGTCTTCAAGAACATAGAGTCCGCCTTGGATAGTTCCTTCACCTATGATTTCCCCGGTCTTAATATCCTAAAATTTCTCATCATTAGGTCTGAACATAACATATCAATCAAGGTCACAAGTAATTCTTTTTACGGATAAAAGATTAGAAGCAAAATACGGTATAAGAAATTCCTTAATATTGTTCTCAAACAATTCCAAAGTACCAACTCCTTTAACCGGTATTTTAGATCCATTAGCTATCACCTATTAATTTCGGATTCCAAATCATATGATGTGAAGCATCCGAATCAATAATAAACGAGTCAACAGGTTTATGGGATATAAATGTGATACTAGAGTCCCTAAGGAGCTTAAGGAGAGCCTCAATGTCGGATTGCTTGAGAATTCCTTCTTGTTTGCTTGCTGGAGCTGCAGCCCCTAGTTCACGGCCGGACGTGCTTGACGTTTCTTGATCCTCCACGGTATTTTGGGAAACATTTGCCCTTGGTGTTTCCTTGAACTTAGTCGGTTTTTGAGGTGAGGGTGAAGGAGCCAGCACTTGTCCTTGGTGTGTCCTCTCTTCTTGCAATGATCGCAAATGAGGGTTTTCTTGTCCTCATGTTTGTAGCTCACTTTGCTTGCCATGAGGAGGTCACTTTGTCCACCAAATAATCCGAGAGAGCCTTGCTCATTGTGGTTGTGACTGCACACTTCATCAAGAGTTGGAAGCTTGTCCGCCCTTAGCATATGTTTGATGAGGTCGGAATAAGTTGAGTCGAGAGTGAGAAGCAAGTTGAACACTTTGTCTTGCTCTCTTCTTTCGCCAAGAATCTTTGGGTCAATGGTAGTGGGTCATAACATTTCCAACTCGGCCCACAAGCTTCTCCATTTACCAAAGTGTTTGGTAAACTTGAGGCCTTCTTGAGAGAGGTTGTTGAGAGCCTTTTGAATTTGAAACACTCTTGTAATGTTTGGAATTTTTCCATAGACCTTTGTAAGAGTTTCCCATAACTCATTTGCCGTCTCACAATAGGAGTATGCCTCATGAATCACCGGGTCAAGAGAGTTTTGGATGAGAATCAACATGGTCTGGTCATTTTGAGACCATTTTTCATCATCTTCTACTACCGTTCCCGAGGATTCATCTTTATCTTTTCCTCTTAGCACCGTTTGAGGTGGCTTGGAGTTTGGTCATTCAATGTGACTCCAAAGTCCACGGCTGCGCAATCTGACTTTGTGGTTCTTGCCCATAGCAAGAAATTTGGTCCCTTTAAGAGCACCGAGATGTAGAGATATTTTGGACTTTCCATTGATTAAAGTTTTCGAAAATTTTTGAAAGATGAAACCCAAGAGATTTTGAGAGAGAGACTAGAGATTTTGAGTTTTAGAAAAGAGAGTATGGACCAAATCGCTCTGATACCATGTTAGAATTACATAATCATTATGAAGAATAAATGAAGAACAAGAGAGAAAAAGAGTGAGAGAATGTGGTCAAATTTTTTTTTCAAATTCAACTTAGCTTATACAAGTGTGGAATGGCCTTTAAATAGGCGAGTTGCAACATGTTTCTTTTTCTAAACCTAGCCGCAATACACAAAGGAAGAAGACAAGTCTTTTAGGGATCCGCAAGGTGTGAGAGTGACCTCTCCTTGTCTCGATCCGACAGAAAAGCAAGTCACATGTTGACTTGGTCTCCAATGGTCATAAAGCTGCAAAGGTCATAAAGCTGCAAAGGTCATAAAGCTTCAACGGTCGGCTCCTAGGCTTCTGGTAGGTCTCCTTGGTCAACCAAATGAGTGGGCTTCATGGGCTGTGTTGATCATTTGAGAAAAATCCACAAAAATCAAATCATTGACTTTTTAGGATCCGACCGTTGACCCATCCGTGGTGCGCGAGAGCTCGGCACCCGGTACATGATTTCTTGGTCTGTGGTACATAGAAATCCTTCCCACGGTACATGCTGAACTCGAACCACGGTACGTCCTGAATGCCTTCCCGCAATACATAATAGTCTCGGCCTACGGTACACGTGTCTCGAACCTTCCTCTTACCGCGGTACATGCGTGTCTCAACCCATCTACTACCTGTGGTAAATGAATGTCTTGGACTGCAGTATACGATCCTCGACCCGTTGACTACCCGCGGTATGTAACCCGACAGTTGACTTTTCCAGCATCCGTTTACCATACCCACGGTACACGATCCTCGACCCGGGTACTTCTCGCGGTCCATGCCTCACCATCCGTTGACTTTTCCAGTGACCGTTGACTTTTTACCAAACATGTTTTCCTTCCTTTTGTCTTGTCTAACCTTTGCTCCTTTATTCATCTTGGTCAATACTTTATGTGCGGAGAACCTTGTTTTCCTAGGCTTTGTGGTTAGTGCATATGGTAACAAAGTCGATGAGAAGAAGGTTAAAGCAATCAAAGATTAGCCAAGTCCCAAAACCATTGGTGAAGTCCGCAACTTCCATGGGTTAGCTGGATTCTATGGACGATTTGTGAAGGACTTTAGCACATTAGCAGCCCCGCTTACTGAAGTTATAAAGAAGGACGTGGGATTCAAATGGGGAGCTCTGCAAGAAGACGCTTTTCAGAAGCTCAAAGAGAGACTCACCAAAGCACCAGTTCTTATCTTAAAAGATTTCTTAAAGACTTTTGAAATTGAATGTGATGCTTCTGGTGTAGGTATAAGTGCAGTTATGATGCAAGAGAGGAAACCCATTGCCTACTTCAATGAGAAATTGAGAGGAGCCACACTTAATTAGTCCGAGCACTTCAGGCGTGGCAACACTATCTCTGGCCAAAAGAGTTCGCCATACATACTTATCACGATTCACTTAAGTACCTTAGGGGCCAGCACAAACTAAACAAAAGACATGCCCGCTGGATGGAGTTTATTGAGACCTTTCCATATGTCATAAGATATAAACAAGGTAAAGAAAACATGGTTGCATATGCACTCTCTCAAAGGTACACACTCCTTTAAACTTTGGAAGTTAAGTTGTTAGGATTTGTACACCTTAAACAGCTGTATGAAACTGATGTCGATTATAAGGATATCTTCAGGGCTTGTGCTAAGTTCGCTGCACGGAAATTCTATAAGCATGAAGGTTTTTTATTTTATGAGAATCGCCTGTGTATTCCTAACAGTTCTGTTCGAGATTTGTTAGTTAGGGAAGCTCATAGAGGAGGCTTGATGGGCCATTTTGGCATTGCCAAGACTCTTAAAATTATGCAGGATCACTTCTATTGGCCTCACTTGAAGAAATATGTAGAACGAGTGTGCAGCCGTTGTCTCAATTGTAAACACGCTAAGTCTAAGGTTCAGCCTAACGGTTTGTATACCCCTCTCCCTATTCCTATGCATCCTTGGACTGACATTTCCATGGATTTTGTTGTTGGATTGCCTAGGACTAGGACTGGTAAGGACTCAATATTTGTTGTGCTTGATAGGTTCTCTAAAATGGCTCACTTTATAACTTCTCATAAAACAGATGATGCATTGAACATTGCCAACCTGTTCTTTAGAGAGATCGTTAGGTTGCATGGAATGCCTAGAACCATTGTGTCAGATAGGGATACTAAGTTCCTTAGTCACATTTGGACAACCTTGTGGTCTAAATTAGGCACTAAGCTTTTATTTTCAACAACATGTCATCCGCAAACTGATGGTCAAATGGAAGTGGTTAATAGGACCTTGTCTACTCTCTTGCGTGTTTTAATAAAGAAGAACTTGAAAACTTGGGAGGAATGTTACCACATGTTGAGTTTGCTTATAATCATGCCATACATTATGTATCCAACTACTTTCCTTTTCAGATTGTTTATGGATTTAATCCAATTTCTCCATTAGACTTGATCTCTTTACCTTTAAGTGAAAGAAGTAGTACAGATATGAAGAAGAAAGTGGAGTTGGTGAAGCAAATCCAGAAGAAGGCTCGAGCTAACATTGAGGAGAAGACAAGACTGTATGCCAAGCATGCCAACAAGGGACGACACAAGATGCTGTTTAAAAAAGGCGATTTGGTGTGGGTTCACTTGCGCAAGGAACGATTTCTAGCTGAGAGAAAGTCCAACCTCATGCCTAGAGTCGATGGACCATTCACTATCACCAAGCAGATCAGTGACAACGACTACCAGATTGATCTCCAAGGTAAGTACAACGTCAGTTCTAGCTTCAATGTTTCTGATCTTGTACCTTTTACTACAGATGAAACGGATTTGAGGGAAAATCCTTGTCAAGAGGGAGGGGATAATGTGATCATGGGCAGCTCAGACCAGACTCGACCCACCTAAGCTTGAGCGACGTTTCTGGAATAAGCCAAAACCAGACTCGACCCATGGACTCAATCAACCTAGACTCGAGTGATGTTGCTGACATGAAAGAAAGGACACTTGACGATGCAATGAAGGTTCTAGTTGGTCCAATGACTCGATCTAGAACAAAGCTATTCAACAAAGCCATTGGAGGGTTACTTGCTCAAATTCAGAATCAAGAAGAACCTCAAGCTTAACGTACCTTGATGCTTTCCATGAGTATTCAAGACGGCTAGCATATGGGTGTGTTGTCTGAATGCACTATTTTTCCTTTAGTGAGTTTTGTCCCAATATGTTTTTCTCACTAAGGTTTTTAATGAGGCATTTGGGCTGCACCAACATAAGGCCCATTTGTTAGCATAATTAGTAGGCCCACTTTTAAAGAAAACCCTAGCAATTTCGTGGCCTCCTTTTATTATTTAAGCACATTTCCTTCTCTTGTAAGACTTAAGCAATTTTGAAATCAAAACAGAAAGGTTTTCCTTTGTCTTTCTAGTTGGTGAGTTATATCCAACAGAAAACAAATTCAGTGTGTCATTTCTAAATTTCAACGAATCCTTTGGTGTGTCATATCCAAAGATTCATCTATCCACTTCGTCTACTTGAGTTTACTCAAGTCCTATCGTTCTTTGTCTCAACTAATCAAGTCGATCCAAGGGAGATCATATCATGTATATATGCATCCACCACCGGGTCTAGAACACATTGTAACACCTGGAAATGTGTTACGGCTTAGAAAGGCTATTTATGGTCTTAAACAATCTCTAAGAGCGTGGTATCACAAGCTGAGCCATACCTTATGTGATCTTGGGTTTATGAAGTCTGAGGCTGATTACACACTCTTCACATGCCAAGGTAAGGATGGCATTGTTGTGATCCTTATGTAAGTCGATGACATTATAATCACCGAGGGTTATAAGGATGGCATTAAAGGTATTAAGGATCATCTCAAATCTGTTTTTGATATCAAAGATTTAGATGAAGTGAAGTACTTCCCTGGGATTGAAGTTTGCCGATCTAAAAAAGGGCTCTTCTTATCTCAAAGGAAGTATACACTTGATCTTTTGAATGAGTGTGATGTAGGAAAACGTTAGCCAAGACACCGTTTGAAGATGCCTACAAAACAACGTGCAAGGGGTAGAAAAGTGATGAGCAATTAGAAGATGTGAGTCAATATCAGAGAATTGTTGAAAAAATGATTTATCTCACAATAACAAGACCAGATTTGTGCTTTGCGGTAAAACCAAGTGAGCCAACATATGCAAGCTCTGAAAATGTGTCATTGGGAAATGGTGGATCGAATCCTTAGGTACATCAAAGGGACTCTGGAGCAAGGTATATTGATGGGTCGAAATGAGAACACAACACTTGTTGGCTACTGTGATGCGGATTGGGCTGGAGATACACAAGACCGCAAATCAACTACCAAATATTGCACGTTTCTTGGAGGCAATCTAGTTACTTGGAAAAGCAAGAAGGAAAAAGTGGTATCTTGTTCAAGTGCGGAGGCCGAGTATAAAACAATGAGGAAACTTACAAATGAACTTATATGGCAGAAGGCTTTGCTTAAGGATTTGGGGGTTGAAATACAAGAACCTATCACAATGCATTGTGACAATCAAGCTACCATACACATTGCATCAGACTCGGTGTTTCATGAGAGAACAAAATACATTGAAGTAGATTGTCACAAGGTCCGAGAGAAGGTGGAGCAAGGAGTGATCTTACCATGCTACACAAAGAGTTCGGATCAACTAATGGACATCTTCACTAAGGCCGCAAGCTCGAAGGTGTGTGAGTTCATTTATTCAAAACTTGGTTTGATAAATCTACCCAAGTCGTGAGCATGATCCACACTCTTTTTCCCTTAGTCAGTTTTGTCCCAATTGGGTTTTCCACTAAGGTTTTTAATGAGGTGGGGAGTTACAACTTTCAAGCTTGACCTTAATGATTCACATTGCGGATTCAAGCTTGAGGGAGAATGTTAAACTATGAAGTGTGCTACAAGCAAAGGAGCTTGTGTGGAATGCAAGGCAACCAAAGAACACAATGTGTGGATCAAATAGATCTGTTGGAACTTGTAGGCCACTATATGAGTCTCTTGTTAGCTTAAATGTCCACCACAAACTTAACTAGAAAAAACTAAGTCACATGTGTTGGTTTGACTCACCTAAGAGTCATGTGACTCCATTCTAGCTGTTGGAGTAGTTTGGGCATTGTCTCCTTCTTCATTTGGCACTAACAGCAAGTGTTTATACCAAGTTGGGTAACTTTTGTCTTTTAGTTAGTTGGAGTGTATAGAATGGTATAAACCGAGTGTATATGTATGTAGGGGCTAGGTTTTATTCTTCTTTGTCTATATATAGTGTAACCTCACCATTTGTAATGTTTAAGAGAAAGAAATACAACTTTCTTCTTCCCACTCTCTTCCGCTGAAACTCTCTCCCTCTCTCAATTCTCAATTACTCTCGATTCTCCTTATTCTCTAATCTCTTACTCTCATACTTGCTAAAACTTACATATAGAATGGTATAAACTGAGTGTATATGTATGTAGAGACTAGGTTGTATTCTTCTTTGTCTATATATAGTGTAACCTCACCATTTGTAATGTTTAAGAGAAAGAAATACAACTTTCTTCTTCCCATTCTCTTCTGCAGAAACTCTCCCCCTCTCTCAATTCTCAATTACTCTCAGTTCTCCTTAATCTCTAATCTCTTACTCTCATACTTGCTAAAACTTACACTTTCGGTTAATGAGATTCTTAGCCCAATAAGGTCAAAAACGTGGCTTAGAGTCTAAGAGCCCATTTAGAAGTCAAATAAGAGTTTAATGTTGTTAAAGTTTCAAGACACCTTTAATTATTTTGTCATTTTCGAGAATATCTTGGGAGTATGTCCAAGACTTCTCATCTTCTCCTTTTCACATTAATTTTCGTGGCCTCTAATAGAATAAACATAAAACCTTTTTCTGCTAAGACTTTTCCTTTGTTTGATCCGAATGGTGTAGAAACCATTCTCTTTGATCTCATTCTCGTGTGTAATATCATGAACGAATTTAAGCAGAAGATCAAGACACTTTCACCACTCTTGATAGTTCAATTCGATCCATTGTTCTTTACCAAAATTACCAGAAAACTCGTCTCCATCTTCGCACTCGTCCACCCCCACTCGTTCGTCGGATAAAGCTCTAAATTCACCATCATACTCATCATCTTCTCATCTCTCTGCTGCTTAAGTTTCATTCAAATCCGAGCACTCATGTGGCTGTACTCGACCTCAATACTTGAGTCTGTCTGGTCATCTTACCATCTATTCCAGATTCACATAACCCATACAAAGTGATCTGAGGCTGTTGTTCTTAGCTACCTTGGGATGCATCAAGTGGTATCGGAGCCTCCTTTGTATAATTTTGTTTCTAATCTCTTTACATTCAATCGATTTTGCTATGTAGTTTCCCAGAAACATTTTCATGTGTGTTTGATCGTTTTGTGAACTATAAACTTGCTAAATCTGTTAGAAACTGATTGATTTAGGCTATTTTGAAGTTCTAATCATTTAATTATTCGAATCTATCACTAGATCTATAGTTCTCTTTGAATCTGAATCTGAAACTAAATTAATACTCTACAACTTCTAGTGAAGTTATTGTATCCTTTTGATTGATTAAGGAAATCTCATATTATCCATTTTGTCTCCTTGTTAACTGTTAGTTCATAATCTGAAGTTTGATTTGTTATTAGAGGATCAGTTTACTTGTTCTTTTCTCTGAAAAATTTAAGGAAACATGGCAAATGATGATGTTAAGGCTAGTTAAAACAAGAAGCTAATCGATGCTTTCATGACAAAGTTGGAACAAATTATGGACAAGAAGATTGATGCTTTCATACAAAAGATACGATCTGGTAGAGGCAAGGAATTTGGCAAGCTTCTAGTTCATCATGATCGAGATACACTAGCCTCTGTTCTAGAAAGAACCTGTTCTGGTCGAGAAAAAGCAAACGTAGATCGAGACAATTCAGACCATGGTCGACACAAATTCACTTCTGATCGAGGTGAGGTTGGAAATGGTCGAGACAAAGACAGATCTAGTCGTGACAGAATTGATACTAGTTGAGGCAGAGTTGATACTGGTCGAGGCAGAGTTGGTAATGTTCAAGGAAATGAATCTTTTGGTCGAGGCAGATTGGCTAGTGGTCATAGAAGTAATAAGCAAGCAGAAAAACTTTAGACTCGGTTAAGAAAACAAAAGCTCGATGAAGACATCAAAAAGTGTAAGCAAGAAATGCTTGAGATTATGGAGACATTCCATAAGAAGAAACGAGAATATCTTGGGAGTGTGTCCAAGACTTTTCATCTTCTCATTTTCCCTTTAAATTTCGTGGCCTGTAATGAAATAAACATCAAAAAAATTTCTACTAAGACTTTTCATTTAATTGATCCGAATGGTGTAGAAACCATTCTCTTGGATCTCATTCTAGTGTGTAATATCCTAATGAATTCAAACATAAGATCAAGAGAATTTAACCTCTGTTGATAGTTCAATTCGATCTATTGTTCTTTACCAAAATTACTAGAAAACTAGTCTCCATCTTCGCACTTGTCCACCCCCACTCGTTCGTCGGATCGAGCTCTAAGTTCACCATCACACTCATCAACTTCTCAGCTTTCCACTGCTTAAGTTTCATTCAAATCTGAGCACTCGTGTGGCTGTACTTGACCTCAACACTCAATTTTGTATGTTCATCTTCCCATCCACTCCAGATTCGTATAACCCATACAAAGTGATCTGAGGCTGTTATCATTAGCTACATAGAGACGCATCAAGGTATGTGGTTCCATTCAAAGGGAACAAGAATCTAGGAATCTTCTTGGTGGTAAGGGTGAGCTCATCTTGGCCAAGAAAGTAGCATTCAGACCTAAGAACAAGAAGGTGTAGATTTGTGACCATTGCAAGAAGAAGGGTCATTCTAAGGAGCGTTGTTGGATTCTTCATCCACACATCAAGCAAAACCGGTGGGACAAGGCTAAAGCCAATGTAGCAACTGATGACATGGGAACACAAGCAGCTGAACTGTCTTCTTCCCAGCAAATCCAAGGAGGAACTAAGGCTATGGTCGCAGTTCATGATGAGTATGTGAAAAAGTAGGACCTTGTTGAACTCATAAAGTCCATCAATTCTCTCAAAGAATCCTCTGGTATCTCCTATCACTCTAAAACTGAATATGATCCTATGGTTGTTGATTCTGGTACTTCACGTAACATGATTAAGAATCCTAGGTTGATTAGTAATCAGAAACCAACCTTAGGAAATGTTGTTATCGCAGATGGAAAGAAATTCTCTATTAAGGGAATTGGAGAATTAAGACTATTTGATAAGAGTAATAAAGCCTTTTATATGCCTGATTTCATCTCTAACTTGCTTAGTGTGAACCGAACGGTTTATGATCTTAATTTCTGTGCCATATTTGAGCCTAATGGAGTGTGTTTTCAAGATATTAAGAGTGGCAAAGTGCTTAGAGAAGGATTCACTAAGGATGGGTTGTATTTGCTTGAAGAGATTAAGAGCAATCCACATTTATCTTGTTTTTCTAGTTCTGTTAGTGGTATCGAGGATGTTGTTTGGCATGCTAGACTTGGTCACCGTCTTAATCGTGCTTTGAGTTTGTTATTACCGAATGTTTCTTTTAAAAATGATGATTGTGAAGCTTGCATTCTTGGGAAACATTGCAAGTCGGTTTTTCCCAAGTCTTCAACTCTTTATGAAAACTGTTTTGATTTAGTACAATCTGATGTGTGGACCTCTCCATGTGAGTCTAGAGATCATCATAAGTACTTTGTTACATTTACTGACAAAAAATCCAAGTATACTTGGTTAACATTAATGTCATCAAAGGATAGGGTGTTAGAAACATTCACAAATTTTTAAATCTATGTGTTCTACGCAACAAATTAGAAGCTAAGAGTACTAAAGGTGTGTTCATTGGATACTCAACTACCTAAACGTGTTATAATTGTGGAACCATAGTGAAGAAAGAATGAAGAATTCGAGAGCAAAGTGACATAGGGTATAGCCAAAAAATTTATTTCTTTCAACTTAAGCTTTTACAAATGTAGAGTGACCTTTAAATAGGCGGAATACAATGTTGTTTCAGTCCTAAACCTAGCCGCAATGACAAAAAGGAAGGAGACAAAGTTTTGGGATCCGCAAGGCATGATAGTGACCTCTCATGGTCTCGATCTGATAGAAAAGCAAGTCACATGTTTCTCTTGGCCTCCAACTGATATGATACTGAGCACTCAAGCGCGGATTCAAGAAGCAACCAAGTACCAAGGCTGATTTGAAGATTAATCAAGGCACATAGGCTAACAAATTCAAGAAGACATTGGAGATCGGTACAAAACACTCATGAAGCCTTAAAGAAGAAGCAAATACGAATCACTCAATGGGTAAATGAGTTGTGTTGTGCTATTTTTCCCTCATCCAAGTTTTGTCCTAATGGGTTATCTTGGAGAGGTTTTTAAGGAGGTAAATGGCCCATTAGTGATCCATATTGAAGTCCAACAAATAAAAGAAAGGCCCATTTACTATTGGAATGGCGTGGAAGAGTTCCAAGAGTCCTTCCAATAGCTCATTTATGTTGTTTCATTTTTTAGACAAATATACATTTAAGTTTTGTTGCATTTTCGAGATTAGTCTCCTAGACTACTTCTCTTCTTTCTCTTTTTAATCTCTTTAGTTTTCTCATTGTAATCATCCTGGAATGGATCACAAACAAATGAAAGCTTTTGTCAAAATTCTCTTCTTTCTTCAACTTCTAAAACAAACTTGTTGAATCTTCAACACTTCTACTCGGTTCGCTGTGTCTTCAGCCTCTGGTTCGAGTCTCTCCTCCTCTCTTGGATGAGTCTATTACTTGATTGGTATATCTGCATCACTTCCAATAGTCACTCGATCTCTAACTCGATCGACCATCAGTCGAGGGTCATTTCTCAGCCACAATAGAAGGATTTTCCGCACCTTTCTGTTCTCTTAGGCGTTTATACCATCTTCTCTGTGGGATCCGTGGGTAAGATTGTATCAGGTGGTATCCGAGCACCACAAAGAACTTGGTAATCTCGTTCCTTTACCCTCTCTGTAGTTTTAGATTTTGTGCATCTATAGTTGTAACAAATTTGATTGGTGTCTCTTCACCTATTATTGTACAGATCTATTGTTAGACATTTGATCTCTGTATTTGGTCAATTGTCTATTGTTTTTGTCATTGATACGGTTAAGATTCTAGGTTCACTATTTCTAAATTGCATTCGCTGAACTAGTTAATTGATTAGATCAAACTCTGGTGTTGATCTTTGCTCATAAAAGAATCTGTCTAGGTTGAGTTTACATGTGTTACTATAATCTCGTGTGTTGAAGTTGTACAATAACGTGTCTGCTCATATATTACTTGCAAAATTATGTGAGAACGTTTTACTGGTTTGTTTGGTTGTTTTGTATCAGGTACAAATGGAAGAAGCAAAAGGAAGCAACAATAATGCCAACAAGCTCTTGTTAGATGCAGTCCTAGCTCGGGTTGAACGAATGATGCAGAAACAATGAGAAGAGCTGCATTAGAGAATCGATCAGTTTCAAGGAGATGCTAGACCACAAAGGAGTTTAGAAAGAAATAAAAATTGGGGTCAAGAACATCAAAGACAGACCATAATGGATGATCATGATGATGTTGCTTCACTAAATGGATCAAGACGCTTTAGAACTCAGTCTGATAATAACATGAAGAACACGAAGCTGAAAATTCATCCTTTCTATGGGAAGAATGATCCAGATGCTTACTTGGAATGGGAAAAGAAAATCGAGATGATCTATGATTGTCAAGATTATACAGATTATAAGATGGTGAAGTTAGCTGCTACAGAGTTCTACAGCTATGTTCTAGATTGGTGGGATCAAATAACAACCACTTGCAAATGCAATAGAGAGCCACCTGTTGATACTTGGGAAGAACTGAATGCATTCTTGAGAAAATGCTTTCTGCCTAGCCATTATCACTAAGAGTTGCACCAGAAGCTAAGGCATTTGATACAAGGAACCAGCAGTGTGGAGGATTACTTTCAGCAGATGGAATCTCTAATGTTCAAAGCCAGTATAATCGAAGATTATGAAGCCACCATTGCTAGGTTTTTGGGAGATCTTAACCGTGACATTCAAGATAGAGTGGAAATGCAAAGTTATGGTAATCTGGAGGAGATATATCACAAGGCTAATGTAATTGAACAACAGCTCAAAAAAAAGGCTCAACATCTGCGTTTGGAGCTAGTTCAACTACTACTTGATTTGTAAAGGAAGAAAAAGCTTTTGCTGAGACTAAAGAAGCTTCTAAAATAGCTGCCACTCATTCAGATTTCAAGAACAGAATCGAGTCATCCAACACTACAAGAACTCATGAGATTGTGTGCTTCAAGTGTCAAGACAGAGGACATATTTCTAGTACTTATCCAAACAAAAGAGTGATGATTCTTCTAAAAGATGGAGGTTATGAATCAGCTAATGAGGAAGAACTCCCTACATCTCGCAAAGTCTATGTAGAAAGTGCTGTTAAAGGAGATCTCTTGATGATCGAAAAGATACTTCATGTGCACGAGCAAGTGCCAAATGTATAAGTTATGAAGCACCCAAAACCATATGATTTGTATTGGCTCAACGACAAAGGAGGGATGAGGTGTTGTGTGATGTTTTACCAATGGAAGCAAGTCACATTCTGGTTGGAAGGCCATGGCAATATGATAGACAAGTAGTGCATGATGGTTCTATAAACAAGTACTCGTTTGAGCACAAAGGCAGACAGGTAAAAAAAGAATGGGAAACAACCTGAACACAACTTCTATAAGTCTTCGAATTTTCTTGATAAATCTGGTAATATCCAATGAACTCTATTATGTCAATCATCTATTCATAAATCTGCTTATAAATAAATTCTTTGGAGTTTGTCTAATGATGCACCGGAGCTGTCGAGTGGTATGAGTTCTGATTTACAGGTTAAAGGTATGAAAGGAAAGGAGTTGCAGCCACCAACCAATCCGTTGGAAAAGGAGAAACAAAGCTGCATCTAATTTCGTCAATTCAAATTCATCTTTAGTTTGGAAAAGACAGCTAAAGAACTTCTCTTCACCAATGCACACTATACAATTAAGCAAGAAAAAGGGAAGTTTAATATACTGAACATATACTTTAAAACTAATGGTTGTGGTTCATTTTTGTTTAGCTTTGCCGAAAATGAAGTGCTTCACAAACATACTTTAAGCTTCATTCGGACTAGGAGAAGAAAAAGAGGACGCAAACACTCCTCAAGCTGTGGAATTCAACCATTCTGACTTAACAAAAGCCAATGGACATATCTAAGCCAGCCAATAACAATTATCACTTCCAAAGATGGCACATCAAGCTTGAAAGGTAAGCATACTCTAAACTCAAGTTCTAAAAGTACTAACTTGGTGTTGTGTCTTGCAGACTATATAGATTTGAGAACAAATCCTTTTTCAAGTTGGAGGGGATGATATGATACTAAGCAGCCTCAAGCACAGATTCAAGAAGCAACCAAGCACCAAGGCTGATTTGGAGATTAATCAAGGCACAAATGCTAACAAATTCAAGAAAGGCATTGGTGATTGGTACAAAAACACTCATGAAGCCTTAAAAAAGAAGCAAATACGAATCGCTCAATGGGTAAGTGAGTCATGTTGTGCTCTTTTTCCCTCGTCCAAGTTTTATCCCAATGAGTTATCTTGGAGAGGTTTTTAAGGAGGCAAATGACCCACTTCCCAAATGGTCCATTAGTGATCCATATTGAAGTCCAACAAATAAAAGGAACGCCCATATACTCTTGGAAGGGCGTGGAAGAGTTCCAAGAGTCCTTCCAATTGCTCATTTATGTTGTTTCATTTTTTAGACAAATCTGCATTTAAGTTTTGTTGCATTTTCGAGATTAGTCTCTTAGACTACTTCTCTTATTTCTCTCTTTAATATCTTTAGTTTTCTCATTGTAATCATCTTGGAATGGATCACAAACAAATAAAAAGCTTTTATCAAACTTTCTCTAAAAAACGTGGATCAAGTTGTCTCTTGAACTCCGAATCAAATTTGTTAAATCTTCAACATCTTCTACTCGATTTACTGTAACTTTAGCCTCTGGTTCGAGTCTCTCTTCCTCTCTTGGATGAGTCTATTACTTGATTGGCATATCCGCAGCACTTCCAACCATCACTCGATCTCTAAGTCGTTCAACATTCAGTCAAGGGTCGTTTCTCAACCACAACATAAGGATTTTCCGCATTTTTCTGTTCTCTTAGGCGTTTAGACCATCTTCTATGTGGGTTCCGTGGGTAGGATTGTATCAGGTGGTCTCAGAGTACCACAAAGAACTCCCTGAATCTTCCAAAGTTTATGTAGAAAGTTCTGTTAAAGGAGATGTCTTGATTATCCAAAAAATACTTCATGTGCATGAGCAAGTGCCAAATATATAAGCCAAGACAGAAGTAGAAGCTCAAAGGGAGAATGTGTTCCAAACAAGGTGTCTTGTGCAAGGAAAAGTGTGTAGCTTCATAATCGATGGAGGAAGTTGCACCAATGTGGCAAGTGAATACATGGTTAAGAAGCTTAATCTGAAAGTTATGAAGCATCCAAAACCATATGATTTGCATTGGCTCCACAACAAAGGAGTGATGAGCGTTTACAGCCAAGTATTGGTTCTTTTCTCAATTGGTAAATACGAAGATGAGGTGTTGTGTGATGTTTTACCAATGGAAGCAAGTCATATTCTGGTTGGAAGGCCATGGCAATATGATAGACGAGTAGTGCATGATGGTTCTACAAACAAGTACTCATTTGAGCACAAAGGCAGACATGTAATACTTGTTCTCATGACACCTTCTAAAATCTATCAAGATCAAAACAAGAAAGGGAAGCAGCCTGAACACAACTCCTATAAGTCTTCAAATTTTCTTGGTAAATCTGGTAATATCCAAAGAACTCTATTATGTCAATCATCTATTCATAAATCTGCTTATAAAGAAACTCTTTGGAGTTTGTCTAATGATGCACCGGAGCTGCCGAGTAGTATGAGTTATGATTTACAGGTTCACGGTATGAAAGGAAAGGAGTTGCAGCTACCAACCACTCCGCTGGAAAAGGAGAAACAAAGCTGCATCCAATTTGGCCAATTCAAATTCACCTTTAGTTTGCAAAAGACATCTAAGAAACTTCTCTCCACCAATGCACATTATACAATCAAGCAAGAAAAAGGGAAGTTTAATCAACAGAACATATACTTTAAGACTAATGGTTGTGGTTCTTTGTTGTTTAACTTTGCCGAAAATGAAGATGTTCACAAATCAAACAAGGAAGCTTCATTCGGACGAGGAGAAGGAAAAGAGGACGCAAACACCCCTCAAGCTGTGGAATTCAACCATTCCGACTTAACAAAAGCCAATGGACATATCTACGCCAGCCAATAGCAATTATCACTTCCAAAGATGGCAAATCAAGTTTGCAAGGTTAGCATACTCTAAACTTGGTGGTGCGTCTTGCAGACTATATAAATTTGAGGACAAATCTTTTTCAAGTGGGAGGGGATGATATGATACTGAGCAGCCTCAAGCACGGATTCAAGAAGCAACCAAGCACCAAGGCTGATTTGGAGATTAATCAAGGCACAAAGGCTAACAAATTCAAGAAAGGCATTAGCGATTGATACAAAAATACTCATGAAGCCTTAAAGAAGAAGCAAATACGAATCACTCAATGGGTAAGTGAGTCATGTTGTTCTCTTTTTCCCTCGTCCAAGTTTTGTCCCAATGAGTTATGTTGGAGAGGTTTTTAAGGAGGCAAATGACCCACTTCTCAAATGGTTTATTAGTGATCCATATTGAAGTCCAACAAATAAAAGAAACGCCCATTTACTCTTGGAAGGGCGTGGAAGAGTTCCAAGAGTCCTTCCAATTGCTCATTTATGTTGTTTTATTTTTTAGACAAATCTGCATTTTAAATTTTGTTGCATTTTCGAGATTAGTCTCTTAGACTACTTCTCTTCTTTCTCTCTTTAATATCTTTAGTTTTCTCATTGTAATCATCTTGGAATGGATCACAAACAAATAAAAAGCTTTTATCAAACTTTCTCTCAAAAACGTGGATCAAGTTGTCTCTTGAACTTCTGAATCAAATTTGTTGAATCTTCAACATCTTCTACTCGATTTACTGTAACTTTAGCCTCTGGTTCGAGTCTCTCTTCCTCTCTTGGATGAGTCTATTACTTGATTGGCATATTCGCATCACTTCCAACCATCACTCGATCAGCCATTAGTCAAGGGTCGTTTCTCAGCCATAATAGAAGGATTTTCCGCACCTTTCTGTTCTCTTAGGCATTTATACCATTTTCTTTGTGGGATCTGTGGGTAGGATTGTATCACCGACGGTATTCTAGCTCCAACGGTCGACTCTTATGCTTCTAGAGAGTCAGCTTAGTCAACCAAAAGCATGTGCTTCAATCATGTAGAAGAAAACCCACTAAAACCAAAACGTTGATTTTTCGGATCCGATCGTTGACCAGTCCACGGTACATGAAGATTCGACCCACGGTATACGAAGACTCGACCCGCGGTATATGTTTTACGTCCTGCGGTATGGGAAAATCCTACCGGTGATGAGCTCAACCCATCTGCTTCCCGCTGTACATGCGTATCTAGGATTACGGTACACGATCCTTGACCCGTCTACTTTCCATGGTACATGATTCGATGAGCGTTGAATTTTCCAGCGTCCGTTGACCACACCCACGGTACACGTCCCCGACCTAATTGCCTCCTGCGATCCGTGCCTCATATCGTTGACTTTCCACCAAACATGTTTTTCTTCCTTTTATCTTGTCCAACCTTTGCTCCTTTATTCATCTTGATCAATACTCCCCTAAAGCTTAGCAATAAATGGACATGTTGGTTAAGCTTGGAAGATCCGAGAGCCACACCTCATTGAAAACCTTAGAGAGAAAACCATGTGGGACAAAACTCATCCAAGGGAAAAAGAGTGTGTAAGTCTCATGTAAAGGGACCTTTAATCAAGGCCGAGTGGGATCCACAAGTCCAAGTTTGTTATGAATATGATCACAAACCTTGAGACTTACGGCCATTGTGAAAATGTCTGCGAGTTGATCTTCGCTTCTGGTATAGCATGGAAGAGTTACCCCTTCCTTAATCTTTTCCCGAACCTTATGACAATCCATTTCGATGTGTTTGGTCCTTTCATGGAAGACAAAGTTGGAAGCTATATGGATTGCGGCTTGATTGTCACAATGCAAGGTGATCAGATGGTCTTGTTCAATCCCAAAGTGCTTAAGCAAGGCTTTCAACCATAATTTCCGCATTGCCCGGTATTCAGCCTCCGCATTAGAACATGAGACCACTTTTTGCTTCTTGGTCTTCCAAGCCACCAAGTTTCCTCCAATGAATAAGAAATATTCGGTTGTGGATTTCCGGTCATTTCTATCTCCGGCATAATCCGCATCACTATATCCCACGATCTCGGTACTCCCGTTCTTGCCCATCCAAATGCCACGGCTGGGACTTCCTTTGAGATATCTTAGGATCGGTTCTATCATTCTCCAATGATACACCGTAGGCTCCTTCTTGTGTTGAGATACCTGATTCACGGCAAAACAAATATCTGGTCTTGAAATTGTCATATAAATCAACTTACCAACAAGCCTTCTATATTGTGGTGCATCCTTGTATAGTGTGTCAACTTTCTCCCCCTTTTGAGCGACCTTGTAGCCATCTTCTAGAGGTGTCTTGGCTGGTTTAGAGCTAATATTTCATGTCTCATTTACAAGTTCAAGTGTGTACTTTCGTTGAGAAAGAAAGAGGCCCTACGGAGATCGGCAAACTTCTATCCCAAGAAAGTACTTAAGTTAACCTAAATCTTTAATGTCAAATACCGACTTAAGAAAGGATTTAGTTAATTTAGTACCGTCCTTGTCATCACCGGTGATGATGAGATCGTCCACATATATGAGTACTACCACAATTCCTTCCGGGCCACGGATTGTGAAAAGTTTGTGGTCGGCTTCAGATTTCTTGAAGCCTCGAGACTTGAGTGTGGTACTTAGCTTATGGTACCACGCCGTAGGTGATTGTTTAATATCGTAAATAGCCTTGCGAAGCCTTACTTAGCTTATGGTACCACGCCCTAGGTGATTGTTTAGGACCGTAAATAGCCTTGCGAAGCCTTGAAACCTTTTCGGGTCCAATTGTGTCTTCAAGACCGGGCGGTGGTGTCATGTACATGATACAATCCTACCTACAGATCCCACAGAGAAGTTGGTATGAATGCCTAAGAGAACAGAAAGGATGCGGAAAGTCCTTCTATGATGGCACTCGAGCAAGATCTGATCAAGTTTGGGGTCGAGTGAACTCGGAATTGGATAAAATTCGAGGGTCCAAGAGTTGAGAAGCCGATGCGTCTACTAGTCAACTTTCAGCTCGATTTGACGATCGAGTAAATAGAAACGAGTGCAAAGATGGAACAGAAACAACCAGAGTGTTTCTGTAGTTGGCTCATCCAAGTGAGGAAGAGAGACTCGAACCAGAGGCTGAAGTTACAGTAAATCGAGTAGAAGATGTTGAAGATTCAACAAATTTGATTCAGAAGTTGAAGAGACATCTTGATCCACATTTTTGAGAGAAAGTTGATAAAATCTTTTTATTTGTTTGTGATCCATTCCAGGATGATTACAATGAGAAATTAAAGAGAATTAAATACAAAAAGAAGAGAAGTAGTCTAAGAGTCAAATATCAAAAATGCAACAAAACTTAAATACAGATTAGTCTAGAAAATGAAACAACATAAATGAGCAATTGAGAGGACACTTGGAACTCTTCCACGCCATTCCAAGAATAAATGGGCCTTCATTTTATTTGTTGGACTTCAATATGGATCACTAATGGGCCATTTGCCACCTTAAAAACCTCTCCAAGAAAACCCATTGGGATAAAACATGGATGAGGGAAAAAGAGCACAACATGACTCACTTACCCAATGGAGTGATTCGTATTTGCTTCTTTTTAAGGCTTCATGAGTGTTTTTGTACCAATCGCCAATGTCTTTTTTTGAATTTTTTAGCCTTTGTGCCTTGATTAATCTCCAAATTAGCCTTGGTGCTTGGTTGCTTCTTGAATCCGTGCTTGAGGCTGCTCAGTATCATATCAGTACACCTCTTCTTCAAGTTCTCCTTGGAGATAGGCATTCTTGACATCCATCTCCCATAAATCCCATGAAAGGTTAGTTGCAAGAGAAAGTACGACCCTTACCGTATGTAGCTTTGCTTTGGGTGCATAGGTGTTTATATAGTCTTCGCCATAGCTTTGGGTGAATCCTCTTGCAGCCAAGCAAGTCTTGTGCCTTTCAATGGTCCCATCACTCTTATATTTGATGGTGAAAATCCACCTTGAGCTAACTGCCTTCTTTCCCAGAAGTAAATCGGATTCATACCAAGTTTGATTACGCTCCATTGCTCCGGCTTCATCCTTTACCACATAGTGCCATACTTTGATGTCTTTAGCTTCTTCATAATTTTGAGGAATGAAGTCGGCCTCAATCTTTCCAAGAAATGCGGCATGATCTGGTGACAAAAGGTCGAGAGAACACACTTCTTGAATAGGATGTGCCACAGCTTGATTGTTGAAGTAAACCTTTGTATTGATCCAATTTGATGCGTCTTTGCGAATTCTCGTACTTCTACGGAGTTGTCTTGGCTATTGTGGTTCAGCTGGTACCTCCTCAACACCCTCCTCATGAGTTGTGGGAGTCTCTTCTTGATGAGAGCTTACTTCTTCATCTCCTTGATCGATGTGACCCGAGTGAATTGGTTCCTCTTGTCTGTTTCCAATGTTCTCACCCGAGTTTGGTATATCATTTGATCTTGATCCTTGATCATTTGGTCGGTTAATTCCGAGATGATCGAACAAGATTCTCAAGTTAGTGGCCCGGTCTGTTGATGAGGTAGATATATCCCTTAGATTTTCCCAATCCTTATCATCAAAGTAACCCTTTTCCTCCATAAACTTGACATACCGAGAGACATACATCCTCCTTGCCTTGGGACTATAAAATTTAAATCCTTTTTGTGTAGTTGAGTAGCCAAGAAACACACACCGCTTGCTCTTTGCCTCCAACTTATTGCGTAATTCTTCTGGTAAGTGATCAATGGATGGTTTTGAGTTGTTAAGTACCTTAAATGGAGACTTGTCTTGAAGTTATTTCGTTGGTATGCGATTTATGAGGTAGCATGCTGTAGTTATGGCATCTCCCCAATAGCTCTTTGGAACACCCTATGGAACATCATTGAATGAGCTACCTCCATCAATGCCTATTTGATGGTCTGCCACACCATTTTGTGGTGGTGTGTAAGGGCAACTAGTTTGATGGAAATGCCTTGTTTTGTGAGATGTTCTTGGTAGGAGTGGCTCATGTATTCCCCTCCATTATCAGTTCTTAGTACCTTCATTTTGGCATTAAAATGATTACTGATGCAGGATTCAAAATTTTTAAACGCACTAATCACTTTGTCTTTTGAAGGGAGGAGAGTTAACCAAGTATACTTTGATTTTTCATCAATAAATGTAACAAAATACTTAGATTTTCCCCTAGATAAGCATGGTGAAGTCCAAACATCCGAGAGTATAAGATCAAAGCATTTTTCATAAAATGTTGAAGACATAGGGAAAACGGTTCTACAATGCTTTCCGAGAATACACGCCTCATAACTATGGTAACATAAGTTCAAGGGCCCTAGCATGAGGATGACCCAATCTACCATGCTAAACTAGACTACTCAAACTACAAACCGAATTTAAAGCATGCGTAATATTAGAGATAAATTTCGTGTCTTCAAGAACATAGAGTCCGCCCTTGATTGTCCCTTCACCAATGATTTTTCCGGTCTTAATATCCTGAAATTTCACATCATTAGGTCCAAACATAACATAACAATCAAGATCACAAGCAATTCTTTTTACGGACAAGTGATTATAAGCAAAATCCGGTATAAGAATAGCCTTAGTTTTTTTATCAAATAATTCCAAAGTTCCAACTCCTTTAACCGGTATTTTAGATGCATTAACTATCACCACATTTCCTAAAGCCGGTTTCACATTATTTATCAAGTTTGGATTGCAAATCATATGGTGAGAGGCACCCGAATCTACAATAATTGAGTACATGTTTATGGGATAGAAATGTGATACCGGAGTCCCTAAGGAGTTTATGGAGGGCCTCAATGTCAGATTGCTTGAGAACTCCTTCTTGTTTGCTTGCTGGAGCCGCAGACCCTGGTTCACGTCTGGATGTCCTTGGCGCTTCTTGTTCCTCAACCGCATTTTGTGAAACATTTGCTCTTGCTGTTTCCTTGAACTTGGCCGCCTTGAGGTGAGGGTGAAGGAACCAACACTTGTCCTTGATGTTTCCTCTCTTCTTGCAATGATCACAAATGAGGGTCTTTTTATCTTCATGCTTGTAGCTCACCTTGCTTTTTATGAGAAGGTCACTTCGTCCGCCAAATAAGCCGAGAGATCGTTGCTCATCGTGGATGTGGCTACACACCTCATCAAGTGTAGGAAGCTTGTCCGCCCTTAGCATATGCTTGATGAGGTCAGAATATGTTAAGTCAAGCATGAGGAGCAAGTTAAAAACCTTGTCTTGCTCCCTTCTTTCTCTGATAATCTTTGGATCGATTGTAGTGGGCTTTACCATCTCCAACTAGGTCCAAAGACTTCTCCATTTACCAAAATGTTTGGTAAACTCGAGACCTTCTTGAGAAAGATTGTTGAGAGCTTTTTGAATTTCAAACACCCTTGTGACATTTGAAATTTTTCCATAGACTTTCATGAGGGTTTCCCATAACTCCTTTGCCGTCTTGCAATAGGAGTAAGCCTCATGAATCGTCGGGTCAAGGGAGTTTTGGATAAGAACAAGAACGGTTTGGTCATCTTGAGACAACTTTTCATCGTCTTCCACCGCCGTTCCCGAGGTTCCTTCCTTATCTTTCCCTCTTAGCGCCGCTTGAGGTGGCTTGGAGTTTGGACCTTCATTGTGACTCTAAAGTCCATGGCTGCACAAGAATAACTTTGTGGTTCTTGCCCACAACAAGAAATTTGGTCCCTTTAAGACCAGCGAGATGTAGAGAGTTTTAGAATTTTTCATAGCTTAGAATGGCTGAAAGTATTTTGAGAAACAAAACCGAAGAGATTTTAAGAGAGAGAGACTAGAGATTTGAGTTTAAAGGGGAGAATATGGACCAGACTGCTCTCCTTTCTCTTAGCTTCTTCGGGTGTGTCTAACACTTAATCCTAGCTAAGATCTCATGGAGCTCACATAGGTTAGCATTACATAAATTAATCATATAGACAATGCATACCTCTTTTATTAGAATTACGGAACCATAGTGAAAAAAGAATGAAGAACTCGGGAGTAAAGTGACATAGAGTATAACTGAAATTTTTCTTTCTTTTAGCGTAAGCTTTTACAAATGTAGAGTGGCCTGTAAATAGAAGGAATGCAATGTTGTTTCAGTCCAAAACCAAACCGCAATGACAAAAAGGAAGGAGACAAAGTTTTGGGATCCGCAAGGTATGATAGTGACGTCTCATGGTCATGATTCGAGAGAAAAGCAAGTCACATGTTTCTCTTAGCCTCCAACGGCCTTCTAGCTCCAACGGTCGGCTCTTAGGCTTCTAGAAAGTCAGCTTAGTCAACCAAAAGCATGGGCCTCATGGGTTTCAATCACATGTAGAAGAAAACCCACAAAAACCAAAACATTAACTTTTCCAGATCCGACCGTTGACCAGTCCGCGGTACGTGAACACTCAACCCGCGGTACGCAAAGACTCGACCCGCGGTATAAGTTTCATGTCCTGCGGTACGTGAACATCCTTCCCGTGAGGAGCTGATCCATCTGCTTCCCGCGGTACATGCGAATCTCGACATGCGGTACACGATCCTCGACCCTTCTACTTTCCGCAGGACATAATCCGACGGTTGACTTTTCAAGCGTCTGTTGACCACACCTGCGGTACACGATCCTCGGCCTGGTTGCTTCCTGCAGTCTGTGCCTCACCGTCCGTTGACTTTTCCAGCGACCGTTGACTTTCCACCAAACATGTTTTTCTCCCTTTTGTCTTATCCAATCTTTGCTCTTTTATTCATCTTGATCAATAAAAAGGGCTACAAATGCTACATTCTAAAAACCAGAAAGGTTCTTGTATCTGGAGATATGAAGTTTATGGAAAACAAAGGGTACTTTGAGAAAAGAAATTGGGCTGACATTCAAGACTTGTCCGATCCAGCTCAACATTCTAGGTCTGGCCGAGCCACTATCTTGCAGAACATCTTAGAGAAAATGGGTTTATGTGAACCAAAGCCATCCAGCACAACTTCGGATCAAATATCAAGTGTAACTGTAGGTACAAATTGTTCACTCGACCAAAATCATTCGAATGCAACAGATCGAGTTGAGGTAACTGACGGCTCAGATGGTACACTCGACCAAAATCACTCGAGTGTGACTGATTGAGTGGAGGTAGATTTGGATAGCATTCATTTGGAGGAACAACCGGGTGAACCTACTCAATGAGTTCAACCACTTAGACATAGTCAAAAGATAAGGAAAGACCCTTCCAATTGGATCAACACTAGAGTGTACTACAATAACAATGTGGTGGCTCATCCGACTCAAGTTGTATGCAATATGGCTAAAGTCCCAGCTGAATACCAAGCCTTAATCACCCAGATTGATCAACAATATATTCCAATGACTTATGAAGAGGCCAAAGAGCACAAATTTTGGCGTGATGCAGTTGCTGAGGAGCATGGGGCAATGGACATAAACCATATTTGGGATGAAGCTCCTCTGCCTCCCGGAAAGAAGGTTGTAACCTCTCGTTGGATCTTTACTATCAAGTAGAAGAACTATGGCCAGATAGAGAAACACAAAGCCATACTTGTCATTAGAGGATTCAATTAAACATATGGAGAAGACTACCATGACACATTTGCTCTGGTGGCCAAGCTTCATACGGTACGTGTTTTTTTCCTTAGCTACGAATCTTGATTGGGATTTGTGGCAGATGGATGTCAAGAATGCATTTCTACAAGGTGAACTTGAAGATGAGGTTTACATGGTTCCTCCACCGGGTCTAGAGCACATTATGGCACCCGAGAATGTTTTGAGGCTTCAGAAAGCTATCTATGGTCTCCAAGAGCTTGGTACCACAAGATGAGTCATACATTGCCATATCATGGGTTTCGGAAGTCTGAGGCTAACCATACACTCTTTACACTTCAAGGCAAAGATGGACTTGTTGTTTTTGTTGTGTATGTTGATGATATCATCATTACCAGGAGTGATAAAGAAGGTATCATAGGTATCAAAGAACACCTTAACTCTGTCTTTGATATTAAGGGTTTGGGTGAAATGAAGTATTTCCTTGGGATTGAAGTATGCCTATCAAAAGATGGCCTCTTCTTGTCTCAAAGGTAGTACACACTTGATCTTTTGAATGAGTGTACAATAGGTACAAGGGCTGCCAAGACCCCACTTGAGGATGCCTACAAACCAACATGCAAGGGGAGAACGATGATGACCCGTTTGAAGACATACATCAATTCTGAAGAATGGTTGGTAAGTTAATTTATCTTACCATAACGAGACCGGATCTGTGTTTTCCCAAGTTATGTCATTGGGAAATGGTGGATCGGATTATACGATATCTTAAAGCAACTGTGGAGCAAGGCATATGGATGGGAAGGAATGAGAACACAACTCTTGTTGGATATTGTGATGCGGATTGAGCTGGAGATAGGCAAGACTGCAAGTCCACCACCGGATATTGCACGTTCCTTGGAGGCAATCTAGTCACTTGGAAGAGCAAGAAGCAGAAGGTGGTATCATGTTCAAGTGTTGAGAGTGAGCATAGAGCTATGAGGAAGCTCACAAATGACTAATATGGCTGAAGGCATTGCTTAAGGATTTGGGAGTTGAATCACAATGCATTGTAATAACCATGCTGCCATTCACATTGCATCTAATTCAGTGTTTCATGAGAGAATAAGGCACATTAAGGTTGATTGTCACAAGGTTCGAGAAAAGGTGGAGCAAGGAGTGATCTTACCATGTTACACAAGAAACTCGGACCAGCTGGTTTACATTTTCACCAAAGCCGCGAGTTCAAAGGTGTGTGACTTTGTCTACTTAAAGCTTGGACTAGTGGAGATGTCCAAATCGTGACAATGAACCATACTCTTTTCCCTTAGGCAGTTTTGTCCCAATTGGGTTTTCCCCTAAGGTTTTAACAAGGTGGGGAGTCACAACTTTCAAGCTTGTCCTTAATGTTTACATTGCGAAATCAAGTTTGAGGGGGAATGTAAGACCGTGTCCAATCCGCATCACAGTAGCCAACGAGTGTTGTGTTCTCATTCGGACCTATCCATATACCTTTGTCCGGAGTCTGTTTGATGTACCTAAGGATTTGATCCACCATTTCCCAATGACACATCTTTAGAGCTTGCATATGTTGGCTCACTTGGTTTACCGCAAAGCACAAATCTGGTCTTGTTATAGTGAGATAGATCAATTTTCCAACCATTCTCCGATATTGACTCACATCTTCAAATGGCTCATCACTTTTCTCCCCCTTGCACGTTGCTTTGTAGGCATCTTCAAATGGTGTCTTGGCTTAACGTTTTCCTACATCACACTTATTCAAAAGATCAAGTGTGTACTTCCTTAGACTTCATTTTGCCTAAATCTTTGATATCAAAAACAGATTTGAGATGATCCTTAATAGATTTAATGCCATCCTTATCACTCCCGGTGATTATAATGTCATCGACATACACAAGGATCACAACAATGCCATCCTTACCTTGGCAAGTGAAAAGTGTGTGATCAGCCTCATACTTCATAAACCCAAGATCACGTAAGGTATGGCTTAGCTTGTGATACCACGCTTTTGGAGATTGTTTAAGACCATAAATAGCCTTTCTAAGCCATAACACATTTCCAGGTGCTACAATGTGTTCTAGACCCGGTGGTGGATGCATATATACCTCATCTTCAAGTTCACCTTGTAAGAATGCATTCTTGACATCCATCTGCCACAAATCCCAATCAAGATTAGTAGCTAATGAAAGAATAACATGTATCGTATGTAATTTGGCAACCAGTGCAAACATGTCTTTATGATCCTCTCCATATGTTTGAGTAAACCCCCTTGCTACCAATCTGGCTATATGTCTCTCAATTTGACCATCACTATGAAACTTGATAGTAAAGATCCATCGTGATGTCACAGCTTTCTTGCCAAGAGGTAACTCGGCTTCATCCCAAGTGTAATTCCGAATGATAGCACCATGTTCTACACTAACCGCATCACGCCATACTTTATGCTCTTTAGCCTCTGCATAAGTCTTCGGCACAAAGTTTTGGTTGAGTGCATTACGACAACAAGAATTAACTGGAATTACGGCAAGATTACAAACAACTTGTCTGGATGAACTTCAGCCATGTTGTTGTAGTACACTCTATTGTTTATCGAATTTGAGGGGTCCTTTCTCACTCTTTGACTCCTCCTTAAAGCTGGTGGTTCAGTTACTCCAGCTAGCTCAACATTGTCCAAGCCGTGTTGCTCTTTCTCCTCTCCATGATCTACACCTTCCTCAGCCAATGGTGGAACTATCTCATCATTGTACCCATCCATTGGTGTAGTAGAAACTGAAATTGGTTCCTCATCATTTATTTCATTGATTGATTCTTCCATGTTACTCATTTCTGCATCACTCAATCTAGCTCCACTCGAGTTGTTGATCGAGTCTTCAACATTGCGTGCGTCCCTCGAACTACACCCACTCGAGTGGCTGATCGAGTCTCCAATCCCAAGTTTTTCGAGAATCATCTGCAGACTCTTAGCACAGTTTCATGTGTTCTGGGTGAGGAACCAATTTGTGTCTAGTATATAGCACTTGTGCCTGGTATATAGCATTTTTGCCTGGTATATAGCACTTGTGTAAGTTTAGTAAGAGTATAAGAGATTATAGATGTTGAGGTTGAGAAGATGACGAACCGAGAGAGTTTGAGAGTAGAGAGAGTTTGAGCGGATTTGAAAAGTGTTAGAAAGAGAAGCTTCTCTCCCTCTTAGTTTTTACAATTGCTGTTTACAAGATATATATAGACAAAACAAAGTAAAGCCTACCTATACAAGCATATACACTCGGCCATATGGATATGCTAGCCTACAAATCACTAGAGACAAATATTACTTCAATTGGGGGGGGGGGGAAAGGTTTGGTTATGTGCCCACAAAAGAGGCTTGTCTCCTTTGCCCAAACTGCTCTAATAGTCACATGTTTGTCTTAGTATAGTCAAACTAGTCCTTAAGCCAACATGTGACTATTCTCTTAGTCCACAAAGCCCTAACGGCTATAATGATCCAATGGCTGAGATCAATCCTCATATTGTGGTGTTATTGTGTTGCCTTTATTCACACACAACCGGAGACCTTTCTTGCTTTACATTTTAATATTTAACACTCCCTCTCAAGCTTTAATCCGAAATGTACACATTTAAGGACAAGCTTGAAACTTGTAACTCTCCACCTCATTAAAAACCTTAGTGGAAAACCCATTTGGGACAAAACCAACTAAGGGAAAAAGAGAATGGATCATGGTAACGGCTTGGGTAGATTTATCAACCCAAGTTTTGAATAGATGAACTCAAACACCTTAGAGATTACGGCCTTAGTGAAGATGTCTGCAAGTTGATCCGAACTCTTTGTGTAGCATGGTAAGATCACTCTTTGCTCAACCTTCTCTCGGAACTTGTGACAATCAACCTCAATGTTCTTTGTTCTCTCATGAAACACCGAGTTTGATGCAATGTGAATGGTAGCTTGATTATCACAATGCATTGTGATCAGTTCTTCTGTTTCAACTCCCAAATCCTTAAGCAAAGCCTTCAGCCATATGAGTTCATCCGTAAGCTTCCTCATTGCTCTATACTCGACCTCTGCACTTGAACAAGATACTACCTTTTGCTTCTTGCTTTTCCAAGTAACTAGATTGCCTCCAAGGAACGTGCAATACCAAGTAGTTGATTTGCGGTCTTGTGTATCTCCAGCCCAATCCGCATCACAATAGCCAACGAGTGTTGTGTTCTCATTCCCACCCATCCATATACCTTGCTCCGAAGTCCCTTTAAAATACCTAAGGATTCGATCCACTATTTCCTAATGACACATCCTCGAAGCTTGCATATGTTGGCTTACTTGATTCACCGCAAAGCACAAATCCGGTCTTGTTATTGTGAGGTAGATTAATTTTCCAACCATTCTCTGATATTGACTCTAATCCTCAAATGGCTCATCATTCTCATCATTCTCATCATTTTTCTCCCCCTTGCACGTTGCTTTGTAGGCATCTTCAAGTGGTGGCCTGGCTGAACATTTTCCGACATCACACTCTTCAAAAGATCACGTGTGTACTTCCTTTGAGATAAGAAGAGCCCTTCTTTAGATCGGCAAACTTCAATCCCAAGGAAGTACTTCATTTTGCCTAAATCTTTGATATCAAAAACAGATTTGAGATGGTCTTTAATACCTTTAATGCCAGCCTTATCACTTCCAGTGATTATGTCATCCACATAAATGAGAATGACTACTATCCCATTCGGACTTTGAAGGCAGAAGAGGGTGTGGTCCGCTTCTGATTTCCTAAACCCATTATCTTGTAAGGTGTGGCTCAACTTGTGATACCACGCTCTCAGAGACTGTTTGAGTCCATATATAGCTTTCGTAAGCCTTAGAACATTTCTGGGAGCAACAATATGATTAAGACCCGGTGGAGGAAGCATGTAGACCTCATCTTCAATCTCGCTTTATAGGAATGCATTCTTGACATCTATTTGCCACAAGTACCAATCAAGGTTAGTAGCTAAAGATAATACAACACGTACCGTATGTAATTTTGCAACCGGAGCAAATGTATCATGATAATCTTCTCAATAGGTTTGCGTGAATTCTCTTACCACAGGTCTAGCTTTATGCCTCTCAATCGTGTCATCACTGTGAAACTTGATGGTAAAGATCCATCGGGATGTCATGGCTTTCTTTCCACGAGGAAACTTAGCTTCATCACAAGTGTGATTCAGAACCATAGCACCATGTTCCGCACTGACCGCATCACGCCATACTTTATGCACTTTAGCCTCTTCATAGGTCTTTGGCACAAAGTTTTGGTCCAGTTCTTTGATGAATGCTCGATGATCAACCGGAATCATTGCAAGATTGCAAACAACTTGATCCGGGTGAGCTTCAGCCATGTTATTGTAATACACTCTAGTGTTGATCCAATTTGAGGGGTCCTTTATCAGTCTTTGACTCCTCCTCAGAAGTGGTGGTTCATCTAGTTCATCTAGCTCAACATTGTCTAAGTCATGTGGTTTTTGCTCCTCTTCATGGTCTATACATTCCTCGACCAGTGATAAACCCTCCTTATTATGCTCATCCGTTGGTGTGTTGGTTTCTGGAATTGGTTCTTCATCATTGATCTGAGTGATCGGATCTGCCATGTGACATTCATCTTCATTACTCGACCTAGCCCCAATAGAGTGGTTGATCGAGTCTCATAGTCCAAGCTTTTCCAAAATCACCGTACACCCTTGGCACGATCAGATGTGTTTTGGGTAAGTTCTTGAAGGTTGGACCAATCCTTATCTTCATAAAATCTCTTTTCTTCTATAAAATTCACCTCTCTAGACACCATGACCCGCCTTGTGTCTGGTATAGAGCACTTGTATCCCTTTTGTGTGGTTGAGTACCCAATAAACATTCCATTAACACTTTTGGCGTCAAGTTTGTTTCTTTGTTCTCCTGGTAAAAGAACAAAACAAACACACCCAAATACACGTAAGTGATTAATCGAAGGTTTGGTTTTGGTTAATACCTAAAACAGTGACACATCCTGAAGCACTTGAGTTGGGATTCAGTTAATAAGATAGCAAGCTGAGAGCACCGCATTACTCCAAAATCGTTTTGAAACATTGTTGTGGAACATCATTGATCTGGCCACTTCCATGAGATGTCTATTTTTTCTTTTTGCAACTCCATTTTGTTGAGGAGTGTATGGACAGGTGGTTTGGTGAATGATTCCACGTTTGGCAAGAATTGATTTGGAAGCATTGCTTGTGTATTCTCCTCCATTATCCGTCCTTAGGACTTTGATTTGGGCAATATATTGATTGAAAACATGAGTTTGAAAGTTAGTGAATGCTTTAAGAACTTTATCTTGACTTGGTAACAAAGTAAGCCAAGTAAACTTTGATTTTTCATCAATGAAAGTGACAAAATATTTATGGTTATCTCTAGATTCACATGGTGAAGACTATACATCGGAATGAACAAGATCAAAACAATTTTCATAAATGGTTGAAGACTTAGGAAACACCGATTTACAATGTTTCCCAAGTATACAAGCCTCACAATTGTCATTTTTAAACGAAACATTTGGAAATAACAAATTCAAAGCTCTAGAGTGTGGATGGCCTAATCGAACATGCCACAACATATCATTATCTAGACTACTACCAGAATTCAAAGCATTAGAACAAGAACTAAATGAACATGAAAGTAAAGATAGATTTGGATTGTTCTTGATGTCGTCCAACAAGTACAAACCGTCCTTGGTAACACCACGTCCAAGAAACTTTTCACTCTTAATATCCTGAAAAATAACCGAGTTAGGATCGAATATAGCTTTGCAATTTAAATCACAAACGGCCTTATAGACACTTAGGAGATTAAATTGGAATGTTGGCATATAAAAAGCTTTAGATTCTTTATCAAACATCCTAAGATCACCAACACCTTTAATAGGAACCTTTTTACCATCCGTAATACTAACACAACCTAGAGCTGGTTTAACATTTTCAAGTAAATTCATATTGCTAATCATATGATGAGTGGCTCCGGAATCAACTACCAATGGTTTATCAATTTTTGAAACAAAGAAAGAGTTACCGGACTCCTTTAAAGCATTGATGGACTTGATGAGTTCCTCAAGGTCCAGATTTTCTCACAAAGTCACCATGACCTACTACCATTGCAACTCCTACTGCCGGTTGAGAAGAAGTTGAGCTGCTGGCTCGAACCGTAAGTTCTTCACTTGCAAGGTTGGCTTTTAGCTTGTTTTGCTCCTACGACTTGTTTTGCTTGAGGTGTGGGTAAAGAATTGAACAACGGTCTTTAAAGTGACCTTTCTTCTTACAATGATCACAAAAGTACACCTTCCTCTCCTCATGACGGTAGGATGCTTAATTTGCCATAGCAAGTTTCCCCTTACCACCGAGAAGAGTTTTAGAACCTTGTTCTCGTTGAATATAGCCACATACTTCTTCCAAGCTAGGAAGCTAGTCTTGTCTCAAGAGGTGGCGAATGAGATCACCATATGCAGGACTTAAATTCAACATAAGACCAAACACCTTGTCTTGTTCAAGCCTTTCCTCCAACACAGTTGGATCCACAGTTAGAGGCCTTAGAATTTCGAATTCAGCCCAAAGGGACCAATACTTTCTAAACCGTTGAGTGAATTCCATGTCTTCTTGACTCAAGTCATTAATTGGCTTCTTCCCCGCATATACACACGGTTATGGTTTTAGAGGTTTCCATACACCTTCTTGAGAGTTTTCCACAAGTCTTTCACATTCTCACAACAAGAGTAAGCTTCGTGGATAGGCGGATCCAATGAGCTTTGGATGATTACAAGTGCAACTTGGTCATCTTGATACCATTTTGCCTTCTCATCTTCAATAGCCACCACTGCACTAGTGTCGCCTTCCTTCTCCTTACCCAACGAACGGACCTCCCTCTTTGGAGCTTCACCTTTAACGTGAGCCCAAAGTCCACGACCACTTAAGACAGTCTTCACGGTCCTAGACCATAACAAGTAGCTCACTCATTTAAGAGTGACACTAAAAACAAAGTTCTTAGAATTATCCATCAAGAATTCAAGAGAACACCCTTTTACCCAACAGTTAAAAGGAAAGCTTCAAGAACACCAACAATGGTGACTTAGTGGATGGAAGAGAAAGAAAAGGGATTAAAGGGAATAAAAGAGTCACAAGATGGCTTATGGCTCTGATACCATGTAAGTTTTAGCAAGTATGAGAGTAAGAGATTAGAGATTAAGGAGAACCGAGAGTAATTGAGAATGGAAAGAGGGAGAGAGTTTCAGCGGAAGAGAATGGGAAGAAGAAAGTTGTATTTCCTTCTCTTAAACGTTACAAATGGTGAGGTTTGTGAGAATATAAAGAACATTGCGAAAATGATAGAGGCTAGAGAGAGCCGAGAGAGAATAGAGAAGAAAGAAACATTTCTCATTTAATTCTAAAATGTTGGTTTGCTAACAAATATAAATAGGAAGATAGATACATCAATCTGTCTAGATACATGAAGAGGAAGGAAAGCATAAAGCATAAAGCATAAATGCTTTATGCCCAACGGTCATATTGGTGTGGACCACAAACCTTATCCACAAACGGTCACTAACAGATTAGACGTTCTTGCTTCCCCTCGAGTACCAAACTCAATCTACTTGAGTCGAGCTATGTGAGTATTTGACACTCAACTTACATACTCGATCCGTCTGAGTTGAGTGTGATGATACTTTGACTGATATTCCTACTCGACTGCAATATTCGATGTACCTTAGTCGAGTGAGGATTCTTGACTAATACTCCCCCTCAAGCTAAGCCGCAATGAATGGAGGCTTAGCTTAGAGAATTCGAAGTCTACACCTCATTAAAAACCTCAATCAGGAAAACCACATCGGATAAAACCTTACTAAGGGAAAAAGAGTGTGCAAACCGCGGATTAGAGGACATGAAGTCAAGGGCGGTCCAAGGTCACAAGACCAAACTTGCCATAGATGTGGTTGCAAACTTTGGTACTTGCGGTTTTGGTGAAGACGTCCGCCAAGTGATCTCCACTTGGTGTGTAACATGGAAGGATCACTCCCTCTTCCATACATTCACGAACTTTGTGGCAGTCCACCTCTACATGCTTGATTCTCTCATGAAAGACCGGGTTGGAAGCAATGTGGATTGCAGCTTGGTTGTCACAATGAATGGTGATTGGATCCTTGGTGTAACGGCCTAAGTCCTTGAAGAGAGCCTTCAGCCATACCAACTCATCTGTGAGTCTCCTCATAGCCAGGTACTCAGCCTCCACACTCGAACATGCTACCACCTTCAGCTTCTTAGTCTTCCAAGTCACCAAATTACCTCCAACAAATGTGCAATAACCTATGGTAGACTTCCTATCGTTCCTATCTCCAACCCAATCAGCATCACAATATCCAGGCACATCCAAACTCTCGTTCCTTCCCATCCAAACACCTTGGCCAGAGCTTCCTTTAAGTTATTTGAGAATCCCCTCAACCATGGTCCAATGGTGCTTTGTGGGTGTTTGCATGTGTTGGCTAACCTGATTCAGTACAAAGCAAAGATAAGGTCGAGAGATAGTTAGATAGATAAACTTACCTACTAGTCTTCGGTATCGCTGACTGTCTTCAAACGGTTCATCGTTCTTCTCCTCTTTTCGGTTGACCTTGTACCCATCCTCTAGGGTGTCTTGGCTGATCTACAATCTGCCATACATGTCTCATGAAGCAAATCAAGATTGTATTTTCTTTGAGAGAGAAATAGGCCTTCCGAAGAACGGCAAACTTCAATCCCTAGAAAATACTTTAGTTCTCCTAAGTCCTTAATATCAAAAACAAAGTGAAGAAATGATTTAGTGGCGGTTATACCTTCCTTATCATCACCGGAGATGATAAGGTCATCAACATATATCAACACAACCACAATACCTTTCGAACTTTTAAGTGTAAACAAGGTATGATCAGCCTCAGTCAAAATCTCGGAGTGTGTGACTGAGTTTGTTGTACCATGCTCTTGGTGATTGCTTTAAACCATAGATGGCTTTTCTTAGTCTCAATACTTTCCCGGGACTGACTTTGGATTCAAGGCTTGGTGGGGGTGTCATGAATACTTCCTCCTCAAGATCTCCTTAAAGAAATGCATTCTTGACATCCATCTGCCATAAACCCCAAGGCAAGTTAGTAGCTAAGGAAAGAATCACTCTTGCCGTGTGTAGTTTGGCAACTGGAGCAAAAGTATCCATATAATCAACTCCATAAGTTTGGGTGAAACCGCGAGCTACCAGCCTTTATAGCGTTCAATTTCCTTATTGCTTTTATACTTGATAGTGAAGACCCATTTAGAAGTGACATCCTTCTTTCCCGGTGGCAAGTTCGCTTCATCCCAAGTCTGGTTTTTCTCCATGGCATTAGTCTCATCATCCATTACCTCCAGCCATTCCTTGATTTGCTTAGCCTCATCATAGCTTTGGGGTACCTGATCCATCTCAATCTTGCCAAGAAAAGCTTTAAATTCATATGGTAAAAGGTCAACTGAAAATATCGTTTGAACTAGATGAGCAACCGCTTGAGCATTGTAATAGACCCTCATATTCACCCAACTGGATGGGTCTTTACGAATACAAGTGCTTCTTTGGAGAGGTTGGGTAGTAGGTGCTTGTTTCGATACTGGGGGTCAGTCTTGATGTGAACCAGGTTCATGTTCTGATGGAGGAAGGCTTGAGCTCGACCTTGGAACTTTATGTTCTGACTCGAGTGGGACTTGTCCAGCCATTGGAGACTTAGATGTTTCAGAACTCAACTCAGAAACTTGATTAGGTGGCTCGAGTGGTGTCTGTGTAGCACTCGGACCCGCAGTTTGGGCTGAGCTTGAGCCAGAGGCTCGAGTAGGCTGCTTGACTTGTGTGTGATCAGTCCTAGAAGTTTGGTTTGATGGCCCAGTTCCATCGTGCTGAACTCCAAGTTGATTAAGAAGGAATTGTAAGCTTGCAGCTTTATCCATAGCTGGTTTGGATAAGTCTTGAAGGTCATCCCAATTCCTTTCTCCATAGTACCCTCGGTCTTTAACAAATATGACATTGCAATATAAGTCCTTAACAGCCTTTCTAACCGATAGAAGATAAGAAGTGAATCTAGGCATATAAAACGCTCTAGACTTTTTATTACATAGCCCTAGCTTCCCTTTTCCACTAACCAATATCCTATTGCCATTTGCTATCACAACATTCCCTAAAGCCGCTTCTATGTTGCTAATCAGGCTCTTATCACTAATCATGTGATAAGAGGCTCCAAAATCAACAACGATCGGTTTAAAGATTTTATGAGAATAGAAACAGATACCGAAATCCATTAGTGATTTGAAAGAGTTGATGAGTGCATCAAGGTTTGATTTCTTTATGACATTTCCATGGAAAGATGAGGAAGCAGCGGTCAAAGGTTCATTATCCTTGGATGATGAGGCAGCAATTGAACCAGCTATTGAACTTTGATCATGCGAGACTTCATGGGACAGATTAGCTTTTGAATCCTTGAATTTTGCTGGTTTGAGATGTGGATGAAGCAGCCAGCCCTTGTCTTTCAAGTGACCCTTCTTCTTGCAGTGGTCACAAAAGAACTTCTTCCTGTCTTCACACTTTCCTTGAGTCTTGTTTGCGGTAAGGAGACCAGAGTTCCCTTTTCCATCAAACAGCTCGATGGAACCTTGTTCTTTCTGGATTTGATAACAAACCTCTTCAAGGCTGGGAAGAGAGCTAGTGCTTGCAGCTGACCTTAGGATATGTTTAACACGCAAGTCCCAAAGCGTTTTTTGGGAGATGTTGTTATGACAACATGTTATTTAATCAATCGGACACCTACCAAAGTTCTTAAAGACGTGTCTCCATGCAAGGTATTTAACAAAACCGAGCAACCATTAGATCACTTACGTGTTTTTGGATATGTGTGTTTTGTGTTAGTACCCGGAGAGCTTAGGAACAAACTTGAAGCCAACATGTATGTTCATTGGTTACTCATTTACTCAGAAAGGCTACAAGTGTTATGATCTAGAAACCAGAAGAGTGCAGGTATCCCGGGATGTCAAATTTGTTAAAGACCGAGGGTACTATGGAGAAAGGAATTGGGATGACCTTCAAGACCTATCTGAACCAGCTATGGTTAGAGCCGCAAGCTTACAATTCCTTCTTAATCAACTTGGAGTTCAGCACGATGGAACTGGGCCATCAAACCAAACTACTAGGACTGATCACACACCACTCGAGCAGCCTACTCGAGCCTCTGGGTCAAGCTCAGGCAAAACTGCGGGACCGAGTACTACACAGACACCACTCGAGCCACCCAATCAAGTTTCTGAGTCGAGTTCTGAAACATCTGAGTCTCCAATGGCAAGACAAGTCCCACTCGAGTCAGAACCTTGAGTTCCATTGTCGAGCTCAAGCCTTCCTCCATCAGAACATGAACCTGGTATACATCAAGATGGACCCCCAGTATCGGAACAAGCACCTACTACCCAGCCTCTCCAAAGAAGCACATGTATTCGTAAGGACCCATCCAATTGGGTGAATATGAGGGTCTATTACAATGCTTTTACTTCTAAATGGGACTTCACTATCAAGTATAAAAGCAATGAGGAAATTGAACGCTATAAAGGCTGGTAGCTCGCGGTTTCACCTAAACTAATGGAGTAGACTATACGGATACCTTTGCTCCAGTTGCCAAACTACACACAGCAAGAGTGATTTTTTCCTTAGCTACTAACTTGTCTTGGGGTTTATAGCAGATGGATGTCAAGAATGCATTTCTTCAAGGAGATCCTGAGGAGGAAGTATACATGACACCCCCACTAGGCCTTGAATCCAAAGTCAGTCCCAGGAAAGTATTGAGACTAAGGAAAGCCATCTATGGTTTAAAGCAATCACCAAGAGCATGGTACCACAAACTCAGTCACACACTCCGAGATCGTGGCTTCCGCAAGTCTGAGGCTGATCATACCTTGCTTACACTTAAAAGTTCGAAAGGTATTGTGGTTGTGTTGATATATGTTAATGACCTTATCATCTCCAGCGATGATAAGGAAGGTATAACCGCCACTAAATCATTTCTTCACTTTGTTTTTGATATTAAGGACTTAGGAGAACTAAAGTATTTTCTAGGGATTGAAGTTTGCCGTTCTTCGGAAGGCCTATTTCTCTCTCAAAGAAAATACAATCTTGATTTGCTTCATGAGACATGTATGGCAGATTGTAGATCAGCCAAGACACCCCTAGAGGATGGGTACAAGGTCAACCGAAAAGGGGAGTAGAACGATGAACCGTTTGAAGACAGTCAGCGATACCAAAGATAAGTAGGTAAGCTCATCTATCTAACTATCTCTCGACCTGATCTTTGCTTTGTAGTGAATCAGGTCAGCCAGCACATGCAAACACCCACAAAGCACCATTGGACCATGGTTGAGGGGATTCTCAAATACCTTAAAGGAAGCTCTGGCCAAGGTGTTTGGATGGGAAGGAACGAGAGTTTGGATGTGGATGTATATCGTGATGCTGATTGGGCTGGAGATAGGAACGATAGGAAGTCTACCATAGGTTATTGCACATTTGTTGGAGGTAATTTGGTGCCTTGGAAGAGTAAGAAGCAGAAGGTAGTAGCGTGTTCGAATGTGGAGGCTAAGTACCGGGCTATAAGAAGACTCACAGATGATTTGGTATGGCTGAAGGCTCTCGTCAAGGACTTAGGCTATTACACCAAGGATTCAATCACCATGCATTGTGGCAACCAAGCTGCAATCCAAATTGCTTCCAACCTAGTCTTTCATGAGAGAACCAAGTATGTGGAGGTGGACTGCCACAAAGTTTGTGAGCGTATGGAAGAGGGAGTGATCCTACCATGCTACACACCAAGTGGAGATCAGTTGGCGGACATCTTCACCAAAGCCGCAAGTACCAAGGTTTGCAACCACATCTATGGCAAGCTTGGTCTTGTGATCTTAGACCGCCCTTAACTTCATGTCCTTTAATCCGCGGTTTGCACACTCTTTTTCCCTCAGTAAGGTTTTGTCCCACGTGGTTTTCTTTATTGAAGTTTTTAATGAGGTGTAGACTTAAAATTCTCCAAGCTGAGCCTCCATTCATTGCAGCTTAGCTTGAGGGGGAGTATTAGTCAAGAATCCTCACTCGACTAAGGTTCACCGAATATTGCAGTCGAGTAGGAATATCAGTCAAAGTATCATCACACTCGACTCAGGCGGATCGAGTATGTGAGTCGAGTGTCAAATATCCACATAGCTCGACTCAAGTAGATCGAGTGTGGTACTCAAGGGGAAGCAAGAACGTCTAATCTGCTAGTGACTGTTTGTGGATAGATTGATGTATCTATCTTTCTATTTATATTTGTTAGCAGACCAACATTTTGGAATTAATGAGAAATAGTTCTTTCTTTTCTATTCTCTCTCGGCTCTCTCTAGCCTCTATCATTTCCGCAATGTTCCTCATATTCTCACACTACGCAACCAATCCCTTGGGATAGATAAGTATATCTCAGACTTTAGCTCTAACACACATTTAATCGAACACCTTGCAGGTGAGACAAATAGAGATCAGATTTCTAATGATCAAGTAGAAAACAGCATCAAGCACACCAAATCTAAAGAGATCCTAGCATAACAGGGCTTAAGCAAGCTGGAAACACCCTAAATTCACCTTAATCTAACCATTTCCCCTTAAACCCTAAGCAAATCTACTCACTAATCAACATGATCAACTCAGCAAAGGCAATAATAAACATGATTAGCAAGCTTATGGAAGGGTAAACAAGAAAGATTAAAGAAGCAAAAGCAGAAACTCAATGCATTAAACTTAAATCCAACAATTAAATTCTGGAAATAGAAAGGGTTTTTTGAGAGAAGGAAGATGCAAACTTAGCCAAATCCAGAAAAAAAGTGTGTCCAAAATATGGGCTATAGCAGGGTATTTATAGGCCAGGTACAAAAATAACCTAAAAAGTCAATGCTGGAAAAGTCAGCATAAAGTTATGCGGATAAATGACTCGACCAAGTGCTTGTGTCTCTATGGATCCTTCAATGGAATCGAGTCTATGTCGCTCGAATCTATTAGTTGAGTGGGGGACTTGTGCTTAGCAGGCGACTAACTCGAGTGTCGCGTCTTGTGTCTTTGGGTTGAGCAGGTCTCCGGGTGATCCAGGTCATATTGAGACTCGACCCATCTGTTCGAGTGTCTAGGTCGAGTTGTGTGTAAAATCTTCCAAAAATGCCTAACTCAACCAAGTGTGGTCAAGTAGGATGTATCAAGTCTGTCTAGTTTCAGCACTTGGCTGTTTTCTTTGATCACGTACAGTACTCCGTTCGGGTCCACGTCCATCCTCATGTCCATCAGCTTCCAGAATGGTCCAAAATCCTTCCAAAGTACCTAATAACAAACCAAATGCAGTATGTATGCTATGCATAAGAAAAATGTACAATACATACCTAAAATGATTCTAAAATGATGAGAATGTCATGAATATGCATGCAAACTAAGTTAAATGAGACTCTAAAACATGGTAAATTTCATGCATATCATGACACATTTGCTCCGGTTGCAAAATTACATACAGTATGTGTTGTTTTATCTTTAGCTACTAACCTTGATTGGGATTTGTGGAAAATGGATGTCAAGATTGCATTCCTACAAGGCGAGCTTGATGATAAGGTCTACATGCTTCCTCCACCGGGTCTTGATCACATTGTAGCTCCCAGAAATGTTTAAAGGCTTAGGAAAACTATATATGGACTCAAACAATCTCCGAGAGCGTGGTATCACAAGTTGAGTCACACCTTGCGAGATAATGGGTTTATGTTAGGAAATCAGAAGCGGATCACACCCTCTTCACACTACAAAGTCCAAATGGGAATTGGCCATTCTCATTTATGTGGATGACATTATAATCACCGGAAGTGATATGGATGGCATTAAAGGTATTAAAAATCATCTCAAATCTGTTTTTGATATCAAAGATTTAGGAGAAATGAAGTACTTCCTTGGGATTAAAGTTTGCCGATCTAAAGAAGGGTTCTTCTTATATCTCAAAGGAAGTACACACTTGATCTTTTGAATGAGTGTGATGTAGGAAAACGTTCAGCCAAGACACCACTTGAAGATGCCTACAAAGCAACGTGCAAGGGGGAGAAAAATGATGAGTCATTTGAAGATGTAAGTCAATATCGGAGAATGGTTGGAAAATTAATCTACCTCACAATAAGAAGACCAGATTTGTGCTTTGTGGTGAATCAAGTGAGCCAACATATGCAAGCTCCGAAGATGTGTCATTGGGAAATGGTGGATCGAATCCTTAGGTAACTCAAAGCGACTCTGGAGCAAGGTATATGGATGGGTCGGAATGAGAACACAACACTTGTTGGCTATTGTGATGCGGATTGGGCTGGAGATACAGAAGTCCGCAAATCAACTACTAGGTATTGCACATTCCTTGGAGGCAATCTAGTCACTTGGAAACGCAAGAAACAAAAGGTGGTATCTTATTCAAGTGTAGAGGCGGAGTATAGAGCAATGAGGAAGCTTGTAGATGAAGTCATATGGCTGAAGGCTTTGCTTAAGGATTTGGGAGTGGAAACAGAAGAACTAATTACAATGCATTGTGATAATCAAGCTGCTATTCCCATTGCATCAAACTCGGTGTTTCATGAGAGAACAAAGCACATTGAAATTGACTGTCACAAGGTCTGAGAGAAGGTGGAGAAAGGAGTGATCTTACCATGCTACACAAAGAGTTCGGATCAACTTGCGGATATCTTCACTAAGGCCGCAAGCTGATACAATCCCACAAAGGAATTAATCCTAATTTCAGCACTTAGAGGATATGGAGTAGATAGGCTCAACTTGAAGAAGACAAATGAATGCAAAGACGAGATGATGGAATGATTGATGCCACAAAAGGTTGCGGAAAGGCCTTTTAATAAGTAAAAAAAGATCAAAATTTGACAAACGAAAAAAGATCCATGATCTATGCTTAAAAGAGGTTTTTGAAAAAAAGATAGATGCTCTTAAAATAGAAATCACGAAAATATAAAGGCAAGAAGAGTGGTCTTGGACACAATTCCAAGACAAACTCGAAAATGACAAAGCATTAAAGTTGTTTTGAAACTACAAAAACATTAACTCTTATTTTTAACTCCTTGAACCTTTGGACTCTAAGACACATTTTGGGCTTTTGTTAGGTTTAGAATCACATTAACCAAAGAGTCTCTTGATTGTATAGACCAATTACCTCATTAAAAACCTTAAGGAGAAAACCCAATGGGATAAAACTCACCATCAAGGTATGAATGTGTAGCAATTGGTTGCTTTTCTCCTTAGTTCCATAGCCATTTCCACGTTCCATTGGTCCTGAAGTTGAACCAATCGATTCTTGAGATCGAGTTCGAAGTGCAGCTGGTCATTATTATATCACAAGCTCTAAGGTGTGTGAGTTCATTCATTAAAAACTTGGGTTGATTAATCTACCCAAGTCGTGACCATGATCCACACTCTTTTTCCATTAGTCAGTTGAGGTGGGTAGTTACAACTTTCAAGCTTGTCCTTAATGTGTACATTGCAGATTCAAGTTTGAGGGGGAGTGTTAAACATTGAAGTGTAAATCAAGAAAGGTCTCAGGTTGTATGTGAAGCAAGGCAACGCAATCTAACACCAAAATATGCCGATTCATCTCAGCCATTGGATTATTATAGCCGGTGGGGCTTTGTGGACCAATAGAATAGTCGAATGTTGGCTTAAGGATTTGTTTGACTATGCTAAGACAAACATGTGACTGTTGGAGCAGTTTGGGAAAAGGGGACATGCTTCTTTTGTGGCGCAGAACCAAATCCTTTCATTTTAAGTAAGATTTGTCTTTAGTGATTTGGAGGCTAGCCATTTGTCCTGGCCGAGTGTATATGTGTGTATAGGTAGTGTTTACCTTGGTTTGTCTATATATATCTTGTAAACAACAATTGTAAAGACTAAGAGAAAGAAAAGCTTTCTTCTTCTCCATTCTCTCTTCCACCAAACTCTTAAACTCTCTAACACTCTAGGTTCTTCTCAAATCTCTAATCTCTTACTCTCATTCTTGCTAAAACTTACACAATTCCCTTTATAGGGACTTTTTTTCCATCATCAATAACAACATTTCCTAAGGCTGGTTTCAGATTATTAATCAACCTAGGATTCTTAATTATGTTATGTGAAGCACCAGAATTAACAACCATATGATCATATTCAGTTTTAGATTGATAGGAGATACTAGAGGCTTCTTTAAGAACATTGATAGACTTAATGAGTTCAACAAGGTCCGACTTTTTCACATACTCATCATGAACTGCGACCATAGCCTTAGTTCCTCCCTAGATTTCCTCGGAAGAAGACAATTCAGCTGTTTTTGTTCCTATGTCATCACTTGCTACATTGGCTTTAGCCTTGTCCCACCGGTTTTGCTTGAGGTGTGGATGAAGAATCCAACAACACTCCTTAGAGTGACCCTTCTTCTTGCAATGGTCACAAATCCACACCTTCTTGTCCTCAGGTCTGAATGCTACTTTGTTGGCCAAGACAAGCTTCCCCTTACCACCAAGAAGATTCCTAGATCCTTGTTCCCTTTGAATGGAATCACATACCTCTTCCAAGATTGGAAGTTTGTCTTGCCTTAGTAGGTGTCGAATGAGATCACCATAGGTTGGATTCAGGTTTAGCATGAGCCCAAACACCTTGTCTTGCTCAAGTCTTTCTCCCAAAACAACCGGATCCACCGTTAGAGGTCTTAGCATCTCAAGCTTAGCCTAAAGAGATATATACTTCCAAACCATTTAGTAAACTCCATATCCTCTTGGCTAATGTCATTAATGGCTTTCTTCACCTTATACACACGGCTGAGGTTAGAGAGGTTACCATAAACCTTCTTGAGAGTATCCCATAAGTGTTTAGCACTCTCACAATAGGAGTAATCCTAATAAATGGCCTGATCTAATGAGCTTTGAATGATTACAACAGCCACTTGGTTATCTTGATACCATTTTTCCTCTTCTTCATCCGCAGCCACCACCACACTGGCTTCACCGTCCTTTTCCTTACCAACAGATCAGACCACCCTCTTTGGAGCTTCACATTCAATATGAGCCCAAAGTCCACGACCACTAAGTACAGTCATCATAGTCCTAGAACATAGAATATAGTTCACTCCTTTGAGTGTAACATGAACAACAAGAGATTTGAAGTTATCCACCAAGAACTCGAGAAAACTTCAAACTGAGAGTATTCGCGGTTTAAGAGCTAGAGGAGAGAGAAAATAGCTAGAACAGAGAGAAAAGAGATTGTGATAAGAGATTCAGCGTATTAAAGGCAAGCACAAGGGACCTTTTGCTCTGATATCATGTTAATTTTGTGTGTTTAGAATTGAGAGAAGCCGAGAATGGTAGAATGAGAGGATGAGAAAGAGTTGTGGCTGTAATAAAGAATTGAAGAAGAAGAAGTATTCTTTAGTGCTTAATAAGAGGAGTTATAGCAAGTATTTATAGGCTAGATTACATAAGACCTAGGTGGTCCACAACTATACAAGGAGACAAAATCTATAAGACGAAAGGATACAGCAATGCTTTGGTGTGGTCCTTCTTTTTCTATGGTCAAAGAGGGAAAGAAGGGAGCTGTCACTATCAGCACCAACGATCACATGGGGGCTACATGGCTCGGCTTCTCGAAGACATAACAGCTGGTTCCAACGTTTACTTTTCCATGCCCCTATTGTTGCACATCCACATAAGTGACCCTAAATTTGCACGGTGATAATTTTCACCAAAAAACCCTAAATTTGCACGGTCTTACACATAACTCTACCGTTGTACCTCATGCCGGGGTTACCAATAGACATAGCTTCTAGATTAAGGGAAGAATGACCGTGTTGCAACCTGTAACACAACCTTAAGATGGCTTAGCCCACTTGCTCATGTCAAAGTGGACTTACATTGCCTTGAACTTAGCTAAAAGAGATCACAAGTGTAGAAGCATGCTATGAACATGGATAGCTGTAAAGATCAAGCTCGACTTCTAGATTAAGGGAAGAATGACAGTGTTGCAACATATAACACCACCCGAATTTGGCTTAGCACACTTGTTCATGTCAAAATGACATTAGATTGCGTTGAACTTAGCTAAAAGAGATCACATATGTAGAAGTATAATATGAACATGGATAGCTCTTCGGATCAAGATCGACTTCATAAATCAACCACAGTAGCTCATATCGGGTTCTCCAAAAGACATAGTTTCTAGATTAAGGAAAGAATGATCGTTTTGCAATCTATAACACAACCTTGAGTTGGCTTAGCACACTTGCTCATGTCAAAGTGAACTTACATTGCGTTCAACTTATGCCAAGTTCAAGAAAAATGAGATATCACTTTTAAGCTTGGGAACTCCAGTCCCTCTCTCTTCTCCAGCGGCCACAAAGAGGCTCAACTAGGGTTTTCAGCTGCTGAATGTTCACTTTGTAATCCTCTATAAATAATCATTGTATCTCACTTTGTAACTAATCCAATCTAATAAAAAAAAGTGTTGCAAAAGCTTATTCTTTGTTTATGTTTATGCAAGTAGTTTAAGATGTAGATTCTAGGAGTAGAACTCGTGTAAGAGGCTGCCCAATGGCAGTCCTCTTCACCCAAAACACTTCTAAATTCTCCACTAATCTCTTTTATGCTTGTTTAATTGTTTACAAATCTAGTTGAATGGTTCTTGAATCCGAGATCTTCTTAGCACATAAGCTTCATGTGTTGTGATGCTTTACTCGGATTAGATTCTCAGCCCTTGTTGAGGCCGAGCTATTGCATAATAGTCTTGGATTTACTAAGGCATTTATGTGTAGATTCAACCACAAGTTGGTGTTTCCACACTCTTAAAATTGAGTCAATCTTTTGTGGTTAAGTTATTTCATTCACCAAGTGCTGAGCTCATGATACACCAACAGTTATTCAAGTGTAGAGTGCTAATACTCAATACACACGAAGAAGAACACTCCAACGTGAGGATTCGTGAGAGTGCAAAGGATCCCGCAGGAGGGAAGCTAGGTTGTTTTAGATTGAATGACAATTGTATTAGAAATGTTTGCCTTAGGTTAAATACCTAGATCTTAAGAATACAACATGTAGTTCAATCTAAAACTACAAGAACCAAAGAAAACAACACAAAGTCTTCAAATAAGGAAAGTACGATAAAACAACTAAATAAGCCTTTAAGACTGCGGATGGACTTGTGAATGATGTGATGATCCGTGAACAAGTCTTCCTTGCACAATAGAGGTGTTGCCTAATTAAAACCTCCTTCGGAAAACCCATTGGGACAAAACGAAGGTAGGCAAAAGAGTACAATTCTCTAGCATGACTTTATCATCCTTACTCCTTGGTAATAGTAAGGATGCTAGAAGCCGTGGTAGTGAGGCTGAGAAGTGTACTTGCTTCGGCTGATATGGTGATTAACCCAGGCTTGATATGCTCCTCACGGTTGTAGTGCTTGGCTGATGAGAAGTCTTCTTCCTTCAATGCCTTGCTTGTGACATGTTCAACGAACTTGGAGAACTTGTAACCAAGGGCATTGGCTTTGAGGCGAGTTATAGGACTGCTGGGTACTTGTGGAACCATACTTGCTGTGGTTTCTTCCTCAGCTACATGCTCAGCATCACATATGTCCTCATCATTCCCTCCCCTTTCATAGTATTTTATCCTCAAAACGGGATCATTACCTACATCAAAAGGTTCCAAATCAGCGACATTGAAAGTAGATGATACATTAAACCCACCTGGCAGTTCCAATTGATATGCATTGTCGTTGACTTGTTTCAGTACTTTGAAGAGTCCATCTCCACGCGGTGCAAGCTTCCTTTTTCTTTTGTTTGGAAAGCGTTCTGGTCTGAAGTGCATGGCTCGGTTATAAGAAAACTCGATAAAGGGAATACATTCCAGCCAAGTCTTCAGGTTCTTTCCAATGGTTGCCCTTAGCAATATGGATAGTGTGCGGTTCACCACTTCCGTCTGCCCATCAGTTTAAGGGTGAGATATTGTAGAGAAGAGCAGCTTGGTTCCTAATCTCTTCCACAAAGTTCACCAGAAGTGGCTAAGGAATTTAGTATCACGGTCAGATACTATTGTTCTCGGAATACCATGCAATCTCACTAATTCTCTTGAGAACAATGTTGCAGTTTGAGATGCATCATTGGTTTTGGAGCATGGGATGAAGTGAGCCATCTTCGAAAACTTGTCTACAACAATAAAAATGGAATCTTTATGATTTATCTTAGGCAAGCCTAGCACAAAGTCCATAGATAAGTCAGTCCAAGGTGTAGTAGGAATCGGTGTGCTCTGGAGTTGGCTTTCTTGCACACCACCCACCGTGCACAATATGCTTCAACGTCTCTCCTTTGGTGAGGCTAGTAGATATGTTCCTTCAGCATATCCAACGTTTTGTCAACTCCAAAGTGCCCCATCAACAGCAAATCTCGTACAGAGTCCTTAGGAATGCATAGCCTCTTCTCCTTGAACAGAAATCCATCAAACAAGTAGAACTTGGTGTAAGCTCCCTTGTCGTGTTCCTTAAAAAAATCTTCTTGAAGTCTTCATATGTCGTGTAAAGTTCTTTCTTCATTTCAAACCCTAACACCTTAGCTTCCATAACCGAGATGAGGGTGTATCTTCTGGACAGTGCATCAGCTACAACATTCTCCTTTCCTTTCTTGTACTTTTATCATATAAGGGTACGTTTCGATGTAGTACAACCGGCGAGCGTGTCTCTTCTTCAACTTGGTGTGCCCCTTCAAATTTTGCAAAGTGTGGTGATCCATGTGGATGACACACTCCTAGCCTGCAGGTACTGCTGCCAAGACTCCATAGCCCTCACCAATGCATATAACTCCTTATCGTAGGTGGGGTAATTCAATGCTGCTCCACGCAGCTACTGACTAAAATAGGCTACGGGTATGCTCTTTTGAGTTAGTACAGCTCCTATCCCCACTCCAGAAACATCACACTCTAGCTCAAAGGTCTTGCTAAAGTCTAGTATGGCTAGGACTAGTGCATTTGTGAGTCTCTCTTTCAAGTGTTGGAAGGCTTGTACTTGTGCTTCACCCCACTTGAACTCGGTATTCTTCTTGATTAGGGTTGTTAGAGGGCTGGCAATGCTTCTAAAGTCCTTCACAAACCGCCTATAGCAGCTGGTCAGACTATGAAAGCTTCTCACTTGACTTATACTCGTCGGTGTTGGCCACTCTTTGATAGCACAAATTTTTTCTTCATCAACCTGTAGACCCTGTGAACTCACAACAAAACCTAGGAAAACTTCTTGATCAGTGAAAAATGTGTACTTCTTAAGATTGGCAAACAATCCTTCCCTTCGAAGTGTTTGTATTACCAGCTCAAGATGTGTCACATGTTCACGATAAGACGAACTATAAATAAGGATATCATCAAAGTACACAACAACAAACTTACTGATGTAAGGCCTGAGTACGTGATTCATTAGGCGCATGAAGGTGCTAGGGGCGTGGACAGGCCGAATTGCATGACCAACCATTCGTACAAACCGTGCTTGGTATTGAATGCGGTATTCAACTCATTTCTTTCCCGCATTCTAACTTGATGGTACCCACTCTTCAAGTCTATCTTGGAAAAGATGGTTGCACCACTCAGCTCATCCAGCATGTCGTCATGCCTAGGGATGTGGTGCCGATACTTAACCGTGATGTTGTTGATGCTCGACAATCAACACACATCCTCCAGCTGCCGTCTTTCTTGAGCACAAGTAGAACCGGTACACCAGAGGGGCTGAGGCTTTCACGGACATATCCTTGTGCCATCAGCTCTCTCACTTGTCGCTCAAGTTCTTTGGCTTCTTCGGGGTTCACCCTGTACGCCGGTCGGTTGGGCAGTTATGCACCTAGAATGAAGTCAATGCAATGTTCAATACCTTGTATGGGAGATAAACCATCTGGTAACGCCTCTGTATTAGTCTATATAAAAGAGACAAGAGGAAGAAGCCGAAGAGGCCGAATACCATTAAAGTCAAGAAGAAGAAAAAGTGGAGAGTCAAGGCCAAATTCATCAAGACAAGGCCGAAGACCACCCCAAGGATCTCCCAAGATGGAGAAAAATGGCCACCAAGGACCCATAAGGGTCAACGAATCATCAAAAGGTCATGAAAAGGTCGGATGGTGCATGTGCTGGAAAAGTCAACGTTAGGTCAACAAAATCAACGGACAGGTGTTGTGTAACGCGGGTAGGCCATCGGGTCGAAAGCCATGTACCGCGAGCAAGGAATTCATGCACCGCAGGAAAGTCAATGGCAGCCCCCAAAAGACAACAGACGAATTATGTACCTCGGTTACGCCCATGGGTCGAGAGGCGTTTACCGCGGGTTAAGAAATCATGTACCACATGATGGATCCAACATGTACAGTAGGTTGAGACATTCACGTATTGCAGGTTGAAAGGCATCAGACCGCAAATCGAGAAAACACATACCATTAAAGTCAAGAACAAGAAAAGTAAGAGAGTCATGGCTGAAGTCATAAAGACAAAGCCGGAGACCACCCCAAGGATCTCCAAGAAAGAGGAAAATGGCCACCAAGGACCCATAAGGGTCACCAAATCATCAAAAGGTCATGAAAATGTCGGATGGTGCATGTGCTGGAAAAGACAACGCTAGGTCAGGAAAGTAAACAGATGGGTGTTATGTACTGCGGGTAGGCCATCGGGTCGAGAGGCATGTACCACGGGCAAGGAATTCATGCACCACAGAAAAGTAAACGGCAGCCCCAGAAAGTCAACAGACGGATCATGTATCGCGGGTCAAGAAATCATGTACCACAGGACGAGAAGCTACTTACCGCAAAACGAGAAGCTACGTACCGCAAGACGAGAAGCTATGTACCGCATGACAGATCCAGCATGTACCGCATGTCGAGACATTCACTTATCGCAAGTCGAGACATTCACGAACCACAGGTTGAGAGGTATCGTACTGCAAGTCAAGAAAAAATGTACAGCGGGTCGAGAAAACACGTACTATGGGTCGAGAAAATACGTACCGCGGTACGGGTCAACGCTCGAAGGAAAAAGTCAATGTATGCGTAAACGATTGAGGAGAAAAGTCAACGTTTTGGAAATCTTCTAAATATTGATTCTAATCAGATGAGAAGTTATGTAAATTTTTTAGGACCTAATTGAAGCCTAACTAAGTCCAATATGACCGTTGGAAGCTTATGAAGACATGTGACTCTCACTTTATGCCAATTTCAAGAAAGATGAGATGTCACTTTCAAGCTTGGGAACTCCACTCCCTCTCTCTTCTCCAACGGCCACAAAGAGACTCAGCTAGGGTTTTTAGCTGCTGAATGTTCACTTTGTAATTCTCTATAAATAGCCATTGTATATCACTTTGTAATGAATACAATCTAATACAAATTGGTGTTTCCACACTCTTGAGACCAAGTCAATCTTTAGTGGGTTAAGTGGTTTCATTCACCAAGTGAAGTCTCCACGGTTTATTTTGAGCTTACTCTCATAAAAACCAACACTCTGGAAACACGTCGGAGTATGTCTCAAGCAGCTTGGTTATTTCCCGTGGTAGTTCCTTCTGTAACACCCCCGAACCTACCCTAGGAACGGGAGCGTCACTAGTGCGCGTCCGAGCCCCAACTTAAGGTTACCGAGCCAAGGTCGGACCTTAATTGGAACTAGGAAACACACTCCGTCTTAAAATACTTAAGCCTTGTGACTCAAGTATATCAATCCGTTAGTTTTGCCCCGGACTAAGGCCAAGCACACACAATACCCTTTCTCAATTCAATTAACACTTAGGTTCTTTATAAATACTTGAAATCTACAATATAGTTCTTTGGCTGAATTTTAAAACTTTGTTTACTTTACAAACCGTTCTTACATTTGCAAAAGGTAAAATCTACACCGGCTTATCGTTGCTTTCCTTCCGCTTCCTAGATGTCTTACTACGGTTTCCTGCAAGGAGGAGAGTGAGACGTAAGCACAACGGCTTAGCGAGTCCGTGAAATATAAAAATATAATAAGCAAAGTACAAACTCCATAATCACTTAGAATATGGAACCATCCACGATCCGGACCACAATGCCATCCTTCCGCATTGCCGGAACGTACCAACCAACACGGCTCGGTCCATCCGCGTCACCACAACCCCCAACCCATACCTTCCCGTAACAAACCAACCTTCTCAAACCTCACTTCCTTTACACTTTCCACCACGTTAAGTGATCTTTAAGCAAGATTCAAGACAAGTCTCTTTACTTGAGCACAATGATTTCTCTCCTATCTTCTCTCGGTTTCCTCTTCTATTTATAGAGGAGTTTAAGCTATCAACTTCACTAAGCATACACACACCTTAATCACCCCATCTAGGATTATAGGTTTTTCCCAAATTATGCCAAGTGTCCTAAACCAAATGACTCATCTAAACCTTTCTTCATGGTGAAGTTTTTTCTTAAGATTTGGTAATAATCCTTAATCCACAATTTCCCGAGCACGTCAAAACTCCGAGCACCTCAAATTCCAACACTTGTTCTTAAAAGCTTCTTCAACTCATTCTAGGCCTACCCGCCTCTTTCGTGACCAGCTTAACCTCTCTTCGTTCTTAGTTATTTCACTTCCGACAATTACCCGAAACCATATTTTTTGACTCAATATCATTTCCTTATGACTTGTCACTCGGGTCGTGATCGGGGTATTACAGCTTCCCTGCGTGATTTGCACTCAAGAGCTCTTTAAATACCATAAGAATGATGTTAGAACTGTTAGTACACATAGCTTTACCAACATCACTAGAATTTACTAAGAAGTTCTCCCTGGTTTTGAACTTATCCTTAGCTATCTTCATTTGCATCTTTTGCACTTGCTGCGATGACAAGGGTGCTAAATTGAACTTGCGCTTATCATGAACAAAAGTGTAAAAGTTAGTCTGCCCCATTGTGTGTGGTTTCCTTGTCAAACTGTCATGGACGTCCCAATAAGAGATGGCCAACTTGCATTGGAACCACATCACACACCACTTGATCATTGTATCACCCCACACTAAAGGAAACCTTTACTTGATCAGTGATGCATAGCTCGGCTTTATCATTAAGCCACCTCAACATATAGGGCTGAGGGTGCTTATGTTTCTCTAATCCGAGCTTTTCTACCATGTACAAACTCGCAACGTTATTACACGATCCTCCATCTATTATAAGAGAACATACCTTCCCTTGGATGATGCACCTTGTGTGAAAGATATTTTCACGCTGTGTGAGAGTTTGAGAGAGTTTATGCGGAAGAAAGTGTAGAGAAAGTTGTTAGATTAAGTGAAGGGTGATGAAGAGAGTTTGAAATCAAGAAAGAAACGTAAAGAAGAAATAAGAAAGCTTGAGTGATTAGAGAATGGCAGCCGATTGTATGAAAGAAGAAGAAGAAACTTCTATCTCTTGAGTTGATTATTGTGGTTTTACAATGTATTTATAGGGAGACACTCTAACACAACCAAATGCTAGAAGACAAACATATGTCTCCAAATGCTAGAAGACAAACATATGTCTCCAAATGTTATAAAACAAACATATATCTCCAAGTGCTAGAAGACAAACATATGTCCCACAAATGCTAGAAGACAAACATATGTTTACAAATGCTACAAGACAAACATGTATCTTTAAATGCTAGAAGATAAACAAATGCCTCCAAATGCTAGAAGACAATTAAAAATATGTAAGGCAAAATAAATGTGCTTTTGTGAGAACCGAGAGACTCCTTCTCTCTTTACGTGTGTGCTGCTCGGTCTCCAACGGCTGTAGGCTTCTCGGTTACTTAATTTCCAAGCACTAGTTGCTTGATACTCAAGCTACTCCGTGGCTTTCTATATCCTACTGAGCTTATTATTTAATAATGTGATCTTTATTGCTTCAAACTAACACTCTCCCTCAAGCTTGACTGCAAGGCACGAGGGGTCAAGCTTGGAACCCGTGAAGACCACTAATTAGGGATCAATGTGGAGTCTATTGGTGAGTCTAATCTTTGAATGAATGAACTCACATACTTTGGAGGATGCGGCCTTGGTAAAAAAATCTACCAACTGATCAGAACTCCTTGTGTAGCAAGGTAGAATGATTCATTCTTCAACGTTTTCCCGAATTTGTGGCAACCAACCTCTATATGCTTAGTTCGTTCGTGGAAAATAGAATTTGAGGCGATGTTGATTGCAGCTTGATTGTCTCAATGCATGGTAATGGGAGTGGAGTTCTCAATGCCTAAGTCTTTCAGAGGAGTCTTTAACCAGATGAGTTCATCGGTAAGTTTTCGCATGGTTCTGTATTCAGCTTCTGCGCTTGAGCATAAGACCACCTTTTGTTTCTTGCTTTTCCATGTGACAAGGTTGCCACCAATGAATGTACAATAACCAGTTGTGGACTTCCGATCTTGACGGTCTCCAGCCCAATCTGCATCATAGTACCCTACAATCTCGGTGCTTTGATTGTGTCCCATCCATAAGACTTATCCCGATGTCCCCTTGAGATACTTTACGATCCTTGTCACCATGTTCCAATGCTTCATTTTGGGGTTTTGCATGTGTTGAGCCACCTGGTTGACCGCAAAACATAGGTCTGGCCGGGTGATAGTGAGATAAATTACTCTCCCCACCATTCGCCAATATTAATGTACATCTTCAAATGGTTCAGTATCAAGCTTCCCCTCACGTGTAGTCTTGTATGCATCTTCTAATGGTGTTTTGGCTGGCTTTTCACCTAACAGACCTCTCTCATCCAAATGATCAAGATCATATTTTCTTTGGAAGAAGAAGAGTCCATCCGTGGATTGGAACACTTCAATGCCTAGAAAATATTTGAGTTCACCCAGATCTTTTATATCAAACAAAGATTTAAGAAATTGCTTTCTGGATCGTTTACCTTCCTTGTCATCCCCCGAGATGATTATATCATCTACATAGACGAGAATGACAATTATACCATGTTGGCTTTGTAATGTGAAGAGGGTATTATCCGCTTCCGATCTTTTGAAGCCTCGGTCTTTAAGTGTGGTACTTAGCTTATGATACCACGCTCTAGGCGATTGTTTTAGACCATAAATGGCTTTCTTCAGCCTTAATACCTTCCTGGGTGCCACAATATTTTAAAGTCTGGGAGGTGGTGCCATGTAAACCTCATCCTCAAGCTCGCCTTGTAAGAATGCGTTCGTGACATCCATCTGCCTCAAATCCCAATAAAGATTAGTGGTCATGGACATAATTACTCTTACCATGTGTAGCTTGGCTTTGGGTTCAAAGGTCTCAAGGTAGTCTTCTCCATATGTTTGAGTAAACCCCCGAGCTAAAAGGCGTACTTTGTGTCGTTTGATTTCACCATTGCTTTTGTATTTTATGGTGAAGATCCATCGACTACTCACGGCTTTCTTGCCTTTAGGGAGATCAGCCTCAGTCCACGTGTGATTCCTTTCCATAGCACCTCCTTCATCGTGTATAGCATCAACCCATACTTGATGTTCATTGGCTTCTTCATAGGTTATAGGAATGAACTCTTGATCAATTTTGCCAAGAAACACTTTATGTTCTACCGAAAAGTTTGCTAAGGAACACACGACTTGAATTGGATGACCAACAGCCTTGGTATTGTAGTACACCCACGTATTGATCCAATTAGATGGGTCCTTATGAATTCTTGAGGTTCGTCTCAATGGAGGAGGAGATATATCATGGTTCGACTCATCTTTCAAGTTATCGTCATGTGTTGAGGATTCACTCGATTCTTGATCGTTACTTCCGGAGGATCCGTTTGGGTCACAATTTGCTCATCCGGATGGTATGTTCGTATTGCATTATTGTCGAACAGACTGCTCGTTTGCCTCGTTTGGATCGACACCTTATTGTTCCGAACACGTGGGTCCATCTGGTGGTATGTCATGCAATCTTATCCCATCATCCCGTGATACATTCTTATGCGGTGTAGTTTGTGATGGTCCCGATTCATTTGGTGTCACAGCCGCCGGTTTATTCGAGCTTTCATTTTTCCCGACCGCTGGTTTCGACTGTTTAAGTCCTTCTAGAATAAACCTAAGACTCTCGGCACGATCTAATGGAGTGTTGGCCAAGTCTTTTAGCTCTTTCCAATTCTTCACATCATGATACCCTTTGCTCTCGATGAATTTTACATTCCTTGAGACCATAACCCTTCGAGTAATGGGATTGTAGCATTTGTAACCCTTTTGAGTGGTAGAGTACCCAATGAACATGCATCTCGTGCTCTCCTCATCTAGCTTGTTTCTCAAATCTTTGGGTACTAATACAAAACAAACACATCCAAACACTCATAAGTGGTCAAATGATGGTTTTGAGTGATTGAGTACCTCAAAATTTTGTTGGCATCCGGCTGATCAAATACCAAGTTGTCATCACAACATCACCCCAAAAATGTTTGGGAACATTTGTGTGAAACATCATTCACCGAGCCACCTCCATTAGGTGCCAGTTCTTTCTTTTCGCCACACCATTTTCTTGTGGTGTATAGGGACAGCTTGTTTGGTGTTCAATTCCATGCTTAGCTAGATATTGTTTGAACATTTGGCTCGTATATTCCCCACCATCTTCCGATCACAAGCTTTTTACATTAGAATTATAGTGATTAGTTACATATGTGTGAAACTTAACAAAAACTTCATACACACGATCTTTAGATGGTAGTAGAGTTAGCCAAGTAAATTTTGATTTCTCATCTATGAATGTGACAAAATACTTTTGATTGTCTCTATATGAACAAGGTCAAAACCAAACATCCGAGTGAATTAACTCAAAGCATTTTTCATAAACGGTAGAAGATTTGGTGAATACCGACTTGCAATGTTTACCAAGTATACAAGCCTCACATTCAACAGTATCAAAAGAATAACTTGGCAACATTAATTTAAATGCTCTACTATGCAGATGGCCTAATATAGCATGCCAAATGCCATTTGCATTACTACCTACTACGGAATTAAAAGCATTGGATAGTTTTGAAGAATTCTTTGTGTCTTCAAGCACATAAAGTCCCCCTTGAGTCACACCTCCTCCAAGGATAGATTCGGTCTTAATATCTTGAAACTGTACATCATTAGGACTAAAAATAGTTTTGCAATTCAAGTCATTTATGGTCTTATGAACCGATAGTAAGTTAGATATATATTTTGGTAAATAAAACGCTTTACTCTTTTTATCAAAAAATTTCAAGTCTCCAACTGCTTTTATGGGAACCATTAGGCCATTTGCAACCATAACATTACCAATGGCTGGTTTGATATTGTGTATAAGATTTGGATCACAAATCATATTATGAGATGCACCCGAGTCCACAACTAAAGGTTTTTTGACTTTGAATGTATGTAAAGCGTTACAGGACTCTTTGAGATGAGTGAGGAATTGATGAGTGAGTCAAGTTTGAGGCGCCTTTCCAAGTCTTGTACCGAGGTCTGGTGAGCTAAAGTATTGTCAACATCCATTGGTGTAGGTCCGCTACTACTTGGCTCGACATGAGTTGGATTGCTTTCTCTTTTGACGGTGTTAGCCCGAGTGTTCTTGAACTTGCTAGGCTTGAGATGTGGGTGAAGGATCCAACATTTTCCTTCATATGTCCTTTTTTTTTGAAATGATCACAGACTAGATGCTTCCTGTCCGAAGGTTTGAAGACTCCTTTGTGAGCAGTGAGTAACGAGTTCACCTATGCCCCCAAAGAGTCCGAGACTTCCTTTTTCCTTTTGGATCTGGGCACAAACTTCATCAAGGTCTGGAAGTTTGTTATCTCTCAAGATATGAACAATAAGGTTGTTGTATCTTGGACTCAAGGTAAGGAGAAGGCTGAACACACGATCTTCTTCACGCCGTTTGTTGAGAATATCCTGATCGGTGGTTATAGGACGACACATTTCCAACTCGGCCCACAAAGCTCTCCACTTTCCAAAGTGGGAGGTAAACTCTATGTCATCTTGACTAAGAGAGTTGATGGCCTTTTGAACTTCAAACACCCAAGTGAAGTTTGAGATGTTTCCAAACACCTTTTTGAGAGTTTTCGAAAGCTCTTTAGCATTCTGGCAATATGAGTATGACTCATGTATTGGAGTATCAAGGGAGCTTTTAATTATTGCCATGACCACTTGGTCTTCTTGAAACCATTTGTTGGGATCTCTAACTACCACCACTTGGTTACCGTCCAACATGGCAACTTGATTTGGTGCAGCTCCGAGTTCGACGTGCTCCCACAAGCCACGTCCACGTAGAATGGTCTTCACATTTCTTGACCAAAGAAGGTAGTTAGGGCCCTTAAGAGTAATATGACCGCCGATGGGTTTAAAGCTTTCCATAGCTGGAAGAGTAGTTGTAACACAAGAATAATGGGGTAAAACAAGAACTGAACCGATGGAACTAGAGAAGATGAGGAGAGGATTTTAGATATGAAGAGAATATAGGAAGATAATTATCTTTTGCTCTGATACCATGAGAGTTTGAGAGAGTTTATGCGGAAGAGAGTGTAGAGAAAGTTGTTAGATTAAGTGAAGGGTGATGAAGAGAGTTTGAAATCAAGAGAGAAACGTAAAGAAGAAAAAAGAAAGCTTGAGAGATTAGAGAATGGCAGCCGAGTGTATGAAGGAAGAAGAAGAAACTTATATCTCATGATGAATTTGAGATCCTCCCATGCTGCTATCTGACCATACCGGTTCTTTCTCCTATCAGCAACTTCTCGATCCCACCACGTTAGTGCATGCTCAATAAATTGAGCTGCAGCTAAAGTCATTTTCATAGGGTCAGCATATCGATAGTACTCGAAAATATGCTCTAACCTCCTCTCCCAGTCTAGGTATGCCTTTAAAAATATTAACTACATGCGTAGAGCTGTTGGGGATGTTCTTTTTGCAAGGGACTCTACAGCTTCGATCAATCTAGGAGAAATGCATATGTTAGTCATAGTGCTAAAAGGAACTATCGGGGAAACACCTCGCGGAAATGATGCGGATTCTGGTTTAGCTTTCATGTTGGCAAGGCAATTGATGGAGTACAGAGTACGGGCTGCAATAAAAGCAAAGAGGTGTGGAGTTATGAAGTGGAGTTAAGAATGATAAATTGAACTGGATAGAGCCCTGCTACATGGACTTTGAGTATCTGAAACGTCAGCACATTCTAGCTTGGGGTGAGCATGATGGAAGGCTGGTTTACAAGTTCGTACATCCGGAAGAACCAAATGCACGCATGACGCTGCCATGTCCGGAATTCACTTCTATAAGAATGGGTAAGAACGCCGACTTTATTCCACCTATACATGCTCTCTTTGATCCAGATGCACAACCAAGCTTAGATGGGAAATGGATGCTCTGAAGGAGAGGTTTAGTGCGGAATCATCACAAGCACTTGCAACTCTACAAAGGTGTCACTCTTTATCCATTGAAATTACATGTGTTCAGCATCCAGCACCTCCAAGACACTCGTTAGTAGAGTTGAGAACTTACCAGAGGAGGCCACAAAGGTCCAAGGCAAGGCACTCGACCCCCTCACTCGATCAGCAAGGAGTCGAGTGGCCTTAATCCGTGCCTAAATTTCACGCCTTGACCCTGCCACTCGATATGCCGAGACTCGAGCTACTCCGACCAGATGCAGAAATTTCACCTTCGACTGCCCAGCTGGATCCGCACCAACCCGAGGAGCCCCTGAATGTCGAAGGTTACACTCTATGGAGCATGAACACCTCCATGTCCAACTTTTTTGGCTTCTAAAAGGTACCAAATCCTTCCTTCACTGTAAATACCATTGCTTTTGTTTTACTTTGTTGTTGGTCTATGATTCTCTTTGAAGCTTTTGTACACACAAGAGACTGTGTGATTTAAGTTTGGGGGAGGGTTCTAGAGGATATTAACGGCATATGCTGTGTTCTTAGTTTCGATTTTCATTCACTACATTCATAGCATAAAAATCCGTTCAGATTTTTCATTTTAAGCATTCATCATATAAGGCATAGAAAAACCAAAAAAAAAATAGAAAAACCTTTTCAAAAATACATAAAAAGAGTGTCATGTAGCTGCATTCATATTGGATCGAGTCTAGTTTTGCATAGGGGATTATGATGATTACACATGTTTTGCTTGTTGATTTGATGTGCGAAATTCACTGCTCTAGATATAAGGTGTCTGTTGCATGATTCCTTGTCCGAAATGTAAAACCGCACCATTCTAGGAAAGTCTAGTCTAAGCTCTCATGTCTGATTGAATCATGTTGCGATCTGATGCTAATCCTTACTTAAAGTGAAAACCATAATTTTGACTGATTAATTATCGAGTATATGCATTGATTTTAAGCTTGTGGATTACACATAATATTTGGATTTCCTTTATCATCATAAAATCTGTCTTGTTAATCCAAATAGACTCCCACCATGAACCGTACCTTCTTTCAAAACATTTGTTGCTTGTTGTGTGTATGTGGGGTCTCTTTCCGGTTTAACCTTAACATAAAGTGTTAGGTGAGAGCCGACAAGAGCATGGCTTCATGTAGAAGCTGGTCCACGATTTTTGGATCAGATAGGATTAGGTGGTTTTGATTCTGGGTATGGGAATGCTTATGTCTAAATGGAAATAGAACGAAAAGAAAGAAAAAGGAATGAAAAGGGCCAAGTAAAAGTGTTTACGTCTAAAGGAGAAAGGGGCTGGAAAGTGTTTAAAGAAATCTAGTAAAGTTTTTGGGTAGTGAAAAGAAAGGTTCCAAGCTAAGAATAATTATATAAAAAAAGAGAAACCAGAAAAACCTAGTGCTATAAACGTTTAAGTCCCACACCGCTAGAAACCGCAATGTTTGTGAACCCCCTCCTTAGACACGAGAATGGAAAAGCTCTTGAATGTGATCTTGGTGGCAAAAGAAAGAAAATGCCTTGAATGGAAAGGGTAGTTTAGGATCAGATTCTGGGTTTAGATTGCTAGGATGAAGCCGATATGGGTGTACGGGTAGATGAAGTCATGCTTTTGGATGCACCTATTGGTTTTCACCTTTAGCATTATGTTGAAGCTTAATCCATTTCGTTAAGTGATCCTTTAGCATTGATCGACCAGTAATTATAAAGAGATTATTCTAATCTCTTAGACCTTGCCCTTAGACAAACAAGCTTTAAATCTTTGCATATGCTCGATTCATGGTTCTGGGCTAAATGAATGTTAAAAGGATTAGTTAAGGTGAATGTATGTGTAGGTTAAGGCTGAACTTATGCCAGATTATTATTGACATGGCTAAAGTTTTCAGAGTACAGTTTGTTTAATTGTGCATTTTAGAACTTGTATCTTGGAATGTAAGTTTAGCATTCATATCAGCTCGTTGTTGGCATTGAATCCCCGCTTTCACCTTCTTCTCCATCTTGGTTCAGATTGTTTGCTTGAGGGCAAGCAAGATCTAAGTTAGGGGGAGTTGATATGCATGATTTTTACAATGTTTTAGAGTCTCATTTAGCTTAGTTTTCATGCTTACTTATAACATTCTCATCATTTTAGAGTCGTTTTAGGTCTGTATTATGCATTGTGCATTTGCATAGCATACATTCTGCTTTTGGTCCGTTATTAGGTACTTTGGAAGGAACTTGGACCATTTTGGGAGCTGATGAACGTGAGGATGGACATGGACCTGAACGGAGTGCCGATCGTGATCAGAGGAAACGGTTAAGTGTTGGGACCAGATGAACTCGAGTGCCCTACTCGACCAGTCCTTGGTCGAGTCAGGAATTTTTGAAAGTTTTACCAGCCACTCCATCCAGCCACTCGACCAGGAGGCTCCAGTCTTACCTTGACCAAGTAACATCTGGGTACTACTCAACTAAAGAGAACAACGCCAAACACTCAAGCTGGCCATCTGAGCACGAAACCCCGACTCGACCAACAGACTCGAGTTACCAAGACTCGAGTCTATTGAAGATCTCGCAGGAATCCAGTCACTCGACTGAAGGCCTCGACCAACCCTTGGCCGAGTCACTTATCTGCACACCTTTTTGTTGACTTTTTCATTGTTGACTTAGGTTATTTTCTGTACTTGGGCTATAAATACTCTTTTGTCAGCCCACATTTGCACAGCCGATTTTCTAGACGAGTTCTTCTCTGTTTTAGGAAAAGTTTGTATTTCTTGAATGTTGAATGGTTAATCAAAGTTTATTGTGTTGAGTTTTAGTTTCTTCTTCTCTAATCTTTCTTGTTTATCCTTCCATAAGCTTGTTAATCATGTTTATTAGTGCTGCTGAGTTGATCATGTTGATTAGTGAGTAGATTTGCTTAGGGTTTGAGAGGAAATGGGTAGATTGATGTAAAGCTAGGGTGTTTCCAGCTTGCTTAAACTCTTTCATGTTAGGATTTCTTTAGATTTGGTGTGCTGAATGCTTGTTTCTACTTGATCACTAGAAATATGTTTTTTGTTTGTCTAACTCGAAAGGTGTTCGATTAAATGATTGAAAGAACCAAAGTCTGAGATATGTCCATCTATCCCAAGTGATTGGTTGCATAGATGACGTATTGGCCATAATAAATCAATTCTTATTGCCTACTAGTTTGGATTCCACTAACGAGAGTTAGGTTTGATCCGCTCTTTGCTGAGTTCATTGACCACGAGAGTGGCTGTTTTACCGTTGTATTTATTGCCTATAAATAACCCTTATTAGGTTGTTAAGCGAGCTTGGACGTCCCTAGTGTTGTGTTAATCGCTGATCCAAATCCTCTTGAACGCTTATATTCGTTTATCGACTTTCGTTATCGTTCTGTTTCGTTTCAGTTTATTTTGCTTGTTTAGTTGTTATTGTTATGAAATGCATGTTATGTCTCCATTTATGATTATCGCTTTGCTTCAGTTCTGTGACACTTTGATGAACTGAATATTGAACTTGAATTAGATTAATCCGTATAATTCTCGACTGTTAACATCACACTTGAGTTGGATTGACACCTTTAATACTACAATGACATGTTAGTGTTTTAGGGCTTTATTTGATCTGATTGCACAAACTATAAAAATCTTGTTATCACTCATGCTGGGTTTACCAATAGACATAGCTTCTAGATTAAGGGAAAAATGACAGTGTTGCAACATATAACACGATCTTAAGTTGGATTAGCACACTTGCTCATGTCAAAATGAACTTACATTGCGTTAAACTTAGCTAAGAGAGATCACATGTGTAAAAGTATGATATGAACATAGATATCTCTAAGGATCAAGCTCGACTTCATAACTCAACCACAATAGCTCATGTCTGATAACACGCTTTTGACGGTTTCTACAATCAGATCAAATGAATCCTAAAACACTAACATGTCGTTGATAACATTAAAGGTGTCAATCCAAGTCAAGTATGTCACTAGCAGTCAGGAGCTATACAGACCAACCTAATCCTAGTTCGATATTCAGTTCATCAAGTGTCACGGAACTGAAGCATAACAATAAAGCAGAAACAAGAAGCAAACAACTCAGCAAGCGGAATTAAAGCAATGAACTAAAACATAGTGATCAATACGAGAATAAACGATTAATGGAAAGTTGGGCATTGAGGAGCGAGGTTAGCGATCCATGCTTAGCTAGGAGACTCTAGAATGCTTAACAAACTGACATGCAATGAACTCAAACCAAGGGTTCAACGCAATCAATATCGCTCCCACGACTATTGAACGTTGCTCAGCTAGAACCAGAACTAACTCCTGTTAATGGTACCTAACCCAACAAGAATAAAGAAACAACCCACAGCGGTCAATAAGCACTCTAGGCATCTAATCCCTTAGGTTAGAAATGCAAATCACAGAATTTAGCTCATTCAAATATTTCATCAAACACTTGATAGGTGGATGAATGCAAATGATCAAATTTCAAGTAGCTAGCAAGAAATAGGCATGAATGTCACTTAAATATGATGAGAATTTATCAATCCTAGGCTTAAGCAATCTGGATTCCACTAGTTTGACATGAATCTACCTCATTTCCTCAATACCCACAAGAAAACTGCTCACTAATCATGGACAAATGAATAAACTCGAAATCTAATGCAAATGACATGATTAGAAAGATAATGAAAGATGAACAACAATGAAGAAGGAAACAAAGGGAAATACTCAATTAATCATCATTAATCCAAGCATTCAAATACACAAAAAAAGAAAGAAAACTAGAGGCAAAAGCTTATATCTGTTTTCTTGGTCTTCATGGGTATTTATAGTGCAACATCGGAAGCCCTTACAAAGTCAAAACGGGGAAAAAGTCAACAAAATAAAAGTTTGGAATCATGAGTCCACCAGATGTTGGTCGAGTCTTAGAGTCGATTGTCTTGTGTCATGCTCTTTTCCAGGAGACTCGAGTTTAGGCCACTCGAGTTTGTTGGTCGAGTCGTAGCCTTGTGCTCGGCAGATTGCCAGCTCGAGTGTTGGCTTTCGAGTCCTTCAGTCGAGTTAGTCCTCAGGTGGTCTCGGTCAGATAGAGACTTGACCCATCCGGTCGAGTGTCTGGGTCGAGTTGTGGCCTTGAAGCTCCAAAAATCCTTGACTCGATCAAGGGCTGATCGAGCATGTGAGTCGAGTCTGTTTGGTCCCAATACTTAGCCATTTCTTCTGATCGTGTACAACACTCCGTACAGATCCATGTCCATCCTCATGTCCATCAGCTTCCAGAATGGTACGAATTCCTTCCAAAGTACCTAATAATGGACCAAATGCAGGATGCATGCTATGAAAATGTACAATGCACAATATGAACTTAAAATGACTCTAAAATGGTGAGAATGCCATGAGTATGCATGAAACCTAAGCAAAATGAGACTCTAAAACATAGTAAAATTCATGCATATCAACTCTACCAAACTTAGATCTTGCTTGCCCTCAAGCAAACAAACCTAACCAAGATGGAGAAGAAGGTGAAAACGGGGATTCAGAGCCAACAACGAGCTGATACGAATGCTAAACTCACAGTCCAAGATACAAGTTCTAAGATGTACAACTAAACAAGCTGTACTCCAAAAACTTTAGCATGTCAATAACAATCTAGCATAAATTTAGCCTTAACCTTCACATGCATTCACTTCAACTAATCCTTTTAACATTCAATTAGCACATAATCGTGAACCGAGCATATGCAACAATTTAAAAGCTCGTTTGGCTAAGGGTAAGGTCTAGAGATTAGAATGATCTCAATATAGTAACTGGTCAATCAATGCACGGAGATCACTCAATGAAATGGATTAATCTTCAGCATAATGCTAAAGGTGAGAACCAATAGGCACATACAAAAACATGATTTCATCTACCCGTATACCCACATCGGCTTCATCCTAGCAATCTAAACCCGGAATTCGATCCTAGTCTACCCTTGTTATTCAAGGCTTCATTCTGTTTTTAGCCGCCAAGATCATACTCACTAGCTTTTCCATTCACAATTCTAAGGAGGGGGTTCACCAACTTACAGCTTCTAGCTGTTTGAGACTTAAACGATTACAACACATGGTTCTTCTTATTTCTTTGTTTAGAACCTTTCTTTTTCTTTCTTTTCACTACCCAAAACCTTTACTAGAACACATTAAACACTTTCAAGCCCCTTTCTCCTTTAGACTTAGACAATTTTACTTAGCCCTTTCATTCTTTTTCTGCACAGACATAAGCATTCCCATACCCAGAATTGAAACAACCTAATCCTATATGGTCCAAAAATCGTGGACCAACATCTTCATGAAGTCATTCTCTTGTCGGCTGTCACCTAACACTTTATGCTAAGATTAAACCGAAAAGAGACCTCACAAAACACACAGCAAGCAGCAAATGGTTTAAACGAAGGTACAATGCATGGTGGGAGTCTATTTGGATTAACAAGATAGATTGCATGATGACAAAGGAAATCCAAATATTTTCTATAATCCACAAGCTTAAAATCAATGCATATACTCGATAATTAACAGTCAAGATTATGGTTTTCACTTAAGCAAGAATTAGCATCAGATCATAACATGGTTCAATTAGGCATGAATGCATAGACTAAACCTTCCTAACATGGTGTGGTTTTATATTTCGGACAAGGAAGGTGTGCAACAAATAACTTATATCTAGGGCGGTGAATTTAGCACAACGAATCAACAAGTAAAATAGGCATAATCATCATAATCCCCTATGCAAAACTAGACTCGATCCTATATAAATGCAACTACATGACACTCTTTTTATGTATTTTTGAAAAGGTTTTTCAATTTTTTTTGGTTACTCTATGCCTTTTATGATATCAAATGCTTAAAATGAAAAATCTGAATGGATTTTTTATGATATGAATGTAATGAATGAAAATCGAAACTAAGAACACAAAAAACATAGTTCATATCCTCTAGAACACTCCCAAAAACTTAAATCACACAGTCCCTTATGTGTATAAAAGCTTGAAAGAGAATTCTAGACCAGCAACAAAATCAAAAATGCAATGGTATTTACAGTAAAAAAAAGGAATTGATACCTTTTAGAAGCCGAAAAAATTAGAAGTGGAGACATTCATGCTCTCCAAAGTGTAATCTCCAACATTCAGTGGTTCCTCGGGTTGGTGCTGATCGAGGTGGGCAATCGAGGCAGGATTTTCTGCGGCTGGGGGAAACAGCTCGAGTCCTGGTCCATCGAGTGGGACACCCCACGCTAAAATGTGCTTATGTTTTAGATACTCAACGTCCATGTAGCGGGATTCTATCCAGCTTGATTTATCGATCTTAACTCCAACATCTTCATAATCCGATAAACAGGCCGACCTATACTGATCTGCTTCGGCTTCGGCTTGTTCTTCTTTGGTTGTACTGCAGCCCGCTCATACTCTGCACTCTATCAATTGCCTTGCCAACACGAAAGCTAAACTAGAATCTGCATCGTCTCCCATTATCAGCTTACCGCTAGGTGTTTCTCCGATGGTCCCCTTTAGCGCCGTGACTAACATATGCATCTCTCCTAGATTTATCGGAGCCGTGGAGTCCCTGGCAAAAAGGACTTCTCCAACAACTCTACACCTATAATTGATATAGGGGTTGCGTACGCAGTTAACTTTAGCACGAGAGGGATTAAACACTTTCTGCCCACCTAGGATAGACCAGAGCTCATTGACTCATCCTCGTCGATGCTTGGGTAAGTTGCAGTCCCCTTTGGGAATTTGAACAGCTTCTGAATTTTCCGCAGAGTGCACTTATAATGCTTCCTATCCACCTGAAACGTTATGTAACCTCCTCCATCATGCTCCAGCAAGCCTTTGACATTCTCGTTGTATTCATGGAGGTGAACCGTGGCCAGAAACTGAAGAGTCTCCCTCCCGCAAGTTTTCAAGACTAGAGACATGTAGTGAGTTCACCCACATGCTTCGAACAGCAACTCTACATCTCGGGTGATCTTCATTATGTCCATAGTTTCCTGGTGGGGATAGAGAGTACCTTCGAATCCCATTGCACTTAACACTTCCCAAGTGCTCTTCGAGTTAGCTTTTTGTAGAGCTTGCTTCTGCCGCAGCTCACACTGTTTTCTTTCATATGCGATCATGGCTTCATCCTCATTGTACCCAAGTGCGATCAGATCGGTTAAGGCTCTTGTTAGCTCTGTCTGTGGTTCACGCCTTGGTGATTCCCTCTCCTCGTTGTCAGGTTCCTCCTCTTGACCGGATTCCTCTTCAGCCTGACCATCAATACCCGCTGAACCTTCTTCCATATACTCAATTTCTATATTGGCATTCCCAGCATCATTCACTTACTTGATGTGTCTCACCTTCACTCTCGGATAGAGGAGCGATTTCTTTACCCCTGATGTCTGATGCACCCATTTATGCGGCCAATACCCTTTTTCGCTCTTCCTCATGCCTTCTGGACATTCTCTCCTCTCTTGCCTTTTTCTCTCTTTCAATAGCATTACAGACAGATTCGGAAAACGAGATGGAGCTTGATTTCTCCACAGATCTGTTTTGGGACAAGAGAGTACTGCCAGCAGTTTCCCTACTTGGCTCATCAGAGGCCTCTTCCTCATTACTTTTAGACTGCAAGATCAACCTCCGATTTGACACAGAACTCTACCTTCTGTGTTCTAGACTCTTAGGGGGAGCTTCTTGAGTTGGGCGAGGCTTTCTTTCTCTCCTATTGATTCTGGCCTTGAGCCGTATTTGATCTACACGCCAGGAAGCAAGAGACGAAGACATGATGTTAGAATGAAAAAAATTGGGCAGGGAAATACCTGAGATGCGGTAACTCGACTGAGGCACTCGGTTGGAACTAGGTCGAGTGACTGGTTTTGGTCATAGAAATTGGCCTTTCTGGTCGACTCGACTAGGGCACTTGACTGGATTTGGTCGAGCTGGGCTTTTGACTCTGACTTTGGCCGATTGTTGCTGGATGCTTAGTCTGTAGAGAGAGAGTGAGTTTGTTGTTGTGGGTTGCATTGTGGAGTGGAGGCTGCTTTTATAGGAGGAATGGCAACCAACTGTTGTAAATGCTTCTACAATCTTGTCCACATAATCTTAACTCGAGTTAGCATTTAGTTTAACCTCGGTCTAGTTAAGCTAACTCTAGTCTCCGTGGCCACAAGATTTAACTCGAGTCGATTTTTGGCCACACATCCCTTTAACTCGAGTTAACTACTCGACTGACCATGGTCGAGTTAGTTAACTCAAGCACTCCTGGCCACATGATCTGTAACAGCTTTTTCCCACCAATCTCCGCCATAAAATTTCATCCTTGTCTAGCTCGAGTTGGCTACTCTAGTTCCATGGGTCGAGTGGCTTGAAATCTGCTCCTATTCGGCCCTCGATCTTCTGACTTGAGTGGCTCACTCGAGTTAGAGACTCGAGTCTGCTTCTTTCACGTGGACTGACAGTGACTCGACCAGTGTGGTCAAGCATAGTACTCGAGCTTGCCTTTTTCACTCTCTTTATCCATCATTCCATCCAATAACTGTCTCGTGCTAATTTTAATTTCTTCATGTATGAAAACATTCAAACGCAGGGGTCATACATATATATGTATATGGGTAGAGCCGGTTTAGTACGAATAGAGATGGTCTTAATTCTAAAGATCAATTGATTAATGTTCAAGAATTCAATGAGAGTAGGAAGTGGGCCTAGAAGGAATAATCAGCCGATAAAATGGCTGCATAAAAGGATTCGATCCTGTGTCACTCTAGTTGGCGCTCGAGTTATATACTTGAGTGTCATAGTTTTTGTGTCCACAGGACATGCACTCGACCTGGCCAGTCGAGTATGTCCCTCGAGTTGGCCAGGTTCTCGGACTTAGGCAACTCTAATCCCTTGTTTTTAATGCTCGTAGCAGCAAACTTGAATCAATGTTCCCATTTATGACCTGAAATCAAAGAAACATCGACACACACACAAAAGAAAAATTTCGAAAAGGAAAAACAATTCAAACTTAAAAACATAAATAAAGTATATACAAGGATATGCATGGGATTTCCTCCCAAGTGAGCTTGTTTATAGTCATTAAGCTTGACTCTTATCCCTGTTAGAGCTGGGATGAGTCGGAGAGAAGCTGTATTCCCTCTGTCTCGGCGGTTACGTAGACTTTAACCCTCTGTCCATTCAACGGTAGATCACCCCTTTCCTTGCTAACCAGAGTGATGGATCCACAAGGCATAATTCCTTTGACATCAAACGGTCCTGACCAATCTGGTTTAGGCTGCAATGGGAGAAGGAGTCGCTTAACCTTTACGAAAGGCTTGGGGCGCTTGCGGATCTTTACCTTATATTCCATCACTCCATCACATAACCAATCAGTTTCAATAGTATGTCAGGTCCCAAATCTAACGTTGGTGGCATGCCTACTTCCAGAGTTAGTTTTTCAGCAGCTTCATCACAATCAAACTTAGACGCAAGGCTTTTTTCGTCCACAACTTCTTCATACATTAGGGTCTTGCTACTGTAATCATTGGGCTTGCCGCTCTTCACCAATACAACCTTAGGGAGTTTAAACGGTTTAACTTCCAACTGATCCAACCCTTCAACTAACAAAGAATGTCCTTCAATAGTTGGCTTCCTCGTTGCATCATTGATGTCGAATTTCATCCTAAGGTCTTTACCAAGGTTCAACTCGATAGTTCCACTCCTCACATCAATCAATGCACCAACTGAGCCTAAAAACGGTCTGCCAAGAAGCATCTGATCTTTATGTTCCTCATCCTTGTCCAGTACAATAAAATCTGTTGGCACTTTCACATTGCCGATTTTGATAGGTAAATCCTCCAATAGACCATACGGCAGTCGAACGGACCAATCAACTAGGATCAAATAGAGCTTACAAGACTTGTAATTGTTAAATCCTAGCCTCTTCGCAACTAAAAGCGGCATTAAACTGATTGAAGCTCCGAGATCGCAAAGGCATTTGTTGAAGGTTAAATGACCCATGGTGCATGGCAAAGTAAATGTTCCTGGGTCCTCTAGTTTCTTATGCACTACCCTCATCTGTGTGATGGCACTACACTCATGAGTTTCAATTACAAAACCTTCTACTTCCATGGTCCTTTCCTTGAGGAATTTATGGTATTGTGGAATGAGAGTGAATGCATCAAGCAGGGGAATTTTCAGTTCAATCTCTTTCATCTGATTGTACAAAAGGTTCTTATATTTCGCAGCAAGTTCCTTCTTGAACCTTTGAGGAAAAGACATTTGCGGTTTATATGAGGGTGGAGTTGGAGATTTAGCTCGAATTCTTTGAAGATTCGAGATTCTGAGGTTCAGAAGGCTCGACTCGACCTAGAATCGGTTGAGTTTGAGACTCGAGTGGCAGCTTAGGCGAGATGCCACAGACGACTCGACTCCCTTCAAGTCGAGTGGTAGACTCTAGTCCATATGTTGGGTTTGAGTTTTCAGCATCAACTTTGGAAAAGCTTTCCTCCCCCTCTTGAACCTTACTGTCCTCAGTAATAGTAACATCACCAACACGCGGAGGAAGTTCTTGACCGCTGCGTAGGGTGATAGATTAGGCAGTGTATTCCTTCGGGTTTTGAACCGCTTTGCCCTGTAATTGACCTGCCGTCTTCATAGTAGAAGAAGACGCTTGTAGACTCTTAACATACTTCAACCGCGCATTCAGTATTTCAAGCAGTTCAAATCATTATGGGAGGCATCAATGCAACTCAGGTTGCATTTTAGACAACTCTTTGGCACTAGATTGTTGCCCTTGAAGGAGCTGTTGAAGTATATTCATCACATTTGGAGCGGGTGCAGCAGGCTGCGGGGCTTGATTAGCTATGTACCTTGGTGGTACCGTTGGGGCCGGTTTGTAGTTCTTTACCTTTTTTTATACCTTATGACAGATGGAAAGGTCTCAATAAACTCCATCCATTGGGCATGTCTTTTATTTAGATTGTGCTGGCCCCTAAGGTACTTGAGTGATTCATGATCAGTGTGTATGATGAACTCCTTTGGCCTGAGATAGTGTTGCTACGTCTGAAGTGTTCGTACTAAGGCATATAACTCCTTGTCATAAGTCGCATAATTAAGTGTGGCTCCTCCCAATTTCTCACTGAAGCAAGCAATTGGTTTCTTCTCTTGCATCAGAACTGCACCTATACCTACACCAGAAGCATCACATTCAATTTCAAAAGTCTTTAAGAAATCTGGTTAGATAAGAACTAGTGCTTTGGTGAGTCTCTCTTCGAGCTTCTGAAAAGCATCATCTTGCAGAGCTCCACATTTGAATCCCACGTCCTTATTTATAACTTCAGTAAGTGGGGCTGCTAATGTGTTGAAGTCCTTCACAAATCGTCTATAGAATCCAGCTACCCATGGAAGCTGCGGACCTCACCAACGGTTTTGGGACTTGGCCAATCTCTGATTGCTTTAACCTTCTCCTCATCGACTTTGATACCATCTGCACTAACCACAAAGACTAGGAAAACAAGGTTATCCAAACAGAAGGTACACTTCTTGAGATTAGCATATTGTTGTTCCTTTCTAAGAGTTTGCAAAAAATATGCAAATGTTCTATATGCTCAGACTTGCTCTTGCTGTATATGAGGATATCATCGAAATAGACTACCACAAATATGCCAATGAATTCTCTAAGAATATGGTTCATTAATCTCATGAATGTACTAGGTGCATTGGTAAGATCAAATGGCATAACAAGCCATTCATATAATCCATGTTTGGTTTAAATGTAGTTTTCCACTCATCTCCTTCTTTCATCCTAATCTGGTGGTATCCACTCTTAAGATGTATCTTAGAAAATATAATGGAACCATATAACTCATATAACATGTCATCAAATCTAGGAATATGGTGTCGATACTTTACAGTGATATTATTGATTCTCTACAATCGACACACATCCTATAACTCACACCCTTCTTGGGGACTAAGAGAACCAGAACCGCACAAGGACTAAGGCTCTCCCGGATGTATCTTTTAGCTAGTAGCTTATCAACCTGTTTCGCAGCTTCTTGGTTTCTACAGGGTTCGTCCTATATGCTAGACGGTTTGGCAAATGTATGCCAGTTTATGAAACTATCATGAATCACTTTGCGGTGTGATTGCCATGGCCTTCCTAGAAGTATCTGGCCAGCTTCCATTGGCTAGATGTCACATAAGATCTCATCTTCATACTTTCCAATCGACAAAGAAATCAAAACCTGTTCAGTCACACTCAGCTCTCCATTCTCGTTTAGCTACTGAAGCTTGTAGGGTCTAGGATGCTTTATAGTAATCAATCCAAGCTTTTTGACCATTTTTTCACTAGCTACATTGGTGCAACTCCCTCCATCAATAATAAGGCTGCAGACCTTTCCCTGAACTAAACATCTTGTATGTAATAGATTTTCTTGTTGCTCTTATTCTTCCGGCTTTGGTTGCACGCTCAATGATCGTCTGGCCACTATCAGATTTCCAAGTACTGGTAGCTCCACGTCCTCTTCTGAAGAACTCAATTCTGGCCGCTCATCTTCAGATTCTATCTCTCCACTTGCTTGTATCACCATCACTCTCTTGTTTGGACATTCTTTTCGCATAATGTCCCAGCCTCTGACACTTGAAACACTTGACATCACACGCTCGAGTTTTTGGCTGAGTCGTTAAAGTGCTTGGTTTCTCATTCCCCTTTGGACCAACCATAGCCTTGTAGTCCTTGGAGAAGGTGGGCTTTTCTTCTCGTGGGTGGGTGGTTCTGTAATGTCCATTGTGACCAAAACTAACTCGATTAAAGCCTTTCTTCTTAAGCTGTTGTTCTATCAATGTAGTCTTGTGAAGCATCTGTTCTAGATCCGCATAGTACTCCATCTCCATTCTCTCTTGAATTTCTCTGTTGAGTCCCTCTAAAAACCTTGCCATTGTAGCTTCCCTATCCTCACGCATATCAGCTCTAATTATCATCCTTTCCATCTCTTGGAAGTATTCTTCAACAAATTTGCTACCTTGGCTTAACCTCTTTAGCTTTTCGTGGAGTTCTCTGTGATAGTGGCTAGGAACAAAACGCCTTCTCATGTGTTTTCAGTCCTAGCCAAGTGTTGATGGGCTCTTCTCTATTACGTCTCCTTGAAGTTACAGTTTAATCCCACTAGCTAAGAGCGTAATCACAAAACTCAGTGGCAGCCACTCTAACCTTGTTAGCTTCTGTGTATGGATGACAATCAAAAACTAGCTCAATTTTCTTTTCCCACTCTAGATAGGCATTAGGATCATTCTTTCCATAGAATGTTGGTATCTGAAGCTTGAGTCCATTCAGTTGATCATGAGTTTGTGGTCTAGCACCTGTCAGGCGCCTTCTTCATGTACTATAATACTCTTCAGCCACTGGGTATCGTACGTATTTAACACTTTTTGTGTGTCGTGTTCTACCCTTTTCTCTACTAGAGCCTCGTTCAGAAGAAGTTATCATCTCTTGCCTGAAAGCTTCGAACTTGGCATTCACCAACCACTCCATATTGGCTGTTATTGCTTCAATTAGCAACTTATTGTTGGCAGATTTGCTAGCTTCTGCATCATCATCAACCATTGTTCCTGAAAGAAAACACACAAACAGAGTCAAGAGTAACAAGTCTCTAAAGCCCTAATAATTGTTCGAATGAGATTTCAATGCAGACCAAAAGAAAGATTTTGAAACCCTAATTGCTTGCAAACAACAAATTCAACCCTAATGTTTGTAGTCAACAAATTTTGAAACCCTAATGCTTACAAACAACAAATTCGAACCTTAATGCTTGCAGACAAAAAATTTTGAAACCCTAATGCTTGCAAACTAACGAATTCGATTAGCTCTGTTACAAACCTAAACAGTTCAACACGTTTTCTAGATGCATAACAGAATTAGATGATCAAATTTCGTTATGAAACATATAAGAAAAGAAAACAAAAAAAAATTGAAAATTGGAAGAGCAGGCATTAAGAACTCAACTTTCAAGTCAACTCTAATACCACTTAATATGATCTCCCTTGGATTGACTTGATTTGTTGAGGCAGAGATACGATAAGACTTGAGTAGACTCAAGTAGACGAGATGTTAGATGAATCTTTTGATATAACACACCAAAGAATTCGATGAACTCATATATGACACACTAAATTCGGTTTCTGTTGGATATAACACACCAACATGAAAAACAAAGGAGAAACCTTTCTGTTTTAATCGAAATTTGCTTAAGTCTTACAAGAGAAGAAAAGTGCTTAAATATGAAAAAGAGGCCACAAAATTGCTAGGGTTTTCATTAAAAGTGGGCCTACTAATTATGCTAACAAATGGGCCTTTTGTTGGTGTAGCCAAATACCTCATTAAAAACCTTAGAGAGAAAACCCATTAGGACAAAACGCACTAAGGTAAAAAGAATGCATTCAGACCACACACCCATATGCTAGCCTTCTTGAATACTCATGGAAAGCATCAAGGTACGTTGAGCTTGAGGTTCTTCTTGAGCAAGTAACCGTCCAATGGCTTTGTTGAATAGCTTTGTTCTTGATCGAGTCATTGGACCAGCTGGAACCTTCATCACGTCGTCAATTGTCTCTTCCTTCATGTCAGCAACATCACTCAAATCTAGGTTGGTCAGGTTAATGGGTCGAGTCTAGCTTTGGCTAGTTTCAGAAACGTCACTCAAGCTCTGGTGGGTCGAGTCTATGGGTCGAGTCTGGTCTGAGCTGCCCACGATCACATCATATTGTACTCTCCAATTCTCCTTATGGTTCCTTGTTGGAGTTCTTTGTAAATGGATGGAAGATTTTGCCAATCTGGTGGCTTCTTTTTGATCATCATATGAGTTAGTGCTCCTTCAGCTCATGTTTCTTTCTCAAAACTAATTGGACAGACCAAGTGCATTATACTTGAAATTGATATATTAAAACTAGAGTACTTGAAACTATGGTCTATCATAAACTTTTGCGAATATCGAATCAGATCGTGAGTGTCACTTATCTTGGTATCAAACAAAAGATGTGGTGTAGATTTGGCTATGAGAATCATTTCCTTTGGAGTAGAATCAGATGGCACTCATGGTTCATGTGCATATTGTTCCACCTCTTCATTTAGACAAAATAACTGAGCATTGTGTTGTTGAACGTTCCTCCACATCACATGTACCTTTTTCACCTTCTTTTGGACAAGACAAGAGTGTTATCATGTCGTGAGAACTACTAGAAACAACCTTGTTCAATATTTCACTTACCTTGGCTTTTTAGCTCTACTTGTATTAGTGATCTCGAGGTTTGAGACTTGCTTTTGGTCAGTACTTATTGACTAGAGTGAGGATCAAGTAAACTCACCAGGTGTGATTGTGTCCATCACAAGGAACTAATGGAAGAAACAAATCTGATAGCTTATGCATCAAGGAACTGAGTGTGAACCAAGGAAGGAATGACTTGAAGTGTAAAGCAAGGAATGAATGACTTGATTATCACACAAGACCAAAAGAAGCAATGTAATCCGTCCAACCAAATAGGAAGAAGAAAAGCGGTCCGACCAATGTTGGGATCGGATCGAAGAAGTCTAACTATGGTTAGAAGTGCACTAACAAGTAACCAGCCAAAGTCACATGCTCATTCTAAGCATTGGTGACTGTTGAGACAAAAGAAGAATGGTCTCCCTCCTCCTTTAGAGAGCCATTTGAATATGTTGCCATTTTGGGTAATTTTTGTCATATAGTGTTTGTATGTTTGTAGACAACCTAGCTAGTTTTTCTGTATAAATAAGACCTCATGTAACTCATTGAAAACTAAGAAAGAATACACTCATTTTCTTCATAAACTCTCTCTCAATCTCGGCCTTATGGCCACCAAATCTCTTCCAATCTCTCACTCTCTATTCTTCTATCATTCTCCAATCATTCTTATTTATATATTCCACAAATTTTAACATGGTATCAGAGCAAGATCCATGGTGACTTTGTGTTCTAGCTGTTTTGTTGCTTGAAAAATGTTTACCAAAATTGTTTTCAAACCGATTTTTGCAAAATGTTGTTTTTCTTTCAAAAATCGTTTTCTTTTGAGACAATGAGGAGAATGAATGTTGCTCAGGTTAAAAACTTTTTATTTGAGCATCATATCATCTCCAAGTCTCAGCTGGTTCAAAAGGAAAGAATTTCTTTGTGTTCTTGATGTTTTTCAAACCGATTTTAAAATATGTTTCAGAAAAATGTTTTGTTCTTCATTTGCCTTCTTTAAATCGTGTTTCTTGTTGGTTTATTTGAAGATTTCAAAGTTAAAATCTCTGTTTCGTGACAATGAAGGGAGGAGAAAGGTTGATGTGGTGAAGAACCACAAGAGAGAGAAAGAAATAGATGGCCACATGCTTATATCTGTTGGACAATAGAGGGATCTCCTTTGGAGTGACTTTGACCACGGTTTGCTTGGATTATTCACTCTATTTTCTCTTCCTTTAATCATCATTCTTACCTCTAAGTCACTCCTTGCTTTGTTGATTTATTTACTTTCAATTTGAATTTCAAAACGTTTTTGTTTTGTCCATTGGACAAAAGTATAGTCTCTTTCAAGAAAGGGTTGTTGTCTTATTTGCTGAATCGTCGTGAGACCAAGCTAGCATTTAAAACTTGTTTTTCATCAATTTCTTGAGTTCAAACCGTGTGCTTTAAAACCATGGGCTTGTCTCTCTTTCTTGTGAAATGTAAAGCCATAAAATCCATTATATTTTTATATGTTATGGCGGTTTGACGCAACACTTACTTGTGGAGTTAGAACCAATGGCCTTAGCATCAAGGACCCAACATGGTATTGTAATGAAGAGTCTGATGGAAGGTGATGAATCAGCTCACAAGCAAAGGAGTGTGTCCTCATTTGTGTGGTGAAAAGATGTGGATGTGTTCTTGATAAACCCGAGCTACTTATGGAGAAACTAAAGGCTATCTCTAAAACCTCCTCTATTTATTCACTAAATCTCTTTTGCTTGTTTTTTTCTTATCTAGTTACTCATATTCGTGGTTGGTTTCATTCATGTTTCATGTCTTGGAGCCCTCAATGTCAAATGCTTTAAAATCTATTATACCTTGTGTGAAGGTGTAATTCGGAGCTTTGCTTGAGTATTGCCAAGAGGAGATGAATGGAAATGAGCAAGCTATTGGGTATTGAAATAGGGTTAAGGAGGACAAGTATGGTGATTGTCTTGGTATGGAAAGGACCAAGTCATTGCAACCGTTTGGAGGAGGAACAAGAATAGACCAATGAAGCTTCATGGGGTTGGCGGATTGATAGGAAGGGCTTTTCAAGATAGTGTTGATGAAGCAGATCCTTTGTGTGGAGTTCTAAGTGAACTCAAGTCATTTTTCATGAAGAGTGTCTACCAAAAGCTTGTACCACATGTTTGGTAGCCAAGGTATGAGAACTCAAACAATAAATCTCCTTTGGTATTGATGTCCGGTTTCTTCTTGATTTCCTAGCTAGGAGTTGGTGCTAAATCCATTCAAAGTAGTTAAGGAATGGGAAGCCTGGGATTGTGCCAAAATTTGTGAAATCAAGGCTTAGAGAAGCAAGTGATTTCACTTCAAAACTCTTGGTGATCTCCATTAAAGCTTGTAAAGACAAGTTGTGGAGAGAAGTGGTTCAGAATAAGACTTGTGAAAGAAGTCTAAGTTGTGATGGAAGTGTTGAGATGTGGCATGTGCAAGAAGGATCTTCTTTTCCTTAAGCCGCAAGTATGCAAGGCTCAAAGGAGCCAAATGTGTGGTGTTCACAAAGAACACTAAAAAGGTATGAATTGTCCATATGATTTATGTAATGTTAACCTATGTGAATTCCATGTGATCTTAGCTAGGAACAAGTGTTACTTGCACACCAAGGACCCATAAGGGTCACCAAATCATCAAAAGGTCAGGAAAAAGCCAAAGGAAAGCATTCTGGAATAGTCAACAGATGAACCAGAAAAGTCAACAGACGTGAGTCATTTACCGCGGGTAGGCCATCATGTCGAGAGGCATGTACCACGAGTAAGGATTTTATGTATGGCAGGAAAGTCAACGAACAGGTCAGAAAGTCAACGGATGTGAGGATGTACTGTTGGTCAAGATGATGTGTACCACGGGTTGAGGAGTTTATGTACCGCAGGTCGAGGTTTCACGTACCGTGGGTTGAGGATCAGCGTACTACGGGTCGAGTCTGGCTATCCGACCGTACGATCAACGGTCATGAAAAAGTCAACAATTTGAAATTTTCAAATTTTTGGACTTAGACCAATTTCAAACCATAATTTGAGGAGATTGCAATCCAAGGAAGAGCAACCCAGCTATCTTTGATCATTGATGTTTGAAGCTCTCATGCTTACTTAATCCGATCCAATGTAATGGATATGTAAAGGTATGAATCTTAAACTTGTCAATTTGTTTTATCAACTAATGCTTGTGTGCTTCTTGTGAGTATCAGCTAGAGTAGTCCATGACATCCTAAAGAGCTGAAGCTAAGGGAGTGTTAAAGATGGATTTGTTGAAGATGAAACCATTGAAGAGGGTTCCCTAAGGAGTGTTGACCGAGAGGGGGAGCCTCTCAAGGTGCGTGTCCTACTTTCAAGCTTGGCCTTTGGCGTACCTTGCAGTCCAATCATGAGGGGGAGTATTAGAGGGAATGAAGCCAAGGCCGAAGGACTTCATGGTGGTTTAATGCAATATTTGAAGAAGGTGGAACAAGCTCAAGTATGTGAGTTTGTCTCAGCCTCTTGGACTTGACATGTCCAAGCCGTGACCATGATCCACACTCTTTTTCCCTTAGTTGGTTTTATCCCATTGGGTTTTCCACTAAGGTTTTTAACGAGGTGGTGAGTTACAACTTTCAAGCTTGACCCTTAATGACTCACATTATGGATTCAAGCTTGAGGGGGAGAATTGACTTGATTGATGATCAAGTAAACTCACCAAGTATGATTGTGTGCATCACAAGGAACTAATGGAAGAAACCAATCTGGTAGCTTGTGCATCAAGGAACTGAGTGTGAACCAAGGAAGGAATGACTTGAAGTGTAATGCAAGGAATGAATGACTTGCGTATCATTCAAGACCAAAGGAAGCAATGCAATCCGTCCAACCAAATGGGAAGAAGAAAAGCGGTCCGAGCAATGTTGGGATTGGATCGAACAAGTCTAACTATGGTTGGAAGTGCACCAACAAGTAACCAGCCAAAGTCACATGCTCATTCTAAGCATTGGTGACCGTTGAGACAAAAGAAGAATGGTCTCCCTCCTCCTTTAGAGAGCCATTTGAATATGTTGCCATTTTGGGTAAATAGTGTTTGTATGTTTGTAGAGAACCTTAGCTAGTCTTAGTGTATAAATAGGACCTCATGTAACTCATTGAAAACTAAGAAAGAGTACACTCACTTTCTTCATAAATTATCTCTCAATCTCGGCCTTATGGCCACCAAAGCTCTTCTAATCTCTCACTCTCTATTCTTCTATCATTCTCCAATTATTCTCATTTATATATTCCGCAAATTCTAACAGTACTAACATATTGATGAGTTGCTCGTATTTTCTTTTGCCTTGCCTCCACAGCTTCAAAAGCTTCTTATATACACCTTATTATTTCATGATACCATGTTTGTCTCCTTATATGGTTGTGAAACTATCAGCTGGTTTTTTTCTTCTTTGACCACTATAGGCATAGTTTTTATCAGCCAATCTGTCTCGATCATAAGTCTCCTGTCCTCGACCACTACTAACCCCGGCTCGATCATCACTTGATTTTCGTTCACCATTGTCTGAACCTTCTCGAGCATAACGAACGTGAGACTTGCTGAATTCCTTGCTTGTACTGGGTCGAATTTCTTCTATAAATGCACCAATCTTCTTGTCCATAATTGGCTCCATTTTTGCTATGAAAGCATTGATTAGCACCTGGTTGTCCCTTGCAATAGCTTGAGATTCACCAAGTTTTCCTGCAAATAACAAAACAGAAACCTAGTAAAAGAGTTTAAAATATATTCACACAATCATATCAAGACAAATGTGACATGTTTTTCTTTGAGATCCTTAAGAGACCATTTAGTTTTCTACTTCTTCACAAAATTAGCACGCAAGAGCTAATCAGAATTACTAATACTTGAATGATCTAAATGTTCCAAAGATGTAATAGATTATAACACGATAAACAAGTCCAATTAGCCACACAAACTCTCAGAGATTAACAAATCGATCTAAGAAACTCTTAAAAACACTTCAGCAACTAGATCTAAGACTGACAACACTTAGAAGTTTAAGAGTCATTCTCAGTTTCTTCAACAAGAAAAGAGAATACCAACAGTTTTCACAGAATTTGAAGAGGTTAAGTGTAAGTTTTAGAGAGTTTATGCGGAAGAGAGTGTAGAGAAAGAAATAAGAAAGCTTGAGAGAGTTAGAGACTGGCAGCCGAGTGTATGAAGGAAGAAGAAAAACTTCTTTCTCTTTATTTTCCATTGATGTTATTACAAGGTATATATAGGGGAGCTTAATGCTAGATACCCAAGTAGATACCAACAAACACTAGAAGACATTAAGATGGTATTCTAGCTGCTAGACAACCAAGTAGATACCAACAAACACTAGAAGACAATAAGATGGTATCCTAGCTGCTAGACAACCAAGTAGATACCAACAAACACTAGAAGACAATAAGATGGTATCCTAGCTGCTAGACAACCAAGTAGATACCAACAAACACTAGGAGACATTAAGATGGTATCCTAGCTGCTAGAAAACAAAGTAGATACCAACAAACACTAAACACAGAAAATACTAAAACACATTAAAATCTCCAAGTCGAAAGAGATGGTGCTTTTGTGGGGACCGAGAGCTTCATTCTCTCTTCACGTGTGTGGCTGAGTCTCCATCGATCCTATGAGCTCCTATCCCGAATGTGATTAAGTCTAAGAGTAGACAAATAGTGTGTTCTTTATTGCTTCAAACTAACACTCCCCCTCAAGCTTGACCACAAAGAACGAAGGTCAAGCTTGGAACCCGTGAAGACCACCTCATTAAAAACCTTGGTATAGCAAAAACCACATGGAAAAAAGGCTATAATTAAGGGAAAAAAATGTGATGTTCACGGATTAGGGATCAATGTCGAGTCATGTTGGTGAGTCCAAGTTTTGAATGAATGAACTCACATACTTTGGAGGATGCGGCCTTAGTAAAAATGTCTGCTAACTGATCAGAACTCCTTGTGTAGCAAGGTAGAATGATTCCTTCTTCAACTTTTTCCTGAACTTTGTGGCTATCAACCTCAATATGCTTATTTCGTTCGTGGAAAACAAAGTTTGAGGTGATGTGGATTGCAGCTTAATTGTCACAGTGCATGGTAATGGGAGTGGATTGTTCAATGCCTAAGTCTTTGAGAAGAACCTTTAACCAAATGGGTTCTTCGGTATGTTTTCGCATGGCTTGGTATTCAGCTTCCGCGCTTGAGCATGAGACCACCTTTTGTTTATTGCTTTTCCATGTGACAAGGTTGCCACCAATGAATGTACAATAACCAGTTGTAGACATACTATCATGACGGTCTCCCGCCCAATCTACATCATAGTACCCTACAATCTGGGTACTTTGATTTTGTCCCATCCATATGCCTTGTCCTGGTGCCCCCTTGAGATACATCACAATCCTTGTCACCATGTTCCAATTCTTCATTTTGGGGTTTTGCATGTGTTGAGCCACTTGGTTAACCTCAAAACATAGATCTGGCCGGGTGATAGTGAGGTAAATTAATCTTTCCACCATTCGCCTATATTGATGTATATCATCAAATGGTCAGTGTCAAGCTCCCCCTCACATGTAGTCTTGTATGCATCTTCTAGGGGTGTATTGGCTTGCTTTGCACCTAATTGACTTGTCTCATCCAAGAGATCAAGAGCATATTTTCTTTGGGATAAGAAGAGTCCATATGTGGATCGAAACACTTCAATGCCTAGAAAATATTTGAGTTCACCCAAATCTTTTATATCAAACACATATTTAAGAAATTGCTTTGTGGATCGTATGCCTTCCTTGTCATCCCCCGAGATGATTATATCATCTACATAGATGAGAATGACAATTATACCGTGTTGCCTTTGTAATGTGAAGAGGGTATGATCCGCTTCTGATCTTGTGAAACATCGGTTTTTAAGTGTACTTAGCTTATGATACCACACTCTAGGCGATTGTTTTAGACCATAAATGGCTTTCTTGAGCCTTAGTACCTTCCCGGGTGCCACAACATTCTCTAGTCCGGGAGGTGGTGTCATGTAAACCTCATCCTCAAGCTCGCCTTGTAAGAATGCATTCTTGACATCCATTTGCCACTAGTCCCAATCAAGATTAGTAGCTATGTACATAATTACTCTTTCTGTGTGTAGCTTGGCTACAGGTGCAAAGGTCTCAAGGTATTCTTCTCCATATGTTTGAGTAAATCCCTGAGCTACAAGTCGTGCTTTGTGTCGTTCGATTTCACCATTGCTTTTGTATTTTATGGTGAAGATCCATCGACTACTCATGACTCTCTTGCCTTTAGGGAGATCAGCCTCAATCCAAGTGTGTTTCCTTTCCATAGAACCAACTTCATTGCTTACAGCATCAACCCATACTTGATGTTCTTTGGCTTCTTCATAGGTTCTAGGAATGAATGATCAATTTTCCCAAGAAATGCTTGGTGTTCTACCGGAAAGTTTGCTAAGGAACACACGGCTTGAATTGGATGAACAACGGCCTTGTTATTGTAATACACCCGTGTATTAATCCAATTAGATGGGTCCTTATAAATTCTTGAGCTTCGTCTCAATGGAGGAGGAGATACATCATGTTTCGACTCATCGTTCAAGTTATCGTCATGAGTTGAGGATTCACCCGAGTCATGATCGTTACGTCAGGAGGACCCATTTGGGTCGCAGTTTGCCCGTCCGGATGGTATGTCCGTATCGCATTCTGGTCGAACGGACTGCTCAGTTGGTTCATTTGGATCGACATCTGATTGTTCTGAACATGGTTGTCCATCCGGTGGTATGCCATGCGATATTATCCCCCCATCCTGTGGTACATTCTCATGTTGTGTAGTTTGCAATGGTCCCGATTCATTTGGTGTCACAGCCACTGGTTGATCCGAGCTTTTATTTTGCCTGACTGCTGGTTCCGACTGTTTAAGTCCTTCTAGAATAAACCTAAGACTCTCAGGACGACCTGATGGAGTGTTGGCCAAGCCTTTTAGCTCATCCCAATTCTTCACATCATGATATCCTTTGCTCTCAATGAATTTTACATCCCTTGAGACCATAACCCTTTGAGTAATCGAATTGCAGCATTTGTAACCCTTTTGAGTGGTAGAGTACCCAATGAACATGCATCTCGTGCTCTTCTCATCTAGCTTGTCTCTCAAGTCTCCGGGTACTAACACAAAACAAACACATCCAAACACTCGTAAGTGATCAAATGATGGTTTTGAGTTATTGAGTACCTCAAATGGTGATTGATCCTTAAGGACTTTGTTGGCGTCTGGTTGATCAAATAGCAAGCTGTCATCACAGCATCACCCCAAAAATGTTTGGGAACATTTGTGTGAAACATCATTGACCGAGCCACCTCCATCATGTGCTGGTTCTTTTTTTCCGCCACACCGTTTTATTGTGGAGTATAGGGACATCTTTTTTGGTGCTCAATTCCATGCTTATCTAGATATTGTTTGAACATTTGGCTTGTATATTCCCCACCATTGTCCGATCACAAGCTTTTCACATTAGAATGATAGTGATTAGTTACATATGTGTGAAAGTTAACAAAAGCTTCATATACACGATCCTTGGATGGTAGTAGAGTTAGCCAAGTAAATTTTGATTTCTCATCTATGAATGTGACAAAATACTTTTGACTGTCTCTAGATGAACAAGGTGAAGACCAAACATCCGAGTGAATTAACTCAAAGCACTTTTCATAAACGGTAGAAGATTTGGTGAATACCGACTTACAATGTTTACTAAGTATACAAGCCTCACATTCAATATTATCAAAAGAATAACTTAGCAACATTAATTTAAATGCTATACTATGTGGATGGCCTAATCTAGCATGCCAAATGCCACTTTCATTACTAGCTACTACGGAATTAAAAGCATTAGATAGTTTTGAGAATTCTTTGTGTCTTCAAGCACATAAATTCCTCCTTGAGTCACGCCTCCTCCAAGGATAGGTCCGGTCTTAATATTCTGAAATTGTACATCATTAGGACTGAAAATAGCTTTGCAATTCAAGTCATTTGTGGTCTTATGAACCAATAGTAAATTAGATGTAAATTTCGGTAGATAGAATGCTTTACTCCTTTTATCAAAAAATTTCAAGTCTCCAACTCCTTTAATGGGAACCTTAAGGCCATTTGTAACCATAACATTCCCAATGGCTGGTTTGATATTGTGTATAAGACTCAGATCACAAATCATATTGTGAGATGCACCCGAGTCCACAACTAAAGGTTTTGTGACTTTGAATGTATGTAAATCATTACCGGACTCTTTGAGATAAGTAAGGGATTTGATGAGTGAGTCAAGGTTGAGTCACCTTTCCAAGTCTTGTATCAAGGCATGGTAAGCTAAAGCGTTGTCAACATCCATTGGTGTAAGTCCGCTGCTACTTGGCTCGGAATGACTTAGATCGCTTTCTCCTTTAACGGTGTTAGCCCGAGCGTTCTTGAACTTGCTTGGCTTGAGATGTGGGTGAAGGATCCAGCATTTTTCTTTCATATGTCCCTTCTTTTTGCAATGATAACATACTAGATGCTTCATGTCCGAAGGTTTGTAGACTCCTTTGTGAGCAGTGATGAGTTCACCTATGCCCCCAAAGAGTCCGAGACTTCCTTTTTCCTTTTGGATCTGGGCACAAACTTCATCAAAGTCTGGAAGTTTGTCATCTCTCAAGATATGAACAATAAGGTTGTTGTATCTTGGACTCAAGGTAAGGAGAAGGCTGAACACACGGTCTTCTTCACGTCGTTTGTTTAGAATCTCTAGATCGAAGGTTATAGGATGAAGCATTTCCAACTCTGCCGATAAAGCCCTCCACTTTCCAAAGTAAGAGGTAAACTCTATGTTATCTTGACTGAGAGAGTTGATGGCCTTTTGAACTTCAAACATCCGAGTGAAGTTTGAGATGTTTCCAAACACCTTTTTGAGACTTTCTCAAAGCTATTTTGCATTCTCACAATACTAGTATGACTCATGTATTGAAGTGTCAAGGGAGCTTTGAATTATTGCCATGACCACTTGGTATTCTTTAAACCATTTGTTGGGATCTCCAAGCGCCACCACTTCGCTACCATCCACCATGGCAACTTGATTTGGTGCAGTTCCAAGTTCGAAGTGCTCCCACATGCCACGTCCACATAGAATAGTCTTCACATTTCTTGACCAAAGAAGGTAGTTAGGGCCCTTAAAAGTAACATGAACGCCGATGGGTTTTAAGCTTTCCATAGCTGGAAGAGTAGTTGTAACACAAGCTATTACCTGCCGGATTAAAGAGAATAATGAGGTAAAACAAGAACTGATCTGATGGAACTAGAGAAGATGAGGAGAGAAGTTTAGATATGAAGAGAATGGAGAGAGAGAATGATCTTTCGCTCTGATACCATGTAAGTTTTAGAGAGTTTATGCGGAAGAGAGTGTAAAGAAAGAAGTAAGAAAGCTTGAGAGAGTTAGAGAGTGGCAGCCGAGTGTATAATGGAAGAAGAAGAAACTTCTTTCTCTTGATTTTCCATTGTTCTTGTTACAAGGTATATATAAGGGAGCTTAATACTAGACACCCAACTAGATACCAACAAACACTAGAAGACATTAAGATGGTATCCTAGCTGCTAGACAACCAAGTAGATACCAACAAACACTATAAGACATTAAGATGGTATCCTAGGTGCTAGACAACCAAGTAGATAACAACAAACACTAGAAGACATTAAGATGGTATCCTAGCTGCTAGACAACCAAGTAGATACCAACAAACACTAGAAGACATTAAGATGGTATCCTAGCTGCTAGACAACCAAGTAGATACCAACAAACACTAGGAGATATTAAGATGGTATCCTAGCTTCTAGACAACAAAGTTGATACCAACAAGCACTAAATGACAAAATACTAAAAGACATTAAAATCTCCAAGTGGAAGGAGATGGTGCTTTCGTGGAGACCGAGAGCTTCTTTCTCTCTTCATGTATGTGGCTGAGTCTCCATCGATCCTATTTGCTTTATACACAACCTCCTTTGCTTGCACCACACTTCATCGGTCCTATGAGCTCTCGAATAATAGATAAATAATGTGTTCTTTATTGCTTCAAACTAACATTAAGTTTAGTTTTAGATTCAGATTCAAAGAGAACTACAGATCTAGTGACGAAATTGAATGATCAAGTGATTAGAACTTCAAAAAAGCCTAGATCTATCAGTTTCTAACCGATCTAACAAGTTTATAGTTCATAAAATGTTTAAACCAAACTCAAAACTTTTTAGAGAACAAAACAGAGCAAAATCAATGGAATATGAAGAGTTTATAAACAACCTGATACAAAGGAGGCTCTGATACCACTTCTTCACATGTGCTATGGTTAGAATAGAATCCTTGTTCTCCCATCATCTGCAATAATCAACAAAGAAAAACAAGTAAGCTGATCCTTTGAAGAGTAAAATAACTTTTAAAACAATTAGAAAATGACTCTGTAACCTAGAAGATCAAAGGTGCTCAGTTCTTTCAAAAACAGAGGAATACTAACAGTCTTATGTTGGAAACTAAAAGGTATTATGCTAAAATTACTTCTACAACCCAGATCTATACAGTTAAATTGCAGATCTATCAAAGTTCAATGGTTCACTAACAAGCTTAGGAATAGATCTGGTGGTTTCGTAACTTGGAAGCCATAGAACAAAAATATTAACTTGAGTGAAGATTAAGTTAGCTCATAAGGAACCTTGGTCCTAAAGAAGCAACAAGGAGTTGAGGTTAAACTCAAGCAATTGAGTATGAAGCAAGCAACGACTTGCATGTGAAGCAAGTATCAAGTCCGAGTCTTCAATACCAAGGAACGAATGACTTGACGTGAGAAGCAAGGAAGAAGTGACTTGAGAAACACATAAGGCTGAAGCTAGGTTCGTACACAAGAAAGAGTTCGGTTTGGCTTCAATGTGAAGTAAAATGTTTGGCTTGAATCTAATGAGAAGCAAACCACACTTGTCTTCTAGTCAATCTCAAAGTCACATGTTCAAGATAAGGAAGAGAGCCGTTGGATCACATGTGACTAAGAAGGAGCTGTTGGATGTGTTGGAGCAATACAAGTCACATGTTATCTTAAGGAGTCAACCAAGAAGTCACATGTGCATTCTAGAAGACAATATAGCCATTGGAGAGGCTACATATCACGTGTGGGTGTTGTCTCCTCTTGAGAACCACAAAAGCAATGGTTCTTTCCTCTTATAAAACACCTTGTCTTTTAGTTAGTTGTCTTTACTTACCAAAGCCCTAGCTTCAATTGTGTATATATAGGGTCATTTGTACACCATTGTAACTTAGGAGACAATAAAATATCTCTCTTAACACCCTCTACTCTCGGCCTTATGGCCTTACTCTCTGAAATCTTGGTTACCAAATCTCTCAAATCTCTCGATTACTAAATCTCTCCAAATCTCTCCAAATCTCTTCGATATTCAAACTCTTCCAATCTCTCATTCTCTACTTACATTCCACAAATTCCAACAAAAAAGACAGGAAAAGAAAAGTTGGAAACGCCACAACCTGATACAAAGGAGGCTCTAATACCCCTTGATGCGTCCCTAGGTATTGATCAAAATAAATAAAGAATAAAGTTTCAATAAAGCCAATAAAAGGTCAATAAAGTCAATGGTCGGGTTTTCATGTACCGCGGTAAGGCATCGGGTCAAGAGGCACGTACCGCAAGTAGGAGGAACACGTACCGCGGGTTGGGTCAATGGTAGCAGCAAAAGTCAACAAATCGGATCATGTACCGCGGGAAGACATCAGGTCGAGAGACATATATTGCGTGTCAAGAGGCACGTATCGCAAGTAGGAGGAACACGTATCGCGGGTTGGGTTAACGGTAGCAGCAAAAATCAACAATTGGATCGTGTACCGGGGGAAGTAACATGATCCTTACAAGATATGCACTTCAGAAGAAGGAAGGGGATAGGTTTGAGCTTGATCACACTCGGCTGAGAGCTCTAAACTTGATGATGGATTGATAGATCGCACAAGAGTTGCGAAAGAGTCTTGATATTCCGTTTATTCTTTGGATATGACACATGATATGCATGATTTTTATCATGTTTTAGAGTCTCATTTAGCTTAGTTTGCATGCATATTCACTCCACTATCATCATTTTAGAGTCATTTTAGGTCTATATTGCATATTCTGCATTTGCATGGCACACAAAGGATTTTCTAGGTACTTTGGAGGCCTTTTGGATCACTTTGAAGCAGGACGGGACATAAAAACTAGCACATAATGGACAAGAGTATAGATCGTGATAAGAAGAACCATATGCGGTCAAGGATCAGATACCCCTGCTGACCACCTCAACCACCCTTGGTCGAGTTTGGAGATCTAGCAGTGCAAAGGCAGACCTCGACCCAAGCACCACAACAAGTCTAGAAAGAGACCTCGAGACATAGACTCGACCAGCCGGGTTGAGTCTGGGACTCAACTTCACCGTCAAGGCACGGATCTACTCCTCCCTCGATCGGCAAACCTCGAGTCGGCTTGATGCAGACAAAGAAGGCACCGCTCGACCTACGGACTCGACAACACCTGGTCGAGTCACCTCCCCAAGCTTTATTTTGTTGACTTTTTAATTCCCCGTTTTGACTTTTTAAGAGTTTTGGGTGTTAAACTATAAATATCCATGAATACTCAGAATTGAGGATGGTTTCGCCTCTAGTTTTCTCTCATGTTTCTTGTATTGAATGCTTATTTTGATGTTGATTACTTGAGTACTTGCGTTTGATTTCTTTCTTTATTGTTCTTTATCTTTCCATCCCCTTTCTAATCATGTCATTCACATGAAATTTTGAGTTCATTCATCTGTCCATGATTAGTGAGTAGTTTACTTAGGGTTTTAGAGGAAATGACTAGATCAGTATAGAACTAGAGTGTTTCCAGCTTGCTTAAGCTCTTCATGCTAGGATCTCTTTAGATTTGGTGTTCTTAAAGCTCATTTCATTCTAGCTATTTGAAATTTGATATATTGCATTCATCCACTTGTAAAGTGTTTGATGGAATGCTTGAATGAACCAAAATCTGAGATATGCTTGTCTATCCCAAGGGATTGGTTGCATAGAGGGTATATTGGCTAGGATAGATTGAATCTTAATGCCTGTTTGCTAGGATTCCGCTAACGAGAGTTATGTCTGATCTGTATCTTGCTTAGTTCATTGTCCACGATAGTGGCTGTGTTATCGTTGAATGTATTGCTTAGAGATCATTCTTAATAGTTTGTTAAGGAAGCTGGAAGTTCCTAGTGTAGCATTGATCATTGATCTGAATCCTCTTGAATCCTTATTTCTGTTCCCATTTATTGTTCTGTTCCCATTTATTGTTTTGTTCCCATTTTTCGTCTACTCTTGAATACTTATTCTGTCTTTGTTTTTGTTGCTATCGCTTTTAATTCAGTTTCTTGACACTTTGATGATCTTAATACTGGCTTGGATTAAGTTGATCTGTATAATTTCCGGTTGTTAGCATCACACCTATCATACTGCATCGACATGTTTACATTTTGTGATAGAATTTGATCTGATTGCACAAACCCATAAATATCTTAATTTGATCTGAATTATTTAGTTTTTGGGGAGATGCCTAAATGCTTGGATCCTCATCTGAAAAAGAAGTTTCTCAGAGATGTGAATCACTACTTCTAGGATGAACCATACCTATATAAGAGAGGGTCTGATGGATTGTTTAGATGATGCATAGCTGAATACGACGTCCAAGGAGTATTAGAGTACTGCCATGGTTCATCATACGGTGGTCATTTCGCAACATTCAAGACGGTCCAGAAGATTCTACAATCTGGGTTGTGGTGGCCAACTATGTTTAAAGATGCAGAGAGCTTCATATTAAAGTGAGATCCATATCAGGGGATGGGCAATATCGGCAAGCGGAATGAGATACTGTAGAACCTAATTTTAGAGATTGAAGTGTTTGACTGCTGGGGAATTGACTTTATGGATCCATTCAATACACCTTCGCACGGGAATAGATACATCCTTGTGGTTGTGGACTACGTGTCTAAGGAGGTCGAAGCAGTAGCTTGTCCTGCCATTGACGCTAAAGTTGTAGTCAAGCTATTCAAGAATATAATCTTTCTCAGGTTCGGAGTCCCGAGGGTTGTAATCAGTGATGGAGGCTCCCACTTCATCAACAAGCTGTTCGAGAATCTAATGAGGAAATATGGAGTTAAATACAAGGTAACTACACCTTATCACCTACAAACTAGTGGCCAAGTGGAGGCCTTGAACAAGCAAATAAAAGCCATACTTCAAAGGATTGTTGGTGTATCCAAGAGGGACTGGGCAGTGAAGCTAGATGATATGTTACGGGCTTACAGGACGGCTTACAAAACCCCCATTGGAAGGACTCCCTTCCAACTTTTGTGTGGTAAATCTTGCCACCTTCCTGTCAAGATCGAGTACAAAGCAATCTGGGCAACAAAGTACTTAATCTTTGATCTCAAGACAACTCAGGAGAAACAGCTCATAGGCTTGAATGAATTGGAAGAGATCAGATTCGACTCCTATTAGAGCTCGAAGATCTACAAAGAAAGGACCAAGGCTGCGCACAATAAGAAAATAGCACCCAAGAGGATCACATCTGGTGATCAAGTGCTTTTATTCAACTCTAGGCTTAAGCTGCTTCCTAGGAAACTGAAATCAATATGGTCTAGTCCGTTTAGAGTAAAGGAAGTCTTGCCGTATGGTGCAATCACGTTGACCAGCAATGGAGGAGATGAATTCACCGTAAATAGCCAGAGAGTGAAGCCTTATTTGGCCGACGAAACAATTTCTGAGAAGACTTCGGTACTTCTCGATGATCCGCCCCACCTCTGAATATGGTGAAGAGTCAAGCTTAGTGACTATAAACAAGCTCACTTGGGAAAAAATCCCATGGTATCCTTGTATATATGTGCTTGCAATTTTCTTTGTTTATTTAATGTTCCTTGTGTTTTAGGCTTAGGGGACGAGTTTGGAATGACATATGATCTGAGAGAAGCTGATTCTGAACACCGCAACATGAGCCTGACATATACACTAGATCGGATGGAGGTCGAGTCCAACTTCTCCACGGCGGATGAACCAAACTCGAGTCCAAGGCTCGACTAAACAAGTCGAGTGAGCTATGTCTGGACCCAGATCTCGCAAGCTCGATAACATCTCACTCGACCTTCTTGGATCAAGCTACCATTTGGCACATTGGCTAACCTCCACTCTAGCATGCAACATGGCAAGACCTAGGACGAGTTGACTAAAAATGGCCCCGAAACTCCTTTTTCCATCTCCAACACGGTACCAACTTCTTTCCTCCATTTGAAATACCATTACATATATGCTTTTGTTTGCTGATCTAGAATTCTCTTTCAAGGTTTTATACACACAAGAGGCTGTGTGATTTAAATTTAGGGGAGGGTTCTAGAGGATATTAACCATGTTTGCTTTGTTCTTAGTTTGATTCTCATTCATTGCATACATATCATAAATCCATTAAGATTTTTCAAATATCCATGTAGGATCGAGTCTAGTTTTGCATAGGGGATTATGATGATTATGCCTGTTTGAGCTTGCAGATTCATTGTGCTAGATTTACTGCCCTAGATATAAGTTGTTTGATGCACGCCTTCCATGTCTGAAATGTAAAATCGTACCATGTCAGGAAGGTTTAGTTTATGCATTCATGCCTAATTGAATCATGTTGTAATCTGATGCTAATCCTTGTTTAAGTGAAAACTGTAATCTTGAATGTTAATTATCGAGTATATGCATCAATTTTAAGCTTGTGGATTATAGAAAATATTTGGATTTCCTATATCATCATGCAATCTATCTTGTTAATCCAAATAGAATCCCACCATGCATTGTACCTTAGTTTAAACCATCCACTGCTTGTTGTGTGTTTCATGAGGTCTCTTTTCGGTTTAATCTTGGCAGAAAGTGTTAGGTGAGAGCCGACAAGAGCATGACTTCACGTATATCTAGTCCACGATTTTTGGACCAGATAGGATTAGGTGGTATTGATTCTGGGTATGGGAATGCTTATGTCTAAGTGGAAACACAATGAAAAGAAAGAACAAGAATGAAAAAGAAAATGCTAAGTAAAGATTGTCTAAAGGAGAAAGGGGGTGGAAAGTGTTTAAAGTGTTCTAGTAAAGGTTTTGGGTAGTGAAAATAAAGAAAAAAGAAAGAGAAAAGGTTCTATGTAAAGAAAAAGAAGAAGAAAAAAGAATAAGAAGAACTATGTGCTGTAATCGTTTAAGTCCCAAACCGCTAGAAGCTCTAAGTAGGTGAACCCCTTCCTTAGAATTGTGAATGGAAAAGCTTGTGAATAATCTTGGTGGCTAAAAAAAAAAGAATGAAACCTTGAATAAAAAGGGTAGACTAGGATCAGATTCCGGGTTTAGATTTCTAGGATGAAGCCGATGTGAGTATACGGGTAGATGAAGTCAAGTTTTTGTATGCGCCTATTGGTTCTCACCTTTAGCATTATGCTGAAGCTTAATCTATTTCATCGAGTGATCTCTGTGAATTGATTGACCAGTTACTATATTGAGATCATTCTAATCTCTAGACCTTACCCTTAGCTAAACGAGCTTTTAAATTGTTGCATATGCTCGGTTCACGGTTCTGTGCTTATTGAATGTTAAAAGCATAGGTTGAAGTGAATGCATGTGTAAGTTAAGGCTGAACTTATGCTAAATTGCTATTGACAAGGCTAATATTTTTGGAGTACGGCTTGTTTAGTTGTGCATCTTAGAACTTATATCTTGGACTGTGAGTTTAACATTCGTATCAGCTAGTTGTTGGCTATGCATCCCCGCTTTCACCCTCTCTTCCACCATGGTTTGGTTTGTTTGCTTAAGGGCAAGCAAGAACTAAGTTTTGGGGAGTTGATATGCATGATTTTACCATGTTTTAGAGTCTCATTTAGCTTAGTTTGCATGCATATTCACTGCATTCTCATCATTTTAGAGTCATTTTAGGTCTATATTGTATACTCTGCATTTGCATGGCACACCGAGGATTTTCTAGGTACTTTGGAGGCCTTTTGGATCACTTTGGAGTAGGACGAGACATAAAAGCTAGCACGGAACGCACTGGAGTATCTATCGTGATAAGAAGAACCAAATGCGGTCAAGGATCGGATAGCTCTGCTGCCCAGCTCGACCACCCTTGGTCGAGTTTGGAGTTCTGGAAGTGCAAAGGTAGACCTCGACCTAAGCACTTGACACACCAAGCCGAGTCTACGCACCACAACAAGTCCATAAAGAGACCTCGAGACATAGACTCGACCAGCCGGGTCGAGTCTGGGACTCAACTTCACCGTTAAGGCACAGATCGACTCTTTCCTCGATCGGCAGACCTCAAGTCGGCTTGGATGCAATCAAAGAAGGCACCACTCGACCTACGGACTAGATCGACACCTGGTTGAGTCACCTCCCCAAGCTTTATTTTATTGACTTTTTAATTGCGCGTTTTGACTTTTTAAGGGTTTTGGGTGTTGAACTATAAATACTCATGAACACTCAGAATTGAGGACGCTTTCGCCTCTAGTTTTCTCTCATGTTTCTTGTATCAAATGCTTATTTTGATGATGATTAATTGAGTATTTGCCTTTGATTTCTTCTTTATTGTTTTTGATCTTTCCATCACCTTTCTAATCTTGTGATTCACATCAAATTTCGAGTTTATTCATCTGTCCATGATTAGTGAGTAGTTTACTTAGGGTTTAAGAGGAAATGGCTAGATCAGTGTAAAACTATAGTGTTTCCAGCTTGCTTAAGCTCTTCATGCTAGCATCCCAAGGGATTGGTTACATAGAGGGTATATTGGCTAGGATATATTGAATCTTAATGCCTGTTTGCTAGGATTCTGCTAGTGAGAGTTACATCTGATCCCTGTCTTGCTGAGTTCATTGTCCACGAGAGGGGCTGTGTTATCGTTTAATCTATTGCCTAGAGATCATTCTTAATAGGTTGTTAAGTAAGCTGGAAGTCCTTAGTGTAGCATTGATCATTGATCTGAATCCTCTTGAATCCTTATTTCTGTTAATCGTTTATCGTTCTGTTCCCATTTTTCATCTACTTTGCTTGCTGAGTTGTTTACATATTTTACTGCTTATTATGTCTTTGTTTTTGTTGCTATCACTTTTAATTTGGTTCTGTGACACTTTGATGAACTGAATACTGGCTTGGATTAAGTTGATCCATATAATTTCCGATTGTTAGCATCACACTTGACTTGGATTGACACATATCATACTACATCGACATGTTTGCATTCTGTGATAGAATTTGATGTGATTGCATAAACCCGTAAAAATATTAATTTCAACACACCAAAGACAATGATCCATTTTAAGAAAGGGTTTTGATTAATAAAAGAGTTGAAACCAAATGAAAGTTTACAAATGGTTTAAATAAAAAAGACAAGCTAAAACCCTGGCCGAGTCTTCAATTCAGCAAATGGGCCCTTTTGTAAAGTGTAATCCAATTGCCTCATTAAAATCTTACTTGGAAAACCCATTGGGACAAAACCAAGTGAAGGAAAAAGAGTACAAATGGATTACACACCCATTTGCTGAATGCAAGTCAAGACCAATGTGGTAAGACTTTAATGATAATCTTCATGTGTTTCAATATGCCTAAGGAGTCCTCCAATAGCTTGGTTGAAGAGCTTGGTCCTTGATCTTGTCATAGCTCCTGCGGTTACATGCATGATATCATCTTCCTTGTGCTCCAAGTCTTCACTCGAATTGATGCTGGTCGAGTCTATGTGTCCAGTTCCATCTCTCTCCAGCTCCTCATCTTCACTCGAGCTATTTCCATCCGAGTGTATAGGTTGATTGTGTTACAAGCTATCCAATATCACGTCATCCTCCCCTTCTTAAAGAGAATTTGACCTCAAATCTGTTTCATATGCATGGATCGGAACCAAGTCAGAAACATTAAAGCTTGAACTCACATTATACTTACCTTGCAGATCGAGTTGATAGGCATTGTTGTTGATCCTTTTGACCACGGTGAATGGGCCATCAATCCTTGGCATGAGTTTAGATTTTCTTTCAGCTGAAAAACACCCCTTCCCTAGATGCACCCAAACTTGATTGCCCTCATTGAAAATAAGCTCACGTCTCCCTTTGTTTGCTGCTTTAGCATAAGCCTTAGTCTTAGTTTCAATGTTCAGGTTTGCCTTCTCATGTATCTGTTGCACAAGTTATGCTTTTCTTTTTCCATCTAAGCTAGTTCTTTCATACTCAGGTAAAGGTGTTAGATCCAATGGTGAGAAAGGATTAAAACCGTAAACAATTTGGAAAAGAGAAAATTTAGAAGCCGAATGCATTACATGATTGTAAGCAAATTCTACATGTGGCAAACAATCTTCCCAAGACTTTAAATTCTTTCTAATCAATGCACGCACAAGAGCGGACAAGGTACGATTAACAGCCTCAGTCTGACCATCAGTTTGAGGGTGACAAGTAGTAGAAAAGATTAACTTAGTACCTAGCTTTGACAACAATGTACGCCAAAAATGACTTAGAAATTTCGTGTCACAATTAGAAACAATAGTTCTAGGCATGCCATGCAATCTAACAACCTCCTTACAGAACATACTTGCTACATGAGATGCATCATCAGTCTTGTGACAAGCTATAAAGTGAGCCATTTTTGAGAATCTATCAACCACAACAAAGATTAAATCCTTACCAGTCCTAGTCCTAGGCAATCTTACCACAAAGTCCATAGATATATCAACCCAAGGATGTTCAGGAAAAGATAAAGGAGTTTACAAACCGTGTGGCTTGACTGTTGACTTAGCTTGTTTACAAGTAGAACATCTAGTACAGATTTGGTCTATATCCTTACGCATGTATGGCCAATAAAAGTGGTCTTGCATGACTTTGAGAGTCTTAGCCACGCCAAAGTGACCTATGAGACCTCCTCCATGTGCTTCCCTAACCAAAAGATCTCGAACAGAAGAGTTAGGTACACACAAGCTGTTCTCATAGAATAAGAAACCATCATGCTTAAAGTAATGACCAGAACCATGTTTAGAACAATCAGCAAATATGGTTTTAAAATCAGGGTCTTTGTCATAAAGTTCTTTCAAGTGTTCAAATCCCAACAGCTTGGTTTCAAGGGTAGAGAGTAGAGTGTACCTTCTTGACAATGCATCAGCAACCACATTGTCCATACCTTGTTTGTAGCGGATGACATAAGGAAAAGTTTCAATGAATTCCACCCACCTAGCATGTCTCTTATTGAGTTTGTGTTGCCCTTTGAGATGTTTAAAAGACTCATGGTTTGTATGAATCACAAATTCTTCTGGCCAGAGGTAATGCTGCCACGTTTGTAATGCTCGAACTAGTGCATACAACTCCTTATCATACGTGGGATAGTTGAGGGCATCTCCTCCAAGTTTCTCACTGAAATAAGCAATGACCTTCTTGAACGCTTGGAATGCATTCTCTTGAGCCTCAGTCCATTTACATCCAATTTCCTTTTTGATTATTTCTGTTAATGGGGCAGCTAAGGTACTAAAATCCTTCACGGACCTCCGATAGAACCCAGTTTTAACTTCACTTAAGGTTTTAGGCGTCGGCCATTCCCTGATTTTCCTCACCTTCTCCTCATCCACCTTAATACCATCTGCACTCACAAAAAAGCCTAGAAAAACAAGATTATTCGTGCAAAAGGTACACTTCTTTAGATTTGCATACAAACTTTCTTGTCTAAGCACTCCTAGAATTTTTCTAATATGTTCTATATGCTCATCTAAAGACTTGTTGTAGACTAGAATGTCATCAAAATAAACCACAACAAATTCACCTATGAATGCTCTAAGAACATGATTCATTAAGCGCATGAAAGTACTAGGTGCGTTTTTTAACCCAAATGGCATAACCAACCATTCATACAGCCCAAGCTTACTCTTAACAGCAGTTTTCCATTCATCCCCTTCTTTCATCCTAATTTGATGATAGTCACTTTTTAAATCTATTTAAGAGAACACAACAGAAACATATAACTCATCAAGCATATCATCAAGTCTAGGGATAGGATGGTGATACTTAACCGTTATGTTGTTGATTGCTCTACAATCAACACACATGCGCCAACTGCCATCTTTCTTTGGTACTAGAAGAACTGGGATAGCACATGGGCTCATGCTCTCACGAATATGACCCTTGGCAAGTAGCTCGTTTACTTGTTTTTGTAGCTCGTTAGTCTGGTAAGCGGGTCAGTTTGGTAGAGAGGCGCTTGGCACAAAGTCAATCTGATGTTCTATGCCTCTTATTGGAGGTAAGCCATTAGTGATTTCCTTAGGGAATATATCCGAAAAGTCTTGCAAAAGAGAAGTTAATTTGCTCGGTAGTACCGGCTCTAGATTAGTAATAGTAGACATAACTCCCTTAAAGACAAAAAGAAGCATAGGTTGCTTGGCTGTAAGGGCTTGCGATTTAGGAATCGACTTAATGTAGAAGTTGGAGGCCTTGCAGTCTTTATTTTCTGTCACAGGAATCTTGGTGAGGTGCAGCTGGTCCTTATAAACCTTGTGTGGTGACAAAGGCAGTAAAATGATTTTCTGGCCTTTATGAACAAACATGTGTCGATTGGCGGAACCATCGTGTATCACTTTCCTATCAGATTACCAGGGTCTCCCTAACAGAATGTGACTAGCCTCCATAGGAACTATAATATGATCTCCCTTGGATCGACTTGATTTGTTGAGGCAGAGACACGATAAGACTTGAGTAGACTCAAGTAGACGAGATCGATATATGAATCTTTGGATATAACACACCAAAAATTTGATTAACTCAGATATGACACACTGAATTCGGTTTCTGTTGGATATAACACACCAACATGAAAGACAAAGGAGAAACCCTTCTATTTTAATCAAAACTTGTTTAAGTCTTACAAGAGAAGAAAAAATGCTTAAATAATAAAAGGAAGCCACAAAATTGGTAGGGTTTTCTTTAAAAGTGGGCCTACTAATTATGCTAACAAATGGACTTTTTTGTTGGTGCAGCCCAAATGCCTAATAAAAAACTTTAGTGAGAAAATCCATTGGGACAAAACTCACTAACGGAAAAAGAGTGCATTTAGATCACACACCCTTATGCTAGTCTTCTTGAATACTCATGGAAAGCATCAATGTACGTTGAGCTTGAGGTTCTTCTTAATTATTAATTTGAGCAAGTAACCCTCCAATAGCTCTGTTGAATAGCTTTGTTCTAGATCGAGTCATTGGACCAGCTGGAACCTTCATTACATCGTCCATTATCCCTTCCTTCATGTCAGCAACATCACTCGAGTTTAGGTTGATCGAGTCGGTCGAGTCTTGTCTAAGCTGCCCATGATCACATCATCCCCTCCCTCTTGAAAAGGATTTGCCATCAAATCTGTTTCATCTGATAAAAGGTACAAGATCAGAAACATTGAAGCTAGAACTAACGTTGTACTCAATCTGGTAGGCGTTGTCACTGATCCGCTTGGTGACAGTGAATGGTCCATTAATTCGAGGCATGAGTTTGGACTTCCGCGCAGCTGGAAACAATCCTTGCCCAAGTGAACCCACACCAAATCGCCTTCCTTAAACAACATCTTACGTCGTCCCTTGTTGGCATGCTTGGCATATAATCTTCTCTTCTCCTCAATGTTGGCTCGAGCCTTCTCATGGATTTGCTTCACCAATTCCGCTTTCTTCTTGCCATCTAGACTAGTTCTTTCACTTAAAGGTAAAGAGATCAAGTCTAATGGAGAAATTGGATTAAATCCATAGACAATATGAAAAAGAGAGTATTTGGATGCAACATGTATGGCATGATTATAAGCAAACTCGACATGTGGTAAACAATCTTCCCAGGTTTTCAAGCTCTTCTTTATCAAAGCATGCAAGAGAGTAGACAAGGTCCTATTAACCACTTCTGTTTGACCATCAATTTGCGGATGACATGTTGTTGATAATAAAAGCTTAGTGCCTAATTTAGACCACATGGTTCTCCAAAAGTGACAAAGGAACTTAGTAGGGTCTAGGATGCTTTGTAGTAGTCAATCCAAGCTTTTTGACCATTGTTTTACTAGCTACATTGGTGCAACTCCCTCCATCAATGATAAGGCTGCAAACCTTTCCCTGAACTAAATATCTTGTATGGAATAGATTTTCTCGTTGCCTTTCTTCTTCTGGCTTTGGTTGCACACTCAATGATCGTTTGGCCACTATCAGATTCCCAAGTACTGGTAGCTCCACGTCTTCTTCTGAAGAACTCAATTCTGGTCACTCATCCTCAGATTCTAAACTCAATTCTGGCCACTCATCCTCAGATTCTATCTCTCCACTTGCTTGTATCACCATCACTCTCTTATTTGGACATTCATTCGCATAATGTCCAAGCCCCTGACAATTGAAACACTTGACATCACGAGCTCGAGTTTTTGGTTGACTCGTTGAAGTACTTGGTTTCTCATTCCCCTTTAGACCAACCGTAGCCTTGTAGTCCTTGGAGAAGGTGGGTTTTTCTTCTCGTGGGTGGGTGGTTCTTTGCTGTCCATTGGGACCAAAACTAACTCGATTAGACCCTTTCATCTTAAGTTGTGGTTCTATCAATGTAGCCTTGTGAAGCATATGTTCTAAATATGCATAGTACTCCATCTCCATTATGTCTTGAATTTCTCTGTTGAGTCCCCCTAAAAACCTTACCATTGTAGCTTCCCTATCCTCACGCATATCAACTCTAATCATTATTGTTTCCATCTCTTGAAAGTATTCTTCAACAGATTTGCTACCTTGGCTTAACCTCATTTGCTTTTGGTGGAATTCTCTGTGATAGTGGCTAGGAACAAAACACCTTCTCATAAGTGTTTTCAGTCCTAGCCAAGTGTTGATGGGCTCTTCTCTATTAAGTCTCCTTGAACTTACAGTTTGATCCCACCAGCTAAGAGCGTAATCACAAAACTCAGTGGAAGCCACTCTAACCTTGTTAGCTTCTGTATATGGCTGACAATAAAAAACTATCTCAATTTTCTTTTCCCACTCTAGATAGGCATCAGGATCATTCTTTCCATAGAATGTTGGTATCCAAAGCTTGAGTCCATTCAGTTGATCATGAGCTTGTCGTCTAGCACCCCTCAGGCGCCTTCTACTCCTCTAGCTGTGATCAGTTGAATTTCTTCGTGTACTATAATACTCTTCAGCCACTGGGTCGCGTACGTGTTCAAGACCTTCTGGGTGCCGTGTTCTACCCCTTTCTCTTCTAGAGCCTCGTTCAGAAGTTCTTATCTCTTGCCTGAAAGCTTAGAACTTGGCATTCACCAACTGCTCCATATTTGTTGTTATTGCTTCAATTTGCAACTTATTGTCGGCTGAGTTGCTAGCTTCTGCATCATCATGAACCATGTTCCTGAAAGAAAACACACAAACAGAGTCACCAGTAACAAGTCTCTAAAGCCCTAATAGTTGTTCGAATAAGATTTAAATGCAGACCAAAAGAAAGATTTTGAACCCTAATTGCTTGCAGACGACAAATTTTGAAACCCTAATGCTTGCAAACAACAAATTCGAACCTTAATGCTTGCAGACAACAAATTTTGAATCCCTAATGCTTGCAGACTAACAAATTTGATTAGCTCTGTGATGGACCTAAACAATTCAACACGTTTTCTAGATGCATAACAGAATTAGATGATCAAATTTTGTTCTAAAACACATAAGAAAAGAAAAAAGAAAAAAGAAAAAAAAATCTAAAATTGGAAGAGTAGGGATCAAGAACTTAACTTTCAAGTCAGCTCTGATACTAGTTAATATGATTTCCCTTGGATCGACTTGATTTGTTGAAGCAGAGACATGATAAGACTTGAGTAGACTCAAGTAGACGAGATGGATAGATGAATCTTTGGATATAACATACCAAAGATTTCGATGAACTCAGATATGACACACTAAATTCGGTTTATGTTGGATATAACACACCAACATGAACGACAAAGCAGAAACCCTTCTGTTTTAATCGAAAATTGCTTAAGTCTTACAAGAGAAGAAAACGTGCTTAAATAATAAAAAGAGGCCACGAAACTGCTAAGGTTTTCTTTAAAAGTGAGCCTACTAATTATGCTAACAAATAGGCCTTTTGTTGGTGCAGCCCAAATGCCTCATTAAAAACCTTAGCGAGAAAACCCATTGGGACAAAACTCACTAAAGGAAAAAGAGTGCATTCAGACCACACACCCATATGCTAGCCTTCTTAAATACTCATGGAAAGCATTAAGGTACGTTAAGCTTGAGGTTCTTCTTGATTATGAATTTCAGCAAGTAACCCTCCAATGGCTTTGTTGAATAGCTTTGTTCTGGATGGAGTCATTGGACAAGCTGGAACCATCATTACATCGTCAATTGTCCCTTCCTTCATATCAGCAACATCACTCGAGTCTAGGTTGATCGAGTCCATGGGTCGAGTCTGGTTTTGGCTTATTTCAGAAACGTCACTCGAGCTCAGGTCGGTCGAGTCTGGTCTAAGCTGCCATTGATCACATCATCCCCTCCCTCTTGAAAAGGATTTGCCATCAAATCCGTTTCATCTGATAAAAGGTACAAGATCAGAAACGTTGAAGCTAGAACTAACGTTGTACTCAATCTGGTAGGCGTTGTCACTGATCTGCTTGGTGACAGTGAATGGTCCATCAATTCGAGGCATGAGTTTGGACTTCCGCGCAGCTGGAAAACAATCCTTGCCCAAGTGAACCCACACCAAATCGCCTTCCTTAAACAACATCTTACGTCGTCCCTTGTTGGCATGCTTGGCATATAATCTTCTCTTCTCCTCAATGTTGGCTCGAGCCTTCTCATGGATTTGCTTCACCAATTCCTCTTTCTTCTTGCCATCTAGACTAGTTCTTTCACTTAAAGGTAAAGAGATCAGGTCTAATGAAGAAATTGGATTAAATCCATAGACAATATGAAAAAGAGAGTATTTGGATGCAACATGTATGGCATGATTATAAGCAAACTCGACATGTGGTAAACAATCTTCCCAAGTTTTCAAGCTCTTCTTTATCAAAGCATGCAAGAGAGTAGACAAGGTCCTATTAACCACTTCTGTTTGACCATCAATTTGCGGATGACATGTTGTTGATAATAAAAGCTTAGTGCCTAATTTAGACCACATGGTTCTCCAAAAGTGACAAAGGAACTTAGTATCCCTATCTAACACAATGGTTCTAGGCATTCCATGCAACCTAACAATCTCTCTAAAGAACATGTTGGCAATGTTCAATGCATCATTTGTTTTATGACAAGCTATAAAGTGAGCCATTTTAGAGAAACTATCAACCACAACAAATATTGAGTCCTAGGAAATCCAACAACAAAATCCATGGGAATGTCGGTCCAAGGATGCATAGGAATAGGGGTAGGGGTATACAAACCGTTAAACTAAACCTTAGACTTAGTGTGTTTACAATTGAGACAGCGGTTACACACTCGTTCTACATCTTTCTTCAAATGAGGCCAATAGAAGTGTTCCTGCACAATTTTGAAGAGTCTTGGCAATGAAAAAATAGCTAATCAAGCCTCCTCCATAAGTTTCCCTAACTAACAAATCCCGAAGAGAACTGTTAGGAGTACACAGGCGATTCTCATAAAATAAAAAACCTTCATGCTTATAGATTTTCCCTGCAGCGAACTTAGCACAAGCCTTGAAGATATCCTTAAAATCGACATCAGTTTCATACAACTCTTTAAGGTGTTCAAATCCTAACAACTTAACTTCCAAAGTTGAAAGGAGTGTGTACCTTCGAGAGAGTACATCTACAACCATATTTTCTTTACCTTGTTTATATCATATGACATATGGAAAGGTCTCAATAAACTCCATCCCGCGGGTCGTGGGTCGAGTCTGGTCTGAGTTGCCCATGATCACATCACTACAGTCATAAACCATGCACTCTTTTTCCCCTGCCAAGTTTTTCTCCCATGTGATTTTTCTTGGCAAGGTTTATAATGAGGCAATGGGTTATGAGTCTCCAATCTTAGCCTTCGTTCATTACAACTAAGCTTGAGGGAGAGTATTGATCAAACCTATCTATCTTTCCCATCAAGAATATCACTCGAGTTGAGGTGGATCGAGTCGCTAGGTCGAGTCTGGCTTTGGCTGCCAATGATCACATCAGAAGCGTCACTTGATGTTGTGGGTCGAGTCCATGAGTCGAGTAGCCCTTCAGGTTGCTTTGTGATCATCAAACTCGACCCATCTGGTTGAGTGTTAGGGTCTAGTGCTATTAGCCACACTTTGTAGCCATTGGAGGTCGTTCCAACAAATGACCAACGACTCTTTTCTCTTTGTGGTCCCAAAAGCATGACCAAACATGTTTTATGCTTTATTGTATTTTCTTTGATTATGGCGATTCATAAAGCCTTTCTTCTCTATTTCAACTATGTACTCAGACCATTAATGGATTAAGCCCTTAGGGGCAGAGTTTCTCCAACTCTCTCTAAAACTCTCTATTCTCTCAGTCCTAATTATCTCCATTTCCTCCATTCTTCTTATCAAACTTTCTATTCTCTTAATTATTCCGCACAATCCAACAAAAGGTGGCTAAGCACACTTTCTCATGATAAAGTGACCTTACATTGCGTTGAACTTAGCTCAAAGAGATCACATGTGTAAAAGTATGATATGAACATGGATAGATTTAAGGATCATGCTCGACTTCATAACTTAACCACCGTTGATCATGACGGGTTCACCAAAAGATATAGCTTCTAGGTTGAGTGAAAATTGATCGTCTTGCAACCTTTTACACCACCTAAAGTTGGCTTAGCACACTTGCTCATGTCAAAGTGACCTTAGATTGCGTTGAACTTGGCTAAAAGAGATCACATTTTAAAAGTATAATATGAACATGGATAGCTCTAAGGATCAAGCTCGACTTCATAACTCAACCACAGTAGCTCTTGCGGGTTCAACAATAGACATAGCTTCTAGATTAAGGGAAGAATGACAGTGTTGCAACCTCTAACATGACCTTAAGTTGGCTTAGCACACTTGCTCATGTAAAAGTTCACTTACATTGGTGTTGAACTTAGCTAAAAGAGATCACAAGTGTTGAAGTATGATATGAACATGTATAGCTCTAGGGATCAAGCTCGACTTCATAACTCAACCACTGTAGCTCATGCCGGGTTCAGAATAGACATAGCTTCTATATTAAGGGAAAAAAGACCGTGTTGCAACCTATAATACCACCCAAAGTTGGCTTAGAACATTTGCTCATATCAAAGTGACCATAGATTGCGTTAAAATTGGCTAAAAGAGATCACATGTGGAGAAGTATGATATGAACATTGATAGCTCTAATGATCAAGATCGACTTCATAACTATACCACAATGGCTTATGACGGGTTCACTAATAAACATAGATTCTACATTAATGAAAGAATGACTATGTAGCAAACCTATAAGACCACCCAAAGTTGGGTTAGCACACTTTCTCATGTCATAATGACCTTACATCACGTTGAACTTAGCTCAAAGAGTTCACATGTGTAGAAGTATGATATGAATATGGATAGCTCTAAGGATCAAGCTCGACTACATAACTCAACCCTAGTATCTCATGTCGGGTTCACCAAGAGACATAACTTCTAGATTAAGGGAAGATTGACCGTGTTGCAACCTATAACACCACCCGAACTTGGCTTAGCACACTTGTTCATGTCAAAGTGACCATAGATTGCATTGAACTTAGCTTAAAGAGATCAGCTGTTTAGAAGTATAATATGAAGATGGATAGTTATATGGATCAAGCCTGACTTTATAACTCAAGTATTGTAGCTCATGATGGGTTCACAATAGACATAGCTTCGAGATTAAAGGAAGAATGACCGTGTTGCAACCTATAACACCTCCCAAAGTTGGCCTAGCGCACTTGCTCATGTCAAAGTGACCTTAGATTGCGTTGAACTTAGCTAAAGAGATCACATGTGTAGAAATATAATATGAACACGAATAGTTCTAAGGTTCAAGCTCGTCTTCATAACTTAACCATTGTAGCTCATGTCGGGTTCACGAGTAGACATAGTTGTTAGAATTACGAAACCATAGTGAAGAAAGAATGAAGAACTCGAGAGTAAAGTGACATAGAGTATAGCCAAAAAATTTCTTTCTTTCAACTTAATCTTTTACCAATGTAGAGTGGCCTTGAAATAGGCGGAATACAATGTTGTTTCAGTCGTAAACCTAGCCGCAATGACAAAAAGGAAGGAAACAAAGTTTTGGGATCCGCAAGGCATGATAGTGACCTCTCATGGTCTTGATCCGAGAGAAAAGCAAGTCACATGTTTCTGTTGGCCTCCAATGGTCTTCTAGCTTCAACGGTCGGCTCTTAGGCTTCTAAAAAGTCAGCTTAGTCAACCAAAAGAATGAGCTTCATGGGCTTCAATCGCATGTAGAAGAAAACCAACAAAAACCAAAATGTTGACTTTTTCGGATACGACTGTTGACCAGTCTGCGTTACGTTAAGACTCGACCTGCGGTACGTAAAGGCTCGACCCACGGTATATGTTTCACGTCTTACGGTACGTGAACATTGTACCCGTGCTGAGCTTGACCCATCTGCTTCTTGTGGTACATGTTTGTCTTGTTCTGCGGTACACGATCCTCGAACCACCCACTTCCTATGGTACATGTGTGTCTCGGCCTGTAATCCTCGACCCATCTGCTTCCCACAGTACATGCATGTCTCAGCCTGCGGTCCACGATCCTCGATACATGATCCGACCGTTGACTTTTCTAACGTCTGTTGATCACACCCGCGGTACACAATCCTCGACCTGGTTGCTTCCCATGGTCCGTGCCTCACTTTTTGTTGACTTTTCCAGCGACCGTGGACTTTCCACCAAACATATTTTTCTTTCTTTTATCTTGTCCAACCTTTGCTCCTTTATTCATCTTGATCAATAATAGCTTCTAGATTAAGGGAAGAATGACCGTGTTACAACCTATAAGACGACCTTAAGTTGGCTTAGCACACTTGCTCATGTCAAATTTAACTTACATTGTGTTGAACTTAGCTAAAAGAAATCACAAGTGTAGAAGTATGCTATGAACATAGATAGCTCTAAAGATCAAGCTCGAATTCATAACTCAACCACAGTAGCTCATGCTGGTTTCACCAATAGACATAGCTTCTATATATTAAGGGAAGAATGACCTTGTTGAAACATGTAACACGACCTAAAGTTAGATTAGCACACTTACTCATGTCAAATGAACTTACATTGCATTGAACTTAGCTCAAACAGATCACATATGTAGAAGTATGATATGAACATGGATAGCTCTAAGGATCAGGCTCGACTTCATAACACAACCACAGTAGCTCATGATGGGTTCACCAATAGACATAGCTTTTGATTTAAGGAAATAATGACCGTATTGCAACCTATAACACCACACAAAGTTGGCTTAGCACACTTGCTCATGTCAAAGTGACCTTAGATTGCATTGAACTTAGCTCAAAAAGATCACATGTATAGAAGTATGATATGAACATGGATAATTGTAAGGATCAAACTCGACTTCATAACTCGACAACCATAGGTGATGCTGGGTTCACCAATAAACATATCTTCTAGATTAAAGGAATAATGATTGTGTTGAAACCTCTAACACCACCCAAATTTGGCTTTGCACACTTGCTCATGTCAAAGTAACCTTAGATTGCGTTGAGCTTAGCTAAAAAATATCACATGTGTAAAACTATGATATGAACATGGATAGCTCTAAGGATTAACAAGCTCGACTTCATAACTCAACCACAATAGCTCGTGACGGGTTCACCAACTGGTATAACTACTAGAATAAGAGAAGAATGACCATGTTGCAACTATAACACAACTCAAACTTGTCTTAGCACACTTGGTCATGTCAAAGTAACCTTAGATTGCGTTGAACTTCGCTAAAAAAGATTATATGTGTAAAAGTATGATATTAACATGGATAGCTCTAAGGATCGACAAGTTCGACTTCATAACTCAACCATAATAGCTCATGACAAGTTCACCAATTGGTATAACTTCTAGAATAACAGAAGAATGACCATGTTGCAATCTATAACACAACCCAAATTTGGCTTACCACACTTGCTCATGTTAAAGTGACCTTATATTACGTTGAACATAGCTCAAAGAGATCACATGTGTTGAAGTATAATATGAACATGGATAGCTCTAAGGATCAATCTCGACATCATAACTCAACCACAATAGCTCATGTCGGGTTCACCAATAGACATAGCTATTAGATTAAGGGAAGAATGATCGTGTTGCAACCTATAACACCACCCAATGTTGACTTAGCACACTTTCTCATGTCAAAGTGACCTTAGATTGCATTGAACTTAGCTAAAAGAGATCACATGTGTAAAGTTATGATATGAACATGGATAGCTTTAAGGATCAACCTCGATTTCATAAGTCCACCACGGTACGTCATTACGGGTTCACCGATAGACATAGCTTCTACATTAAGCGAAGAATGACCGTGTTACAACCAATAACACCACCCAAAGTTGGCTTAGCACACTTGCTCATGTAAAAGTGACCTTAGATTGCGTTGAACTTAGCTAAAAGAGATCACATTTGTAAAAGTATGATATTAACATCGATAGGTCTAAGGATCAAGCTCGACATCATAACTCAACCACAGTAGCTCATGCTTGGTTCACCAATACACATAGCTTCTAGATTAAGGGAAGAATGACCGTGTTGCAACCTATAACACCACACAATGTTTGATTAGCACACTTACTCATGTCAAAGTGACCTTAGATTGCGTTGAACTTAGCTAAATAAGATCACATGTGTAGAAGTATAATATGAACATGGACAGCTCTAAGGATCAAGCTCGACTTGATAACTTAACCAGAATAGCTCATGATGGGTTCATCAATAGACATAGCTTCTAGATTAAGGGAAGAATGACCATGTTGCAGTCTAAAACACCATCCAAAGTTGGCTTAGCATGCTTGCTCATATCAAAGTGACCTTATATTACGTTAAATTTAGCTAAATGAGATCACATGTGTAGAAGTATGATACGAACATAGATAGCTCTAAAGATCAAGCTCGACTTCATAACTCAACCATAGTGTTAGAATTTGAAGGAGATACTTACAGAAATATTGAAAGAATGAGAGAAAGAGAGAAAGAGAACCGAGACAAGAGAAGATTCAATTTTTCATTGCATAATTGTATATTTACATTTGTTGTCTTACAAGATATTTATAGAGAGACAACATGTGAGTAATGGTCACAAGCCTTAGCCTCAGTCCTTGTTGGTCTTCGAGGATGACAGAGACAAGTGGAGATCCCAAGGTTATGTTGACCCAAGCCTTGATGTCCTTTTCTTCTCGTATTTGGCAAAAAGAGGAGAGTCACATGTCTTCAAGAGCTCCATTGGTCATGTGCCTCTCCTTAGGACTCAACTAGACATTTGTAACAAGTCTTTACACCACTAGAAAGCCAAATCCGCATTATTCAAATTGTTGACTTTTTTAGTGGTCGTTGACCTGTCTGTTGACCGTACCGCGGTACATGGTTTCTTGACCCGCGGTACGTGTTCCTTTGACCCACGGTACGTGTTCCTTTAACGTGCGGTACGTGTTCCTTCGACCTGCGGTATGTCTTCCTCGACCGGATGCCTTCCCGCGGTACATGATCCAATTGTTGACGTCTGCTGCTACCGTTGACCTGTCCTGCAAAATGCGTTCCTCCGACCTATGGTACGTGCCTCTCTACCCGCGGTACATGCCTCTCGACGTAATTCTTTCTCGCGGTTCACCATCCTATTTGTTGACTTTTGCTGCTGTCGTTGACTCGACCCACAGTATGTGTTTTCTCGACCCGCGGTACGTGCCTCTCGATCCGATGCCTTACCGCGGTACATAAAAACCCGACCGTTGACTTTATTGACCTTTCGTTGACGTTATTGAACCTTTATTCTTTATTTATCTTGATAAATACTCCCCCTCAAGCTTAACCATAAATGGACATGTTGGTTAAGCTTGGAAGACCCGAGACTTACACCTCATTAAAAACTTTGGAGAGAAAACTACGTGGGACAAAACTCAACAAAGGGAAAAAGAGTGTGTAATTCCCGGGAAAAGGGAACTTTGATCAAGGTCTTGTGAGGTCCACGAGTCCGAGCTTGTTGTAGATGTGATCACAAACTTTGAGACTCACAGCTTTAGTGAAGATATCCGCCAATTGATCTTCAGTCCTTGTGTAACACGGAAGAGTTACTCCTTCCTCAATCTTTTCCCGAAATTTGTGGCAATCTAACTCAATGTGTTTTGTCCTTTCATGAAACACGGAGTTAGATGCGATATGTTTTGCGGCTTGATTATCACAGTGCATGATGATTGACTTGGAGGATTCAATACCAAGATCTTTGAGGAGCCTTTAACCATGTCAATTTGTTTGTAAGTTTTTTCATTGTCCGGTACTCGGCCTAGGCACTTGAACAAGAGACCACTTTTTGCTTCATCGTCTTCCAAATCACCAAATTTCCTCCAATGAAAGTGCAATAACCCGTTGTAGACTTTCTATCATTCCTATCACCAGCCCAATCCGCATCACAATACCCCACAATCTCGGTGTTATTGTTCTTGCCCATCCATATACCACAACCCGGACTTCCTTTGAGATACCTTAAGATCCATTCCACCATGCTCCAATGATACATCGTTGGTACTTGCATGTGTTGGCTCACTTGATTTACGGCATAACATATGTTCGGTCTTGTTATAGTCAAGTAGATGAGTTTGCCAACAAGCCGGCGGTATTGAGATGCATCTTCATATGGCTCATAATTTTCTCCCCCTTTCGACTGACCTTGTAGCCATCTTCAAGAGGTGTCTTGGCTGGTTTAGACCCTATCCTCCCTATTTCATGCAGAAGATCAAGAGTATACTTTCTTTGAGAGAGAAAGAGGCCTTCCGAAGAACGACACACTTCAATTCCTAAAAAGTATTTTAGTTCACCAAGATCCTTAATGTCAACACAGATTTAATACAAGCTTTGGTAAAAGAGATACCGTCCTTATCATCACTGGTTATGATCAAGTCATCTACATAGATGAGGACTTGGTGAATCCTCTTTCTTTGAGTGTGGCACTAAGTTTTTGGTACCAAGCTCATGGTGATTGCTTAAGTCTATATATAGCCTTCATAAGGCGAAGAACTTTTCCAGGTTGTATCGCATTTTCAAGACCCGGATGTGGATGCATGTAGACTTCATCTTCAAGCTCACCTTGAAGGAATGCATTCTTGACATCCATCTGCCATAGATCCCACTCAAGGTTAGGAGCCAAAGATAACACAACACGTACCGTATGTAGCTTGACTACAGGCGCAAACGTATCGGTGTAGTCTTCGCCATATGTTTGAGTAAAGCCTCGTGCAACCAAGCGGGCCTTGTGCCATTCTATGTCACCATTACTCTTGTATTTAATGGTGAATATCCAGCGAGACGTGACCGCCTTCTTCCCGGGTGGTAAATCCATTTCAACCCACATATGATTGCGTTTCATGGCTCATTTTTTATCACTTATCGCATCCTGCCACACTTTGTGCTCTTTGGCCTCATCATAGCTCTTAGGTATCTTTTCAAGATCAATTTTGCCAAGAAATGATTGATGTTCACATGTCAAAAGGGCAAGAGAACAAAACGCTTGAATAGGATGAGCCACGACTTTATTGTTGTAGTAGACACGGGTATTGACCCAATTGGATGGATCCTTCCGAAGTCTAGTACTTCGTCTTAAGGGAGGAATTAGTGTGTCATTGTGAAGATCACCAATCTGATCGGGTTCTTGTGAGGTGAATTTCTCGGCCGGATCATCATTGCTTTGTCTAGGTTGATCATTTGTATTGTCATTCATTTGGTTGGATTGATCATCCATATGTTCGGATTGGTCAGCAATGTGTCCGGATTGGCCAGCCGTATTGTCATCCGGTCGTCCGGATTGCTCTTGCAGTACGTCCGGATCTCGATATGACCCATCCATTTTCTCATCCGCCGAGCCAGCATTCCGAAGGCCTTCCAATATGTATTTCAGGCTTTCAGCTCTATCTGATGAATAATGGGCTAAGTCTTTTAGTTCATTCCAATTCTCCACATCATGATAACCTTTGCTTTCAATGAATTTCACATCTCTTGAAATCACGACCTGCCTTGTGGTTGGATTGTAACACTTGTAGCCTTTTTGAGTTGTGCAGTAACCAATGAACATACATCTTGTACTTTTCTCATCCAACTTGTCCCTATGTTCTGGTACGAACACATAGCAAACACATCCAAAAACTCATAAATGATTAAAGGATAGTTTTGTGTTATTTAGTACCTCAAATGGTGATTTGTCTTTGAGAACTTTTGTTGGGTTCTGGTTGATCAAATAGCATGCGTTTATCACTCGTGTGAAACATCATTGATCTAGCCACCTCCATTAAGTGACGATTCTTCCTTTCCACCACTCCATTTTGTTGTGGTGTGTAGGGACAGCTTGTTTGGTGCTCTATTCCATTCTTTGCTAGGTATTGTTTGAACCTTTGACTCATGTACTTTCCACCATTATCTGATCGCAAACTTTTCACATTAGAATTGTAATGATTAGTTACATATGGGTGAAAGTTGACAAATGCATTATAAACGCGATCTTTTGATGGTAAAAGAGTTAGCCAAGTGAATTTTGATTTCTCATCTATGAATGTCACAAAATATTTTTAATTATCTCTAGACAAGCAAGGTGAAGACCATACATACGAATGAACCAATTCATAGCATTTTTCATAATTTGAAGTTTATTTGGAAATACAGGCCTCACATTCAAGATTATCAAAAGAACTATTTGGCAATATTAATTCAAAAGCTCTACTATGCGGATGGCCTAATCTAGTGTGCCATATGACATTAAAACTACTAGCAAGTACAGAATTTAAAGAAGATTTATTTGTGTCTTCAAGCACATAAAGCCCTCCTTGAGTTACGCCACTTCCAAGAATTGATCCGGTCTCAATATCCTGAAACTTCACATCATTAGGACTAAAGATAGCATTGCAATTTAAATCATTGGTGGTTTTATGAACCGACAAAAGATTTTATGTAAATCTCGAAAGATAAAAGGCTTTGCTACTCTTTTTAAATAATTATAAGTCTCCAATACCCTTCAAAAAAACCTTATGACCATTTGCAACTATTATAATACCAATGGCCAATTTAATATTGTGTATAAGACTCGGGTCACATATCATATGATGAGATGCACCCGAATCCACAACTAAGTGATGTAATCCTTACAAGATCGGAACTTCAGAAGGAGGAAAAGGGATAGGTTGAGCTTAAAAGAAATCGGATGAGGGCTTCCAAAACTCGAAGGTGGATCGTTAGGTCGCACAAGAGTTGCGGAAGACTCTTGATATTCCGTTTAGACTTTGGATATTACGCACCAAAGACAAATAACCATTTTCATGAAAGGTTTTTGATTAAGAAAAGAGTTGAGAAACAAATGGGAGATTACAAGTGCTTAAATAGTAGACGTGAAAAACCCTAATGACCCTAATAAATAAAGTAGTTGGAGTAGTTGGAGTAGTTGGAGTAGTTGGAGTAATTGGAGTAGTTGGTAGTTGAGAAGCAACATTAACTCTTCTTTGTCTCCAAATTGGGCCAAGTCCTTTAAATGGGCCGAATCTTCTAATTCAACAAATGGGCTCTCTTGTCTAATGTAATCCAATTGCCTCATTAAAACCTTACTTGGAAAACCCATTGGGACAAAACCAAGTGAAGGAAAAATAGTACAAAAGAATCACATACCCATTTGTTGAATGCAAGTCAAAACCTTTGTGGTAAGACTTGAATGATGTTCTTCTTGACCTTCAATACGCCTAAGGAGTCCTCCGATAGCTTGGTTGAAGAGCTTGGTCCGTGATCTTGTCATAGCTCCTGCGGGTACATGCGTGATAACCTCCTCCTTCCGCTCCAAGTCTTCATTCGAACTGTGCCCATCCGAGTGTATAGGTTGGGAGTGTTCCATGCTATCCAGTATCACATCACTAAGGGTTTTGGAGCTTTAAACATAAGCAAAGCGTTACTGGATTCCTTGAGTTATGTGAGTGATTTAATGAGGGAATCAAGGTTGAGGCGTCTCTCTGCTTCTTGAATAGTCGCATTATGAGCAAGCCCGAAGTCCACTTCCATGGGTGTAGGTCCGTTGAAAGTTGGTTCGAATTGACTAGCTACATCAGCCGGCTTGACATTGTTGGCCCAAGCCTGGTTTTTGAATTTGTGCGGTACACGATCCAATTGTTGACTTCTGCTGCTACCGTTGACCTGTCCTACTGTACGCGTTCCTCCGACTAGTGGTATGTGCCTCTCTACCTGTTGTACATGCCTCTCAACCTGATGCCTTCCCACAGTACACGATCCGATTAGTTGACTTTTGCTGCTGCCGTTGACTCGACCCACGGTATGTGTTTTCTCGACCCGCGGTACGTGTTTCTCGACACGATGCCTTACCGCGGTACGTGCCTCTAGACCCGATGCCTTACAGCGGTACATGAAAACCTAACCGTTGACTTTATTAAAACTTTATTCTTTATTCATCTTGATCAATACATAGTAGCTCATGACGGGTTCGCAATAGCCATAACTTCTAGATTAAGGGAAGAATTGATACGATCCCACAAAGGAATCTATACCAATTTTGGCACTTGGAGGATCTGGAGTAGATATGCTCGACTTGGAGACAACAAACAAACTCAAAGACTAGATGATGGAATGATTGACGCTACAAAAGGTTGCGGGAAGGTGTTTTGATAAGTCGGAAAAAGATCAAACTTCGACAAACTAAAAAAAGATCCATGATCTATGCTTAAAGAGGTTTTAAATAAAAAGATAGATGAGTTCTACAATGGAGTTCACAAAAATATAAAGGAAAGAAGAAGAAGAGACAAAGCCTTAAGTCAGGAGCTGGACTTTATAGATAATATTCCCAATAGACTTCTGATCATTTTCTGGCCCTAAAATCTTGTAAAATCCACTTGTTGGCACTTGGAGTCTTAAGCCACGTTTTTGAACCTGTAATGGGCTTAAAACTTATTAACCAAAAGAGTCTCTTGATAGTGTAGCCCAAAAGTCTCATTAAAAATCTTAAGGAGAAAACTCAAGGGGATAAAACTCACTTAAGGGAAAAAGAGTGCAATCGAGTTACACACTCTTTGGTTAATCTTCTTGAATGCTCATCTCAAGCATCAAGGTATAAATGTACTGCATTTGATCGCTCTTCTCCTTGGTTGCATAGCCATTTCCATGTCCCATTACTGCTGAAGTTGAACTCGAGCTGCACCAGTTGAGTCTTGAGGTCGAGTTTAAAGTAGAGATACGATATATCATATCAATAATGACCGTGTTGCACCCTATAACACCACCCAAAGTTGACTTAGCAAACTTGCACATGTCAAAGTGACATTACATTGCATTGAACTTCGCTAAAAGAGATTGGATGTGTAAAAGTATGATATGAACATCGATAGCTCTAAGGATTAAGCTCGACTTCATAACTCAACAACAGTAGCTCATCATGGGTTCATCAATAGATATAGCGTCTAGATTAAGGGAAATGACTGTGTTGCAACTTATTACACCACCCAAAGTTGGCTTAGCACACTTGCTCATGTCAAAGTGACCTTAGATTGCGTTGAACTTAGCTCACAGAGATCACATACGTAAAAGTATGATATGAACATGGATAGCTCTAAGGATCAAGCTTGACTTCATAACTCAACCACAATAGCTTAAGATGGGTTCACCAATAGACATAGCTTCTACATTAAGGGAATAATGACCATGTTTCAACCTATAACACCACCCAAAGTTGGCTTCCCACACTTGCTCATGTCAAAGTGACCTTAGATTGCGTTGAACTTAGCTCAATGAGATCATATGTGTAGAAGTATAATATGAACATGGATAGCTCTAAGGATCAAGCTCGACTTCATAACTCAACCACAGTATCTCATGACGGGTTCACTAATAGACATAGCTTCTAGATTAAAAGAAGAATGACCGTGTTGCAACCTATAACACCACCCAATGTTGACTTAGCACACTTGCTCATGTCAAAGTGACCTTAGATTGCGTTGAACTTAGCCCAAAGAGATCACATGTATAGAAGTATGATATGAACATGGATAGCTCTAAGGATCAAACTCGGCTTCATAACTCAACCACAAAAGCTCATGCCGGGTTCACCCATAGACATAGTGATATAACTAGAGCTGAACATGGATAGCTCGAGATCATTAATACAAGCTATGATAACATGATAACACTCTGGTCTCGTCCAAAACAAGCTGAAAATGGTACATGTGATGAGGATGAACATTCAGCAATACACCATTCACTTATTTGTCAAGATAAGGAGATGGAACAGTCCCCACCAGAACCACGAGTTTCACTTGATTCTGCTCCAAAGGAAATGAATCTCACAGCCAAGTCTACACCACATCTTTTGTTTGATACCAAGCTAAGTGACACTCATGATATGATTTGATATTCGCAAAATTTTATGATAGATCATAGTTTCAAGTACTCTAATTTTAATGTATCAATTTCAAGTATAATGCACTTGGTCTTTCCCATGAGTTTTGATAAAGAAACAGCAACTGAAGGTGCACTTGTCATCTTGATGATCAAAGGAAAGCCACCAGACTGGCAATGTCTTCAATCTATTCACAAGGAATTCAGACATGGAACCATAAAGAGAATCGGAAAGTGCAAAACAATCAATGTGGAGCTGAATCATAGTCAAGGAAGATCACTCACGTGTTTCATTCAGCTCAAGGAGCATCCACTTGACAAATGCCGACAAAATTCAAAGCATAGGACTTACGGTAACTATCTAGACTCCCAAAAACGAATGAAACCTGAGTTGCTTTCTCTTGCTACAGGTCAAGCGATTTTAAGAACACAATTTGTTCAAAGAACGGAGTATGATGCTGATAACAAATTGAGCATTTAACAAGATCAAGGGCTTCAGATCAGGGAAGAAACCTTGGTGTATGAATGGACTCCAATGATCGTAATACGAGCCAGAGGCAAAGAGCTTAAATATGATAAGATAAGTATTTATGTTTTCAAAGATCCTTTTAGCCTTGATCACACAGATATAATCCCCTTGTCTTTGCCAAGAGAGCCAAATATAGGTACAAAAGCAGCCTTGAAGCGTGCACAAAGGATTCAAAAGTGGGAGGAAGATAAACGGTTAAAACCACCAGATTTAGTCCAGAATCAAGACGGGAACATTAGCATCTTCCTTCTGATCAAAGAAGAACCACCAGACGCAACATATAAGCCAAAAACGAGACCACACATATTGGGAGGTAACTTCTTGACTCTACATGATTTCATGAGTACTAACTTGTTTTACGTCCATGTAGATAATTCAGATTTGAGGACAAATCCTTTTCAAGAGGGAGGGATGATATAAGAATGGTGTAATACCATGAAAATTTAAGGTCTTCCGATTAAAATTATCACCGTGCAAATTTAGGGTCACTTATGCAAAGTAACCGTTGGTGTTAAACATTGTGAAGGAAAAATAGGGGCATGGAAAAGTAACCATTGGTGTTAAACATTGTGAAGCAAGGAAGTGAAGAGTGTAATACAAGGAAGTAAAGATATCCGCAAGTATTTACACTCATGATCTAAAGTGAAGATAGGAGCATTGTGAAGAAAGGAACCAAGTTTAAAGCAAGGAATGAGTGACTTGTACATCAAAGAGGTGAGACTTGTGCAACAAGAAACTAAATGAGTTAGATGCCCAACTAAATGGCTGTGCAAGTCACACGAGGTGTTGGAAGTCAAGAGAAGAGTCTCATGTGTTGCTTTGACTCAGAAACAAGTCAATTTTGACTCAAACTAGCCGTTGGAATGCTTAGGAAAAGGGAGCATCCTCCTTTGCTTGGTTCAATTTGTGTAACTCCCATTTTGGGAAATTTTAGTCATATAGTGTTTGTATGTTTGTAGAGAACCCTAGCTAGTCTTTGTGTATAAATAGGACCTTAGGTAACTCATTGAAAACCAAGAAAGAATACACTCACTTTCTTCATAAACTCTCTCTCAATCTTGGCCTTTTGGCCTTACTCTCTCAAGTCTTGGTTACCAAATCTCCCAAATCTTTCGGTTGCTAAATCTTCCAAAAATCTCTTCGATACTCAAACTCTTCTAATCTATCATTCTCTACTTATATTCCGCAAATTCTAACATGGTATCAGATCAAGATCCATGGTGACTTTGTGTTCTTGCTGTTTTGTTGCTTGAAAAATATTTTTCAAAATTGTTTTCAAATCGATTTTTGTAAAATGTTGTTTTTCTTTCTAAAATCGATTTCTTTTGAGACAATGAGGAGAATGAATGTTGCTGAGGTTTAAAACCTTTTATTTGAGCATTATATCATCTCCAAGTCTCAGCTGGTTCAAAAGGAAAGAATTTCTTTGTGTTCTTGATGTTTTTCAAACCGATTTTAAAATCTGTTTCGGAAAAATGTTTTGTTCTTCAAATGCCTTCTTTAAATCGTGTTTCTCGTTGGTTTATTTGAAGATTTCAAAGTTAAAATCTATGTTTTGTGACCAAGAACAGAGGAGAAAGGTTGTTGTGGTGCAGAACCACAAGAGAGAGAAAGAAATAGATGGCTATATGCTTATATCTAGTGGACAATAGAGGGATTTCCTTTGGAGTGACTTTGACCACTGTTTTGCTTGGCTAATTCACTCTATTTTCTCTTCCTTTAAGCATCATTCTTACCTATAAGTCACTCCTTGCTTTGTTGATTGATTTACTTTCAATTTGAATTTCAAAACTTTTTTGTTTTGTCCATTGGACAAAATTATAAACTCTTTTATTTCTTTGGTGAACCCTTCATGAGATTATTCTATCGAGTTATGAAGTCAAGCTTGATCCTTAGACTTTTTCTTGTTCATATCATACTTTTACACATGTGATCTATATTAGCTAATTTCAAGGCTATGTAATATCACTCTAACATGAGAAAGTGTGCTAAGAGAACTAAAGGTGGTTTAATAGGTTGCAACAAGTTCAATCTTCTATAAATCTGGAAGCTATGTCTTTGGTTATCCCTTCATGAACTTATGTCTTTGGTGAACCCTTTATGAGCTTATTCTAACGAGTTATGAAGTAAAGCTTGATCCTTAGAGCTATCCATGTAGCATACTTCTACACATGTGATCTCTATTAGCTAAGTTCAAGACTATGTAATATCACTTTGACATGAGAAAGTGTGCTAAGACAACTAAGGGTGGTATAATAGGTTGAACCAAGGTGGAAACAAGGTCATTCTTCTTTTTATCTAAAAGTCATGTCTTAGGTGAACCCTTCATGTGTCTATTATGCAGAGGAATTGAAAGAGAATGTGAACAGAGAATCAACATAAAGTTTCCATTCTTCTTTGGTATCGTAGAAGCTTGGCGCTATGAAAAGAGCTTATTCTAACGAATTATGAAGTAAAGATTAATCCTTAGAGTTATCCATGTTCATATAATACTTCTACACATGTGATCTCTATTAGTTAAGTTCAATGCTATGTAATATTACTTTGACATTAGAAAGTGTGCTAAGACAACTAAGGGTGGTGTAAGAGATTGTAACAAGGTCAACCTTCTGTTACTCTAGAAGTTATGTGTTTGGTGAACCCTTCATGAGCTTCTCTCTTTGGTGAACCCTTTTTGAGCTTACTCTAACGAGTTATGAAGTAAATCTTGATCCTTAGAGCTATCCATGTTCATATCATATTTCCACACATGTGATCTCTATTAGCTAACTTCAAGGCTATGTAATATCATTTTGACATTAGAAAGTGTGCTAAGAGAACTAAGGGTGGTTTAATATGTTGCAACAAAGTCAATTCTTTTGTTAATCTAGAAGCAATGTCTTTTGTTAACCCTTCATGAGCTTCTCTCTTTGGTGAACCCTTCATGAGCTTATTCTAACGAGTTATGAAATAAAGCTTGATCCTTAGAAATATCCATGTCCATATCATACTTATGCACATGTGATCTCTATTAGGTAAGTTGAAGACTATGTAATATCACTTTCACATGAGAAAGTGAGCTAAGATAACTAAGGGTGGCGTAATAGGTTGCAACAAGGTCAATCTTCCGTTAATTTAGAAGCTATGTCTTTGGTGAACCCTTCATGATCTTCTCTCTTTGGTGAACCCTTCATGAGTTTATTCTAACGAGTTATGAAGTAAAGCTTGTTCCTTAGAGCTATCCATGTTTATATCATACTTCTACACATGTGATCTCCATTAGCTAAGTTCAAGGCTATGTAATATCACTTTGACATGAGAAAGTGTGCTAAGACAACTAAGGATGGTGTAATAGGTTACAACAAGGTCGAAACAAGGTCATTCTTCTTTTAATCTACAAGCCATGTCTTTGGTGAACCCTTCATGAGCTTATGTCTTTGGTCAACGCTTCATTAGCTTATTCTAATGAGTTATGAAGTCAATCTTGATCCTTAAAACTATCCATGTTCATACCATACTTCTACACATGTGATCTCTATTAGCTTAAGTTCAAGCTATGTAATATTTCTTTGACCTGAGAAAGTGTGCTCAGATAACTAAGGGTGCTATAATAGGTTGCAACAAGCTCAATATTCTGTTAATCTAGAAGCTATGTCTTTGGTGAACCCTTCATGAGCTTCTATCTTTGGTAGACCCTTCATGAGCTTATTCTAACGAGTTCTGAAGTAAAGCTTGATCCTTAGAGCTATCCATGTTCATGTCATACTTCTACACATGTGATCTCTATTAGCTAAGTTCAAGGCTATGTAATATCACTTTGACATGAGAAAGTGTGCTAAGACAACTAAGGGTGGTGTAATAGGTTGCAATAAGGTCGAAACAAGGTCATTCTTCATTTAATCTACAAGCCATGTCTTTGGTGAACCCTTTCATGAGCTTATGTCTTTGTTGAACGCTTCATTAGCTTATTCTAACGAGTTACGAAATCAAGCTTGATCCTTAGAACTATCCATGTTCATATCATACTTCTACACATGTGATCTCTATTAGCTAAGTTCAATGCTATGTAATATCACTTTGACATGAGAAAGTGTGTTAAGCAAACTAAGGGTGGTGTAATGGGTTGCAACAAAATAATTTTTCTGTTAATCTAAAAGTTATGTCTATGGTGAACCGTTCATGAACTTATTCTAATGAGTTATGAAGTCAAGTTTGATCCTTAGAGTTATCCATGTTCATATCATATTTCAACACATGTGATATCTATTAGCTAAGTTCAAGGCTATGTAATGTCACATTGACATGTGATATCTATTAGCTAAGTTTAAGGCTATGTAATGTCACATTGACATGTGAAAATGTGCTACGCCAACTAAGGGTGGTGTCTTAGGTTGCAACAAGGTTATTCTTCTGTTAATCTAAAAGTTATAGTTAACGGTGAACCCTTCATAAACTTATTGTAATGAGTTATGAAGTTAAGTTTGATCATTAAAGCTATCCATGTTCATATCATACTTCTACATATGTGATCTCTATTAGATAAGTTCAAGGCTATGTAATATCACTTTGATATGAGAAAGTGTGCTAAGTAAACAAATGGCGTTGTAATAGGTTGCAACAAAGTCATTTTTCTGTTAATTTTAAAGTTATGCCTATGGTGAACCCTTAATGAGCTTAATCAAAAGATTTATGAAGTCAAGTTTGATCCTTAGACCTATCCATGTTCATATCATACTTCTACACATGTGATCTCTATTAGCTAAGTTCAGGGAATTGTGATGGTCATTCTTCTGTTATCTGGAAGCTATGTCTATTGGTGATCCTCCTTCGATCGTCATTCTAGAGTTGAGATGAAGATTGGTCTTGCTTCAAAGACACTGTGACGAATCGATGGCAAGGTTGGTGGATCATTTGGTCGCACAAAGGTTGCGGAAAGCCTTTGATATTCCATGGATCGAAGGGTCGCACAAGTGATGCGGAAGGCCCTTGATATTTTTAATTAGATTTCTGAGGATATTATGCACCAAAGATAGTCGAATTCATAGATTCCAAATTTGTTTATTAAAAGTTGTCTTTCTCAAATAAAATTACAAAGATTATATAAGTCTAATTCTAAATAATAAAGTACCTTGGGAATAAACTAAGACACGACAATAATTTGTCTTGGAACTAATCTAAACCTTAAGTTCTAGAAGACTTATGCATGAAGGAGAAAGAAAAAATACAAGGAATAAATGAAGTTAGACTTAAGAGTGACTACTTCCTTGTCTTCTCATAAATGAAGCACTCCTATTACTCCTTAGCCTCCAAATTCGTCACTATTCATGGGCTAAGCTTTATGATACATTTGAAGACATAATATGGGCTTGTTTAAGGCTTAAAATGGGTTGGACTTTGTAAGGAACATCTCTGATGGATTTTTGAATGTTCTCCTTCTTCAAAACCACATGAATAAGCCCATTTATTCCTCTTTGATCTTCTTAACTTTTCCCCTTTTATTTCATCAACAAATTCATGGAATGAATTTTCTTCTTAATTCCTAATGCTTGTCATGATCACATCAACTTCATTAACTTATTTGAATGAGTTATGAAGTCAAACTTGATCCTTAGATCTATCCATGTTCATATCATACTTCTACACATGAGATCTCTATTACCTAAGGTCAAGGCTACGTAATGTCACGTTTTACATGAGAAAATTTGCTAAGACAACTTAGGATGGTGTCACAGATTGCAACAAAGTCATTCTTTTGTTAATCAAGAAGCTTTGTCTTTGGTGAACCCATCATGAGCTTATGTCTTTGGTGATCCCTTCAAGAGCTTATTCTAACGAGTTATGATGTCAAGCTTGATCTTTAGCGCTATCCATGTTCATATCATACTTCTACACATGTGATCTCTATTAGCTAAGTTCAAAGCTATGTAATATCACTTTGGCATGAGAAAGTGTGCTAAGCCAACTAAAGGTGGTGTAATAGGTTGCAGCAAAGTCATTCTTTTGTTAATCTAGAAGCTATGTCTATGGGTGACCCTTCATGAACTTATTCTTATGAGTTATGAAGTCAAATTTGATCCTCAGAGCTATCCATGTTCATATTATACTTCTACACATATGATCTCTATTAGCTAAGTTCAAAGTAATGTAATGGTCACCCTTTTGTTAATCTAGAAGCTATGTCTATTGGAGAACACTTCATGAACTTATAAGAATGAGTTATGAATCAAGTTTGATCCTTAGAGCTCTCCATGTTTATATCGTACTTCTAGATTATTCTTCTGTTAATCAAGAAGCTATGTCTTTGGTAAACTCTTCATGAGTTTAGGTCTTTGGTGAACCCTACATGAGCTTATTCTAACAAGTTATAAAGTCAAGCTTGATCCTTAGAGCTATACATGTTCATATCATACTTATTGACTTAAGTGAGGATTGAGTTAAACTCACCAAGAAATATTGTGTGCATCACAAGAAAAACGTTGAAAATTGCCAATCTGGTAACTTGTGCAACAAGGAGCTTTGTTCTCAAGAAGCCTCAAGGACTTGAGGTTAAATTCAACAATGAAGTGTGAAGCAAGTAAAGGCGCATCTAAAGTGTTTAACAAGGCAAGATCCCTGTGAAGCAAAAATGCAGTCCGTACATAGGAAAGAGCCGTTGAGATGAAGAAGTTTGTGGCCGTTGGATTGGTATAATCACAAGTCAAGGAACCGAATGAAGTTGAAAAGAAATGATGAAGGCATTTAGTTAAGAGAAAAGCACATGGTCGACAATCAACTAGCTAAAGTCACATGTTTTCTCTAAGACTATATGACCGTTGGAGACATTTTGGGATAAGGTCCCATCTCTCTTTCGAACTCAGCACAAAAGCATGAAGAAGACTTTCCTCTTTGGGAAATGTTTGGTCTTTATGTTGTTTGGAGGTTATACATATATATAACCAAGTGTATATGTGTATAGGACCTAGGGCATTTCTTTACTTTGTCTATAAGTAGTTTGTAGTTCCTACTTCAACATTCTCTCATTCTCTCATTCTCACGGCCACCATGGCCACTAAATCTCCAAATCTCATTATTCTCACAAATTTTAACTATTCTCTCCATCACTCTCAAATCTCATCCATTCTCATTTATATTCCGCAAATTCTAACAATGTGATCACTATTAGCTAAGTTCAAGGCTATGTAATATCACTTTGACATGAGAAAGTGTGCTAAGCCAACTAAGGGTAATGTAATAGGTTGCAACAAAGTTATTATTCTGTTAATCTAGAAGCTATGTCTATGGGTGAACCCTTCATAAACTTATTCTAATGAGTTATGAAATCAAGTTTGATCCTTAGAACTATCCATGTTCATATCTTACCTCTATACATGTGATCTCTATTAGCTAAGTTCAAGGCAATGTATTGGTTATTCTTCTGTTAATCTAGAAGCTATGTCTATTGGTGAACCCTTCATGAGCTTATTCTAATGATTTATTAAGTTAAGTTTTATCCTTAGAGCTATCCATGTTCATATTATACTTCTACACATGTGACGCTAAGTTCAAGGCAATGTAATGTCACTTTGACATGTGAAAGTGTGCTAAGCCAACTTAAAGTGGTGTTATAGGTTGCAACAAGGTCATTCTTCTGTTAATCTAGAAGCTATGTCTTTGGTGAATCCTGCATAAGCTTATGTCTTTGGTTGAACCCTTCATGAGCTTATTCTAACGAGTTATGAAGTGAAGCTTGATCATTAGAGCTATCCATGTTCATATTGTACTTCTACACGTATGATATCTATTAGCTAAGTTCAAGGCTATGTAATATTGCTTTAACATGAGTAACTGTGCTAAGACAACTTAGGGTGGTGTCATAGGTTTCAACAAGGTCATTCTTATTTCAATCTAAAAGATATGTCTATTGGTGAACCCTTCATGAGCTTATTTTAATGAGATATAAAGTCAAGATTGATCCTTAGAGCTAGTCATGTTTATATCATACTTCTACACATGTGATCTCTATTAGCTATGTTCAAGGTAGTGTAATGTCACTTGGACATGAGAAAGTGTGCTAAGCCAACTAAGGGTGGTGTAATAGGTTGCAACAAGGTAAATCTTCTATTAATCTAGAAGCTAAATCTTTGGTGAACCCTTCATGAGCTTACTCTAATGAGTTATAAAGTTAAGCTTGATTCTGTTAACTACCTTAGTTTGTCCATTAGTTTTAGGGTTGCAGTTGGTTGAGAACAACAACTTAGTTCCTAGTTTAGACCACAATGTTTTCCAAAAGTAGTTAAGGCACTTAACATCTCGATCTTACACGATAGACTTAGGCATCCCCTACAACCTAACAATTTCTCTAAAGAAAAGATTGACAACATTAACACTTCATGGGTTTTATGACCAGGAATAAAATGTGCCATCTTAGAGAACCTATCTACCACCACGAATATAGAATCTTGACGAGTTCTAGTCCTAGGCAAACCCATAACAAAATCCATAGAAATGTCATGCCATGGATGCAAAGGAATAGGAAGAGGTGTGTACATACCGTGGGGTAGTGATTTGGCCTTAGCCAACTTACATGTTGTGCATCTAGCACAATACCTCTCAACATCTCGCTTCAGGTTAGGCCAATGGAAGTGGTCTTGCATTACTTACAGCGTTTTATCAACTCCAAATGGCCCATCAAGCCTCCATCGTGAGCTTCCCTAATGAACAAATCTCTCATGGAAGAGCTGTGAATACATAGACAATTGTTATGAAAGAGGAATCTTTCATGCTTATAATGCTTTCCATGAGCAAACTTTGCACAAGCTACAAAGAGTTTCTCAAAATCGGAGTCAATAGCATATTGAGACTTAATGTGTTCAAAACCAAGTAATTTAGTCTCAATAGTGTTTAGAAGAGTGTACCTCCTTGATAATGCATCAGGGATGACATTATCCTTATCTTTCTTATACTTGATCACATAAGAGAATGTCTCAATGAACTCAACCCATCGTGCATGTCCCATGTTGAGCTTGTGTTGTCCCTTGAGATTCTTTAGAGATTCATGATCTGTACGAATGTCAAATACCTTTGGCCACAAGTAATGCTGCCACTTTTGTAAAGCTCTCACAAAAGCATGGAGTTCTTTGTCATATGTGGGATAGTTCAAGGTAGCCATGCCAAGCTTCTCACTGAAAATTGCTATAAGCTTCTTATCCTGCATAAGTACCGCACCAATACCAACACCAGATGCATTACATCCGATTTCAAAGTTTTAGAAAAATCTGGTAAAGATAGAATTGGGGCATTAGTAAGCTTCTCATTTAAACCCAACGCCTTTCGTGATTACTTTTGTGAGTAGTGCAGCCAATGAGCTAAAATCCTTAACAAACCGCCTCTAGAAACCAGCAAGGCCGTGAAAGCTTCTCACATCACTCACGCCTTTGGGACTAGGCCAATCTCGGATTGCCTTCACCTTCTCATCATCTACTTTAACTCCATTTGCATTCACAACAAAACCTAAAAAGACAAGGTTATCCGTTTTAAAAGTACACTTCTTCAAGTTAGCATAAAGCTTTTCTAAGTGTCTCTAACACAAGTCTTAAATGCTCAACATGTTCAGCTAGGTTCTTGCTAAATACAAGAATATTATCCAAGTAAACAACCACAAAAACGCTTATGAAAGCTCTAAGCACATGGTTCATTAGTCTCATGAATGTACTAGGTGCATTAGTTAGACCAAATGGCATTACTAACCACTCATATAACCCTTGTTTAGTTTTAAATGCGGTTTCCCACTCATCACCCTCTTTCATCGTAATTTGATGATAACCACTTTTAAGATCAACCTTAGAGAACATACTAGACCCATATAATTCATCAAGCATATCATCAAGTTTAGGTATAAGGTGGCGATATTTAACCGTAATATTGTTGATGGCTCGGCAATCAACACACAGCCTCTAGCTGTCATCTTTCTTTGGTAACAATAGAACAGGTACAACACATTTGCTCATGCTTTCTCGAATGTGGCCTTTCTTCAAGAGTTCTTTCACTTGTTTCTGAAGCTTCTTTGTCTCTGTGGGATTAGTAAGGTAGGCTGGCTTATTTGGCAAAACTACTCTGGGAACGAAATCGATTGGTGTTCAATGCCTCTTATAGGTGGCAGTCCCGACAAATTCTCCTCAAGGAACACGTCCTCATAAGTCTACAAAAGAGAAAGAATACTACGCGGCACAGCTGGTTCAAGTTCAGTTAGTTTAGAGGAGTTTTCTTTGGACATCATCATTATGCTAGAAGAAATACGAAATACTCCCTTCAGTTTTTTTAGTGGAGTTCTCGGATGGTTTAGCTTGTCCTTGCTTCTTTTTCTTCATACTAAGCTGATCAACTTAGAATTCACGAGCTGCCATAGGAGCCAGACTGATCATTCTACCATTGTGCACAAAACCGTGGCGATTGGTGTATCCATCATGTATCACCCTTCGATCAGATTGCCAAGGTCTCCCCAACAAGATGTGGCTTGCTTCCATGGGAAGAATATCACAGAGAACCTCATGCTCATATTTACCAATAGCTAATGATACCATTACTTGTCTACTCATAGCAAGTTCACCATCTTCACTTAACCATTGGAGCTTCTAAGGTCGTGGATGAGCAAACTTTTTTAGCTCAAGTCTCTATACCATGTCTTCACTTGCCATGTTAGTACATCTTCCTCCGTCTATGATCACAGTACACAACTTATCATTGACCACGCATCTTGAATCAAAAAGATTATGTTCGTTGCTCTTGTTCATCTGTTTTTGGAATCACATTCAAAGAGCTCATGGCAACAAACAAGTTTCCCTTTGGCGCTTCTTCTACATATTCCTCTGATGATTCCTCAAGTTGTTCGTCTTCAGATTCAATCTCCCCATTATCTTGGATCATTGTTACTCGCGCATTAGAACACTCACTAGCATAATGACCAATGGCATGGCATGTGAAGCATTTTAAGTCTCTAGTCCGACCAGTCACCCTTGCTTTCCCTTTGGGATCAAACTCTTCAGTCTTTGGCTTGGTATAAGGTTTAGAATCCTTCTGAAACACTACTTTGTCAACCCTTGTAGGATTCACCTTGCTAGAGCCATAATCAGATCGAACTCCTCTTTGTTTTAGCTGTTTCTCAAGTAGTATAGCCTTGTGTAGTAGATCTTCTATCTCAACATAGTGTTGTAACACCAATTGGTCAGCTATGTCTCTGTTTAATCCTCCAAGAAACCTTGACATAGTAGCTTCTCAATCTTCTTGAATATCAGCTCGCAGCATTAGAGTTTCTAACTCTTGATAATAGTCTTCAACGGATTTGGATCCTTGACTCAAATTTCGGAGCCTAGAATGCAACTCTCTGGGGTAATGAGTTAGCACAAACCTTTTACGTAGCAGCAACTTCATTTGTCTCCAACTGCGGATTGGTAGCTTTTCATTTCTTCTATGCATTGTCACCAATTGATTCCACTAGCTGAGAGCATAATCATAGACTCAGTGGCTGCGTACTTAACCTTACTTTCTTCGGTGTAGTACTGACAATCAAAGACCAACTCACTCTTTTTTCCCACTCTATGTATGCATGAGGGTCATTCTTTCCATATAATGGTGGAATCTTTAGTTTCAAGCCAGAAGGTGGATTGTTTAGTTGAGTATCATCACGTCTACCATGCCTATGACTTCGGTGGCTGTGTTGTGATTCTCCACTGTATTCCTCATATTATGCATTAGCCTCAACTTTATGCATAGCTGGTTCTGGATCTCTCAAAGGCTGATTGCGAGTTGTTCTGTTGTTGTTCCACCATGTGTTGTGTTGTTGACATTCAGTACCACACTGAGTAGGTTGTGTTTCCCTTCTAAAAGCGTCAAGTTTCTCATTCATCAGCTTACTCATTTTAGCTGTAATAGCTTCGATGAAGAGTTTTTCATGACGAGAGAATTGCTAGTTTCTGGTTCATCCGTCTCATTGCCAGCCATTATACTTGCGAGTTAAACACAAACCTAAACAAGTAAAGTACTCCAAAAGACTTAAACACAATGACAGAACAAGATATAATGGCTAACAATACGTTTTAACACTAGGTGAATCACAAAATAGAGTAAACACTTAGATTCAATTACTTGAAGATGAACATATTCAATTAATACCCTATATATGGTGTGTGAATTGATTAATGAAGAATCTAGGACTTAATCAACCTAAAGGGATCGGTTTTCAATTAATCTAACACCTTACTAAACACCAAAAACATAAGAACACAATCCAATAAGTTTTAGGTGGCAAAACAAATCAAAAATGGAAAGAATTTGATAAGTTCAGATACAACCTGACTTGATTAGGCTCTAATACCACATAATATGACCCTAGGAGCAAGATCAAGCAGTTGTTTACTTAACAGACTCGATGCAAGGCTTCACAACTTCAGATCTAGCCGATGGAGACTTCAAGGGTCACACTCGACTGAAGATGGATCGAGTATGGGAGTCGGGTGGGAACAAATAGGCCTCAGAATGGTTGAACTCGAGTGGATCCAGTCGAATGATTGACTCGAGTTAATCTAACTCTGCAGCGGATGATGAATAGCTATACTGGAAGTTGAATGGATCGAGTTGGAAGATGAATGGATCAATTTGGTGATGATTGGATTGAAGTGAACTATCAAGAGTGATGGAAAACTCTTGATCTTCAACTCACATTCACTCAAGATATGACACACGAGAGTGAAGAGTAAGAGGATGGCTTCTACACCATTAAGATCAAACAAAGGAAAACTTTATAGATAAAATGTTTGATGAGGAGAAAAAGCTAGGTTTCTTAAAACTTAAAGGTGATCTCAGCCACGAATTGGGCCTAAGTAGTTTGAGACAAGAAGCTAAAAACCCAAAAATCAAATGAAAGAAACCCAAACACAAATGGGTTGAAAGTCTAGTACCCAAACCCAAACATAAGATAAAAGTACTACTTAGTAACACTCGGAAATACTTAGTTAAATTCGAACCCCTCCTTCTTAGCATGTCGTCAATGGGGTAGATGTAAAAGTGTGTTAGTTTGCCTCGTTAAAAAACTTGATCTAGAAAACACAATAAGAAATAACTACACACAAGAAAAAGAGTGAAAGACACACACCTCCCATTGACAACTCTTAGTCGTCTTCAATCAAAACCAATGTGGTTTGATTAGCTATAGGACTAAGATTGCTTTGAGCATGTATTAGCAATATGGTTAATTAGTCCACTTGGCACGTCCATAGCTTGTTGTAGCTCCTCTGGTCCAAGCTCTTCTAACTCCCTTTTCTCCAGTTCAAGATGTTGATCCATTCCTATATCAATAAAACTCATTAGAATAAGCTCAAGAAGGGTTCACCATAGACATAACTTCTAGATTAAAAGAAGAATGACATTTTGCAACCAATTACACCATCCTTAGTTGGCTTAGCACACTTTTTCATGTCAAAATGATATTATATTGCCTTGAACTTAGCTTCTCATGTCAAAGTGACATTACATAGCCTTGAACTTAGCTAATAAAGATCACATGTGTAGAAGTATGATATAAATATGGATAACTCTAAGGATCAAGCATGACTTCATAACTCAGTAGAATAAGCTCATGAAGGGTTCACCATAGACATAACTTCTATATTAACAGAAGAATGACTTTGTTGCAACCTATTACGCCACCCTTAGTTGGCTTAGCACACTTTCACATGTTAAAGTGACATTACATAACCTTGAACTTAGCTAATAGAGATCGCATGTATATAAGTATCATCTGAACGTGGATAACTCTAAGGATCAAGCTTGACTACATAACTCGTTAGTATAAGCTCATAAGGGTTCACCATAGACATAACTTCTTGATTAAAAGAAGAATGACCTTAATGCAACCTATGACACCATCATAAGTTGGCTTACCACACTTTCACATGTCATAGTAATATTACATAGCCTTGAACTTAACTAATAGAGATCACATGTGTAGAAGTATTATATTAACATGGATAACTCTAAGGATTAAACTTGACTTCATACTTAATTCGAATAAGGTCATAAAGGGTTCACCAAAGACATAAGCTCATGAAGGGTTCACCAAAGCATTATCTTCTAAATTAACAGAAGAATGACCTTGTGCAACCTAAGACACCACCCTAAGTTGGCGTAGCACACTTTCACATATCAAAGTTACATTACAATACCTTGAACATAGCTAATATAGATCAAATGTGTCAAAGTATATATGAACATGGATAGCTCCGAGGATCAAGCGTAACTTCATAACTCATTAGAATAAGTTAATGAAGAGTTCACCAATGACATAACTTCTAGATTAACAAAAGATGACCTTGTTGCAACCTATTGCACCACTATAAGTTGGCTTAACATACTTTAACATGTAAAAGATACATTACATTGCCTTGAACTTAGCTAATAGAGATCACATGTGTAGAAGTATGATATGAACATGGATAGCTCTAAGGATCAAGTTTGACTTCATAACTCATTAGAATAATCTGATGAAGAGTTCACCAATGACATAACTTCTAGATTAAAAGAAGATCGACCTTATTGCAACCTTTGACACCACCCTAAGTTGGCTTAGCACACTTTCTCATGTGAAAGTGATATTACATAGCCTTGAACTTAGCTAATAGAGATCACATGTGTAGAAGTATGATATGAACATGGATAGCTCTAAGGATCAAGCTTGACTTCATAACTCATTAGAATAAGTTCATGAAGGATTCAGACATAGCTTCTACATTAACAAAAGAATAACCTTGTTGCAACCTATGACACCGCCCTAAGTTGGCTTAGCACACTTTCACAGGTCAAAGGGAAATTACATTGCCTTGAACTTAGCTAATATAGATCACATGTGTAGAAGTATGATATGAACATGGATTGCTCCAAGGATCAAATGTGACTTCACAACTCATTAGAATAAGTTCATGAAGAGTTCACCAATGACATCACTTATAGATTAACAGTAGAATGACCTTGTTGCAACCTGTTGCATTACCCTAAGTTGGCTTAGCACACTTTCACATGTCAAAGATACATTACCTTGCCTTGAACTTAGCTAATAGAGATCACATGTGTAGAGTATTATATGAACATGGATAGCTATAAGGATCAAGCGTGACTTTGTAACTCATTAGAATAATCTGATGAAGAGTTCACCAATGACATAACTTTTAGATTAACATAAGAATGACTTTATTGCAACCTATGACACCACCTTAAGTTGGCTTAGCACACTTTCTCATGTCAAACTGACATTACATAGCCTTGAACTTAGCTAATAGAGATCACATGGGTAGAAGTACGATATGAGCATCGATATCTCTAAGGATCAAGCTTGACTTCATAACTTATTATAATACGTTTATGAAGGGTTCACCAATAGACATAGCTTCTAGAGTAAAAGAAGAATAACCTTGTTGCAACCTTTGACACTACCCTAAGTTGGCTTAGCACACTTTCACAGATCAAAGTGAAATTACATTGCCTTGAACTTAGCTTCTCATGTCAAAGTGACATTACATAGCCTTGAACTTAGCTAATAGAGATCACATGTGTAGAAGTATGATATGAATATGGATAGATCTAAGGCTCAAGCTTGACTTCATAACTCATTAGAATAAGCTCATGAAGGGTTCACCATAGACATAACTTCTATATTAACAGAAGAATGACTTTGTTGCAACCTATTACGCCACCCTTAGTTAGCTTAGCACACTTTCACATGTCATAGCTAATAGAGGTCACATGTGTATAAGTATCATCTGAACGTGGATAGCTCTAAGGATCAAGCTTGACTACATAACTCATTAGTATAAGCTTATACGGGTTCACCATAGGCATAACTTCTTGATTAAAAGAAGAATGACCTTAATGCAACCTATGACACCACCATAAGTTGGCTTACCACACTTTCACATGTCATAGTGATATTACATAGCCTTGAACTTAGCTAATAGAGATCACATGTGTAGAAGTATTATATTAACATGGATAACTCTAAGGATTAAACTTGACTTTATACTTCATTCGAATAAGGTCATAAAGGGTTCACCAAAGACATAAGCTCATGAAGGGTTCACCAAAGACATAAGCTCATGAAGGGTTCACCAAATACATAGCTTCTCGATTAACAGAAGATGACCTTGTTGCAACCTATTGCACCACTATAAGTTGGCTTAACACACTTTCACATGTCAAAGATGCATTACATTGCCTTGAACTTAGCTAATAGAGATCACATATGTATAAGTATGATATGAACATGGATAGCTCTAAATATCAAACTTGACATCATAACTCGTTAGAATAAGCTCTTGAAGGGATCACCAATGACATAACTTCTATATTAAAAGAAGAATGACCTTATTGCAACCTATGACACCAACCTAAGTTGGCTTAGCACACTTTCTCATGTGAAAGTGATATTACATAGCCTTGAACTTAGCTAATAGAGATCACATGTGTAGAAGTATGATATGAACATAGATAGCTCTAAGGATCAAGCTTGACTTCATAACTCATTGGAATAAGTTCATGAAGGATTCACCAATAGACATAGCTTTTAAATTAACTGAAGAATAACCTTGTTGCAACATATGACACCGCCCTAAGTTGGCTTCGTACACTTTCACATGTTAATGTGAAATTACATTGCCTTGAACTTAGCTAATATAGATCACATGTGTAGAAGTATGATATAAACATGGATTACTCCAAGGATTAAATGTGACTTCACAACTCATTAGAATAAGTTCATGAAGAGTTCACCAAAGACATAGCTTCTAGATTAACAGAAGAATGACCTTGTTGCACCCTATTGCACCACCCTAATTTGGCTTAGCACACTTTTACATGTCAAAGATACATTACCTTGCCTTGAACTTAGCTAATAGAGATCACATGTGTAGAGTGTTATATGAACATGGATAGCTCTAAGGATCTAGCGTGACTTCATAACTCATTATAATAATCTGATGAAGAGTTCACCAATGACATAACTTTTAGATTAACATAAGAATGACTTTATTGCAACCTATGTCACCACCCTAAGTTGGCTTAGCACACTTTCTCATGTCAAACTAACATTACATAGCCTTGAACTTAGTTAATGGAGATCACATGTGTAAAAGTATGAAATGAACATGGATATCTCTAAGGATCAAGGTTGACTGCATAAATTATTAGAATAAGTTTATGAAGGGTTCACCAATAAACTTAGCTTCTAGATTAACAGAAGAATAACCTTGTTGCAACCTTTGACATTACCCTAAGTTGGCTTAGCACACTTAACATATAAAAGTGAAATTACATTGCCTTGAACTTAGCTTCTCATGTCAAAGTGACATTACATAGCCTTGAACTTAGCTAATAGAGATCACATATGTAGAAGTATGATATGAATATGGATAGATCTAAGGCTCAAGCTTGACTTCATAACTTATTAGAATAAGTTCATGAAGTGTTCACCAAAGACATAGCTTCTAGATTAACAGAAGATTGACCTTGTTGCAACCTATTACACCACCCTTAGTTGTCTTAGCACACTTTCTCATGTCAAAGTGATATTACATAGCCTTAAACTTAGCTAATATAGATTACATGTGTAGAAGTATGATATAAAAATGGATAGCTCCAAGGATCAACCGTTACTTCATAACTCATCAGAATAAGTTCATGAAGTGTTCACCAATGACATCAACTCTAGATTAACAGAAGCATGACTTTGTTGCAACCTATTGCACCACCATAATTTGGCTTAGAACACTTTCACATGTCAAAGATACACTACATTGCCTTGAATTTAGCTAATAAAGATCACATGTGTAGAAGTATGATATGAACATGGATAGTTCTAAGGCTCAAGCTTGACTTCATTACTCATTAGAATAATTTGATGAAGAGTTCACCAATGACATAACTTCTAGATTAACAGAAGAATGACCTTATTGCAACCTATGACACCACCCTAAGTTAGCTTAGCACACTTTCTCATGTCAAAGTGACATTACATAACCTTGAACTTAGCTAATAGAGATTACATGTGTAGAAGTATGATATGAACATAGATAGCTATAAGTATCAAGCTTGACTCTGTAACTCATTATAATAAGCTCATGAAGGGTTCACCAAAGATATAGCTTCTAGAATAACATAAGAATTTTCTGTTGCAACCTAAGACACCACCCTAAGTTGGCTTAGCACTCTTTCACATGTCAAAGTGACATTACATAGCCTTGAACTTAGCTAATAGAGATCACATGTGTAGAAGTATGATATGAACATGGATAGCTGCAAGGAGAAAGCGTGACTGTATATGATATGATCGTGACCAGCTCCTGTGAGAATGTGGAAGACTTGGAGCTCACGGAAGAGGAGATCAAGCATGTACCTGATGGTGCTATGACAAGAGCAAGGACCAAACTCTTCAACCAAGCTATTTGAAGACTCATTAGTCGTATTGAAGCTTATGAAGAAGACAATTCAAGTCTGGCCACGATGGTGTTGACTTGCATTCAACAAATGGGTGTGTGGTCCATTTTGTACTCTTTTCCTCTTAGCTGGTTTTGTCTCATTGGGTTTTTCATTAAGGTTTTTAATGAGGCAATTGGACTACACATTACAAGAGGCATATTTGCTGAACTGAAGGCTCAGCCCACTATCTTTAAAAGAAGTGTTGTTTTGTTATATCTGAGTCAAAAATCACTAATAGTTTGCTTAAATATCACGTGACTCTTCATATCCATTTCATTTTGTTCATGTGTTCATCCTTACCATCTGTTTTGTTGTGTATTTTCATCTTCATCAAGTTCACTTTCAAATCTGCATCCACCAAACTTGTCTCTTCATATTCTGAACCAAAACGTGATTAAGTAGTAGGTTTGAGTGTGAAATATGGTTTTTCCAACCTTACAAACGTTTAGACTTCACTTGTTCTTCATAAATCTGTTCATCTTCTTCATATCTGATCATTTGATGTGTTATAGTTGCTAGATCTACATCAAATCCACCATCAGATCATTGTTCATCACTTGACTCTTCATATTCATTTGTCTTGTTGCATTAGATCCGAAGATTGTGTGTTAGAATCATTAAACTTGCTCATATCTAATCATATAGACAACTGATTCACTTAAGTTGATAGTTCTCTGTTTTGATTGCTACAATTGTTTGAACCAATTCCTCTATAGTTTGTTCATCTTCTGTGTTAAGTTCTCGATTTTTAGACATTTTTACTCAGGGTTTTGTATTTATTTTTGGCAGAAAACATGTCCAATGAGGAGGAAGAGACAGCACAAAACATCAACAACAAGCTATTGATTGAGGCTATGGAAAGGATGTTGGATAAGAAACTAAAGGCCTTTCAACAAAAGATTCTTCCAGCAGCTGTTACAGAAGCACACAAGTCTCCAACACGACCTGAACATGGAAAATCAGAAGATGCTCGAGAAAAATTAGGATCTGGTTGATGAAAAACCGGTACAGATCGAGACAATCCCAACCACAGTCGATAAAAATCCAGTTCTGGTCGAGGGAATGTTCCATCTGGTCGAGGAAAGGTTGATTCAGGTCAAGTAAGAGAGGGATTTGGTCGAGACAGAGTTGGTACAGGTCAAGACATAGTTGATAATGGTCGAGAAAAGAGACTTTTGACCAAGACAAATTGGTTGGTGAATACTATGGCCATGGTGATCTTAGAAGTAAGAATCAAGGAGAACAACTTCAGTCTAGGAAACAAAAGGAGCCTAGGATACATAAGGAAAACATTGAGAACAACACTACAAGGGATAATGAAGCTTCCGATTCAGTGGCAATTCATGTTCCAAGAGAAGAGCCACCAACTACAAATGATTTGCTGAAGCATGGGATGTGTCCATACCAAGAACATGAGTTTGGACCACATGGGAGTCTCTTCTACACAAAGTGATCAATTCAAGACAAAATTGTCAGCCTCATTGTTGATCCAAGTATTGTAACAAATGTTGCAAGTTCTATACCATGGTGGAGAAGCTAAGTTTGGAAACTAAAGAACATCCAGAGCCTTACAAGCTTCAATGGTTAGCAAATAATGGAGAAATAGAAGTAACCAAACAAGTGGTGCTGTCTTTTTCCATTGGGAAGTATTTAGACGAAATGCTTAGTGTTGTTTTGCCCTTGGAAGCTAGCCACATTGTTCTAGGAGAGCCATGGAATTTTGATCATCAAGATATTCATCAAAGTCTCACCAATCAGTACTCATTTCATATCAATGCTATGAAGATCTCACTTGTTCCTTTACCTCCATTGGAAGCTTATCCGAATGAACAAGCTAAGAACAAAGCAATGGAACAACTCACCTTGCTCAAAACGTCTTTGGAAGCTAAGTGTATTCTTTCCTCTATTGAATCTGATTCTGAGCTGGAGAAACTAACCCCTTTGGAACTGGAGCAACCGAGTAGTATTGTTTCTTTTTCAGAAAAAAACACAAAGGAGCTTGCCGGTTGATTTAGAGCTAGAAAAACCATCTAACTTGGAGCCAAAACATCTTCTTATGCCATTTCTTTGTGACTATCCAAGAAAGCACTATAAGGAACATGATTTGGTACAAACGGGTCCTAGTTTGTTTGTGATTGTTTCTGCTCTTGATGAAAAACATTTTGGTTTAGAGAATGTGCAAGAATTTCGTGTTTCAACCTTTGTTTTTGATAAAATGGTTCCCTTATTTGAAGCACTCACACCTGAAAGGTTCTTAATCCAAATGAGTTTTCTGTTTAATGAATGTTGTGAATTTAAGCCATCTTTGAGAGTTTCTTTGTGCAGCAACATATTTGACATGTTTAGGACTTAAACAGAATGTGCATTGTTTAGAACTTAGCCTGAATTGAATTGCTTGCTTAAGAACATGTTAATTGAGCCTTATGAACTTAAATATCACGTGTTTGAGCTTATCAATTTGAAAATGACATTAGACACATTAAGCATGAGTGATCCTTTTAATAAGTTGCTTTTCTATTCCTATTGCACATTTGATGTGGTTTCTCTAGTTCTTGTGAAAGCAAAAGAAAGATAGATTAATGAATCTAAAGCAAAGACGACTCAAGTTCTTACTAATCAAGTGGACTATGGACCAAGACATTATATGAGTTATCATTTTGGAAGATGGAGTTGGAAGTACCTGAGGAAAACAATTACAAACGCCCAAGGATGCTCCTTTCTAAAACTCTACTTTGACACCATCTCCATGGCTATATACGTGACCTTGTTCCTTGTGACTAAATTGTTTCCTTTTGATGTAGGAGATTTTGCGCTTTCACAATCTAAATCAGCAAATCAAAAGCTTGAAAAAGTAGTTAGAGCCTACTCAATGTTCAAAGACAAACCACCAGATGGGTTGCTTGTGCTCGATTCAAACCTTAATTTCCAACAAGCAACACTACACAAAGGTTCAAGGACAGCCCTTAAGAGCATAAGAAGAATACAAGTGGGAGAAAGATCAATGATTCAAGCACCCTGATTTTTATCAAAACAAGCACTAGAACTTTAGCCGCTTCATTGTCATCAAAGAAGAACCACCAGACGCATCCCTTAAACCAAAGACAAAACCACACAGACTTGGAGGTAATTTCTTGGCCCTACTTGATTTCATGAGTACTAACTTGCTATATTTCCATGCAGATAATTTGCATTTGAGGTCAAATCCTTTTCAAGTGGGAGAGGATGTGGGAATGTAGAAGACTTTGAGCTCACAGAAGAGGAGATCAAGCATGTACCTGATGGAGCTATGACAAGAGCAAGGACCAAACCCTTCAACCAAGCTATTGGAAGACTCATTAGGCGTATTGAAGCTCATAAAGAAGACAACTCAAGTATGGCCACGCTGTTGTTTCATAACAAGATTTTTACACCTAGCTATGAAATCCTTATAGCATATAAGGTATTGAACCAACAAGTGTGATGTTAAGCAATCGAACATCAAAGTATCAACTCAATCTAAGCCAATTATCAATCAACGGATTTCACAAAATCAGAACTAAAGCAACTGAAACATAAGCCAAAACAAACAGTAGAACAAAGTAAATAAAGAGCAAAAACAGAGCAATAAGCAATAAACGGTAAAGAAGAGTTCAAGAGGATCTGGATCAATGATCAATGCTTCACTAGGGATTCCCAGCTTACTTAACAACCTAACAATATGATCTCTAAGTAATAGATTCAATTAAACCAAAGTCATTCACATGAACAATGAACTCAACAAAACAAGGATCAGACATAATTCCCATTAGCGATGTCCTAGCAAGTTGGCATTAAGATTCAACATATTCTAGCCAATATACTCTATAAACAACCAATCCCTTGGGTTGGACAAGCACATCTTAAGACTAAACTCATTCAAACATTTTCACAAACACCTTGTGGGTGGGAAAAGCAAACATCATATTTCATTTGATCAAGATGAAACAAGCATTAACACAACCTAGAATGAAGAGATCTAGCCATGAAAGAACTTAAGCAAGCTCAAAATTCCCTATATCTACACTAATCTAGTCATTCCTCAAGAACCCTAATGGATCTACTCACTAATCATCATCAAGAACAATAACCCATAAATTAAAGTAAATAGCATGATTAAAGAGATGAGAAAAAGAGGAACAAGATTGATTAAGAAAACATAAGCAAATTCACCATGGATTAGGATAGATCTAGCATCAAAGTGGTAAAGATTACAAGAGAAAATGGAAAAAGGTAATTTAAAACTTAGCCAAATGAGGTAAGAAAACGTTATCCTAAGTTTGTGGGCTTAAGGGGTATTTATAATCCATTTACAAGAAAACCTAAAAAAAGTCAAAGCTGAGAAAAATTCAGCAGAAAAGTTGTTCAGAAAGGTAACTCAACCAGGTGTCGGTCGAGTCCTTGGGTCAAGCTGTGTCTTGGTTCCAGCATTCCAGCCAACTCGAGTCTTGTGTGTCGAGTTGGCTAGTCGAGTGGTACATCCATCCTCAGCATTCCACCAACTCGTGTCTTATGGGTCGAGTCTTTGAGTTGAGTAAGTCTCCAGGTCGTTTGTGATCATCAAACTCGACCCAACTAGTCGAGTTTTAGGGTCGAGTAGTCTTTCATGTCGTCTTTGGGCACCAAACTTGACCCAACTGGTCGAGTGTGCAAGTCGAGTAGGCTTGATTCCAGCACTTGGTCATTTCTTTTAATTGTGTTTGGCACTCTAATTTAGTCCATGGTAGTCCTCACGTCCAATATTGCTCCAAAGTGGTCCAAAAACCTTCCAAAGTACCTAATAGCAGCTCCAATGCAATATGTATGCTATGCAAATCCAAAGTGTACAATATGGACCTAAAATGACTCTAAAATGATGAGAATGCTATGAATATATATGCAAGCTAAGCTAAATGGGACTTCTAAAAAATGGTAAAATGCATACATATCAACTCCCCCAAACTTAGTTCTTGTTTGCTCTTAAGTAAACAAACCGAACCAAGATAAAGAAGAGGGTGCAAGCGGGGACTTAGAGCAAAAAAAGAGCTGATATGAATGCTAAATCACAGTCCAAGATACAAGTTATAAAATACAAAACTAAGCTAGTCGTACTCCAAAAACTTTAGCCATGTCAATCACAATTTAGCCTAAGCTCAGCCTCAACCTACACGTGTATTCACTTCAACTAAACCTTTTAACATTCAATTAGCATAGAACCGTGAATCGAGAATATGCATCTCCTTAAAAGCTTGTTTGGTCAAATGTAAGGTCTAAGATATTAGAACGATCTCTTTCTAGTAACTGGTCAATCAATGCACAAGGATTACTCTACGAAATGGAGGAAGCTTCAACATAATGCTAAGGTGAGAACCAATAGGCACATACAAAAACATGACTTCATCTACCCATACACCCAATTCGGTCTCAACCTATCCAATCTAATTATAGCGATTGCATTAACACGTGGCACAAAACATTTATATCAAGTAATATAAACATAGTCTATAGTTGTATTTATAAACATACGGCTTTCAATATTTTAATATTTAACAAAAATTTCATAATTTTATGAATGCTTTCCTCAGGCATCATTTATAATAATTTATTTAAATAAAAATTAAAATAAATATAACAACTTATCTAAACTAATTCCTAATATTTAGGAGATATCTCTAATTAATTTCTATCTTAAAATTTTACGCCTAATCCTAATAGGAAAAACCATATTAATCGACTTATATTTAAGATTCATCCAATGAATCTTTCTCATAACACCAACGATTTTTAACAATTTTTACACTCTTTATCTTTCGATTTTTATGATTCATCATGTCTTTCTCTGAAATTTCGTCGTAGAAACCCTACAAACAAAATTAAAGAATTAAAGTTAAGATTCTCAAGATTTGGAAGGTATTCACTAAAGAATTTGGTCAAACTATTGATATGGTTCTTTGTGATTTTAAGCTATGTAACTACTAACTTATATCTATTTGCATTTATAATCATTAGGAATAATTTCAAATTAATTTATATTTTTATGGGGCGATAAAATTCATTGTAAAGTTAAAAAGAATCTAGTTTCCATATTCGTGAATCTTCTTAAGTAATGAAGTACTAAGATAATTACAAACATCTAGGTTTGTCCGGTAAGTGGATAATTACAAAGTCTCATTTGTGTACACAACCTCTGTTAAGTCAATTAATCCTCTCTCATAATCAGTTTTGGAAAAATTAATATTCCTAATTAATATTATATTTAAAAAATTTCTCTTAATCCTAGTAGGATAATTATACCAACCAACTTCTATTTAAGATTCATCTCATGACTATTATCATAACACCAATGATTCTCATTCTTTTTTCTCAACAATTCCAAGTCTTTTTTTTTCCTCAACAATTCCATGTCTTCTTTTTCTTTCTCAACAATTCACGGTGGATATTATTTCGAATATGATTCTATATATAAATTTGATAAATTTAAATATACAAATCAAACTATAATTTTTTTTGTTGAAATGTGAAATTTATTGATCAACAGAAAAAATATTTACAAGAAAAACTGTAAAAGAATTAATTTAATAACAATTCAAAGAATAAAGAATGCAAATAAACTCCTCCTCACTTGAATCCATCTCTGCATTAGGTCATGGAACCTATGAGGAGCAGAGTAGTTAAGTGAGGTTATGCGGTTGCGGATTGTTTTGCCGATGAAACATGTGAGAGATGAAATAGAAGTATAAGTGCGACCGTGAATCTTGTCATTACGCTCTCACAACACATAATAAACCAGCACTTGAAACACCATCTTGAGAAGGATAGAATCCTTGATATCTCGTCGGGTGGTAGTGAGGCAAATGATAGTATCAGTCCAGTCCGGTATGACATTGAAACCCAAGAAACCATAAGTCATGCCAAATGGAGAATGAAAATGGACAAGCAAAAAATAGTTGACCGTGTGTCTCAGTCCGCTCCCCACATAAAACACATGCTTGATCTCTCCCCCAATTCGCATCCTATCACTGGTGGAGAGCCTATTTTTGATCGCAAGGCAAGCAATAAACGAGAACCGAGGAGTACCTTGGGGAAACCATATAAGGCTGTTCCAGGATACCTTGGGATGCACTATGCGGATCTGATTCCAAGTGGCAGTTGACGAGAAAGACTCGTGGTAATTATCCTGGGAATGAAGCCAAAAGATAGACATCATCACCAGCACCTTGAAGAGGGATAGGTCGACCTCGTATTGTTGTGATGATATCTTCAAAACTTCTGTCACGCACTTATGGGAACCAAGAGGAGTCAAAGACAGCTTCAAAAACATGAGCATTACGAGAAACTTGGAGGTACCGAGACCCAAAATCACATGTTATATCACTTATCTTCCCCAAGGACTTCTATTGTCAAACCAAAAGAAAGCCAAGTACCTGATCTGATGTTTACTTTGATGAACGAGTAGGCAAGTGGCCGAAGTTTTAAGAGCTATGCCAGATCCAAGAGCCTTTACAACCACTTCTCACCTCCTAAAAGGATCCATTTTTCAGCAAATTCTTAGTTATCCAAGCAACCCATAGAGCGTCTTTTGAAGTGAATAATCTCCAAATCATTTTTAGTGCGAAGAGAGTAGAAGAATCACGAAGACTACGCACACTCAAACCACCTTCTTCTCGTGGCAAGCAAACTTCGGACCAAGAGACTTAGGCTTTGCACGATTCAGTTGGTGAGCCTAACCAAAGGAAAGCCGAGCTTATTCTTTCAATCTCATCCAGACAACAATTGGGGAGCTTAAAAGTTGCACACCAAAAGTTTGCAATGCTAGTTATAACAGATTTTATGAGTTGCAAGCAACCTGGAAAAGATAAGCACTTTTTGCCCAAGAAGTCATACGAGCCTTTACTTTATCAATAAGAGATGCATATTCAAGCCTTGTTATTGATTTAGTGGTTAGAAGCAGACCAAGATACCAATAAGTAAAGTATCTAAAACAATTCCCACACTCCTAGCAGTAGACATAAGATCCAAATTGACTCTCCCGCCCAAAAAAAGTGAGGATTTTGCCAGATTGATAAACAGTCCAAACATGTCTCCAAATTCCTTCATAACAGCAAGAATCCCTGTCAAAAATTCATCTTTTCTATCTGAGAATACTAGGATATCATCAGCAAAGCAGAGATGGGTAATGTTGTTCTCCTTACAGTAAGGTTGATATCCAAACCGAGACTGAGAAGCTGCTTGATTCAATAGCTTAGAGAAAACATTGTTTAGGATGACATATAGATAGAGAGATGAGGAACAACCTTGGCGGATACCTCTTGAGCTATGAAAAAACCCCTCAAGCTCACCATTTAATGAGACTGAGAACGTGGTTGTGGATATGCAGACTTGAATCCATTTGATAAATAACTCTGGAAGGCACATTGCTTGTAACACAGAGAGAATAAAACCCCAATCCACTATATTGAAAGCCTTAACAATGTCGAACTTGATTGCACATCGTGAAGAAATATTAGGCTTATGATAGTCTTTCACTAATTCTTTGGAAAGTAACACATTTTCTAGCAACAGTCTCTGCTTTTCAAACTGCCACAAGATTAGCAGTTGCAGACGCAGGACACTGGAAATCAAGAAGGCCACAAAGTAGAGCGTTAGTTCCCTCTAAGGACCGAGCTTGGTGGGAGTGTTGAAAATTGGTAAAATAAGACATTGCCTCTTGTTTTATAGCATGCGGATCAGTAAGCACTTCACCCACTTGAGATTGTAACTGCTTGATGGCATTACGAGCTGCTCTTGTTTGGGACACTCTATGGAAGAAAGATGTGTTCTGGTCTCCCTCTTTCTTCCATTTAATACACGATTTTTGTCGGTAGAATTGCTATTCAATAGAAGCCAAGTATTGCCATCTTGAGGTGGCCTCAGCAACATCTTCATAATGTGAGTTATCATGGAATCGAAGAGCGTGCTCTTGGGCAGTGTACAAAGTCTGAATTGCTTCCTTAGAACGAGTAGAGATATCTTTGCTAAGTGCACGAAGGACTGGCTTTAATAGTTTCAGGTTTTTATGAAACAAGTGAAGGGCTGAGCGCGAATGATAGAAAGGAGTAGTCTGCTCCCATACCTGTTGCACCTAGGTAAGAAAAGTTGGATTACTCGTGAGATAGTTAAAAAACATAAACGGCCTCCATGAGCTCAAAGTTTGCTCTGTCAAGTGAACAAAGAGACGAGTTTGGTCTGATATACCACCTGCTTAAAAAACTGAGTATGAGCGCGGGAAAACATTCAACTATTTCTCATTTATCAAGATATGGTCAATTTTCTTGCTGATTGGATTATGACCTTTGTTGTTGGACCATGTAAACAGCAGACCAGCTCCTGCCAAATCAATGAGATCACATTGTGACACCATTTGTTGGAAATGCAACATATATGTGGGGTATATTCTATAGTCTCCAGTCCGAGAATGCTCTTGATGGGAGAGTATCTCATTGAAGTCACCCAAGAGAACCCATGGTATATCAAGATAAGCATAAGTTGTTTGAATGTCAACTAGATTTAATCAGAGATTTTTGACCCTTACCCTTCTTCAGTCGAGTATGTCTCACAGCATCACCTTCTTTAGTGATCTCACCATCTTCCTTAACCTCTTCTAGGATCTTATAACAAGAGGGGTTTGAGACAGGAGGAACCACTACAAGAGCGGAAGGTGATAAATGAGAACCTTTACCCAAACGCTTGATAGTTGTCCATTCACCTTTCTCATTATTTTGTGCATTACCAACATCCACATTCGTAGAGGAGAGAGCAGGATGTTTCATAATCCTATTCGATTTCTCAACAACTGCAGCAGATGCAACCGAAGTAACTTCAAGGGATTCCATTTGTGGAAAAGTAGAAGTATTGTTATCAGGTTTATATACTTTTGCTGGTGGCGCATAAGAAGTATTAGCAAGACTATTGTTGAGCAATTCAGTAACACCAGCCAATGACAAAACTGGAGGCACAAATGTCTCACGCTGCAAAATGGAGACATTACCACATTTCTTTTGTTGTAAACAATCTTTATGCTCGTGATCCCATTTACTACATGAAGAACATCTAGGAGGTAACCAGGGAAATAGCACTAAGACCAGAGCAACAAGGAATTTTCTCTCTGGTATTGAGATCTTGCTTGGAAGCTAACAATCCAAATTAACATTGATTAATTCACATGAAACATCTAGACAAAGAAACTTCTCTGTGTTTGGATGAAGCTTAATCGGATCCCCAATATGACTTGCCAAATACCTGAGGCCCTTGTATATGAATAAGTGACTCGGAACATCCTTGAAATCAACCCACATAGGGATGGATTTGATATCAGAATTCTGAGCAGCGGTATCTGGAGTCCACCACTGACGAGTAGAGGTATATCACCTATGTGCCATAATTTCCTGCGAAGAATAGGAGATCTAGTATATTCATCTTCAATTCGAAAGAGGACTGTTTTAAAACTAATTAAATTAGCACCAATTTTCAAACTCTTCTCTTCATTCCGCCAGATTCTGTTCACGGTAGCATGCATTGTGCCTATGTGTGGAGCATCTTCAAGGAAGTACCCAATAACACATCATCGGGGAGAGAGGAGGAGATTAATCCAACCTTAAGTTGCAGACTCAAATCACAAGGATCCAGGGAAGGAGAAGACTTTTGAGCGGCAGAGATCCATGCTTTTTTGGCTTTTGCGGTGGAGAACGAGGAGATTTGGGAGAAGGTGAATCGGAGGGGATGGTGGCGGCGGCGCCTTGCATCTGGAGAAAATTATTGTAGGTAATATCTATGAGTCCTTGAAGAAACAATCAAACTACAAATTAAACAAAAAGAAAAAAATATCACATTAAGTATTATAAAAAACAAAAATAACTAAAAATATATATTGATTTTTTACAAAAACATATTAATTTTTACAAATACATGTGTTTTGTGGGGGAAAATATGCTAAGATGGTTAAAGAGAATGTCAAGAACGGATTTGTCCTCCAAACTATAAATGTTTTGCAGTTTTGTAAGATAAAAGTATTTAGAAGTACAAATATATATATATATATATTTATATCTTTAATATTTGACAATTCTAATTAATTTATAACTTATTCATATATTGCTTTTTCTAATTTTTACTAATGTATTTGAGATACCATAACTCTTTCTAATGGTTATTAGTGTACTAAAATCTGATTTGATAATGAAAAATCCTCATAGATCTTGGACTTGAAGTACATATAATGACATGAACAAATCTTATGTGTGTGAGATTTGTTTATGGGGTTACGAAATCAAATTTTTGCTTCGTGGTTTTTACTTTTAAATTAATTTTTTTCTACTATATTATTACTATTTATCATTTTTTAATTTATATTTTTTTATCAAAATTATAATATTTATTGCAAAAAATTATTTTTGTATAACATAACTGAGAAAATATATATACATTTATAACAATATAATTATTATTTTTAATTATTAAATAATTCAGTGTAAACAACTACTAATTAAAAACAAACAAACATATAATGTAACAAATTACATTTTTAAATGCATTGTAAAAGAATTATTTATAAATAAATAAAATACCTAATAAGTTGATTTTTAAATACATATCAAATCAAATATTTGATAACCAATCCTAATAGAAGATTGATATATTTTCAATAATTATTTTCACACCTAAATTATTTATATATTTATTTAATAATTATAATAATAATTTATGAGTAAAAATAATTATTTAAATATATCAAAAATTAGTCATTACAGTTTTTTTTTGTCAACTAACCTAGTGATTTTTTTAATTCCACCATTCTACTATAGTGAAAACCTTAGTACGTGAGAATTTATAAAGAAAGTTACTATTGGCCCACTATCCTTAGCTTTATTAAAGATTTTCTCTAAGTTTATAAGTAAATTTATTGAAACTTTTTAATTTATTCATAATTATTTTCTGCATAAAGGATTTAAAAATTTGATTTTTGTAAATTCAAAATTATAGTCCTAAACGCATCCTCTATTTAATATAATAGATATATTAGCTTATATAAATTATAAGAGAACATGGGTCAAAATATTTTTTACAAAACCAAAAATTTATTTAAAAATAAGATAAGAATAATAGGAATATAAAAATTAATTAACCATATAAAAATTTTATATTTGTATAGTTACGTTTGCTATTCAATAATAAAGAAATTGGTTATTGATAATTGTTTATCACATGTCAGTTAATATCTTATATATTAGATAGAATTGCAAAAAATACTCCTCCAATCTAGTCATTTTCAGAACTACCCTTATTTATGGAACATTTTCAAAATACCCCTCACTAATAATAAAAAGATGAAAATACCCTTGAATTTTTGTGTATAAATTTGTTTTACAAAATAAAAATTCTTGCCAATTTTTTTTACAAAAAAACTTTCCCGCATATCTTTTTTTCACAAAAAATTGTTTTATAAATTTAGTAGGTTTCTTATAAATATATTATCAATTATATAAGGTTTCTTTTAAAAATTTATTAACAGCTCTTATAAATTATAAATATTTGTGAGATCCTCTTATAAGAGTTCTTATAAAAAGTTATTAATAGGACTTATAAATTTATAAGAATCTAATTTTCAGGTGTCCTATTCTAATCCTTTTGAGGTTTTTTATTCTACTTTTTTTTTTCTTGTGCTTTGTATTCGGAAAATTTTTGTCTTCCGCCGGCTATTGTATCAAAATTGTATTCCATCTTGATTTAAGTTAATGAATCTTCAGACATAAAAAAAATTATAAAAAATTTGTGAGATCCCTTTATAAATATCTTATCAAGTTAGATAATAACCTTTTATAAAACCTTATAAAATTAATAATATATTTATAAGAAACTTTATAAATTTATGAAACAATTTTTTGAGAAAAACATTTTCGTGAAATAAAATTTTTATAAAACATTTTGAAGACATTTTCATCTTTTTGCATTAGTGAGTGGTATTTTTTGTAAAAACAAAATTGTGGGAGCATTTCTTTGAAACACTACAGCAAAAAGGATAATACTCAAGATTTCCCTATATATTTTTGAGAAGTGATTCTTATCAAGAAGTTTACACGTGAAAACCATATTTAATTTTAACTTGATTTATTACAAAGATTCCTATAACATAAATATTTAGTTTATTTTATATTTAAATAATTTAATATTAGGGTGTTTAATTTATTTTGATAAAAGGATGACTACGCAATATTTTTAAGAAATTAGAAAACGTAAAATTAATTTTGTGTTTGTTTAGATATAGTCTTATTTTTTATAATGTAGATAATTACATAATATAAAAATTAGAATTTTTTACATTTATATAAAATTAATTTGTAATTTCATTGAAATTTTTTTGAAGAAAATAGATTTACCTATTAAATTTTAAACATGATCAGAATATTAGTTAAGAAAATATTTTTTATTTAATACTATTTTAAATTTTAATAAGATAAAAATAATTATATATTTTTCATACTTATCATAATATTTAATAAATCTTATTCCTGTTTGAATGTTATATTATTTTCTATATAAAGTAAACAATAATTATGAATTCATTATACAATATTATCCATGAAAAACATTACTTAAATTTGTAATTTTTTGTTCTTCAGATAATTATTTGTTCTTTTTCTTTTTTTTATCATGTCGATCGTGAAAAATTTACCTACTCCATTTGTTTTCATCAAGAAAAGCAGGGTGAAAATTATGAGATTATGAAGATCATTCAAATCAATTGAGATGATTTTGGTCGACTTAGAGGTTAGTATAAAATTATGTCTAGAATATTGAAATAATATATATTCTAAATATTTGATTTATAAAATTTTTTAGCTTTATTCAAGAAAACATGAAACTAATGATATAGAAGCATATTATTGTAAAACAAAACAATGTTTCATACATATAAACAAATAATAAAAATAAACCAAGAAATAGGTGATCCAATTAGTTTGTCCCTGATTTAGGTAGGTACCAGGTGGTGAGTTTGAATCCCACCCCACTTAAATTAGAGAATATTGGTTATGGATCGTGTCTTGTCGATTTAATGGTTATTTGTTGACAAAAAAAAACTTATAACAAAATAATGTTTCTTATGTGGATGGAAAAAGTATTCATGAATGTATTTCTTTTTTCTTTGATTTTTTATTTTAATTTAATTTAATATTTATACTTCGAAAATAATAATTATCTCTTAGATTCTAAAACTATCTAAAAATAATAAAGAAAATAATTGTTTTTCTATTTTGATTTAATATTATTTTCATTTATCTTATATATTATTAGAGAAGTGGTTTTTTAATGACAAGTTTAATATCAGCATGATTGATTATAAAGTTGACCATAATATTAAAATTTTATTTATAATAATGTGAAATTTAATAAATATCTTATATATTAAAAGAGAAGGGATATTTTATAAACACTTATGCATTGTCACCATGTTTAATATCAGTGTGATTAATTAGAAAGTTGCCACTAACATTAAAATTTATATTTATATAAAATTTAGTTTATATTTATGTGAAATATTATGAAAATAATTATAAAAATTAGTTAAGAATTTTTTTTGACTAAATACTATTTTTATTTATTTAGTTTTCAATGATATATATATATATATATATATATTTTCACTTACATGGTTAGCATTATTTCCCCTTTCATTTAATTTAATTTAACTTTTTATCAAGTTCTTAGAAAATAAATTTTTATATTTTAATAGAACTCAAGTATATATATATATATATATATATATATATATATATATATATATTATTTTTTCCTTCGAACAACTATACAAAATAGTCAAAAAAAAATTTGTGCTTCTACATTAAATTCATATGTTCATGAAATAAAAATCAATAGGAAAATTCTTAAACTTTGAATTATTTTTTATTGTTTTTTAAAATATTTGAATTCACACGTTTAAGAGAACATAATCTATATGAAATGTATGTAAGATGATTTATCAAATTTGAGGTCCGTAAAAGTAATTATATAATATATTATATTTATAAAAAATTTCACATCATATAATATTTCATTTTTCATGTATAACATTGATGATATCTTTAGTATTTTATGTGTATTCATAAATTTTAATTATTAAAGTATAAAAATTAAAATTAAAATTTTTTATGTATGCACACATGCGCGAGAGAATAATCTAGTTACATGGTATTTGATAATAACGATGCATTTAATAAAATAATATAGTTCATTTGGTAATTACTCCTTCTCTTTCTTAAAAGTGTTATTCAAAATTTTTTATACCCCTAATTATTATAGGTAATACTTAGTTAGATTACATATATCTAATATATCTAATTTTGATTGCAAGTGGCTTTTAGTCTAGTAGTAAGCTATAAGTCCACTTAGACATATGCATTTGCATAATCAGGGATTGAGTCTCACCGCCTACATTATATAGGAATTTGGGTAATTGACCGGCCATTTGTGACCCAATGTTAAAAAAAAAAATTTGATTAAAGGTTAAAATTGAAATTATTTTTAAAAAACTACATTGGAAATTAGAGTGATACTCTTTGTATAATTAGTTTTTGTTGCTAGAATGACACTTTTAAAAAAATAGATGGAGTATAAGTCATTAGATATTCCACAATTATGATAATTACTTTATGACATTAAATTAAAAATAATTTTGAAAATATTATTTCCTTCTCTAGCACCGGCTAAAATCTAGTTAAAATTTAAATGATCAATACTAAACTTATTTTGCATGCAAATAGATATATTATCTGGTAAGAGAAAAAAAAAAGAAAAAAGAAGGTAAAATCATAGTTGCAACATCAACTAGATGTGAATATTGAAAGTTTTTAAGTGTTTGTTACACTTTTATTGTTTTAGCATTTGAAACAGATGCAGCAAAGTTGAAAAAAAAAAAAAAAAAGAAGAATCAAAAGAAGTTGAAAGAGAATCATCAACATGAAAGAAAGAGATGAGTCAAAGTTTGTGTTCTTAGTTTTGTAAAGCAAATCTCAAAAGAGTAGAATATATGCATTACTTTTGATCAAGAGAAGGCAAACGCAGGAGTAGTCTTGAAATCAAGCTCCCAGAGATCAAACTTTCCTTTGACGAAATCGTAGTGACCTCCTCTGATTGCAAGTGTGTTTTTAAGTACTGCAGCTCTCACGAATGGGTACGAAAGTAAGTTTCCAAGCGATACATTCACAGCTTCCTACACAACACACACAAATTAGTTCATTCATATGGATTTAGAGAACAGACCAAAGATTGTTTCTTCTTCTTTCTTTACTAGCATTATCATTATTATTACCTTCTCACACTTGTTGCATTGATCATCATAGCTCAGTTCTTTACATTCTTCTTTGACCTTGTTCCTCGCTGCTGCCCCAATCTTCACCCAATTCTCAATGAAATCACTGCCATTTCTCACGAGTTATTTCATTGTATTAAAGATAGAATAGTATTGGAGATACTCATCTCAATATCCCACAAGAAACACTCACCAAAATCCACATGAACATTATCTTTGCTAAATGTATTTAGGGCATGTCATTTTTGGTCATTTTAATTATAGGTACATTCAGATAAAAATATCAACTTGCAAAACAAACAAACATACATCTAGATATATTATGCAGCATGGAAACAAACAACATCCAGTTGCTCTATCTAGATGATATATTTACATATAGATGGAGTTGCCAGATGTACAAACATGGGCTACTCAAAGAAAAGGTCAAATCAAGATAAATTACCTCTGACTAGGGGCAGCATCATCTTCAATGGACATAAGTCCTTTAATGCCACCACAGCAGCTGTGACCTATCACCAAAATATTCTCCACCTACAAATCAAATGACAAATTAAATATAAAATTAAAAACCTGTTGCAACTTGATGCATCATTGATATTATTATCGAACATTATCCAAAAACGATTCAACTTTAATTTAATGTTCAAACAAAACAAGATACTTGTGGGTGCAGTTCCTAGTGGGCAATAGAAAAACAGAGAATAGCGTTTGGTTGGTGAGATGGGTCCAAATAACAGAGTGACTAGGCATCAACTTTTAGTAAAGAAGGACCATGTGCAAGCGCATTAAGCATATCACAACGACTTATAAAAAATAATTGGCAAAATCAAAAGACCCAAACTTTTGCTGATCAGTGAGATTAGAAAAGAAAAACAAGTTAACTTATCAAAACGTCTTATCGTCCTTATAAAGAAGACTATTTTTATATACCTTGAGATGTACAACTGCGTATTCAACGGCGGCACCAACTCCAGAATGTCTCTTCTGTTAAAAATTTCAAAGCTTTTTGTGTTTAGTTATTTGATCTCAGATATCAAAACTCTTGTGAATATGATAACAACAATAAAGAGTGAAAAATTGGTTTAGTTATGAACCTGGTCAAAAGGTGGAACCATATTTGCAATGTTTCTAACCACAAAGGCCTCTCCAGGTTGGAAATTCAAGATGTGAGATGGACAAACTCGAGAATCCGAACAAGCGAATACCAGAAACTGCAATATAATATACAACAAAATTCAATATGTATTCAACAAGTGGACCCTCTTAAAGTCTCTGTAATTGTTTTGCTTATTCATTAAGTCAAACATCACCGTTGGATTTAAGCATCCACACCTTATTATTCGTATACTATCCAAACAAAAAATAACAGTAAATGAACAGAAAGAGAGAGAGAGAGAGAGAGAGAGAGAGAGAGAGAGAGAGAGAGAGAGAGAGAGAGAGAGAGAGAATGAGAGAGAGAAAGATTTGAGAAAAGTATAAACCTTTGGGCTCTGACCCTTTGCGAGATCATTGAACAGAGCATTATTCTTCCTGTAAAAAACATGATCAGAGACTTCATCAAAATTCATAATTAACATTAAAAATTCAGAGTTATATAAATAAATAGCACACGTTTTGTTATGTTTTTGCATATACGAATTGGATCTCACTAACACCCTTTTTTAATCTAAGCAACTTCCACTAATTAATTAGATTTTGATCTTTATTTAGCACTTTATTTAGCACACATTTTGTTATGTTCGTTACAAACAGTGGAATAAACTCACTAATAAGGGAATAAGGAAAAAGAAAGTAGATGTATATCATTTAATGGGTTGCTTTATTCAAAGCGGAAAAAAATTGACCATTGATGCTATTCCACCATCAGGAAAATTCTTTACAGATCCAAATTAGATACCTTTCCTTAAAACCCATAAAAAGCGGATAAAAAAAGTAAATATAATACTCACAAGTATTTCTCAGTTTTGAATTGAGTAAAGCCGGATTTGATTCGTACAATAGCGTCTGAGTTGCCCGAATCAAGTTCCTTCAACTCCGCCGTCAGCGCTTTGATCTTCGCGGCAGCCACATCCCCAAGATCCGATTTCTTACTGCCAGTAAAAAAAAAAAAAAAAAAAAACAATTTAGAAGAAGAAACGCGGAAAGGATAAAAAGCAACTCCCAAGGTAAAAGGGGACCCAGAGATCGACGGCTAGGATCAGTCCTACGCGTTTGGAATCCAAAATGTCGACCCATGAAGAAAAAAGCTTTTTTTGTTTCGGATAACGCGGTTTATGGCGATGATTTTGGGAGAAACAGTTCAGAAATTTAATCACGATGATGATTATGAATTTCGCGAGAGTTTGCAACAGAAAAGAGAGGAAAAAACGATGAAGACGAATATGCGGACACTTTAATGTAATGATTGCTGTTTGAGTCAGAGAGAGAAAGAGACCGTACCTGAGAAGATCACTGAGTCCTTTAATGGCAGCTTCGTACGAATCAGTGGCCATTTCGTCACGTTCCTTTTACAAAACAACAACAACAGTAAATTCCAGAAAAACCAAATCGAACAGGTTCTGGAACAAATTTGCATGATGTTGAAACATAAAATAAGATCTAAACGAAGAGACCTCTAGATTAAAGCAGAGGAGGTTTCTGGAAGATTAAAAATCCTTATCGAAGAATGTGAAATTACTTAATGCAGCAATAAAATGATCTTGTGATGAATTGGTATTTATAGGCCTAGATCTATTATGTACCATTGGTTCAAGGCTTGGAATTTTTTTTTCTGAAAAAAACCTCCACAAAAATGGGAAATGTATATTTTTTAATAATTACTTTTTTTTATGACAGTGGTTGCTAAAACTATTAAAAATATTGGGGGTCAAACGATGATTGAGAAGAATAAGCATGTGCTTCTATGTATGAGGTGATATGAGATTAAAGAATGAAAACATGCTAAGTATATGATTCTATTATTTTCTTCATATATCATGTACACATAATTTGTATTATTATCAATTTTCCGTGAAAAGCTAGATGTTCTTGCCGATTTAGTTCCCTATTTTCTATCATTAACGTATAATTATTCGCCATAAGAAGTCCCTTCTATTCGAATTTATGATGTTTGACAGTGATTTTGTTTCTTCGGGTTTGGAATAAAAAAATTTTTTAATGGTTTTAGCTATGTTTTATTGGGCTCGTTTTATTTTCAAGAAAATATTTTTTTGTCCGGGCTTTATTATTCGGGGATATATTTGTGTTCCGCCAACTTTATATGTCATCCTGAATTTTTAATATACGGTAGTAAGTGAAAAAAAAAAAAGTCTACTTCTTCTTTTTTTCTTAAAAGTTTCCACAATCTGTCTACTTTATTTGATTACAATATTGTTTTTTTTGCCACCCAATAATGTAGAAAAAGAATATAATTGATTAAACACAAAAAAAATTAGTGGAAATAATTTCATTATTTTTGTTTGGCAGATATCATTTTCATACGAAAACCAAATAAGAAAATTTCACGCACTAATTGAATTAATAGAAAAGACAGCATCAGTTTAACATACACTTATATTGTAACAAAGCAAGAAGTCAACTAGACATGACATTATAATAGTTCATGTACATGTACATATACGAAATGTTTAATTGGTGTAGGTGTTTTTGAATATATTATATAAACGTAATTCAGAATTGTTTATTTTCTTAATGGAGTTTAACGACATATTTTTTATAGTGCTAAAAACAATTTTAGAAAAAATAAAGATCTAAAGTTAAAAGAAATCTATAAACTTGAAACCCCATGTTGAATCCTACCAAAAGCTGGGATTCCTACCAAAAAGATTTTTTGGATTTTCTTTCTAGTGTTTTTAAAATACAATTTTTTTTTTAATAGAAAATTTATGGACTCACACACAAAATACTATTTTTAGGTTTAAATCATCAAAATAGCTATCTTGAAAGTTTACTGTGAAAGTAAATATGTTTAAGATTTAAATTGGAAATGGCTGGTACTTTGAAAATTTTTGCGTATAAAATTGAGCTAATATAGTTGACCATGATATTAAAATCGACCAAAAGTCAACGCAGGCAAAATTCATAAGGTCAAATTCTATCTCCTAAAGAAAATAAATAGTTTTTGACAAAAAAAGAAGAAGTAGTTTCCATCTATTCTGATGGGCCGGTGACAATGGGCGTCGCAGGATAAGTCAACCAAAGCAAGCCCAAATGCTGACACGGTTTTGTTTTCTTTTTTAATAATTGGCAATTTACGCGTCAACATTTTATTTTATTATTACTTTCTCTACATCGATTTCTTAACTCTGATTATATTGGAAAATTATACTCTTCACAGTTTAATGGTTTCAAAAGTAGTACGACCCTTGTGAATTAAAGAAATAATGCCATGAATTAGCTTTTTCTATATAATAATAAGCAGATTTATTATAAAATTAATATTTTATTAGAATTGATATATGAATTGGTAGGACTTACCGGGGAGGTCTTAGCACAGCAGAATGTGAAACATTTGCCAAATGTGGGAGCCATTATCTGACCTCTTTCTCTGCTTCTTCTAGCAACCTGTCCAGTTCAACCCCAGAATCTTTTTTTATTTATATATAATTCATTAAAATAAACTTTACATAGTAAATGTCCCATTGGAACTTATAATTGACTACATCATTATTTCGCCCACGTCGGTATTCAGTTTTCCCAATGCGTAACAGATTTACAATTTTATTTAAGAGAAATAATGCAATGGCTGAAGCACAGATGTTATATGAAGTTATATTTTTTTAAATCAAAAATATATTAAAATAGATAGATGATGTAAATCCCTAATGGTTCCCTGACTCTTTCGTTTTGTATACTATATTCATTCATACATATTATATATTTACAAGCTTCTTAAAATAGTAGAGAAAAGCAACAGTGGCTTTTCATTTGGACCGAGGGTCCATTTTTATTATTTATCCATTGCCATGGATACTTCAAGATTTGTTCTATTATTTTCTTTTGATGAAGCTCTATATTATGTTAAGTTCTAATCTATTTTTGGAAAACCAAATGGCACATGGTCAACAAATCATTATTACAACAAAACTATTCATATACATTCGTTTCTTACCTCTATTCCTCACCTTTTTAGACATAAAAATTTGAATTTGTTTTGTGTGTTTCTCTATTGGTGAAATCAATATAAAATAAAATACCCAAGTGTTAGGGACTGATGGAAGAATACGCACCTACTTGGTAATGCTCTTTCTAGCTCCTCGAAAACTCTATGGACGTGGGAACAGTGTGAAGACGATGAGGCAAATGAATTTAATATATATATATGTAAATGCTTAATTTAATAGAAAAAAAAAACTGGAAAAAGCTTTATGGGAAGAAGATTGGATATGGGTATTTGGATTTTCAAGGTTTCGAAGAATTATGATGACCGTTCGAGCAATGTGGGGGCTCTGATAAGGGATAGAGAGAGAGAAAGCGAAAGATGAGTCACTCAGGACTTCTTCTTCATTTTCTTCTTGTTTCTATTATATTTTTTTGTTACATTTATTTAATAAAAATCACGACCAGAGGTAAGAGATGAACATGTGGCCAAAACAAAAACAAAAACAAAAACAAAAACAAAATACGATAAGACTTGTATATACAACTTACATTTATAAGGGATAATATCATGAGATTTTTTACCTAATATACGCTTTCATTTTTACTTTAATTTTGTAAGATTCTGATCATCTACTAATTTAACAAAAAATAGCATTTTAGGTTGTTTGTTTTTGTTCCAAATTTAATACCTAAACTTTCAAGATGATTTATCGGAGTAATTGATATAGTGTTATCCAATTTAGTCTGTTTTGTTAATTACAATTTTACATACCAATTATGCCGTTATATATAGTTATATATACTTGTAAAGAAAAAGAATTTTGATAGTGTTTAGCACTAGCCCAAGATCGTAATACCCCGAAACACTAGAAAGAACTAAGAAGAAAAACTCCCTAAGTATGACGAAAATTTTGGAAGAAAAATTAGAGAATACTTGAAAGACTTTTAAGGAGATTTAGAGGACTTATAAAGAACACTCTTTCTTTGAACTTCTTTTTATTTCATTTTTTCAAATTGATTACAAATGATAGGTTGATGGGGTATTTATAGGTCCCAAAATTAGCTTACAAAAGTTTCTAGATTATTCTACTGTTATATCTAAAGTATCTATCTTACAAACTTCTAGATTAATCTACATAATTATCTAAATATCTATCTAATAGAATTCTCTAGAACTCTTTGAGGAGGTGATAATGTTCATCATGCTTCTAGAGAAATCTAGATATTAGGCTTAACTTTGGGTTTAATCCAATATGAGATATTGGATTATAAACTCATAATTATGCTTAGCCCAAAATCAAGTTTAACTTCAATACTCCCCCTTAAACTTGATTTTTTCAACCATCCTGAGCTTCGAGCGAAGTAACTCGAATTGGCCTTTCGGTAGTGATTTGGTGAAGATATCAGCAGCGTTGTCACCACTTCGAACTTCCAAGGTTTCAATTGTTCCATCAAGAACCTTCTCCCTTATGAAATGATGTTCTAACTCAATATGCTTTGTCCTTGCGTGAAACACCAGATTTTTAGCTAATTTAATAGCACTTTGATTATCTCCATAGACAGCCACCAGTTTATTTGTAGGCTCGAACAAACCTTCAAGAAGTCTTCAAAGCCATATACACTCTTGAGCTGCGAGTGTCGAAGCTTTATATTCCACTTCAGTGGTAGACAAAGACACCGTTGCTTGCTTCTTGCTGCACCATGAAATGCTTGTGTCTCCACATAAAAACACATAACCCGAAGTTGATTTTCGGTCATCTGGATCTCCACTAAAGTCAGCATCTGTAAAACCATGAAGAGAAATTTTTGCATTTTTCTTGTACACCAATCCCATGCCAAGAGTTGTTTTGACATACTTCAAGATCTTCTTTGCCGCTTCTAGATGTGGCTTCCTTGGTGCTTGCATAAACCGACTTACAAGACCTACTGCAAAGGCAATATCAGGTCTTGTAATAGTTAAGTATAGAAGACTCCCCACAAGAGCACGATAAAGTCGAGGATCTGGTAGCAATGACCCTTCATCACGTTTGAGCTTGATGTTCATATCCAATGGAGTTGTACGTGTCTTCCCTTCGTTTACTCCAAACTTTTCAATAATCCTTCTTGCATATCCTTGTTGACCAACAAATATTCCATCCTTTACTCTTTCAACCTCTAGGCCAAGAAAGTTATTCAGCTCTCCCAACTTTTTCATCTCAAACCTTATCGACATATCCTCTTGTAAGCAAGCAATTTCTGCATTATCGTTCCCAGTTATAATCATATCATCCACGTAAAGAAGAACTACTACGTGGGCTAATCCATTCTTCTTGAAGAATAAACTCGGATCAAAATTTGATGCCTCATAGCCACAAAATTTAAGGAATTGAGCAACTTTTCCATACCAAGCTCGTGGAGCTTGTTTTAACCCGTACAAATCCTTTTTTAACTTGCATACATGATCTGCATGCTCTCTTGATACAAAGCAAGGAGGTGGCTCCATGAAGATACTTTTATCAAGCTCACCATAGAGAAATGCATTCTTCACGTCTAGTTGCCATAAATGCTCTTATTTATGTTTATGTTTTGTTACATAATTATCTAAATAGCTATCTAATAGAATTCTCTAGACCTCTTTGAGGAAGTGACGATGTTCATCATGCTTCTACAGAAATTTAGATATTAGACTTAACTTTGGGTTTAATCCAATATGAGATATTGAATTATAAACCCATAATTATGCTTAGCCCAAAATCAAGTTTAACTTCAATAATACTCATATAATTTTATATAACAACCTTTAGATTTATTGAATAAGATTCAAACTTTTGATACTTTTCTCTCAAAACTAACAAGTCTAAGAAAACAAAGCACATTTTCCTGTCGGGATATGAGAAAATGTTATTTGTTTACTCACATTGTTCATTAATTTCTTACTTGAACATTGGAGAATCGTTGGAACCACACTGTTTCTAGGGTATCATGTAGAATATAAGGACTTGGAGAGTAATATCCACAGATGTCGTGTCTTCTAAGAAGGTATTTCCATTGGCTTCCAACTCCACAGTTCAAGATACAATTGGTTTCTTCACACCATCTCATTGTGAATCTCAGTCTTTACACTACAAGAAAACTGCCAAATTCGTCGCAATACATATGTCGCAAATCAAAAACGTAGCAAAAACGTCGCAGGTATTGCGACGCCACATAAACATCGCAATCCTGCGATGGATATGGGCCTTCCATAGACGTCGCAGATTCTGCAACTCCGTTGCGAGGCGCAGTTCTACGACTCCATTGTGAGGCGCAGTTTTGCGACTTCATTGCAAGGCTAGTTTCTGCGACTTCATTGCAAGGCTAGTTTCCTCGACTCCGTTGTCAAGCTCAGTTCTGCGACTCCATTGCGAGGCGTAGACCTACGACACCATTGCGATGTCTTTTTTTATTTAAAATATATATTTTTGAATAAAATATATTTAATTTATTTTAAAATATGTTTAAATTATATATATTAAAATAAAATATTTTATAATATATTTTAATTTTTACAAAAAATAAAACTAGAAATCGTCCGAAATGTTCTGGTTCTGATCCGGGTCCTGCTCCGGGGTAGGGTCTCCGTTTGCCGAACTTGATCCGGGCTCATTGTGTCGCTCCTTGTTTAGCTTAGCAGCTAAGTCCCGGTCTTTTGCAGCTAAAACCAAGAAGAAGTTGGTGAACTGCGCGATGTTTCGCTGTAGGGACGAGATAAGCTGATCCTGTGCTTGAATCTTAGTCTCCAACCCTGCCACTTTCGAAGAATCGGCAGAGCGTTGAGATTGCGAGCTTTGCAACCAAGTGCTCTGCTCGATATGCGAGCCAAGGGAGTGAACGGTCCAGAAGAGTCTCCCCTTTTTACGGGGAGCAACCTGAAAAAAAAAAACAATTATTAAGTCATGTAAAACAGTTTGAAACGAAAGAAACACGATAGAAATAGGAAAATTCATATCTCAGCATAAATCGCGTTCTTTTGAGCGGTTGAGAGCACGGCAGATCCAGTTCTCTTGTTGCCGCAATCCTGGGTCAACTGCTGCATCTTCGCACTGACCTCGTTGTAGATCTGCTCGGCCTTTTTGTCGACGAAGACGCCGACCTTGTTACGTTTCTTCTGGTAGAGCGTCTCTACCAGATCTAGGTGAGGATCCCCAGTCTCTTCTTGCTGAAATATTTTTTAAAAAAAATTATTAATAAAATATGTAAAGTATTGCGTAAATTAATTGAGGATATGACATACCATCTTTCGGGCTCGGGCCTTGAATGACATTTGCCTTGAGCAATGTTTATGCGGACCGAAGCCATCGGGATCGGCCAAGCGAGCTGCCCGCGTACTAACACTCTTCTACTCGGACCTAGGGTCTTACCAATAGCGGACAAGACCCTCCCAAACCTCGGTGTTGAACCACCGTGGCATTGCTTGGTCGCCATGGACCCTCTATTGGCCTTCCAACAGCCGACCTGGTCGCACAGACGACTCTTCAAGACCTCCTCTAACTTGCTACGGACTTCACCCGTAACCGAGGTACTCCAATGATACCATTACTGGAAAAAAAATAGTAAGTACTAAATTTTTGTTTAAAAAAATACATTTGATTTAAAAGAATTAAAAAACGTACCGCAAACGTTTTGAACCACCTATCGACGATGTGGTTTGGGACTTGCGTAAAATTGGCATGTGGCTTCGTGAAATCTCTTTCAAAGATTTCACGAATAGCAGTCCCCATTTTTTATCATCATTGAAGCTACAATATTAAACAAAAATATTATTTTAAGTTTGAATGACAAAATTAAGAATTTACAACAATAAGGTGTTAGGACATACCGAAATGTTCCCGGCGGACGCCTGGGGTGGAGAGTGGGCACGAAGCGGTGGTCCGCATCAGCCAATATGTCTTCTACAGACATCCCGGCAGCAACCTCGGGCGGTAATGGGTGGTAAGCTCGGGGTGGAGGAGGTGCGGACTCCATGTCCCGTACCGGAGTGTAGCCTGGTTGAGAGCCGAAACTAAATCCCGGCGTTGACGTGACATATCGATTGGCCGGAGAACGGGTGGGCTGTGACGTCTCCTTCCTATAAGGCGGTTGGGAATGCAAGCCGGGAGGCGTCGGCGGGTGAAATCCCCCGCCATCAGTAAGGAACCTAGTATAAGGGTTTTGACGTCCAGACATTTGAAATCACAAAGATTTAGATGTACGGAGTCGTTGTTAGGAATTTTTTATACGAGTAATTTATAAAGTTGTAACTACAATTAATCATTAAAAATTACGAACATTTTAAAAAACGAAATATATTTAAGATTCACTTAATAATTGGAAATTACGGAACGTTCTAAGTGTTTTACAACGTTCTAAATTGTTTAGAACGTTTGTAAAATTATGTAATTATTTATATTGTTTGTGATAATATTTTTGTTTTAACAAATTATATTTATAAAATTAAAAATATTGTTAAAATAGTTATGAAATTAAAAAAATTCTTAAAAAATATTTTAATTTTCTTACAAAATTAAGAAAAAACATAAAAATGGTTTAGTTTTTTTTAAAAAAATTATAAAAAAATAGAAAAACTTTTTTAAAATATCAAAAAAATAAAAACGTTTTAAAAATACTTAAAAAATTACTAAAAACATTAAAACGATTTGTAATAATCAAAATTAATTTTTAAAATTCAAAATAATTGTTGAAATGGTTTGAAAATTAACAAATACATAGAAAATGGTTTTAAATATTTTTTAAAATTATCCAAAAACAGAAAAACATTTTAAATATATCAAAAAACATAAAACCGTTTTAAAAATAAGTTTAAAATTACTAAAAACATTAATACTCTTATAAAATACCAAAATCCATTTTAAAAATTCAAAAACGGTTTTTAAAATGGTGTAAAATGAGAAAAACGCATTAATACATTTTTTAAAATTCTATCAAAATTTTCAAAACGTTTTTCTAAATTAAAAACTTTTTATATTATTTAAAATGTTTTTTAGAAATCTTTTAAAATTACAAAAAACATTGAAACGTTTTTTAAATAACGAAATATATTTAAAAATTCAAAAAAAAATTTAAAACGTTTTAAAAATTACAAAAACGCATTAAAATATTATTTAAAATTCTGTAAATTTTTTAAAAATTACCAAAACTTTTTGAAACGTTTCAAATATTATGGAGCCTTAAATCCTAAGCCTAAACTAAGTTCCATAGCCTCAAAACAAGCAAATCCATGTTCAAATCCTAAAGATCTATCTTTCAATCCTATAGATCTACGATTTTGGAGTTGGAGAACACTTACCTTAGTTGGTTGAGGCCGAGTGAGGGAGCAGCGGAGGTGGAGAAGAGGGAGAGACGGGTAGACGAGATGTTGAAGGAGATTTGAAGAGAAATAAACAAGAGGAAGAGAGGAAGAAGATGCGCGACAAGGAGAGGAAGAAGATGCGCGACAAGGAGAGGAAGAAGAGAAAGAAGAGAAAGAAAAGACGAAGAGGCGGTTCAGGTTTTTAAGCAAAACCCGAACCTACGACGCCACTGCGCCATATGGTTTAGTAGGCGTCGCAAGGGACTCACAGTATTGCGAGTCCCTTGTGACAAAATTTAGGGTTTTATGTACCCTTTTGCGAGACCACTGCGACATCCACAAACCAGGACGTCGCAGTGGGCTCGCAGATTATTAAACTGCTACATTTAACCGCGATACCCCAACCTTACTGGAAAAAAATAAGCCGACACCTTGGACAAAGTAACAAAGATCAATACGAGAGACCGAGAATACATCATCAATCATTCACCAAGTGAATGAGGTACGTCTATGTCTATACAAAACCGAAAACATTTTTCAATGTGATTGGGGTTTATGTGGTTAAGTGTTTCGGGGTGGTTTCATACACTGCATGGCCACTGCAACGTCTTGTCTCTCGATGTCGCAGTGGCCTTGCAAATTGTGACTCACTTGCGATATTTAATGATTCAATGTCGCAAGTGAGTCGCAATTTGCGAGGCCACTGCGACATCGAGAGACAAGATGTCTCAGTGGCCTCGTAGAGTATGAAACCACCGAATCACTTAACCGCATAAACCCCAAACTTACGGTAAAAACATAAACCGCATAAACCTCAACGATCAAAACGAGTGTCCATGAATACATCATCGATCAATCATAAATTCAATGCGGTACAAATAAGGGTAAACTAAACCGATAACGACAATCACCATCCGTAAAAGGTTCCGTAGTACATTACGGATTGTCCAAGCTTACAATTTTATTCATTAATCAATTGAACGCCGTACGTTTACGTATACACAAACCAACAATATATGTTATATCGGTGGTATTTAATCACTTTGTTAAGATGTTGGCTGTTAAGGATTGAGTACATTGCGAGGCTTCTGCGACGTTTAAGGCTTGTATGTCGCAATGGTGCCGCAATTTGCGAGTCTATTGCGACGTAGAGGGTTTGTACGTCGCAGTTGCCTCGCAGAATTGCAAGATCCTTGCGACGTACAGACCCTCTACGTCGCAATAGACTCGCAATGTTATGTTTAAAACAAAAAACAAAAAAAAGTACATATACAATACAACAAAATATAAAGTACACAAACATTTAGTTATTTTCATTATCGGACTCTTCATCTTCCGTGTTTTTTTCTTCATCCGTCTCTTCGAACTCGTCACATTCCGCATTTTCATGTCCTTCATCGTCGATGTCTTCTACTTCTAGTTGAGAATGCATGATATCATCTACGGATTCCAGAGCTATAGAAACATCTGACACTCTCTCTTGTTGCATAACCACATTATCGATTTCCCCCACAATACAACCTCTCGGATTCACTTTTATCACATATAGCCATGTCTCGAGGATACGGAATAAAACATACTTGTTCTGCTTGACATGTTAGAATGAAAGGGTCAAACTTCGAATAAGTTTGGCTTGCATTTACACCGGTTATCCCTAACTGGTTAGTACGCACTCCTCGATCAGCCATTGTACTATACCAATGACATTGGAATAAAATGCATCTCAGTCCGAGAACTCTTGGAAATGTGACTTCGATAATTTTGTTCAAAATACGGTAGAAGTCGGTTTCACCAGGCACGTGGATTCCAAAATTTGTTGTTGATTTATTTGAACCATGGTCGTAAGTATGGAAAGTATACCCACGCGTCAAATACATTGGTGTTGTCACGATCCTTGCAATTGGTTCATTAACAATCTCATGCAGCCATAACGGTAAAGGCTTCCCTGCACATCCATTCTTGACCTACAATATGCATACATATATATATTAATTACAACATTATGTGGTTCTATATAACATTTTCAGTAAATATCCGCAATTATGTTACTTACGTAGTATTTCAACCATCTAGTAAAATCGCATTCTTTGTAGGTATCATATTCTGTCTCACTTAGCGCGGGGAATGCTTCGTGTATCTGTCTGTCGAATTCACTACAAATTCAAGTTGATATTATTTTACTACATCTTCGCAATTCCTCAGTATATAGTTATGGGCTCCACGACTGTACGAGTGACTTTCCCAGTACTCTTCCTTTATTTTCCCAGCAAGTCTTCCAATCTGAGTGAATATATCAGGAACTGCTATGGCATATGATGGTGCAACCCCTCCATCATCATATCGTCCTACCTGTGTTTTTTTGGTTTTGACGTTTGGACTAAAGTAATATGAAGTGAAATGAGATGTTTCCTCTGTTAAACTTTCTGCAACGATCGAGCCTTCTACTTTTGCTTGATTTTGACCTTTCTTTTTAGATGTCCCATGAATCACTTAAACGGGTACATCCACCGAAATTCTACATGGCCACCAAGAGTTGCTTCATGAGGTAGATGAATTGGAAGATGTTCCATCACATCAAAAAAAGGAGGGTGAAAAGATTTTTTCCAAGTTATAGAGTAACACTGAGATATTTGCTTGTAATTGCGCAATGTCATCCTCCGTTAGTGTTCGTGTACATAAATCCCTGAAAAATCCTTCGATTCCTACAAGTTGGAACTAATTTTATTTAGCAAATTATATAATTTACTTAAATGACAAATTTAAATCCAAGTACCATACTTACCTGCAATTGCTTCGTGGACAGTTGTGGGTAGAACCTCAAGTAGTGCAAATGGCAGTAGTCTCTCCATGAAAACATGGCAATCATGACTCTTCATAGCAGAGATTTTTTTTCCTTGCTCGATACAGCGGGAGAATTTTGACACGTAGCCATCAGGAAACTTTACGTCTTCAGAAATCCATTTAAATAATGCATGCCTCGCTTCTTCACTCAACCGAAATATGGGAATTGGTTGTTTCCCATCCCGTGTAATATGTAATTCGCTTCTCACACAGATTTCAGCTATGTCCAACCTTGATTTCAAATTGTCTTTACTCTTTCCCTGCACATTCAAAATCGTGTTCATGATGTTATCGAAAATTTTTTAACGATGTGCATCGGATCAAAGTTGTGTTGTAGTAAGATATCTTTCCAATATAAGAGTTTCCAAAAGATACTCTTTTTATGCCAGTTATGAGATTCTGTATATCTGTCAGGCATGTTTGGTGGAGTGTGCCAATTGCCCCCTCGTTTACATGTTTCCTTAGCACCATAATAATAAATCTGCTTCAAGATATCATCCCCTGACATTTGTGTTGGAGGAGGGATGCGCTCAACCTTGTTCTTCTTGAACAATTTCTTGTTCCTATGGTAAGGGTGGTGCATAGAGAGAAACCGACGATAACAATCAAACCAACATGATTTCTTACCATGCTTTAATTGAAATGCATCTAACCATTCCATACAATATGGACAAGATAACCTACCATGTGTAGTCCACCCAAATAACATTCTGTATGCAGGAAAATCACGTCCACAACAAAACAGCATGCATCTTGAAATTCTTCTACTATGAGAAATCATATGTTCGGACACCTCTATACCATAAATGTTTCATCTCGTGAATCAAAGGTTACAGGAAAACATCAAGAGATCGTCTCGGATGGCTAGCACCTGACACTAGAATGATCATAAACAAAAATTCGCTTTGCATACACATATCAGGTGGAAGATTGTATGTAGTCAAGATGACTGGCCATAGAGAATATTGTCTCCCCGACAAACCAAATGGACTAAATCCATATGTGCATAAACCAAGATATATGTTTCTAGACTCTTTTGCAAAGTCAGAATGTACTGTCTGAAAGTACTTCCAGGCTTTTGCATATGACGGATGTTTAACCTCCCCATCATTTGCTGTGTGTTCTGCGTGCCATCTCATTGCCGCTGATGTCATTTCTGATTGGTATAGTCGTTTCAATCTATCAGTGGTTGGCAAATACCACATACGTTTGTATAGGACATGATTCCTTCTACCTATTGCTCGATATCTCGACTTCCCGCAAAAATGACATTCCTGCAACTTATCATCGTCTTTCTAGAAAATCATGCAATTGTCAATGCAAACATTAATCATTTATGATGGTAATCCGAGACCCGTAACTAACTTCAACATTTCATAATAACTCTCAGTAGAATTATTATCTGCTGGCAGATACTCTTTAAACGCATCCACTAATTGATTCATACTTGTCTCGGTTATGTTTACTTCACTTTTAATAGACATCAACCTAGATGCTAATGACAGTTTAGATAGACCTACGCTATATCCCTCATAGATAGGTTGATTAGCTGCATCAAGCATATTATAGAATTGTTTCGCTTCTGCATTAGGTTCTTCAATAGTATTTTCACTACCACCTTGAATAGACCCATGATATGCATCTGTAACCATATCATGATATCCATTACTTTGCAAATGCTCATAACTTTCAAACATATTATCGCCATAATTGCAATTAGCATTTTCAATAGGTTGATCATCAACACTCGCTCCCATACTACTACTCCAAGCACCGAGGCTATACCCCTTTCCATGTGAAAACCACACATAATAATTTGGAGTAAATCCTTTATTATATACATGCCGTTTCACCATATCAACATTCAAATATTTGGTGTTCCCACACTTAACACATGGGCAAAAGATGTTACCGTCATTTGGAGTAAATGAGTTATTAGCTGCTTGGTTTATAAATCCTCGTAATCCATCTCGAACCTCTTTCGTCACTTCTCCCGTCTCCATATCTTTCCGATTATACATCCATCGCCGTACTGCGAACACTTCATATTCAGACATCATTTTCTTAAATTAAAAAAAAAATTCAATTTTTTCCCCTGTATCTTTGTCCACAAATTCTTTCTCTCTCTAAGTTTTGGTGTGAAGACACAATCACATTGTGGGCTATTTATAGAGAAAAGGTGAAAATTTGCTATGTATTTGCGATGTAGGTAAAAAATATCGCAAAAACATCGCAAATGCCTCGCAGGATTGCTATGGAAGTAAGGCATCGCAAAAACATCGCTAATTTGCTACGTATTTGCGATAGCAAAATGTGAATTGCAAACACGTTCCAATCACATTGCAACCACGTCGCAATATTGCGATGTGTTTGTGATTGTGCAAAATATGTCGGAAAGGTGTTGCAAATACGTTGCAAAATTGCGATAACATTTTGCCATCGCAAAATGATGTCGCAAATTGGGTGTTTTCTTGTAGTGTTACTCCTTTATTCTTTCATTAATAGTATTAGTTCTATTTCTATTCCATAATCTTGTGCCAAGGCCCTCAAATCCAAAGAGTGGGTCACTACAAAAAAAATCAAATTAGCCACTGATATTTGGTTGGTGGCTAAAAACCTAATTGATTAGCCACTGATTAGCTACCATAATGTCAACAATATTTTGGTAACACATCGGTAACAAGTTAATGGTAAATTAGCAACAAAAAATATTGGTGGTCAATCAATTGCTAATTAACCACTGACTAAATACTTATATTACTATAGCCAACAATTTATATTATTTAAATAATATATTATTTTAGATACGCTAAAATGGTTCTATATTGGTAGCTAAAACATATATGTTAGGCATATGTTTTGAGTTTAGGGAATTGATATCACCACTGACTATAAACAATGACAAATTTAAGATTGATGGTGACTAGAGTATTTTGTATAATAAATTTTATAAATCTATAATATTATAAATATATTTTGATTATAGTAACATATATAAAACTATAATTTATAATCTTATGTTATGTTATTCTAACCAAGTTATTAATAACAATTTTTTATATATTTGTCTATATAATGAGACTAAGTATATGAATGTGTCAGAGTTAGCAAGTGTTAGTATATATATATTTTTTTGTCAAACTTCTTCGTATATACTTATTACTCTATAAAATCACTTTTGATTTGTTAGTGCTACTAAAATTTAAGAAATATGATATTATTAACCAATATTTCAAATTGCTAAAAAAAATCCATACTATAATATATATCCTAAGATTTTATAAATTTCTTAATACATTAACGTGAAAGAGGGCATAACTCTTAGAAAACAAGAAATGTGATGTGGGAAACATCACTAATTGAAAATTACAAATACCTAAGTTAAAACTAGATAAAATACAACACTGACTAAAGAACTTGACGTATCTTAAACACACACATAAATGTTAAGTTTGACACTCATGAACGACCCATTTCATGTGCAACAACATGTTTGAACATAATATGCGTGATAAACATATAACTATTATGAAGTGGTTCTAGATATACTCTTAACTTTTTAAATAATTAATGATTTAAATGGTTATTTTTGTTTAGTTTAAAATTTTGAAAATTTAAGTTCTAGTAAATTTATATATATTAGAAGTAGAACTACATTTTATTTAAATTTATGTTTTGGGATTTCAAAAAGTGGTGTGAGCACCAATATTTGGTTGCTAATTTTAACTTCGCAGTAGCTAAATTTTGGGGGTTTGGAAAATTTTATGGTCCGAAATTTTTTTTCCTCATTATTTGCTTAGCCACCGAAACATTGATTGCCAAATTGTGGCCTGCAAAAAATTTGAAAACTCTAAGTCTTTACTGTTTTTTCCTCTACGTTTCTATTCTTCTATTTTCTCTCTGCTTCTTCCACGATTTTTCTCTGCACTTCTTGTATTTTTCTCTACTTATTCTCTGCTTTTCCTTCATGGCGCTTTTTCTTCTCTTCACTATCATTCTCAAAACCCTCTTCTATTTTACTGTATTTTCAAGTTGAAATTGCTTTAATTTTTATTTGGGTTTGAGTATAAATCCTTCAAAATCTCTTCCTGTTGTTATGTGCCTCGAGTAAAGAGAGTTTAACGACAACTGGAAGCTTGAGAGTGTATTCTTTTGCAACATTGGCTTCTTCGGGCATTTCCCCAATGAACTTGGATGAGATAATGGTTGCCTCAAGTCTCAATTACATCCTGACATATCAAATTTACCTATGGATGTTTGGTAAAAATTTCATTTTAGTTCGTAATATCTATACAGTTTTCTATGTATATTTTTTAAAAGTTTTGTTTCGTATGATTGTATATATTAATGTTTATATAATCACCTCAATCTTCGTTGCTTGTCTTAAGTTTAGAACACTTAGTTTTTCTAATCCATTGATTTGGTTGGGATGTTGTTTTATTCCATGAGTTTCTGTTTGATATTCCATATTGGGTTTATAGCATATGTGATAAACATATATGAGGTCGCTAAACAATTTTAAGTATATTAGCTGTTAAACTGTAAAGGAGACTAGAATTAGATTGCCAGTAAATTGAGTTTTTACCGTAGTTACATGCTTTTGGTTTTATTTTATTTCGTGTATTCTTCTTTTTCGTTTGAAGTTAGTTCATGAATTCTGTGGTTTAATTTTAGTATGGACTTAGATTTTGTATATCTGATTTACAAATTAATTCGTTTGATTGTAGTCTATCTCGCTAAAATGATTTCAAATGTGTTATTGTTGGTAATGGTAATCAATCATGCTATCTTTTTTTATTAAGAATTGTCAAACTAAGAATTCTCAATTTATGCTCTCTGTTTGTTACTGTGTTAAGGTCAATATCAACTCCACATGCCAAAATGATTTCAAAGGTGCATGGAGTTGTCTACAAAATTACTTTGCTTTAGACTCAGTTCAGTGTCATCAAGGCGATTTGTCCAAAGCCTCCACATCATATCGCTCAAATCACATGTATCTAGTCTTGGTGTGAAGTTTGACACAATGCAAAATCCTCTTAATCTACTTGTTCGAACACTAACAAAGGGTGAAACTACATCAACTCCATCTAGGCAAGAAAAACCACCAGATCCTTCACTCTGTCATCGACTTTAGAAATTAGGCTAATATGTGTTGAAAATTCTAGTTTTTTGGAACTAAGTTGCCTTAGGCTAAGGCTATGTTAGGCTTATATTTAGGCTAATATTTTTTGTATATAATCGGTTAATATTTTGGAACTAAGTTGTATCATGAATCCTTTTAATTATTAATTATTTAGTTTAATTTTAACTTCTTGTTTGTTAGAGGATTACAATTTTGTTTATGAATAAAACAAATATTTTAGGACAAAATTATATTGGTGGCTATATCCGTCACAAAGAGTTACCATTTATTTGGTCACTAACTGACCAACTATAAATAGTCACCATTATTTTAGTGGCTATACACGTTGCTAGTTAGCTACAATGTATCAGTGGCTAAGTGAGTTGCTAATTGATACTGATTTAATGGTTGCAATTATGTGGCTCGTGAACAACCGAAATGTTTCGTGGTGACGCGGTTGCTAATTAGCCACTACTCGCCACCACTCGCCACCAAACATTATTTAGCTACCATCGATAAGCAACCAAAAATTTTGGTTGCTAATGGTTGCAAATTCAATTTCGCAACCGATATTGAGATATAGACACTGGAAAATTAGTGGCTATATGGCCATTTTCTTGTAGTGTATGGACCAACTGATAAGGAAATTGATTTTACGAAAGTCACACATACTTGGGATGTTATGTCTCTTCTTCCGGGTAAAAAAGCAATTGGATGTAAATGGCTTTTCACTCTCAAGTTTCATGCAGATGGTACTCTTGAAAGACATAAAGCTTGTCTTGTGGTCAAGGGTTACACTCAAAAGGAAGGTTGAGATTATACATAAACCTTTTCTCATGTTGCTAAGATGGCCACAGTCAAGTTACTTCTCAAAGTTTTGCATCTAAATGGTGGGTAGTTAGGCAATTGGATGTTTCCAATGCTTTTCTCAATGGAGAATTGAATGAAGAGATGTGTATGTGTCTTCTTAAGGGTTATGTTGAAAGAAAGGGGGACTCATTACCTAAAAATGTTGTTTGTCGACTGAGAAGATCCATTTATGGTTTAAAACAGGCATCTCGACAATGGTACAAGAAATTCTCTGCTTCTTTACTTAATTTTGGTTTTATTAAAGGCCATGGTGATCATAATCTCTTTTTTAAGAGTTGTGGTGATGAATTTCTTATTGTACTTGTCTATGTGGATGGCATAGTTATTGCTAGTACATTCGATGAAATAGTTTCATTGTTGACAACGCATCTGCATCACTATTTTAATTGCGTGATCTTGGCCCTCCTAAGTATCTTTTGGGTCTGGAAGTTTCTTGAAATGACTGGCATATCGTTATGTCAAAGGAAATATGCCATGGAGGATCTTTCTTCTACTGGAATGTAAAACTGTAAACCATCTTCTATCCTATGAATCCAAATCTTAAACTCTCTAAGACTAATGGTGATCTTTTGGAAGATAGATATGTATTGTCGATTTGTTGGACAACTTATGTATTTGACAATTACCCGACCAGATATCACATTCTCTGTGAACAAGTTGTGTCAATACTCTTATGCTCCACAAACTTTTGATTCGTATCTTACTCTTAAGGGATTTGCTGATTCAGATTGGGTTTCTTGTCCAAACAGTAGACAATCCACAACTGGTTTTAGCATGTTCATTGGCTCTTCTTTAACTTCTTGGCTTTCAAAAGAAGCAGCCCACTGTCACTCGTTCCTCTACTGAAGTAGAGTATAAAGCTTTGGCTCTTGCATCTTGCGAGCTTGTGTGGTTATGAACATTGCTTAAAGACTTGGGTGTAACCGGGTTAATTGTTCCTATACTCTTCTCTGATAGTACTGCAACCATTTACACAACTACCAACCTAGTGTTTCATGAATGCACGAAACACATCGAGTCATATCGTATGCGAGAAACTTGATAATGGCTTACTAAAGATGATACATGTGAACATTGCAGATAAAGTGAATGACATTCTTACTAAGCCTTTGTTCCCTCATCAATTTACACATCTAAAATCCAAGATGAGTCTTTCGAATACCTATAACTCATCTTGATGGGGACTATTGGAGCAATTGATATACTTTCAGATTTACATCTTTCTGTGTTTCAATCTATGTATCTCTGGTTACTATTCTCTTTCCGAGTTCTTATGGCTCAATTGGCTTTAGGTTGGAAGGTTGCTACAGAGAAGAGATCTCCAATTGACAACACATATCGATGATCATTCTCTCATCGGTCAATGTTTTAACCTGGTTCAGCAGGATGTGTCAAATCTTTTGCTGATGTTTCCAAAGATCTAGAGAATGGAGCAGAGGGTTCGAGGATTGGATCTTGGTTTTGGTAAGTTTCAATTTGACTTCGATAATGAGGAGGATATTGCTAAGGTGTTGTAGTTAAGTTTCATTCATTTCATTAACTAGTGATGACTCTAGTTCATTAGAAACCTCAATACTAATTTTCCTTCAACAATTACTTTCTGGATTTGTGTGTTGGGTTTAATGGGTCAGTATCAAGCTGATGTAGCTTTTCAGGCAATTGGAGAGGCTTTAGGGCATATCCATGAGATTGATATGGACTTCGACTTGTGAAAGTTGTGATTAATAGATTGCAACCTCTTGTGTTTGATAGGTTGGTGGAGTTCTGTAAAGCGTAACATGTTCATATTGGCTTTAAGTGTCCTGCTTTCTTGATTCCTGTCGGGTCTACCATAGCTTATGTCATGATTCTTCTAGGTGCCCTTTATGGGATCATAAAGAGAATGCAGATTGTGAGGGTGGTGTTATGGAGGTTCCTGGAGATAATTGCCAGAGTTATAGAGGAGCGAGCTTTGGCTAGCATTAGTGGTAGTTAAATGGTGCAGGACATGCCTCGTTGTCTTGAGGAGTCACATTTTTTAGTTTTAGGTAGCCAAAATATAATGGTTTCTTGGCTTTACTTTTAATGTGACAAGACCTATGGGGCCTCATTTTGTTGCTCGTAAGGATCATGTTCCTACTTTGCCTCAACATGGTCCGAGTACGGAGGGTGGTAAAGTTATCGTTGGTGTCAATCATGTGATTGATTATATTCAGGATGTGCCTTCTTCAGGTCTTGATGCTCGTGTTCTTATTGGTACCGGATCCTCTGGTTTGGTTTATGTAAGTTTGAAGTCTCTGATAACAACATTTTTACTTGGTTTTATATACCCTAATGCGCTATAGTGTCGAAGTAGCATAAAAGGTGTCAATCCAAATGGGTGTGCAACTAGGAATCAGAATGTGATAGACTACTCTAATTCAAGCCAAGTAGATGAGATGATTATCTAACAAACCTAAAACAGAGAATTAAAATGCAATAGTGAAAGTAAAGGAAAGCAAGAACAAGCATAAAGTAGAACAAGTAAGCAAAGCAAGCAAAAGAAAATCAGAATGATGAGGGGATCTTGAGGATGGGGATAATGGATCAGTGGGTCTCCTAAATCTACCGTAGATGCCTAACAAACAAACAGAAGTGACCTCTAGACAACAAGTTCATAAGTAAATAATGAATACATTCCCATGGCAAACAATCTCAACAAGACTACAACTTGACCTAACTCCCATTAGCGATTTATAATCAAGCAGGCATGAGGAAGCAACTTGCTAAAGTCAATAAAAACTCTAGACAACTAATCCCTTAGGATATATATGTAAATCTCTGAAATTAGTTGGTTTAGGAATTTCATCAAACACCTTGTGGGTGTGGAAATTTCCATACTCTAATATCAATTGATGAGAGAGAAATTAACATTAAGCACACTAAAACAGCAGAGATATATTCAAATCTAAGCTTAGACACCTACTAAATCAAGGATTTCATACTAATCTAACCCATCATCAAGAACCCTAGATTTATACTCAGATTTTGTCTCCAAGAACACAAATCCAGAAAATGAAAATAAGTACATAATCTTAAAGAGGAGAGAAAGATGAGAAGAATGCAAAAGAAATCAAACTCAAATATTCAATAAATCATAAGAAATTTTCATACTAAGCTAGAGAGAGTTTGCTGGAAATTTAAGAACACAAGAGAGGCTAAAAACGTGGATGATAGTTTCAGTGGGTTAAGAGGGGTATTTATACTCCTCTCCCAAAATCCTACTTAAAAAGTCAACAGAAAAATAGTCAAAGTTTGGAAAATAAGCTAACTCGACCAAACTGGCCGAGTTGGAGGGTCGAGTTGTGAATTCAACATGTAATCTTCATGTTTCAGCACCCAGAAAGCGAACTCTACCCATGTCACTCGAGTTGGAGGGTCGAGTTGTGAATTCAGCATGTAATCTTCATGTTTCGGCACCCAGAAAGTGAACTCTACCCATGTCACTTGAGTTGGAGGGTCGAGTTGGTGTTTTCCATCATGCAATCTTCAGCACTTTAGCACCAATAAGTGAACTCTACCCATGTCACTCGAGTTTAAGGGTCAAGTTGGCTTGAGTCTCGTACTTGGCTGCTCCTTTTGATATGTTTGGCACTCCAATCCGGTCCTTGCTGATCCTTGTGTCCAATATTGCTCCAAAAACTTCCAGAAAGCTCCCAAAGTACCTAAAATAGCTCCAATGCAACATGTATGCAATGCAAATGCAAAGTATGCAACATGAACCTAAAATGACTATAAAATTATGAGAATACTATGGATATGTATAAAAATTAGACTAAATGAGACTTCTAAAACATGCTAGAATGCATACATATCAGTCTCGCCGTCAATTATTTCTGGAGGGAGATGCAGTAGATTATATGTCTCAAACTACAAAATATATGGATTGTGATTTGACTCCTATGGTTGGTGATCCGTAGGACAAGGTTGATGAAGTGATAGGTGATGATGATTCTTTAGGAACATAAAGGAAATTTGGAAATGAGGTAGTTTTTGAGGAGGATGGTGAGGTTGATTTATCAGACAAGCAAGACGTGGTTGCTGTTGTGGTTACTGTGGAGAAAAAAAAGTTGAAGGTTTGTCATGCTTTAGGGAAGAAGAGTCACAAGGTTTCTGTGATGTTGCGAGTGGCGAGTTGCGAGTTCGAAGAAACGAAACGTTGAAGGTTTTATCTCTCTAAAGAGAAAGGGTGAATGTGGAAGATGGTGATGCGTGGCTCAAAGGTAGTGACCTTATTTGGTGGTGGAGAGGGTGAATCCATATCAACTTAATCTTTTAAAATTATTTCTATGAATAAGTTTCTTAGACATAGGTGGCTCTTTGAAATTTAGTTTTTTAAGAGACATTGTTTCTAGAAATAAACCATGTTTTATTTTCTTATGTAAAACTAAGAAATGTAATCCATATTTGGAAAATTTGGTATTGAATTTGAGTTATGATAATTTTATTTCAGTGGAACCTTGTTGGTTCAAGTGGTGGGTTAGCTTTGATTTTTTCTAAAGGTTTTTTGGTTGATCTTAATTTTAAGAACAAAAATATAATTGATGTCTCTATTAAGCATTGATAACATATTTAGTGGAATTGGTTTTGGTACGATAGCAATCAAGAAAAGTTAGGTATTTAAATAATAAAGCGGGAATCAATTTTGGAACCTAAAATTTTGGCTTTGGAGCCCAAAGTTTGATTAGTTGTATTACATATTTGGTTTTAATCGAGTTTTTTCTGCTCCACCGCAAGGTACGTTTTTCCTTCTATGTTTTCTAATGCTTGAATTTGGAATCGATGGTCTTCAATTTCTGGTGAATCTCAGTTCTTCTTCTAATTGATGATTTAGGTTGGTTCTTCTTCTCATCAATTTTGGTTGGTTCTTCTTCTCTGAGATAACAAATCGAAGCTTGACTTCGACCTAAGTTTCGATTTCATAAACTGATTTTGTTTTACTTTAGAGTGCATCTATTGTTATTGGCCATCATGTAAGTACATGATTTGATCTTTGCTTTTTAAAAATCTTTTCGAGTATAAATTTTCTCTGATCTTTGGTTCTTGTTTTTTCTTTTCTTCCGATTTCAGGATAAAGATTTACGCTACTTGTTCATCTACAACAAGTTTCTTAGTTTGCGGGGACAAGTTAGAAGAAGCTTCCTTTCATCCTTCTGATCTCTACATGATGACTAGCCTTCTGATTAAGATAGGTTAACAAAGCATTTTATTCCTCATCTGCTTATTACTTAGATCTTTACATTCTACCTGTATTACACTCCGTTGTGCCTAAAAGACAATGCTCATTGTTGTTTCCAAATTAGTCAAACACAAGAAAATCAAATCACTATGGCGGCAATAGGTAATGATTAACAAACCCTTGTATTCTTATGCCAGTCTATTAAAGTTTTAACCAACCTGAGTTAACTTGATAATCTAACAGAGAAACAAGATGATGGTGATGATGGGGAGGTCGATGAAGGTGAATTATTATACTACTGTCAACTCAAAAACTTGATTTTACTGAATTAGAAAAGCTTCTTCTGATTTTTTCAATATGTGAAATGCTTCAAGATGACACAACACACATGATTCGGTTGAAAATGAACAGCAGTTGGCAAGGTGTTATGAACTTAGGTCAGATTTCACGATAAGAATAATAAAAATACGTTCAATAAAAAGAAAGAAAACGTTGCAGAGTTTCAGGCTCTACCTCACAACAATCCAAAAGCAACAACCTAAATGTTTCTCTCACTCACACACACTATTTGTATGTTTAACTCTCAACTTATTACAAAACCAGTCCTTAAATATTATCATAATTATAAAGCAAGTCGTCAGTCTTTAATGTTCTTCATTCCCTCCTTACGGATGTATCCCCTCATGGACCTATCAATACCCCCTCCTGTAAGAACCAACTTGTCCTCAAGTTGTAGCTGTGGGAATTGCTCTTTGAGCTCTACCATTCGGACCCAAAAATCCTCATGACTTGGTTGACCCTTCCAACGGACCAGAACTTCCAAATGCCCTTCCTTATCATACCGAGTTTGTAGCAATTCCTCAGGTTCACTTATGGTCTGTTGGAGGTCAGTCATTGACAGAGGCAGTTAATGTACCTGATGTTGTTTCCCCAGTGCTTGTTTCAGCTGTGATGCATGAAAGACCGGATGAATGGAAGACTAAGGAGGCAATTTCAATCTGTACGCTACTTGTCCCACTCGAGCAAATGACTCCCTAAACTTGCTAAAATGCATACATATCGTTAGATGGGATGACTACCTTGTTTTTTCAGAAGTCTTGGTTAGTTATAAGGGATGACTTGATCAGGCTGGTCAATGATTTTTTTATAACTGGTGTTTGATCAAAGTATAAACCTCACAAACATTTGTATGGTTCCCAAGATTGGTATACCTACTAAAGTCTATGATTTTGGACCCATTAGTTTATGTAACGTGGGGTACAAGATTATTTCTAAAGTTTTATGTTTCAGATTAAAGAGGATTCTTCCTTTATTTATTTCAGATACTCAATTAGCGTTTGTGTCGGGATGTCTCATTTATGATAATATTCTGATTGTCCAGGTGAAGTTTCATAGTCTAAGAGCTAATAAGTCAATTAGAGGGAAATATATTGCTATCAAGATTCTAATGAGCCTGGCTTATGACAAAGTTGAATGGGGTTTTCTGGAGCAGCTTTTACTTTGATTTGGTTTTTAGGAGCGATGGGTTTCTTGTCTTTTATTTTGTATTCAGTATGTAGGCTATTTGTTCTGATTAATGGTCAACTTGATGGGCGTATGTTACTTCAGCGTGGATTACGTCAAGGTGACCCTTTATCTCCTTATTTGTTTTTTTATTGAGGTTTTGATGTCAAAGCTCTGTCACGCAGAGGAGATTGAGCGGATTTCAGGGAATGTAATTGCTAGATGGAGTCCTTCAGTCTATCATTTGCTTTTTGCGGATAATAATTTGTTTTTTTTGTAAGGCTACTATGGATGAGTCTTCCGTCATTTTGAAGATTTTACAGGTTTATGAATGAATTTCAGGTCAACAAATAAATTTTAATAAATCTTTGATTTAATTTGGTCATCAGGTGGACGTGGTGGTTAGGAAAGAGATTCAGGATAATTTAGGGATTCATAATATTGGTAGGTGGGGACCTATTTAGGTCTAACAGAAGGTTTAGAAGGCTCTAAAGCTAAGGTGTTAACTTTTGTGCGTGATAGAATACAAGATCGTATTAACCAAATAGAATAAGAATAACAAGAATTAATTGAGTGTCATGAGGATCCATTAACTGATTAACCAAAGCAACCCGCCAATTCTTTGAAATATGATCAATAAGATGATTAACAGTCAAATCCGGGCAGTAAAAGGAAACAGTGCCAGAAGGCAGCCGTGGCAAAACATCTGGAACCCAGTGATCATGCCATACAAAAATAGAATTCCCATCACCGACGCATTTAATTAACCCTTTACTAACCAGAGACCTAGCTAAAATGATATTCAACCAACCATACGAAGGAGAGTATACATGATGAGGAACTAGAGGACTAGAATCTCTAAAATATTTTCCTCGAAAGACTCTGGAAAACAAAGAATCATGGAAATCAATAAACACGTCATAGCTGCTTAGCTAAAAGAGCCTAATTGAAATCCTCAATAGCACGAAAACCCAAACCACCCTCATATATCCCTTTGCATAACTTCTTCCACTTAGCCCAGTGAATACTTGAAGAGGACCAAGAGGTCTTCCACCAAAAATCAGCGATTCTAGAAGTAGTTTTTTGTATAAGAAACTTTGGAAGTTCAAAACAATACATAACAAAAGACGGGAGAGTTGTCAGAACCGACTTAATAAGGACCTAATAAGGACCTTCTTTCCACCCTTGGGCTGAATGAAATATTAATCAAATGGTTTTTGGAACTTATGGTCCCAACATCTATGCTCTTCAGGGTCAAGTAAAGAAGGTTTCTTATCTTTCGAAGATTAGACATTCATGTGGTAGGCACTTTCCAAGCATATTACGGTGGGTTCAAATCTGTCTTGTCACATAGTCAATGTGGCTTTAGCTCTACGACATTCAATCATGTGTTGTTTGAATGCCGACCAGCGGTTTAGACTCAGAATCTTTGTTGGATCCTGTCAAGGATAGGGAATTTTGGTTCCTTCGATTTATGCATATTTTGATTCCCTTTTATGGCATGTTCCTCCAGATGTTGAAAACGGAGTTTCCCTTGGTTGTTATGGTTCATTTTGGAAGCTAGAAATGATAAAATGTTTTCCAATATTGATCGGGACCCAGGGAAGTTGTTTGTTATGCTGAAGAAGAGGTTGTTGCTTGCCTACAAGCTAATGAGAGGGTTACTTTAACTTTTCCCCTTCATATATTAATAGACCGGGTCACTCGATTGAGCATGAAGTATTGTTTAGGCCTTTAGCGGTTGCACCAACTTTTATTGGTTTTAGGTGTTTCGTGGATGGTTTCTGGAAGGACTATGAGCTTTTCTCGGGGCTCGGCTAGTATTGCTTACGAATGGTCCAAGTGGGACTAGTATGGGAGTGTGGAGGACTCATTGACGTCTACCCCCTTTTTATTCTGCGATCGAAGTGATTTTGTGGGCGCTGTCTTCCCTTCTCTCCCTCCATTTCTCTGAAGTTGCTTTCGCAGTGGATTGTGCAGAGGTGCTAAATATGGTAGCTGATCATGGAGGTTAGCCGTCTTTTGATTTGTACTTGGAAGAATTTGCCCGTCTTCAGAATCTTTTCAGCTTCTTTTTGCTGTCTTTGATTCCTAGATCGTTGAATCACAAAATTGATTTTCTGGCCCGTAGTGATAGAAGGCTTTTCAAGAATCAGTCTTTTGTTGATTATGTAACTCAACATTAACTAAACTGTTCTTGTTTCAGATTGAAAGTTAGAATTTTGGTTGACGTTCCATCGAGTTTAAAATACATACAGTAAAATAAAATAAATTTTAGTTAGTATTATATAGTTCAAAATAATGTATTTTTGTATTTATTTGATTATATATATGTTGGAATTCGAGAAGATGAAGACAAGAACACAAAACCTCCAAAAAAAAAGATCGAAAAGTAGAGGCGAAGCTAAGCTTCTGGATTTGAGCGATATAGTCACCCTTTCTGTATTGCAGGATCGAAAATGATGATCACTCATAGTGTAACCCTGCAGCTCTACAATTTGCAATCAAAGAGGAGATTCAAGATTTTTTAATGGAGGATTGAAGAAATAAATTATACTAAACACACACCTGCAAGATCGATGAGACGACTAGTTGCTGACAAAGGTGATGGTGAAGGAAATCTTTCACGCTCTTATGGGTCTCGAGTGATGGAGCCTAAGAACAGAGTATGAAATTGGTATGAAATTAAGAGTTTATGGGTTTGTGAATAGAGAATCAATTAGATTCAATCGATGATTTTTCAAATAATTTTTCTAGTGGAATTTTGGGAGAGAATGTCGAAGAGGCAAAATGGGAAAAAATATAAATCCTAAAATCTTTTTTCTATTTTCACACTAAAAATTTTTCCAAGTGTTGGAGGAAATCAAATTTTTATTTTCCGCCATAGGATACTACAACATTTTGCATTTAAATTCTGCTATGAAACATTATTGTTGTACGAAATAGTGTTACGTAGAATTGATATTTATCAATATCATACCGTTTACAAATGATTAATGCTATTAAAAAAAAGACGGATACGAAATGATAGCAAAACTACCAAAAATGTTATACTCGTCTACTATGAATATCCATTATTCTTGTAGTGAAAGAGATTTCAAGGAAGACACCAAGAGAAAGAAGAGAATCAATTCATCTTGAGGATGAATTGATCTCTGATTTTATTAGGCTTTTCTGAAGTTCTCTGTTACTCAATATGTATCTCTAAGCCTCTTATATATAGCTTTAGAGTCGGTGAATCAATTCAATAAACGAGATTCAAGAAATTACTTAATCAACACATGATTGAATGATATACACATGTGATTGAATTGGTTCAGCTCATTTAAATTATGTTAACAAAATTCTAACTAACAAAACCAATTCTAATAAACAACAATATTCAACAATCCGCTACTTGTTTAGTACCATGAAGTAAAAACCGATACAATGATGTCTATCAAGACTTGAATCATTTTCCATGAGAATCTATGCAACATAATGTAATTAACAATCATTATACAACTATGTATGCAGAATGCATATTTCATATCTTATTAAAACATAAAGACAATGTTTCGGTATCGAGAGACTTCACGTTTCAAGTTAAAACGAGAGCATACTTCTCAACCTGATCACATTTCCTTTTCATTTCCAACACCTCACAAGAAACCTTTGTTTTGAACCTTGAACTTATGTTTCTACGAGAGTAGATACATACAAAGGTAACTTCAGATGTCACTTCCTAAGTGTTACATCAGACCCATGCCCTTTGCAGTGTCTTAGACGTTATGTCCACACAAGACTTTTATGAGAGGGTATGCAATGTTTTTACCAGACAAAACATATTCAAGGGACAAGATCCCTGTTTCTAAGAAACCCCGTATCAATTTATGTCTCAGTCTAATGTGTCTCTTCTTCCCATTGTACAATTTGTTCAAAGCAACATCTATGGCTGCTGGACAGTCGCACCTCATTAAAACCGATGGACATGGTCTTTTAATCATAGAAAGATATGCGAGAATACTTCTTAACTAATCAGCTTCTTGAGCTACTAGTTCTATTGCTATTAGTCATATTTCATGGTGGAACGAGCTATAAATGACTGCTTTGTTGACTTCCAAGCAACAACTCCACCTCCTAAGGTGAATACAAATCCACTAGTTGAATTGATCTCATCAGACTTTGTCACTTTGATTCCCAATATCACATCCACTTCCGGCATATCCTTTATACATAATTTAGTGTTCAAAAGCTTCTTAGTACACACACAATCTCAAGACTCTTCCCTAGAATGAGCATGTTGTCCACATAAAGACATATAATGACATAGTCATTGTCTTTGCTTTTACTGAAAATGCAAGTATCACCATTGCTAGTCACGAAGCCATTTTTTAATAGTGGAATTAAATTTCTCAAACTAGTTCTTAGGTGCTTGTTTAAGACCATCCAATGAGTTCTTAAGTTTACATACTTTATCTTTTTGTTCTTCTAAGATAAAGCCCTCAGGTTGTTGCATATAGATCTCTTCCACTAGATCTCCATTTCAGAAAGATGTTTTTACATCCATTTGATGAACAAATAACTTGTGATATGAAGCTATGCCAAGAAGTAACCTGATTGATGCAATCTTTGTAACATAGCACATGTATCAAAGTAATCCACTCCATGTTTCCGAGTAAATCCTTGTGCACCGAGTCTTGCCTTGAATTTATCTATTAAACCATCAACTTTAAACTTCTTTTTCAAGAATCCTCTTAGTAAGTCTCTTATGTCCCAAGTGTGATTAGATATGATGGATTCAAATTCACTGTTGTTTGGTTCTTTCTAACAGTGCATAAGTAGACTTCATTGCTTCAGAGCATGACACTGCATCTTCTTCTATAAGAAAAGTGAATACAAACTCTTCACTTAATTCATCGTGTTCTACTATGATGTTGGTGATGAATTCCAGTCCAAAGTCAATTGGTGTTCTAGCTCTTTTACTTCTTCTGAGCTTTGTAACATCAATATCAACATTACTGGAATCAAATGATCTATTTTTAGTCTGTTCATTAGAATCAGAGAGAGGATGAGAATTCTTGAATGGAAAGACATTCTCAAAGTTTTTACATCTCTTGATTCAATAACATGACCAAAAACTTTAGATGAAGAATCAAAGTTTAGACATCTATAAGCTGTAGAATTCGATGCATACCCAATGAAAATTGCATCCACAGTTTTAGATCCAATATTAGACCTTTTAAAATCTGATAAGCCTATTTTAACTAAGCATCCCCAAACTCTAAGGAAGAAAAGGTTTCGTTTAAAGCATTTCCACAACTCAAAAGGAGTTGAAGACAATGCTTTATGAAGAACTTCATTAAGAATATAAGAAGCATATAAGATTGCTCCCCCCCCTCCCAATGCATCAGGTTAACCTGAACTTAACAACAATGCATTCATCATATTCTTTGGAATCCTATTCTTTTTTTCTACGATCCCATTCTGATGAGGTGAGTAAGGTGTTGTCCTTTCATGAATGATACCTTCTTTAAGACAAAGAGATTTGAAGGAAGCAGTTTCATATTCTTCTCCTCTATCGGATCTGAACCTTTTTATCTTCTTATCTAAATGATTTTCTACTTCAACATTTTAATTCAAGAACATGTCAATAGTTTCATCCTTTGAACTCAAAATATAAACCTTACTAAACCTTGAATAATCATATATAAATGTAACATAGTACTTCTTACCACTTTTGCTTACTGTACTTTTGAAATATGCAAGATCTAAATAAATCAGATCTAGTACTTGAGAAGATCTCACAACCAGATTTAGGAATGGTTTCCTGAAATGTTTTGCCTCAGAACATACTTACAATTTAGCAAATTCTTTGTCCAGATTATCATGAATAAATTCATATTCACTTAGCTTCTTAATAGATTTCACATTCAAACGGCTTAATCTATTATGCCAAGTACGCAAATCACAAGACAAATACACAGAATCATCATTAATTTCATTCATAGTCTCAAGTACAAAGAGGTTTCCAATACAAAAGGTTTTTCCTACATACTCCCCATTCTTAGTCAAGAACAGCTTCCCAGATTCAATAGTTTGTTTCACACCATCAAACATTAAGAAAGCACTAGATATGAGGTTTATGCGCATGGTTGGCACTTTAGTAAGGGTCATAACTCTACCATGAGACATTTTCAAATCAATCTCAACAATACCAGGAATTTTAGAGGTCTTGCATCACTAAGTAGACACTGTCACATGCAGACTCATCGAAATTCTTGAAGAGATTCTTCTGGTTACAGATGTGTCAAGTTGCACCTGAATTAATGATCTATTCCACTTTGTATGTTAGAGAGTTTGCTTCAGCCACCACAACAACTGTGTTCTCTATTAGATGAACTTTAAGATTCTCCTTTTCCTTTCTAGAATCTTGTAGTCTTGTTTCTTGTGACCTCGTTTGTTACAATTCCAACATTTTATCTTCTTTTTAAAATCAACCTAATAATTTGCAGAGTTCTTGTTATTCTTTTTCTTGAACTTTGATTTCTCTTTGCCTTTGTTCCCTAAACTTTTAACAATGTTAGCATCAGCATTCGAGTTAGATGACCTAAGATTGTTACCTAAGAAAGTCTTATTTGCATCCTCCATCATGATGTCTGATATGAGTTCATCTAAACTCAATTTTTTTTATCGTGCTTCAGTTTGAATATGTAATCTCCCCATGATGCAGGCAATTCATCAATCACCACTAACGCTGCAAGATGATCGTCAATTGGCATTCCCTCACCCTGAATTCTTGAGATAATTATTTCATAGTCATGAAGTTGGCCTACAATTGGAGAGTCTTCTTTGATTGTAAACAAAGTCTACTTAGAAGTTATGTACTATTTATTTCCTTCATCTTCTATGCCATACTTCTTCTATAGGTTGGACTGGATATCCTTTGCGGATTCATAGTTCATATACACTTCAAACAACTTCTCTGATAAGTGCTTCAAGATGTGTCAACTGCAAGTTCCGTTCTGATCATTTGATGAGCCTTCATGCTTTTTCTTGTCTAATATGAGACCATCTGATCCAGATGATTTGACATCAACATAGTAAGACGAGTCTTTGGTGAGGACATGTTTGAGCCTTAATTCTTGGAAAAAGAAAAGCATTTCTTGCAACCATATTATGTAGTTTTCTCTGGTAAGAGGAAGAAGCTTCAACAAATCTGGTACTACAGTGACCTTTGATATATTCTTTTGAATTCCAAACAAATATATCGCTCAAGATTGTTGGAATTCAAGAAGATGAAGACAAGAACACATAACCTACCAAAGAAAGGAACAATATTGAAAGGAAAAGGCGAAGCTAAGCTTATGAACTAGAGCGATATTGTCACCTTCTCCGGATTGCAGGATCGAGAATGATGATCACTCAAAGTGTAACTCTATGGCTCTACTATGTGCAATTAAAGAAGAGCTTCAAGATTCTTTAATGAAGGATTGAAGAAACAAAGAGGTTTCAAGGAAGACACCGAGAAAAAGATGAGAATCAATCCATCTTAAGATGATGAATTGATCTCATATTTTTGATTAGGCTTCTCTGAAATTCTTTGTCACTCAATCTCACTACTAAAAAAGTTTTACATTGATAGCATAGTGACATAGGACAGTTTGCTATATTGCTATTGTATATCAGTTTTTATTTTCGGTTATTATATGATAACATTTAATAAATGCTAAGAAATTTTTACACTAAACAGAAATGAAAATCACTTATTCTGCCATGAACTTAGCGAAAATTTTACTGTTTTTATTTTCCCCCTTTCTGATATGCATCATAATTAGTTAGAATTTCATTAATATTTTGCATCATTTTATTCATTTATAAGTCAAAACATTCTCATTTTAGTATAGGATTTTGCATAGTTCACAGTTCAGAGTCTTTAGGTTGTATAGATGCATATTTTCTTCTCCTTTGAGTCAATTTAGGTGATTTGGGACCACACTTGGAGAGAAGACATTTTAGGATTGAGAATTCAAACTTGGGAGTTGAGTTTTGGAAAGAAAAAGATTTACATTGGCTTATGAACCTTGAAGAAAGTCATTGGAAGATGCAAGAACGTTGGGTGTCTGTCAAGGGCCCGTAGACCCTTGAGATTGGCCCCTAAAGATGAAAATAAGATGGTATTGTTCTGTCAATGGCCCGTAGACCTTTGAGATTGGCCGTTGAAGTTGAACCAGAAGAGAGCCTTGTCTGTCAATGGTCTCTAGACTTATGAGAATGACCGCTGAAACTACCCCAAACAAAAAGTAGAATATGTGAAGAATCCCAATGGTAGACCGTTGAAGCGGACCCTTGACGCATCATTTTTACTAGTTTTAAGTTGGTCCGACCCGGTTTGTCCCGGTTCTGTTTTAAAACTTTAAAAACCTATTGTTTAAGGGTTTAGAACAATCTTTATTCTCATTTTTCCAGCCACCTAAGAACTTTAGAGAGACAGAGAGAGGGAGAATAGTTGGAGACCCTTTTGGGGATTATGATCTTTGGATCATCATCTCCCATCTATTAAAAAATTTTCATCTTTTCTCTTATCTTCCTTCCATTATGTTTATGCTTTTATTTATCATTATTTTCTTGTTTTGTTTCATATCTTTGGTGGTTGAGTAGTGAAGTGATAGGTTAATGGTTAGGTAGATCTTAGGATTTGATGGTTGAATCATGTGCTTAAGTTGAAAGATTTATAGATTCCTTCACTTAGAGTGGTCTTAATGTTAGATTTAACTTGATCAATCGGATTTAGAAGCTAGGATATTTTCCGCTACGAAGGTGTTTGTGAAAATTTTTGAATGATTTTTTTGTGAACTATCCTTCCAAAGCCAATGATAGTTGAAGTTAGGGTGGATAGTGGTCTTAGTGAGTTTGTTTGTAATGCTTGTTAGTCTTTGAATCGGCAACAAAGTTAGTTTGATTGATTGACTAGGAAAAAGTTCATTGCCATGAGAGTGCGATATTTTATTGTTGTATCTCATGTCCTAGGATGGTTCTTGATGAGCCTTTAAGCATCATTGATTTGATTAATATTCTGATCAATTGCCTTGCCTAAAACCTATTGTTAGTTTGTGTTTTGTTCTTGCTTAGTTCGCTTGTTATTCTTTTGAGTTAGTTTCTTAGTTTGGGTCTAAGTTGTTTATAGTTTGTGTTGAGTAGATTTAATTTATCAAATTCTCTTATCTATTGCTATAGCTTAATTCTAAATTCTTGCAATTCTAGTATGTTGATTCTAGATTAACTGTTGATTTGATCCTCAAGTACTACATTGACGTGTTTGCACTTGTTGAAATTAATTGTGTATCAATTTGGCGTGTTGCCAGGGAATCTATGCAAATAGCCATTAGGATTTGAATAAGATTTAAGATGATGGCTTTTTCTTTTGCTTCATTTTGATTGGCTTTCTTTCAAGTGTTTGTTTTTCTTGAATGTACAATCACAAGGGAGAAAAGATGGCTTTGGATTTAGGCTCCATGATGAAGGCTTATTTAGAAGTCCAAGAAAGAGAGATGGTTTGGGACCCCACTAGTCATCATATTTTTGACTCATGCACTCATGACGAAAGACTTCCATATGAAAACTTTTCTCAAGGAAACCAAGATGGATATGGTGAGAGATGCCAATCTTGGAATATGAAGTATGAACGTGAAGAATCTTGTTATTCCCTAATTTCTGATAAAGCAGAAATTCACTAAGTTAATTTTGGAAGGACAAAAGAAGTTTTACAAGTGAAGTTTTACAATCTCTGTGTTATTTTGTTCACTAAATACTTGAGATTTCGTGAGTGTTCTATATATAATTCAGGCTCTAACAATTGGCAACCTCCTAAAAAAGACAATAGAAAAGGTGAAGGAGCTTGTAATCAGTTCTTATGGACCACCTGATGAAGGTATTCCTGAGTTAAGAGTAAAGGTAATTGATCCAAGATATGGGTGAGACCTTTCTTCATTTTAATAATGTGATCATCTTTTTTTATTTTTTGCTTAATTGATCGATCAACCCTGACTGAGCTACTTTATCTTGGGATTCATCATGTTTTTGTCGAAGTTGTGTGTAGAGAACAAGCAAACCAAATAAAATTCATGGCTACTGCAGGTGCCAATCAGGTAAACCCGTCATCGTTTACCCTTTGATATCTATGCTCTTATGTTTTGCTTTGTATCTAACGCATGCATTTGTGAACTTTGTTTTGGCACTATATGATCTGTTGAGTGTGATGCATATACCTTTATACTTGTATACATGAGTAGTCGATGTAGCTTAAACTCGTAGAAGTGTCTTCAAAAATTAAAACAAGATACGTATGTTCTTTTACCAACATTATGGTCATTTTCTTAATGAGACCCATCGGCTTTGCTTTCATGCATGCTATAGAAACGGTTAAACAAACTCATGGTTACAAAAATAAGCTCAAGGCCTTACAACTTGAAAGCACTGGTGCAGTAACTAACAAGAAGAATGGATCAAAGCACATTGACCAGTATGCTGTTATTTAAGTTATCTTTTTATTAACTGAAAATGAGCCTTAATGCTGACTATATCACATTCAATTTTTTTTTGCAGAAATTATAGGAAGAGCTAAACAATGAACTCTACCTAAAATTCAAAGGAGCTGAAAAGCCATTAGTCTGGGGACTTATTGGTGTTCGATTCATTCTCTTACCATACACCATCATCAAGGTTTTATGCTTCTCATAAAGTGTGAACAGTCATTCGGTGAAATTCAAAGTGTCTGATGTTTCTAACGTTAGTAGCTTATGTTAGTAAGATCTGAGATAGGTGAGCCACTAGGATTGTTCTAGGTGACTGTTATTCAAGGAAAGAAATTGGTGATCCGAGATTTCAAGTCCAGTGATCCTTATGTGATTGTTAAATTGGGAAATGAGGTAAGTTTATACATTGTTCTTTCATTCTTATATTAGTATCACAAAAGGAAACAAGTTGACTCTGAAAACATATTGGTGTGGTTCATTTATTCCACAACAACAATAAGTGTTGAAAGTGTGCTATGTATATTCGTATGAATATTATATAATTGTTAATATTGCAGGTTTAGAAGTTGTGTTCTACATTTGCTAGTGTTTATCAAAAGTGATATACAAACAATTTCGATTGTTGAAGGGATTGAAAAAACTTGAGTCCAACTTAGCTAATTTTAATTATTTGACTAAGCTAATTGAACTATAATTTTTTTTAAATATTTTGGATTGAGGTTTTTGTTATGCAGGTAGAATGTATTTTGTTTACAGATTTGTGTCATGTAGGATTGAAACCAAACTTATATTATTTTGAATGAATGTGTAGATTTTGTCAATTTTCATTATGCAAAACATGGATCAATTCTAAAAATTTTATGAAAATATATATAATAACAAAAAAAATGTTATAATATAATATCATACCGGTGAAAATTAGTTATTTCATAGTTTATTATAGCATATTTCAACACTACAACGAAATATAGTACCGCATTATAAAACTGTTATTGTACAAGGAACTACCATAACACGCTAATTGCCTTATCATAATATTTTTATTAAAAAATTGAAGTGTAATAACTATAAAAATTAAGGTATTTGATTATTGCTATGGTATTTTACTTATCGTAGCGCACACAAATAATGCTATTATATATGTCGAACCTATCATAGCTACCGCTGTCATACCAATTGAGAAAATGCTATATAACAGATATGATAACATATTTTTCGCAAACAATATTCATTTTTCTTGTAGTGTATGTATCTCTAAGCCTCTTATATAGAGTTTTAGGGGATGTATTAAAACTAGAATTTCAGGTGATTTGAGTTTTTTTTTTAAATCACCTATTATGAATAATGATTGAAGTGTAATAACAATAAAATTACTTGTTATTCAACTAATGATTTCTAAATCATTTATCAAATCACTCGTTCTTCAACTTATAATTTGTATAATATCACTTAACATAATTCATAATCTCTTGTTATTCAATTAATGATTTATCAAAACCATATCAAATATGGTGTTATTCAAAATATAAGAAGTTTTCTTCAGATTTTGACCAGATTTTTAGTTAAAAAAAATAGAATTCAAAACTCACTCATCAAAGGTGTGATTTCAAAAAATTAAAAATATTCTCCGACGGCGTCGTAGACACAGACACAGGAGCCCTCACCAATGAAGCATGCCTTCTTCTTTTGAGCCCCATGGTGAATCAGTGATGATCAAAACTGCCGAGGAAAACTGGGATACAATGGTACTTCCATGACTTGTTCGTACTGGTCTTATCACTTTTTATTCAAACGTTTTTAGGAGGCCGGCTGCACCATGTTCGGTTGCCTACGTACCATCTAAAGAGATCAAGCTGGTCGTAGTTCTATTTTTTAATCTGTCATATGTTGGTTGAAGTGTTTCTTCGTGGGTCGAGACCTTCGTATGTGATGCCTTTATGTCAGTGACGAGCGCTTGTTTCTCCACTAGTTACTATTGTTCTTTGTTTGCCCTGTTTTTGTCTTGCACAGCTTCTGCTCGTCTTAGTTTAACGTGTGTTCATCGATTACCCTCACCACTAGGGTGTTTGTAAAAATTATGCTAGTCTTCGCTTAACGTGTGCTCGTCGATCACCTTCACCACTAGGGTGTTTGTATAATTTGTGCTCGTCTTCTTTTAACGTGTGCTCGTCGATCACCTTCACCACTAGGGTGTTTTTAATTTGTGAAAATCTTCGTGAAGCTTGTGCTCGACTTCGCACTGCATGTGCTCGTCAATCTCCAAATGTTCTGGGTTTTTCCTTTGAATGTTCTTCCTTCTTCTGGGCTCTTCTTTGAATGTTCTTCTTATGTATTAAGTTCCTCCGCTCTCTCTTCTCCCCCTCTCTTCTTCATCCATATCCCCTTTTATAGGTGGTTCAAGATGAGCACATGCTCTTTAGTGGAATACATGTGTCTTCTTGCATGCTACTTTAGATATGAATTTTAGGAGACACGTGTTGGCTTTGCGATGTGAATTTGCTCGTCAGTGGAGTACAGGTGGCGCCAAACGCTGGCTTCTTCTCTATTGGGCTTTTTGTCTAATGGGCCTCTTTTGGTTAATGGATTTTATTAATGGGTTGCAGCCGAGTTGGGCCTTCTATGTAATTGGGCCAAGGCTCAATTACCCCTTTACAATCAGTCCTCCCAAGTTCGTTGAAGGAAGAGTATCTGAACTTCGACGAACTGATGCGTGTGCCACATGTCATGTTTTTGTTGGTGCGTTCGTTTGTGGGAAAACGAACATGCTTCAAGGGTTGAATTCACTTTCACTATAAATAAGTGTCCCTTTCCTTACTTTTCTCATTTTGCATCTTCTCTCCTTTAAGGTACTTTCTCTCTCTAAGTTTTCTTTTATTTTTTTTTGTCTTCTTTTCCTCTTTTTTGTTGCGGCTTTTTGGGTTTCGAGGACCGAACTTGTGCTCGACTTCATCGACTTGATCTTTGCTTGGTTTTTACATCATGTCCCATGAAAGTTCTGCCTCTGCCGATCGCGTGCTCGCGAGATCGTCCAATGTTGGTTCAGTTGATTCTACGACCGAACGCTCGTTGTTCAGAGAAGAGGAGAATTCTTCTCACCGGTTGGTTAGGCGTGGAACAGGTGCTCGTTGTTTGGAGAGAGGTACGGGCTCGTCTTCGGGAATCGCTGAACGGAGGAATTTTGGTTCCGAATTTGAGGAAGGAGAAGCACATGCTCCTGAATCGGAAGGAGAAGCTTCGCCTGAAGAAATTAATCGTGAATTTGACGAACGAGGACCGTGTGCTCGTCAAATGGATGAAGAAGCAACCATGCCTATGGGACACGACGCACGGATGCTCGTCGATTCACCTATTGGTGATCGCGAGCAGTCAATTAATGGATTCGAAGGGGAAAAAGCTTCGTCTGTTGATCATGACGAGCATGTGCTCTCACTTCATGGACACGACGAGCACGGAATGATTGTTCGTCGATCTGAAGGAACGAGAGCTTCGCCTACTGGTCACGACGAGCGCGTGGTCGACGAGCAAGGGAAATCTTCTTGACTCGCTATTATCCCCTTTTCTGGAGATCATCGGGTTAAAGTTGGTGGCACAAGTAGAGCACAGGACGAGCATATGTTAGCTTTTGATGAAGAATATAAAGCTGAAGATATGCTTCTTGAGATGGGGAGTGCTCCTCTTGGTGGCGAACTTATGCTATCGCCACTTGGTCATCGATTTATGAATTTTTCTGGTAGTTCTCGAGGAAGTGCTTCCAATGATTCTCACAAAGACAAGCACGGGGTCGTTCAATCTGCTAATATTCGTCGTTAGATCAGGAGCTTGAAAGAGTGGTTTGATTCTCTATAAGCTTTGCCTTCTACTTGTGATGAGGCGTTTGTTCGTCAATTGATAGAGAATCGCGGGCTAGGAGTTATTAAATTTCTTGTTCCACGACCTCATGATCGTCAATGGCGTTCCCCTGAAGGTTATTTCTGCGTGTATGAGGGTTTTTTCTCGTGTGGTCTGAGTTTCCCTCTCCCGCAGCTGTTTGTTGATTATTGTGACGAGCGTAAGCTGGCCTTTACTCAACTGGCTCCCACTTTTGTACATAATATGTTGATGTTATCTTGGATGGCGAGCAAATACGGGGTAGAAATTGATTGCCGTTTTTTCGAGGAAGTGTCGTATATATCTCGTTGTCTTGATTATCAAGGTGCTTACTATGTGAGCATGAAGCCAAAGTACGAGATCATTTGTGGATCTCCGAACAAGTTATATAATTGGAAGCGTCGGTTATTCTATGTCAAGATTAATGAAGCTTCTGTTTCTGATGTTCGTCGAAAAGTTTGAGGATCTTGGAGTGCCCTCGTTGGTCTGGGTTTAGCCTCTTTGATTTTGTTATCCTTAATAATTTTTTTATTTTGCAGATCGTCATCCAGTTGGTCGTCCATTGCACGCGGAGTTCCGAGCAGAGGTTGACCGGATTCGCGAATTTTCGCACCAACACTTCCCAGCGATTGTGGAAGCACGAATTCGACGAGGACAGGCTCGTCTTGATTGAGGTGAGCTCTTTTACTTGTTCAATCTTGATTTTCTCCTTTATTTTATTCTAACTAAGTTTTTACAGATCCAAGCCAGATGAATTATTCTGCCCGTCTTCGCGATATGGCCAAGAAGAGAAAAGCCGAAGCATCTGCTCGTCAAAGTCCTTCCAAGAGGCCTTCAACTGACAAGGGAGGTAAGGATTCTTCTAAGAGAGGATATCCTCGGGCTTTACCTGCACCAAGCGCGGGCAAGACCTCTGATCGTCAAAAGGTCACACATTAGACATGTGCTCGTCGAGCATCAGGGTCTTCTGTTCCACAAGAAGATAGCTCTGCTCGTCGTTCTGGTTCTCGTAGAGTAGTTCTTTCTTTGGCAGCTGAGAAGTCCAAAGATAAGAAACGTGAGGCCACCATCCGCTCGTCGAAGCAATCAGGTGCAGGGAGTGCTTATGCTCGTCCAGACTATCTGGATTTCCACTATGATGAACCAATCACGTTCATCAATCATAGACGAGCATGTGGTGAATACTTATACTCAGTGAGGAATTCAAACTCACCATTTCCTTTGCTTGACGAGCTGGAAGAGAAAGACGCATATTTGGACTATGCTCGTAGTCGAATGCGGGTAACTTTCATTACTTAATTGTATCAATTCGTTTTTATGTTAATGTGTTTCATACTTATGCTCGTCGCTTTTGATTTGCAGAGTGATGCAGCCTTGAATCAACTGATAGCTCAATATCAGGCTAAGCTTACAACTGCTCATCAGGCTTCAGAGGATGCTGGGTCTGAAGATTTAAAGAATGAGCTGAAGAAGGAGAAAGACGAGAACGCTCTTCTCAAAGCCCAAATTGGAGATCTCAAGGAGAAAGTGGACGGACTTAAGAAAGAGAATGCATCCGTAGTGGCTGATCTGAAAGACGAGCTCACCAACAAGGATAGTGAGCTCGATACTTTGAAAGGAAGCTATCAGAAGCTTCAGTCGATGAGCAAGCGCTATAGGAAGCTCTACGACGCCGTCAAGTCTGAGAACGATAAACTTCGTTTATCTTTCGATCCTCTTTCCGCTCGTCTTGAAAGGTTGCGTCGTCGTCTCGTTTTCCTTAGCGAGATCAAAGCACCGTTGGCTCTTCTTGATCAATGTGCGGGTACTCTTAACTGCCTTAAGTTCCTTAAGGATGAGGGAGTTGAAATTCCACAAGATACTTTGGACTTGATGGAAGAAAATTTGAAGACATACGAGCTTCAAGTCAAAGCCGTGCAACCGTTCGATATTGAAGACGAAGACCTTCTTCCAATATCTGATCCTGCTCCTGCTCAGGCTGATCCTTCTGGAGAGCAGCGTAATTCTGAGGCTGGGTTCGTCGTTTCAGAAAAGCAAAGTGAGGGTGGTGCAGCGGGCGATCATGTTGCTGCGAGTGAAGATGCGCCTGCGAGCGGCGTTGTACCAGCAGAGGGGGAGGTGCCTCAGGGCCAAACTAGGGACCTAAAAGCCTAAGCGCTTTTATGCACCTTAGTTGTACTTTTGATGTTTTCTTTTTGTTCGGCCTTTTGTAGTTCCTTGTTTATGCTCGTCAGATTTTTTGTATTCTTGGAACTTTGCCTTTTGTTGCTTTCATGAATGAAATCTTCAGAATATGCGATTTGCAATCCAGTACTTTGGCATTTTGTTTTTTAGCAATTCCATATTGTGATTCCTGTCATTTATTCTGAAATCAAAGATTAGTGTTACAGACCAACTTATTACCTTAGTAAATTTAAGCTTACCTTGGTTTGATGAAAGTTGATTCATCTTTGTGCCGAGGCTATGCTCGTCTTTTTTTTATGAGTCTGGCTTTGTGTTTTTAACGTCGTGAAGCTTTAGACTTGTTTGCTTCATTTTGAGGATTAAGTTCATATACGACGCGTAAGGTTTTTGTGCTCGTCGCTGTGTTTTGAGGACTAAGCTCGTATACACGTCGCGAGAGACTCAGCACTGTGTTTTGAGGACTAAGCTCGTATACGCGTTGTGTGAGGTTTTCGTGCTCGTCGCTATGTTTTAAGGACTAAGCCCGTATACACGTTGCGAGAGACTCAACACTGCATTTTGAGGACTAAGCTCGTATACGCGTTGTGTGAGATTTTTGTGCTCGTCACTGTGTTTTGAGGACTAAGCTCGTATACACGTTGTGAGAGACTCAGCACTGCGTTTTGAGGGCAAAGCTCGTATACACGTTGTGTGAGATTTTTGTGCTCGTCACTGTGTTTTGAGGACTAAGCTCGTATACACGTTGTGAGAGACTCAGTACTGCGTTTTGAGGACTAAGCTCGTATACGCGTCGTGTGAGGTTTTTTGATGTCTTCAGGTCGCCATTCATTGTTGACCTGATTTTCTTTTCTTTTGGTGAACCTGCAACCTGTTTGCATAGACACATATATATATATTTTTTATACAAGTGGCTGCACCGTGTTCGGTTGCTTACGTACCCTCTTAAAATGGGATCAAGCTGAACGTAGTTTTTATTACAAATATTCATAGATAAGAGTACTTAGTTACTTATACATGTGGGATCACATGTTCTCCGGGCTACTTAGTAGTAGTAACGACGCAGGTTTATCGCGTTCCAGCTTCGAGGTATTGCTGTTTTATCCATCCTTAAAAGCTCGTATACTCTTGGTTTGACGATCTTTGAGACTATGTAAGGACCTTCCCAATTCTCGCCAAGTTTTCCTGCATTTGGTTCCATTGTGTTCTCGAATACTTTGCGTAGAACCAAATCTCCCTCTTCAAAATGACGTCCTCGGACTTTGGTGTTGTAGTATTTTGCTGCTTTTTGTTGATAATTTTGGAGTTTTAACAAGGCTTGGTCTCGCAGTTCCTCAACTTGATCTAGGGAATCTTTGATCATTGCGTTGTTCAAGTTGTCTTGTCTTGGAAGTTATGTCCTTCGCAGGTTTGGGATGCTTGCTTCGGCTGGTGCCAAGGCTTCCATTCCGTGTTATAATGAGAAAGGGGTTTTTCCTGTCGTGCTCCGAGGGGTAGTTATGTACGACCATAATACACCGTCAAGTTCATCCGCCCATTTCCCTTTCTTGTCATCTAAGCACTTCTTAAGTCCATTGATGATGATTTTGTTTGACGCTTCGGCCAATCCATTTTCTTGTGGGTTTCGTGGTGTCGCTTTGCTGAGACGAATACGCCAACATGTTGGAGATGAACTGCGAGCCATTTTCTGTCACTATTTCGTATGAGAGTCCGTGGCGACAGATGATGTTTCTCCATACGAATTTCCGAACATCTAAATCTTGAATTTTTGCGTAAGAATCTGCTTTGACCCATTTGGTAAAATAATCGGTGAGCACTAGTACGAAGTGTTTTTGTTGGGAAGGAGATAGTGGTCCGATGATGTCCACTGCCCATCTCATGAAGGGATAAGGCGTGGCTGCTGTTGCGAGAAATTCCGCCGGTGAATGGATGATAGGTGCGTGATGTTGGCATGCTTCACACTTTGCGGCAAACTTTTCGCAGTCGGAGTTCATGGTAGGCCAAAAGTATCCGAGTCGCCGAACTTTGAGGGCGAGCGATCGTCCTCCAGAGTGGTTACCTCCTGCTCCTAGATGAACTTCTTGTGAATACATGTTAACATAGTTCTGTCTATACTTCTTCTCAACAAATGTTCCTTGTGTAACGTATAGTGAGCGCTTCGTACTTTTAGTCGCCGTGCTGCCCATTTATCTTCTGGAAGAGTTCCGTCCGCTATGTATAATTTGATATCCTCTCTCCAATCTACGTGATCCTTGGTGATTTGGTCTTCATCGGGATCTTCTTCCGTGGGTTGGCCTTCTTCTGTTATGATCAAACATGATCCCTTTGGTAAACTTATACTTGGAACTTGGATGCTTTCGACGGGAATTATTCTGTGTTGATCTGGGTCTGAGGTTGATGCTAATGCGGCTAATGCATCGGCAAAACTATTTTCCCCGCGTGAGATTTTTCTCAGACGAAATTCTGAGAATTCCTTTGCTAATTCTTGCACCACTTTGAGATAAGCGTCCATTCGTTCATTTTTTGCGTCGAATTCTCCATTATATTGACTTGTCGCGAGTTGAGAATCGCAATGTGCTTCCACTTTTTGGACTCCTAGTGATTGGGCTAGTCGCAATCCGGCTATCAGGGCTTCGTATTGTGCTTCATTGTTGGATGCTGTGAACATTAATCGAAATGATTGTTCGATGATGCTTCATTTGGGTGATACTAATTGTATCCCAACCCCTGCCCCGTGCGCGGATGATGATATGTCTACATATAGCATCCACTTTTCTTCAGTATGTTAGTCTATTCGCAGCTCGGGTTCTAATTCAATTAACAAATCAGCCAAGACTTGGGATTTTGCACTAGTTCTTCCTTTGAAGTCGATGTCGTATTCACTCAATTCGATTGCCCACTTGGTTAATCTTCCGGACTGATTCGGACTATGTAGAATTGAGCGTAAAGGATGGTTAGTCAAGACTGTTATAGCGTGGGATTGGAAGTAAGGGCGCAATTTCCTTGCAGATGTTATGACTGCTAAGGCCAACTTTTCAATCGTTGTATATCTTGTTTCAGCGTCATTCAACGACTTGCTGATGTAGAATATGGGCTTTTGTTCTCCCCGATCTTCTCGGACTAGAACTCCGCTTACTGCCGCATATGTTACTGAAATGTAGAGATATAACGTTTCTCCATCTTCGGGTTTCACCAATACCAGTGGTGTAGAAAGGTAGTTCTTTAATTCTGTGAAAGCGGACTCACATCCATCGTCCCATTTGAATTTTTGTTGTTGCGGAGCAATTTGTAGGAAGGGAGACATTTATCCGTAGATCGTGAGATGAAACGATTGAGTGTTGCGATCCTCCCGGTGAGCCGTTGAACTTCTCGCTTGTTTCTAGGTGATGGCAAGTTTGTTATTGCTTTTATTTGCTTCGGATTGGCTTTGATTCCGCGCTTAGTTACTACATATCCCAAGAACTTGCCAGACTTCACGGCGAATGTGCATTTTGTCGGGTTTAACTTCATTCCATATTGATTGAGGGTCTCGAAGCATGTTCGCAAATGGTCCAAATGGTTTTCGGCCTTTGCTGACTTGACGAGCATGTCGTCGATGTAGACCTCCATAGTCTTGCTTATTTGATCTTTGAACATTTTATTGACCAATCTTTGGTATGTTGCTCTGGCGTTTTTGAGTCTGAATGGCATTACTTTGTAGCAATATATTCCGCGATCTGTGATGAATGACGTTTTTTCGCGATCGTTAGGATGCATTCTGATTTGGTTGTATCTGGAAAGGCGTCCATGAAAGATAATAATTCGTTGCCCGATGTTGCTTCCACTAACTGATCAATGTGTGGTAATGGGAAACTATCTTTTGGGCAAGCTTTGTTCAAGTTTGTGAAATCTATGCATGTTTGCCATTTTCCGTTCTTCTTTTTTACAACCACTAGGTTCGAAAGCCACTCGGGATAACGTACTTCGATTATTGACCCAGCTTTGATTAGTCGCTCAATTTCTTCGTTCACAGCGCGCGTTCGTTCAATGCCCAATTTCCTTCTTTTTTGCTTAACTGGCTTAAATGTCGGGTCTATGTTTAGTTCATGTGTCGTTACATCTGTACTTATTCCTGGCATGTCTTCAATTGACTCGGAAAATGTCGAAACATTTTGTTGAAGGAAGTTGATGAGTTCAGTCCTTATTTTAGTTGGGATTTCCGAACCGATTCCAACACATTTTTATCATCGGAGAGGTCTATATTTACTTGCTCGATCTTGTCCAAGATATCGTCCTCGAGTTTGCGGCTTTCCTGAGCGCATGTTGAGTTAGTGATCATATAAGTTCTTCCTTTGTTCCGGAGTTTGTGTTCCGTAATAAAGCATGTTCTCGCCATTAGTTGATTTCCTCGAACAGTACATACTCCGCCGTTAGTCGGGAATTTGAGGCATTGGTGGTAGGTTGAGATTACTGTTTTCATCGTGTATATCCACGGGGTTCCTAGGATAGCATTATATATTGCCGGCTTGTCAACAACGAGGAATTTTACCCAGGTGGTTGTTCCACCGAGGAAGACGGGGAGCTTTATCGTTCCTAACGTCATGGTTGTGTCTCCGTCGAATTCCGTCAATGGGCGCACCGAGTGTTTCATCTTTATGTCTTTCAAATCCATGCGTTGTAATGTTTCTTGGAAAATTAGGTCGACCGAGCTTCCGGTGTTGACTAACACTCGAGATACATCGCAGTCAGAGATCCTTAATTCTATAACAAGTGGATCATTGTGCGGTGTAGTGAGACCTATCGTGTCCTCTTTTGTAAAGCATATATCTTGTGCGGGAACCCATTTTGTCTGCCTATTTTCATTGGTTCGGTTTTGGTGGTTTCGCGTTGTTCCTGTTTCTCATTCGTAGACCTTAATAGCTCGAACTGAATCTTTGCATGCTACAAGTCCTCCCATTATCATATTTATCCGTTTTCTTGGTGGCGGTAGTTTATCTTTGTCGTCGTCGTGTGGCCGCTTGGATGAGTTTATTGGGGCTTTTGCGCTTGTTGAAGCGTTGTGCTCTTCTTGTATGCTATTGTTATCTCCTTTTGATGTCTCAGTTTTATTTTTTCCTCTTTCGTAATGGTTCGTACTTAAGCCACCTTTATCTGGATGCTCTCTTTGGTATCTTTCGAGGAGAATCCGTTGCAACTGTTTGCACTGTGAAGTCGAATGCCCATTTCGTTTGTGGAATTCGCAATATGCTTGTGTTTCTGAGATGTCGGTAGGGGCGCTCTTGTTCCAACGGGGGTTTGAACTCTTCTATGTTGAACCGTGAGGTGGCGAATTGACATAAAATGTGTTTGCTCTACCATCATTCTTGACATAGTTTCTCTTATGCTGCTGTCGAGATTCTTTGCCTCTGTGTTCTTCAATTTCTATAAAGGAATCTTTGGTCGTTGATTGATTGGTGAATCGGGATTTTCGATCCTCTACTTCAGCAAACCTATTAGCTCGGTGTAAAGCGTCTTCCAATGTTCGGGGAGTGTTGATGTGCAAATCGTCTTTTAGGCTCGAATTTTCACACAATCCGTTTCGGCGAGCCAGAATTGCAATGTCATCTGAAACAGTTACTTTTGACACGATAGTTTTGAATCGCTCGAGGTATGATCGCAAGGTTTCTTTTGTCCCTTGGAAGATGGAGTATAGATCTGCGCTCGTCGTTGCCGGCTGGATATACATTGAGTAGTGTTTGAGAAACACTTTCGAAAGCTTTTCGTAATTGTTAATTGAATATGGTTCCAACTTTGAGAACCAATCCAGCGCGTCTCCGGTCAGGCTTTCTACAAACATTTGACAGTACCCAGCGTCATATTCTTGTGGTGTGTACTGAGCTCTGCCCATCGTGATTCCAAAGGCTGTTAAGAACTTATTCGGATATGTCTTTTCATTGTATGTTGGGCATTTTATTTTGACATTATGATGAACTCTAACTGCCAGTAGTTGTCTGTTAAATGGTGTATTTTGCGACTTGGCTATCATTTGATCGATCTCTGGGGTTGAGCTAGTCGCGCTATGGAGTCGTGAAGCCATTCTCTAGATCTCTTCTTTCATTGCTCTAATGGTTACTGCTTGGTCCTCTAGACGGTCACGTGTTAGAGACGCTGGTTCTATTGGGCTGATGTGTAATTCTTGATATTGAGGGCTTTCAATACGTTGGTTCATCATCCGCTCTTCCTGTTACTCGACCGGCTGTTGGTTTTGCCGAACGCCTGAATTTGGTGATTCTTCGAACCGGACTCTCTGATGAGAGGAATGGTCGATACTTGTTGGGGTAGCCCTTGCTCACGCTTCTTCGAGTGCTACAATCTTGTTTTGGAATTCTTCAAATTTTCTGTTCATATTTCGAGTTGTTTCTTCCGACCTTCTTAGGAGAGTTTGAAGAAGTTCTGGGATATCCATCTGCTCATCGAGTGATGCTTGCAATGTCACTTGACGAACTTGGTAGTTCTCCGGCTCGTCGTGAGAAGCGATTTCTTGTGTTGGAGATTGTCTGCTATTGATGTCTCCCACTCGTAGCGACTGTTCGTCACTGCTTCGAGCTCCGTCCGCCGGCTCGTCAACTGCCATTATGACTTCTTGCGTGTAGAATAATCTCTGTTCCCCATAGACGGCGCCAATTGTTCGTACCGGTCTTAGCACACTTTTTATACGAACGTTTTTAGGAGGGCGGCGGCACCATGTTCGGTTGCCTACGTACCCTCTAAAGGGATCAAGCCGGTCGTAATTCTATTTTTTAATCGGTCATATGTTGGTTGAAGTGTTTCTTCGTGGGTCGAGACCTTCGTCTGTGATGCCTTTATGTCAGTGACGAGCGCTTGTTTCTCCACTAGTTACTATTGTTCTTTGTTTGCACTGTGTTTGTCTTGCACAGCTTCTGCTCATCTTAGTTTAACGTGTGCTCGTCGATTACCCTCACCACTAGGGTGTTTGTATAAATTATGCTAGTCTTCGCTTAACGTGTGCTCGTCGATCACCTTCACCACTAGAGTGTTTGTATAATTTGTGCTCGTCTTCTTTTAACATGTGCTCGTCGATCACCTTCACCACTAGGGTGTTTGTAATTTGTGCAAATCTTCGTGAAGCTTGTGCTCGACTTCGCACTGCATGTGCTCGTCAATCTCCAAATGTTCTGGGTTTTTCCTTTGAATGTTCTTCCTTCTTCTGGGCTCTTATTTGAATGTTCTTCTTATGTATGAAGTTCCTCCGCTCTCTCTCCTCCCCCTCTCTTCTTCATCCAGATCCCCTTTTATAGGTGGTTCAAGATGAGCACATGCTCTTTAGTGGAATACATGTGTCTTCTTGCATGCTACTTTAGATATGAGTTTCAAGAGACACATGTTGACTTTGCGATGTGAGTCTGCTCGTCAGTGGAGTACAAGTGGCGCCAAACGCTGGCTTCTTCTCTATTGGGCTTTTGGTCTAGTGGCCTCTTTTGGTTAATGAATTTTATTAATGGGCCGCAGCCAAGTTGGGCCTTCTATGTAATTGGACCAAGGCCCAATTACCCTTCTACATGACTGACTCAATTGCAATTGATCCAGAACCAAATTAATTTTGTTCCAGGGTTTCTACAATTTATTCACTTTCTAATATTGCAAGAAGACCTCCACTAACAGGAACGTGAACTTCACTTATCACATCCATCATCGAACTTAGTTACAATTTACAAAAATAAATGAAGAAACACCTTACAATTGTACACGATTTATATTGCCAAATACTCAATTAGTTAGAGCACAAACAGCTAGATTTTCTTACTTTAGACAGAGAAATTACTGGAGATATGTTAATGACCACATTTAATTAGCTACAATGTCAAATTAGTTCTTTGTGACAACGAAAATATAAATAAATTATACATTACAATTGAGATTCCATTGCAGACTTATGCAATATTTGTTCGAGCCAAAGACAAACGGAGGATGGCGTTGTTCAAGAGTCAAAGACGATGGCTATGTTGGCCAAAGTTATATAAGTGATTACTCTGGTTTACAAGTCTGAAAACAAAATAATCTCAAGCAAATTAATATTGCTAATGTCGAACCATAAAAACCACAAATAGAACAAAACTGATAGAAAATGAGATAACAAACAATGTCTAATGTTTGGCTGGTCCTCATGAACAATGTCATGTTCAAAGCTTCTTTATGATGAATGTGATTAAGAAGGAATGATGAATATTGCTTCACAGGTTTCAAAGTTTTAATTTTCTTTTGGGCTATTGAGATTGAAAAATTGTGAGAGAATGTTGAAACAGTTTGGATTTTGATTTTTCACAAGATACATTGGTTGTGTCTGTTAAGAAGGAATGCTGATTTTCGAGCTAGTTTGAGCCAAAGACAAACGGAGGATGACGTTGTCAAAGACGATGGCTATGTTGGCCAAAGTGGTGGAGACATCAAATTAGATTTATGACCCTGATTTATAATATTCAGCAAGGCATTGATTATAAAGCAAAAAAATCAAAGGAGCTGATTTGTAATAAATCTTAAATCATCAAGTGATTTATAATAAATCTTCTAAAATCACCATCTAATTATTAAAAAATAAAAAATAAATCAACTTAAATCATTCCAAATTTCTTGAAAGCTCATTTAAATCTTTCCAAATCTATCAAAATCCAAATCCCATCAAATCTTTTACCAAATACCATCGGTGAATCATTTCAATAAACGAGATTCAAGGGATTACTTAATCAATACGTGATTGAATGATATACACATATGATTGAATTGGTTCAACTCCTTTAAAACTTGTTAACAGAATTCTAACTAACAAAACAAATTCTAATAAACAACAATATCCAACAATATATATTAGTCAATCAAATAAATTCAATATATTTTCTTTAGTTGGATTATGTTCACCGCTACCCAAGTCAATTATTTATCTTCTCGTACAAAGGCTTTCTCTCTCTTTCAGAGAAAAAAAATTGTTTTGAGAAAGTCTTTTCTCCAGTTACGGCAACCTTTCTCTCTTCACGATTCTAAAATCTTTCAGAAATGCTCATTAATCTATTTTTTTCTGTTTTTGTAACTCAATGTAAGGCCTTATGGGATTCTATCAATAAAAAGTTTTTTTGACAAAAAATAGTCCACCACTACATAATCCTCTCGTTATTTTTTGAGAATAGAACAAAAACGAATATCAAATATAGAAGATAAATTACATTACGTTACTTAACTAACAGTCAAGATGCAAAAATGACTTCATCTAAAAAAAAGAAAAGAAGCAATAATGGTAACTAGTTTGGTCGTACTTGATGATATAAAAACTACTATGGCATTTGTTTCCCTATGCACGAACATTTTCGGAATAAGGCAATCTTTTTGCTCCAAGTAAAATAAAAGATTTTATAATCTTTGCCAAAGAAAAAAAAAACAATATATATTTTGGATGTTATAAGTTCATGAAGAGCTGTTGCTTATAGAGGGCTTGCACCTCTCATCCATCTAATGGACCATTAGATTTAAAACCAACCAAAAGCAAATAATAATTTCCGAATTTGCAAATTTAACAAATTAGTGATCAATTCTATTGCGCTTAATGGATTCTATTTGTAAATTTCCACAAACTTGTTATCAGCCCAAACATTTCCATGGGCCTCGTATACAAAAGAGACATATTTTAGTGTGTTGAGGACTCGTCTACCTCGAACCAAATTGACCCCTATCCTTCAAACCGAACAAACTTTAATATAGTAAACCTTCCATAAATTAATATTCTATAAATTAATAAATATTATAAATTAATAGAAAAAATTAATCACAAATCAGATCAATAAATTCGATCAAATTTAATAAATTAATAAGATAATAATTATTTTGAAATTCCTATGTAAAAATAGTTTTGATAATATCATAAACTAATAACTATCTAAATTTACATGTACATATATATATATATATATTAAAATAAGTCGTTATATTAATGTATGAAAAAATTGTTTTTTCCGCCGAGTGAACATTGTCAGGCCTGCTCGGTTCAGAGATGAAGAGTTCATTACTACGTATTCATACTTCTTCGCAGCTCCTTTAGATGAGGATGAGCCATCATCTTATAATGAAGCAAAAGGAGTTCAAGAATGGGAGACCGCAATGAAAGAGGAGATGAGTGCTCTCATGAAGAATGAAACTTGGGATTTGGTTCCAAAGCCCAAGAATGTGGAACTTGTTTCTTGCAAATGGGTGTATCGAATCAAAAGAAAGGCATATGGGAGCATTGATAGGTTTAAAGCAAGGTTGGTTGCACGAGGGTTCTCACAAAAGTACGGAGAAGATTATGATGAAACATTTAGTCCAGTGGCGAAGATGACTACGATATGCTCACTTTGATAGTGGTTAGCACTAGCCCAAGACCGTAATACCCCGAGACACTCGAAAGAACTAAGAAGAGAAACCCTCTAAATATGATGAAAAATTTGGAAGAACAATTAGAGAATACTTGAAAGATTTTTAAAGAGATTTAGAGGACTTATAAATAACACTCTTTCTTTGAACTTCTTTTTATTTCACTTCTTCAAGTTGATTACAAATGATAGGTTAATGGGATATTTATAGGCCCCAAGATTAGCTGCATTCGTTAATCCAAAGGGCATGACCCTAAATTCATATTGCCTATATCTCGTCCTAAAGGCCGTCTTGTAGATGTCCTTTTCATCAATCGGGATTTGGTGATATCCGGATGCCAAATCAATCTTGGAAAACCATGATGCTCCTTGTAGTTGGTCCAACAACTCATCAATTCTAGGCAAAGGATATCTATCCTTTATCGTAACTCTATTAATTCCTCAGTAATCAATACATAACCTCATACTTTCGTCCTTCTTTTTCACAAATAACACGGGTGCTCCCCAAGGTGACGAACTAGGGGGTATAAATCCTTTCTCCATCAAATCTTCTAAATGTTTCTTTAACTCCGCTAGTTCGGCCGGAGCCATTCGATATGGGGTTTTGGCAATTGGAGCCATTCCCGGCTCAAGTGTTATTGTGAACTTATTACTCCGAGATGGTGGAAGTCCTACCAAAGGGGCGAATGCCTCCGAGAATTCCCTGACCACCAGTATAGTTCCCAAATCCAATTCCTTCCCAAAACTCACTTCCGTTGTACCAATGGTAACCAAATACACTTCTCCTCTTCTAGCTCCGATTCTATTCTTAGAGCCGTGACCAAAGACATTCCTACACTTGGACATATTCCCTTGTACACACATGTCTGTCCTTCCTCATTTCCCAATTTTACTCGGCCCTTAAAACAATCTATATTTGCTCGGAATCTTGTTAACCAATCCATTCCTAGAATAACTTCATGATGTTCTAGAGGCCCAACTAGGAGATTAGCCGGAAACCTCATTGCTTCTAATTCTACCGGTACATTCCATATACATGACTTGGCATGAAGAGTTTGGGTTCCGGGTATTCTAATAGGTACATCTATTTCGGTTATAACAAAGGTTCCCTCGAACCTCTCCGCGACTTCGGTTGACACAAAGCTATGTGTTGCTCCCGAGTCAAATAAAACATGGACGTGTATTTTGCCAACACATATTGTTCCTAACACACACACATTTACATATATTAGATATTAAACACTCAAGTTCATATAAACACAACCACATATTCACATAACTCACTACTTCTTACCGGTAATAGGCCCTTTATTGGGTTGGGAAGTGTTAGCTCTATTAGTACCTAACGCATAAACACGTCCCGCAGATCGGGCCTTGTCGATCCAATGTTGACAAAAAAAAAATTGTTTTTTCCTAGAGCTCAACCGTATAAAATAATTGTTATATTCTATTTCAAACTATATATTCTAGTATAACATGTCATGAAAATAACTAAATTTCTTTTAAGTTTTCAATTTTTAATATGTCTAATTTTTACTTTAATAGTATTTTAAGCTGTTGAGATAAGATAGTTGAGGTTATTAATTATAAATTTGAATATATATATATATACATATATAGTATCCGTAATCTATAGTTAAATATTATTTTTTAAATATTAAAATTTTTAATTCCAAAGTTATAAAATCTATAATGTTCAAAAACTTAACCTAACAATAGTCTCAATTTAATTTTTTAAAAGAATTTTATCAAATAAGAATACTATAAATTAAGATTATTAATTTATAGTAATATTAATTTAGGGTGAATAATTAAAATAATATTAATGTTTTGTTTAATTACTAGAAAAATCTCCTTATTTTGAATATTACTAAAATATATTTTGGATCTCTTGTAATACCAAAATACCCTTGTTTTCTTTGTTAACAAAAAAACTAATTTATGGAAATGCTATTAATGAAATCTACCGCCACTATAAAACGGATAATTGTGGTAGATTTATTATATATGATGGTACATTTATTTATACATAGTTGCAGATGAAATAACGGTTTGACGGTAGACTTTTTTAGCAAATGATGGTAGACTATCTTTGTGTGTAATGGTAGAAATGATATTTTTTTACGGTAGACTTGTTTTACTTAGAAACTTTTTTGAACTTATCATGCAATGGTAGATTTATGTTTCATGAAATAGTAGATTTGTTTTACGTTGATTAATTTGCGATGGTAGTTATTTTTCATGCGACGGTAAATTTTTTTGGCTTTTGACATTAGATTTTATTTCATTGTGTAGTAGAATTATTTTAGAGTGATTTATCTATTGTGATAGACTTATTGTTTCGTATAGTAGTAAATATATTTGGCTTTTGATGGTAGATTTTTTGTTATTTGGTAGTAGACTTATTTTGACTTGAATTTATACTGCAGTGGTAGAGTCAACTTGATCATTAGGGTACACTTTATATTGTTTGATGGTAGATTTTAATTTATTTGGTAGTAGACATTTTAGTCTTGTTGGAATATAATCAACGTTAACGTTTGATAGTAGACTTTTTGCCTACTCGACAATAAACTTTATTTATGTATAATGGTAGATTTATATGTGACATACTTGTTGTCTGACATTGATTAGACTTATTTTCTACTTGATAGTAGTTTTATTTTCATTCAACAGTAGAATTATTGTGTCCATAGTGGTAGACTTATATTTCGTTTGTTTTAAAGAATTTCTTTAGGTTGATGGTAGGTTTATTTATTAGTAACAGTAGACTTTTAGATGGCTTGGTGGTAGAGTTACTGTTATTCAGCAGTAGACTTTTTTTGTGTCAAATAAAACAGAATTCATATGCTTAGTGGTAGATTTTTTTTATTCGATGGCACACTTTTTTGCATCAAATATGACATAAATGTTTTTGATGGTAGAGTTATTTTGACTCAATGGTAGACTTTACACTTACTCCATGGCATGATTATTAATATTTGATGGTAGACTTTTCCTCTACGAACAAAAGCATATTTAGTATGTGATATTAGACTTATTCTGCCCTATGGTAGAGTTACTCAATTCGGCTATGACAGATTTATTATTATTTGATGGTAGACTTATTTTACGTCAAAATAAGACATACTTGTCATTTGAAAGTAAACTTATTTTTCATGAAACAATGGAGATTTATTTGTGTTCAATGGTCGACTTTCGTTTTTATATTATGGTAGACTTGTTTGATTGTAAACCCTAGATGCAAAAAGTCAATTTTACCATTACACAATGCACGTGCCTTTATGCATTTCGAAGTAAAATGATTTTAGTGCAATTGTAGACTTATCTTAGTTCAATGGTAGACTTTTATTTTTGGTTATGGTAGATTTTTTCCAATGTAAAACCTTAGATGTAAAAAGATATGTCATCATCTTCTTTTAGCCATGAAACTCTATGAAAATGAGTTTTTTTTGTCTAAGCTTTATACTTTTTGACACGCATAATAATCATATATATTTTTTCTTGTCATATCAATGAATTAAATTGTGATAGAGTGTGGAAAATAGAAGTTTGAGGTAAATATTTTGTACTTTTTTGTTGATAAATCTAAATGATGTGGAGTTTTTGATGTGGATGCGAATCAAGTTTTTCTGATTTTGTTGAGATGATATATGAAGATTTTGGTTTGAATCAATGGTCTTATGAGGTACAATTAAGTTATAAGTTACATGTTATCCAGAGAATTTATGCAAAAATTACTAAAGATACTCTTCAGAATTTGTTGGTAGTTCAAAACAATTGAATGGTTTTCTGGTCAATGACGAAATGCCTACACACGATCTACTTGACATTCTATCCAATTTGTAAGAATATTATACGAAAGTGCATATAATTAAAGTGAAAGGTAATAATTTAAGATTTCAAGGCTAAAAAGTCTGCAATTACATCAAAAATAAACCTATCGTAAAGTTACACGTCCAAAATATAAATCTACCACATCATTATTAAAAAAAGTCTACATGCCAAGACAGAGAATCTGCAGCACTTGTTTCCGCTGCTTTTGACATACTGCATCACTCGTTTTAGCTGCAATTTGAACACAACACAATGTTAAAAAGAAAACAAAGAAACATATCATTTATACATATCTGTCATCAAAAATATAAACCAAATGATGTTACAAAAAGCACCTCTGACTAATCAAAACTCTAAAAAGAATGTATCATTTATAATTATGATATATTACACCAAATCCAAACACAAGAAACCACTAAGAAGTAAATAACATATATATCTTGAAGCACCTTAAAGCATCCATTAGTACAATTTTTCAATCAGAAGCAAGTGTACATATAGACAATAAAACTCATAGCACAGTTCTTTGAGATAACCAAACATGAAATCATCACATGCAGCTATAATATGCATAATCATGCTCACTTTTCATTAAAAGTGTACGCATAGTTTTATTCACATAAATCAACATCACGTTCTATTTTTCATCTTTTTGTTTTCATGAATACCAAAACAGAAAAACACATATTTCCAATAAAAGCTAAAATCTGAGTCAAAATTGTAAACCCTAAAGATTGATTATAAGAAGAACTCGAAACCTAAATCTAAGAACTAGAAACCCTAGATCCTTCCACCACCGTTGACTGTCTATGTCACCGCCATTGATAGAGAAGAAAGGGATTTTTTCTTTTTTTCTTTTACAGAAAGGTTTTAAAATCTTTTACTTTATTTTTCTAAAACTAAAAATAAAGAAGTGTAATCTAGTTATTATATAAAAGATTAATATTATTTTAGTTATTATTTTATTAATTTATGGATAAACTAATATCTTTTAAAATTAATAATTTTTCAAGTCCTAACATTATTAATTTATAAAAGTTTTATTGTATATCAAAAGATTGAATTAAACTGTCTATATTATGTAAGAATTTGACTAATGGACCAGCAACTTGTGGTTCAGTGTTGACAAAATTGTTTTTTTTAAACTGTTGATGGTTTTACGATTCTCGGTGATGTGTCTTCAAATCTATCCTTATCTCCCTCTTGTATAACGTGTCGATTAAACTTATTCCTCATCAAAAACAATTTGTTTGTCTTGCCATATTAATTTCTAAAATTCTAACAAAACTAATCTAATCAAATCTATTTTGGTGAAAGGTTTTTCTTTTAATAATAAAGTTAAATGATCAACTGAATTGGAAAAATGAATAAGTAAACTTTCAACTTTTACTTACAAAAAGGTTAATATAATACAGAAGTGCCCAAAAAAAGGTTAGATTTTTATGTACAAAGGCAAAGTTTTGTCAGTAGAAATAAACCACCTTGACGAATTAAACAATATAAGCGTAGTATTACAATTAGTAAGGATGAACATTTCTGGTTAAACCATTGAGATTAGTGAAGAGTCCAACATGTTTGTAGGGAAGATACGATCTTCGTTTCCCTTCTTCTGTCATTGCTCTGTTCCTCATATACAGCTTCTCATGTGCCGATTTCGTTCTCATCTTCTTCTTATTCTTCTCCGTTCTTGTTTTCTGTTTCCCTAACGACGAAGAAGACTGCCTCTTGTCGGTGTTTCCGTTGTTGCTTAGAAACACAAACGCATCTTTACCATCACTGTTACTTCTTGATACGAGATCCCTAAATCTCCATAGCTTTGAGAATCCTGTCGAATTACTTTTCCGACAAGTCTCCGGTGATGAAGCTGATTCCTGCACCGTACGGTTCTTCCACGAGCAAAACGGACCTATTGGCTCTGTTTCTTCTTCTTCTTCTTCCGTGGCTGCTTCTACGAACATCTTCTTAATAGGCGAACGTAGAGCTTTCTTATTGGAATCATCTTCATCTCTTTCGTATTCGAAGAGAAGATTTCGGTCAAAAAGAGGATAAACCGGTCGGATCTGACCGTCTTCAAACGCTTCTTCTGCGGTTATCAGTGAATTCTCTGTGTTTAAACTTACGAATGAAAAGTCTTCTTCTTCTCTTTCCTCATCTTCATTTTTATAAGACTCAGCCTTCTGATTCCACCATGATTGCTCCAGATTATCATCTCTATCTTCTTTCTCTTTATAACTTATCTTTAACTTGGATCCTAAATCGTCGCTTAAGTTCCCAAAAACATCGGAAAACCTCTCTTTTCTAGCGAATTTTGGTGCTGGAGACGAAGGAGAAAGAACTTGCATCTTAAATCATTCAAGATCCAAATACATACAAACAAAAAGTCTCGTTTTTTTTGCTCTTGAAAGTTCTGAAATAGAGAGTTTTTGTTAAAGTTTGATAAAAATAGAGGAAGTTTTGCTCTCTTTTATAAATGGTTGGATATTTTCTTCACCTTCCTAATCTCAACGCCTCTCTCCTTGTCTTTTTCTTTTCCCTTTTTTATCAGAAAAAAAAAGAAGTTTTCTTTACTTATTAATTAATGCATAACTGCCAAACGTCGTGGTGAACTTGGTCAATAATAATTTTGTAAATTTTTCACTATTCAAATATTTATCCATACTTATGTAATAAAACAAAATCTTGCGCCAAAAAAAAGAAGTCAATTACAGTAATTTGAGCGTTAGATGAGTTTTGATTATCGAACAACCAAACTAAGTTAGCTAACTAAAGGCTATCCTAAAACAAACTAACTATAGGCTATCCTAAACTTAGAATCGACCTCACATGGTTCTATACATATTAGAAACAAAATTCTTTTAAAAAAAACTAAAATTAAGCAGAAAATAAAAAAAAAAGATTAGACTGTGATCACAAAATTAGACTAGAGCGGTTTGTGTTAAAGTTTTTTTTTCCAACCAATATATTATAATAATCAACCAGAAAAGGTTAGCAATTGTTTACAACACTAAACCATTAACTGATTCTCTAATATAATGAGCGAGAGCATCACCTTTATGGTTCAGAGATCTCGGAAATACATGGAGGAAAAAAATCCAGATAAGAGACTAACATGAGAAAATCCTCCTGGTAGGGTTGGAATGCCGGCCACTCCTCTGGATGCACCAAAAGCTTCAATACATTTGAACAATCTGTAGCCATCTTTACTTCTAAAATTTGGGCTACTATCAGGGATTCATAGCCCACAACACCACTTCCACTTCAGCATGTAGCGCATATAGGCTTCTTTTTATTTGGCGTGCCCCCATGCAACCCTCAGAAACAGCGTCCGGGCAACAAAACATCTGTAACCCGTAAAAGTCGGGTTCACCGTCATCGGAAATGACACCGCTAGCCAAGCCAGAGCAATGCTGAGTGATCCTGGTTGAGTAGTATAACTTTTTTGACGCCTAGCCTTAAACCATTCCACCTCATCTTGCTTCGCTTGGGATAATACTTCACGGGGAGCCCTATTTGCTCGATTGAAACAACAATCATTCCTCGATTTTCAGATGTGCCAAATCACCCATGGAAAAATATTAATATCAACTGAATCTGGAATTCTCCAGAACAGATAATCGAGATTATACCATACTGAGTTTCCTGGAAAAACCTCAACTTGTGAGGAAACAAGAGATAATGCCCAAGCTTGAGGTTGCTGGGGGACACTCAAAAAGAACATGATTAATGGTTTCCTCTTCCGCCCCACATCAACTACATCTCGGGTCACAATTAATCCCCAAGTGGTCAGGTTGCATTTAACTGCAACACATCCTGACAAAGCTTGCCACAAAAAAATGTCTAATTTTGTGCGGGCAATTCAGCTTCCATATTTTGGACTGTAATGCCCAGAAATTTGGTCCCTGAGAACCAACCTCCATTAGCGACACCATCTCCAAAGTTTTATATCCTGATTTGACAGAATATCTTGTCCTTTTTGTGTAATGCCACCCCCAATAATCAGGTCTTGCTCGTCTAGATATTGGAATTCCCATAATTAACTGAACGTCCCCAGGGACAAAATATTATCGTAGTATAACCTCTCTCTAAGTCCTAGTTTGAGGATCAATGAATTGGTCAACAGTAAGGTCCAAAAATATTGACGGATCGATACCAATTGCCGCTCTTGGGTGAGTGTCAGGGATCCAAGGGTCTCTCCAAACCGAAGTAGATCTTCCAACACCAATCTTTTTAATTAAACCTTTAGTGACCAGTGAGCAAGCTGAACTAATGCTTCGCCATCCGTATGAAGGATTCGAAGTAGTTTTGGCCATCATCGGGCAATAATTTCTAAAATACCGACCACACACAACACGGGCAAACAAAGAATCATGATAGTCAATCAACCGCCAAACTTGTTTAGCTAGAAGTGCTAAATTGAAATCCTCCAGAACCCAGAATCCTAATCCGCCTTCCTGTTTCGGTTGACATAATTTCTTCTATTTTAACCAGTGGATTCCTTTCGAAGATTTAGAATTTGACCACCAGAAATTCGCAATAGCTGAATTTAATTGCTTTACAATAGTCTTCGGCAATCTAAAACATGACATGACATAAGTTGGTAAAGCCGTCAAGACCGATTTAATTAGGACTTCCTTCCCCCCCTTTGGAGAGGAATTTCGACGACCAGCCATTAATTCTATCATGAAGTCTCTCCCCAACAAAAGCAAATACTTTTGTTTTTGTCCCTCCAATGTTCTCTGGGATACCCAGATAAGATCCCATACCCCCCAAATGGTGGATCCTCAATTTATGATGGATCAAAGCTTTATCAATTTCGGGGACTCAATGTCCGAATTGTACCGAAGATTTGTCAAAATTTATCTATTGACCCGATATCCATTCGTACTTTTTAAGTATCCAAAAAATTTGACATGCTTCTTCCGTCGTTGCTTTATAGAAGAAAAGGCTATCATCAACAAACAGAAGATGGGATATCGCTGGACTTGCTCATGCGATAGATATCCCGATAATTAATTTATCATATTCTGCCTTTTTCAATTTAGAAACAAGGACCTCTGTGCATAAAATAAATAGATACGGGGATAAGGGATCCCCTTGTCTTAGGCCCCGTTTAGGTATTATTTTACCTCTCGGTTCCCCATTCATAAGTATTGAGTATTCCACACTACATATACAGTGCATAATATATTTTGGTACATGGATACTCAATCTTCACCCTCCCTTTCTCAACATCAATGGCTAGCACCTCCTTAATGAGTGACCAATAAGTCGATAGATCGCCTCCATTCTGTACTCAAAAGGAATCCCAGTGATACGAGTTGAAAGGCAAATTGAGCTGGGATAGTTTGCATCCGTTAGAGGCCTCCACTGAACGTATGCCACCATCCATTTGTCGAAACGAGTTAAGCCGTAACGGACTACTTCATCACGATCATTTTCTGAAGAAAATTTGAATTGAAAAAGGTCGTTACCCAGATTTAGGTCTCGTGCTCTATCTTGAATGCGCCAAAAACGTGGCATCATATAGATAAAAGCATACACATCCTGCACCAATGGGTTGAGGCATCGGCCAAGAATCACCATCTTCTCCCTCACTATCAAGTCGACATTATCAATCTTCGGGACTTTAATCTTAAGTCTTCGTGATGGAGAACTTGAACTCGCATCCTTTTAACCAATATGTAGCTGAGCCATCGCGATCAACCTCTCCTCGGAAGAACAAAAAAGAGTTGATAAAAAAGTGATCAGAACACAAGAATTGCTACAACAATAATTCGCAAGTAAATTCTCAGCAATAACACAACATAGCTTAAATATATCGAGAGTAAAATCAACCACCGAAGCATGAAAGATCTGTGAATCCACACACCCAATCTACATCGAATTGATGTCTGGATACATGAAATCGGCCCCATATCATCTGATGATATCAACAAATCAATAATCATAAAACCCAGACAATCCCCAACAATCAATAGGATCAATAGAAATGAATAGCTACATAAATTCTGAAAATACGGAGCATAACAATCGTTTGAAATGAAACAAATAATCAGCAGAGATTCTCTCAGAATTGCTCGGGATAGATATTCAAAATCAAAATCCATCCATCAAACCATGAGTAAATGGAAGACATATCCCAGAAATAAATTTTGGAATCGGACAATAATATCATGACGATACTCAATTAAACCTGGGAGAGTTCTCACTCGGATTCCATTTTGAATAAACGATAAAAAATGAGACGGCGATTTGGTTTTTATTTTTTAATGATCTAAATTTTATTGATTCTGGAAGGTTCTAACATGGGTTACAATTGGATTGAACAAGAAAAAAATGGGTCTAAACATAAAGTCCATTAAAATGAAAACAGGGAAGACGTGGCAAAGACAAGATTTTCATATGTTGACAATTCTTCATTTGCTTCTCCACATATCGTCTCGACAAGATTTCGACCATGCAACCACCAAGAATGGCAAAGATCTAGCCGCCAGAATCATTACACTTTGGCTCTTGGTCCTTGTCAAGGATCAATGTCTCAGTAGCTCTTAGTTGGAGAAATATAGAGTAATATACTCTCTTCTATTTTTGTTTATATAATTTAATTGATTAATTAAAGAAAATTGGTTGTTTTACTTAGTTGTCCTTGGTAGTTCAGCATATTTACATGAACCGACCTCTTCAACCCGCCCGAACCCGAGATCCGTTGGTTAAGTAGATTTAAACCGGAATGGATTGAGTAATAACCGAGATCCAGTAAAATCGAGGTCAGTAAATCCCTAAATCGTAAAATTCCTCCATTAACCTTCTTCCTCGATACCGACCTTTCTCATTCTTCTCTCTTGGTGGGCTATTTTAAACGGAATCCTAACTGTGGTTTCACCGACTTTTGCTCTTATCTTCTTACTCCTCTCTCAAAGCCTCGAACGAAGAATGCAATACGATACAGAGGAATGAAAAGTTGGATGTGTCCTACTCTAAGCCCCATCCGTCGAGCCCCTCGTACGGAACCCGACTCTCCAGTTTCTGACTCTCCAATTCCCGACTCTCCAGTTCGCGACTCTCTAATTCCCGACTCTCTAGTTCGCGACTCTCCTCCACCGGCGGCTAACAAGGAAGTCGAAGTTGAGAACGATGAGACTAAGGCGATGTGAGTAAAGGTAATGAGATAGCAGGATTTGAAGGTGGTGAGACTGAAGGAACCTTTGAAGAACGAGCAGTAGGGAATGAAGAGGGAGAGAGGGATGTAGATGAGAGTGAAGAAGAAATCGCATAAGAGGAGACATACGACAAAGAAACTGTAAGTATCAAATTTATTCCATTTTAATTCGATTATATTTGTCATAGATAAGTCAGGTAAGTTCACTATCGATTGGCTGTGTGAATTTCAGTTTTGAATGTTTAATAGTTGAACTAGTTGTACTTTGTAGAACAGATTCTGATTTTTGTGGTTTTCGAATCTTCTCTTCAGTTATTGTGGTTATTATTGTGGTTTTCGAATTTTCCCTTCCGTTATTGTAGTTATTAGAAGGATTCGATTGTTTTGAATTGAGTTGCGTGGTGATTCGAAGGATCCGATTGTAACTATGTGATAGTTGGTTTACTTAGTATATTACAAGCATTGTAAAATGAAAAATTGATTAGTCAGTTTATTATAATTACATCCATTGTGAAATATCAAAATGGGTCTGTGTTAGTTGAAAGTATTGTGTTTATCTTATATTGAGTCTGAGTTAAGGTTTTTTGTAAGGAATCAGATGAGGGAGGAAGTGAAGTGTGCCCACCTTTGAGCATGTATCTTCCAACGACCGAGTACACGAAGATAATTAAGATTGCCACAAGGTGCTATATAGCACAAGTAGTGGAAAACTTAGAGAAAATGCTAGGACCACCAGAGAAGCAATGGTCCTATGATCATTCGCAGTTTGGTCATTTCTTCCACATGCCACGGGATGTGTTTCACAAGTCGATGGGAATGTGGATGCTACTAGTCCGCATGGCTCGTACAGAGAAGACGAAAGAGTTGTGCTTTATAGTTAGTGGCGTACCTATCTTGTATTCACTGAGAGAGCACGCCTTGCTATCAGGTCTACATTGCCATCAGTATCCGAATAACTATGAGGCGATGGGGAATCTTAGTTTTGTTCTGAAATATTTCAAGAAGGCCAAAGTGACACAAGAGGCTATGGAGGAGAAGTTTATGTCAATGCATACCTACTCAAGGGATAGGTTAAAGATGGATGTTCTGTATTTCCTAACGTCGGTTATCAAAGGAAGTGGAAAGAGAGGGCGTCAAGCAACACCAGTTGACAAGTTTTTAAGGAGGATTGTCAGTAATCTTTATGACTGTGTGTCATTCTCCTGAGGCAGATACTCTTTCTTTGATAATCTGAAGGAGGTAAGAGGATGTTTGGTCTATTTGGAGAAGGTGTTGCCAACTCTAATCTCAACTTTCCGAGTTTTGTTGTCCCCTTATAGGTATGATTTTGTTTTTGTTGTAATGTTTTTGTTGTAGTTATTGTACTCATAAAGTCATCTTATCTTTTTGGTGTAGATTCTTGCGTTTGAAACAATCCCAAGACTGATGAAAGGTTTCCGGGATGAGGTTAAATATGCGCGTAGTGACTGCCCCAGAATGTGCAAGACAAAGTTCAAACCCTGTAGAATGAGAGGGTTTCGCATCAATGAGATCAACAAAACTCTTGGTAAAACAAAAGTTAGGAAACACTGCTTTTGATTGATGTAATTATTAGTTTTGTATTATATTTCTGTATTAATGCTTGAATTAATTTGTACATGCCAACTTAACAGAGGATTGCAAGTGTTCTAAAACCAAGTTGGGATGAGGAGAATCTGATTTCTGGTATCGGGGAAGAGGATGATGGCATTGATTCGGTTATTGATGGGTGGACAAGGCGAGTTGTTCATGAAAATAAAAGAATATGCTTCTCAAAGTTTAGGGAAGAAGACATAAAGGCAAGGAAAAAGAAGGCAAAGAAGGCAGTGAACAAGGTAGTTGGTGAGTCCTCAATGGGTCATAAGTTGAGAGAGCAACAGCTGTCAAGTGGTTATGAGGATATAAAGAAAATGATGGTCTCTGGGTTCAAGCAAATCCATGATAGGCTGGACATCATGAGCACTAGATTGAAAAAGGATAAAGAGTATGTGAAAGGAAAAAGAGTAGATGTTGGTGATGCGGACAAAGTAGAGATTTTGGATGATGAAAACGTAGATGAGGGTGTTGAGGATGAGCCAATTGATGCAAATGCGGAGGATGATGACGAAGGAGATGCTGAGGATGAGCAAGAAGATGTTGATGCTGAGGATGAGGAAGAAGGAGATGGTGATGATGAGGAAGACGCTGCTGATGATGAGGAAGAGGAAGAAGGAGATGGTGAGGATGCGCAAGAAGTTGCAAATGCTGAGGATGAGGAAGGAGATGGTAAGGTTGTGCAAGAAGCTGGAGATTCAGAGGACGAAGTAGAAGCAGCAAATCAGCAGAAAGAGCCAAAGAAGAAGAAGAAAAGATCATTTGCCGAGCTTCAGAGATCACCATTTGATGTGCGCATCACTTGACAATCGAAGAAGCGTTTTGGTGGCTGACTTATATTGGTCACCAACGGTATATAAATTAGGAAACCGGTCATTTTGTTTGGAGGCTAGTTAGTAATTTGACTTTTGGATGTTAAGGAAACATTTGGTTAACTTGGTTAGTGACTATACTTTTGGGTGTTAACGAAACATTTGGTTAACTTGGTTAGTGACTATACTTTTGGATGTTAACGAAACATTTGGTTAACTTGGTTAGTGACTAGACTTTTGTATAACTTATTTAGTTTTGTAATTGACTAATGTTCTTAATTGTTATCCGCAGGAGGGTTCCTCCGCAAGACCAGATTGATAAGTAGAGTATAAACTTTTCTAATCACAACAATGCTTTAGAAAGTATAAATTTTTGATGATACATTAATAATACAATCACAACTGCTTTGGAAAGTATAAACTTTTGATGATACATTAATAATACAATCACAACAATGCTTTAAGCTATGGAAAGATCACAAAATGAATTACAATAACTATAAGCTATACAAAAGATAATCGCGAGTTCAGAATAAGGTATTTTCACTCTCATTCTCAGACAGAACCAATGCCACGGTGTATATCCAAAATACCTAAGGGATGAAAAGCCTAGTCATGTAAGAATACTTGATATCCAATGACATGTCACCAGTATCCATATGAATCACCGAATATTGAAATCGAGACTACATAAATTGAGACTACGTAATGGAGCTCACGCCGAAACCATTAGGATACCTGTTTTGAATCACTTAACTCTTCCCTCTCCTCTTCAATGGAGCTCACGCCGGAACCTGAACGTTGCTGTAACGTCGAAAGTTGAAGGTCTGTGTCACATCGGAAGCTGAAGGTCAGCGTCAGGAAGAAAGCTCCAACAGTTACTATCGACATCGTTGTCGGATTCGGATTGAATTCATCGGTTTTGTCCTCCTTTTCAAGTACAGTTAACAGAACGAAGAAGAAGAAGAGGGGATGTGAAAATTTGTTTGAGAAAAAAGAAAATTTTATTTTTGGTACAGTTGTTTGAGAGGAAAGAGAGAACGGAAATTTTATAGGGAATGAGTTGAGTTTCTGAGTTATGGTTTCGAAAATTGTTATGTCATTGAGTGGTAAAAAAATGGAGGGAGATTAGGAAATTTTTTTTATTTTGGAGGGAGAGTTTAAATTTTTGCGAAAATATTCAAATTTTTCGTAAATAATTATACCAGTTTTTTAATTATGCATACATACACTTAGTTATACTTTGACCATTTTAAAGAAATTATTAGTTTACTCTAGTCTAAATTTATGAATAATAGTTTAACCAATGCTATTATGATGTTTTAGAACATTTATGAAGACTATACACATTCATTTCCTTGTTTTAAGAAATTATATACAAATTTAGTTTCATAATGACATTCTAGGATACAAGTTCTAAATATTTTGATAAGATATGTATGGTAATGTGTAGAAGATGTAATGTGTTTATATGGAATCGTAAAAATTATTTAATTAACACTACGAGATTAAGTGGATTACAAATATGAAATCATAATTGATAATGTTCAATGGAATTTTATCACTTTAATTTCGTTCAATCGATTGATTTCAAGTAAACCGAAAGATTGATCATCTAAACCGAAGGAACTTTATCTACTTAATTTGAACAAAACCGATTGATTTCAGGTAAACCAAAGGATTGATCAAGTAAATCAATGAAATTTTTTCAATTAAACCAAAAGCTTTTGAATTTCAAGTACAATCCCATTACAAAGCATATTTGGTTCCACTTTGATTTCAAGTACAAGGCCATTACAAATCAGATTCAAAACTACACCAGTTTTACAACGACGACAAAGACGATACAACCTATAGCTATAAGCGGAATCAACGTTTTCTTCGCATTCCTTTTGGCACCCAAAATCATGTCATCCATCTTTTCTTGAATATTCTCGAGCAACACATCTTGGTTACGCTTCAATGAAGAGATCTCTCTGCCAAGTCCACTAATTAGACTACCTAAGCTTTCTATTTCGTCAATCAAAGCCTCATTAACCCATTTGAAATTATGGTTGTCATCAACTAGCTAACAACGAGTTAAAACCCAAATCAGTAACCAAAACAGAAATCAGTAACCAAGACAAAAATCAGAAAATTACCTTACATGAAGCAGCATATGAACACCAATAGTACCTTCATCCTGGTTTGTTAACTGATCTCGAATTCAGACAGGTAATTGTTGCTCCACAGGAACATCTCTTCGGAATTCTGGCGACGAAACTCCTACGCCGCGTTGATGATCCCGTTGAAGTTCCAGTCTCATTGCCATTCATCATAATTGTCGAACCTCCAGTCGGATCGTTGCCACTAATCATAACCGTTGAAGCTCCAGTCGGATCGTTGCCACTCATCCTTATATGGATCTGAATTTCAAAAAGAGAATTTTTTGGGAAGAAGAAGAGGAATGAATATTAGGAAGTTTTGTTTAAATAATATAAATATCAGGATTCATGCGAAATTCATGTGCCATTTAGTTGAGTTTATGGCCCAACACTTATGTCATGAGAAAAAATAAATGGTCGGTTCATACGAAATTCATGTTCGATTCATTTCGTAAATTCATACGAAATATATATAATACAGTCAAATACAAATTATACAACTACAAAATTCATGTCCGAGTACACATTATAGAAAATTCAAAACACAAAATTTTAATCTTGATTGGTAGAGTTAAAACACTCCTCTAAGTCTAATCTGGGCACACTTTTATTTTTTGTTCTTCGACGTCTCTCACCAACCGATGGAAATCGGTTTACTTGATATCGTCCTCTCTTTGTAGTACACTCTGGAGGAAATACCTCTTTCGATTCAATATCATTTGGGATCCTGACCAATTGAGACATATCAGAGACATGATACACAGTCCATGAATACACCAACGTCCATTGCTCCATTAGATAATATTTGGAGCACAGCTGATATAGATATTTATCCTCTCTCCTCAATGGATTTGACATGCACACAAGGGTACTTGCCTTTGTCAAAACGCTTGAAAGCACAAGTTTTGTTCTGCAAATTAACCAAATAAGACATCCCATCGCGTCCAACAACAATATACTCACCCGTGAAAACGTTCAGCTCTTTAACCTTCAAGTGAGTCGCCTCTTCACACCTAGTATGTAATATATTCTCCACGACTAGAACCAATCTCTTAGACATATTTCCTCCAGCGCAATCGTTACGATGTCCATTAAACCACTCTCCTATTTTCTCAATAATCACATCAATCATGACTAGCAAAGAGAACTTTCTTGCCTTCTTGAAAACACTATTCAATGACTCTGTAGTATTTGTTGTTCTGATGTTGTACCTAACTCCGGGAAAGTAACACTGAGCCCATTTCTCCACGCTTGCAGTAGTATCCAAATACTTAGCTACATTAGGTTATTTGTTCCTAAATTCCAAATACTCCCGTTCAAATTGACCCTCGGTATATATCTGAGCCAATTCCCTGAATCTCTTCGCAACACTGTCTTTGTGGATTTTAGATGTCTTTGTTCTCACATTTTGAGATAAGTGAAATATACAATACCCATGACGCGCTCTCGGGTACAATTCGGCAATTGCCTTGATGAGGCTAGGATTTCTATCACTAATAAACACCAATTCTGAATCATCCTCCAAGAAGGTTTTTAACATACTGAAGAACCAGTTCCAGCTAGCATCTTTCTCACCATCAAGTACAGAAAATGCAATCGGGTAATAATGATGGTTAGGATGTTGAGCAGTGGCAAATATAAGAACACCGCTATATAAATTTTTAAGAAAAGTTGCATCCACGCAAAGCACTTTCCTCATTCCATTAAACCCCTCGATACAAGCTCTCAACGTGATGAATAAATACTTGAACTGATTTTCTTCATCCAAATGCAACTTCGTCACCGTACCTATATTCGTCTTTTCCAAAACATACAAATATGAAGGCAACCTCGTATAACTTTCTTCTGGACTTCCACACACAGCACACACATCTTTCTGTTTTCCTCTCAAAGCGGTTCTATACGAAACTTTCACTCTGATCTTTCCTTGCACAACACCTACTAGAGATCTAGCAGATGGAGTATCTAATTGACCAGGATAATCAGCTTTCACAACCTCATCAACCATATAAGCCGATCCTCTCCTTTTAACATTTGATGTACTCGCCGACACACGAGAGCAACAATGCATATACTTTAACCGACCAACTACCATCGCTTCCTTTTGGCCGTGATACCCGTAAGTACCACTCACAACCTTGTTGACGTTGCCGACATCTTAAAACGTATCGCCAAGTATTCGAGTTCAATACATCGTAGTCATAACATCGTTTATGTGATGCTACAAACACCAACTCTTTCACTTGTTTTTTGGACCAGAATTCTTGGCCTAATTCCAGCCCGGTACCGTTATCCCAATCATCTACAAACTGAGTTCCTTCTTCCTCTTCTTCTTCTTCTCTATCACATGGAAATTCACTACGCTCATGTCCATATCCATCGCTCTCTACGTCGTCATTCACTTCTACCAAATCCTCTATTCTAATATTCTCATCAACACCGACAATGACAATCGCCAACGGATTCTCATTCTCATCACCGCCTACAACCTCCAACTGATTCTCATTTTCGTATATAGTAATGGCATTGTAGTCTATACCATTTGAAACCATCTCACCATCACAATAATTCATACCAAATGAACTTTCTGACTCTCTTATATTTTTCTCAAAGACCTTCTCCACTTCCATATGCAAAATACTTCTCAAATGACCCACATTCATGCTACATAAATAACTCTCAACATCCTCATCATCCGTAAAATATGATTGTTTATTCGCTTCAACTACCAACGGGATGTAACTCATCTTTATATTCGCCCCATTTTCCACACCAATCTTCTTCCTTACTTTTTCCTCTAATATCGAGTATGTTATATCCTCGATTGACAATGTCTTCATCGTTATAGCAAAATACTTGGCACCCTTTGAATCCCATCGATACCCTTCATCAGTTTCAACATAAGACCCACCAATATCCATATGAATTACTGTTTTCATCATTCTGTCTGCAAGTGTACTATTGATATTTTAACTAGTTATACATTTGTACATCGAATATTGAAATCGAGACTACATAAATCTGAATTCAACTTAAGATGAATCATAACCAGAATCAAATTTTTAACAAGAATATTTTACCTCACACTCCTCTTATATCCTGTTTTGAATCAGTGAACTTTTCCCTCTCATCTTCAATGGAGCTCACACCGGAACCTGAATGTCGGTGTCACATCGGAAGCTGAAGGTCGGTGTCACGTCGGAAGCTGAAGGTCGGTGTCAAGTCGGAAGTTGAAGGTCGGCGTCAAGAAGAAAACTTCAGTAGTTACTACCGAGTTCGTTGCCGGATTCAAATTGAATTCATCGGTTTTGTCCCCCTTTTACGTACAGAATGAAGAAAAAGAAGAGGGGATGCGTTGGATGGTTTGGATTGGTTTGATTATTGATTGGTGCAATTGAATTCTCACTAACCAAACTACCAACCAATCTTGGGTGGATTTTTAATATTTTTCAATTTTCTTTTATTAAATTTAAAAGGCAAAAACATGACAAAAATAGATAAAGAGAGTATGAGAGTATTTGAGTCACAAAGAGACTACCTTAGTCAATGCCATCTCAACTAAGAGTCTTTGAGACACTCACCTCCTTGTCAACAACTCAAACTGCTTGGTCTTATTATCCGCAAAATCCATCGAAGGTTGATCAGAAAGCATACCGATGTGAACCACCTGCGGAAATAAAGTAAAGGAAACTCCAACACCTAATTTATCCATCGATACTTCTATGTGAGGAAAGGTGGTAAGCAAATCAAAGATTAACTCCTCAATGCTTTGATAACTCCACCGAAAAATAAATCGATCACAATTTCTAACGAAAATTAAAAGAGATTTCAATCAAATCAGAAACTTCATCGAATTTATAGTTAAAAAACATCTCACTAAAAAATCAAAGAGAATATTGGATACCAAAATCAGACAAAAAAAGAGAAGAAAAAGAAAAAAAAGAGCTAGCTTTACACAAGAAGAAAACTAAAGCAGTGCTTTGGAACTTAATCGACTAATCGTGCCTATAGGCAAATAAATTAGACATTTGCTCAAGGCCAAAAAAAAAACATAAGAAATTTTAGGCCACAATTTTTAAATTTTTGTTTTGTTTTGTGATTTATTAGAACTTTGTTTTTATAAAATTTAGTCTAATGTGTATAGTCAGAACTTTGATTAGAACGTATTGGATATGGCCATTGAGATTAGAACATAGTATATAAACCCTTCTAGAAATTATAAATTTTTTATTTATTAAATTATTATGTACTTAAATTTTTTTTTAAAGTCATTTTTAATAGTCCTAGGTATCAAATAGTGGTATTGTAAGCCAAAAGACGAATATAGAACGATGGGAGTACATACAATCTCTCTAAAAAATCGAAGAGAGTGAAGAGAAATGCTATAAACCTCTCATCAAAAAATGAGAAAGGAACTTCTCTCCAAAAAGGAAAGAGCAAGTTATGGGGTTTTTAGCTGCAAAAATTTCAATAGTTAAAAAAGAAAAATAAGATTATTTTTGTTCGCAAAAGTTATCATAATAAAAATAGTTGGAGAATTGACCAAGAAGGTCAAACAAAACTATAAGGATATGACAAAGACTTTTCTAATGAATGCAGTTTCCGTTGACGTAAAAGCGCGTAATGGGCAAGGAATCATGCGAAGGGGTAAAATGGTAATCATAGTTACAGAAACACTTGTTCGAGAAGCAAAACTAGACTTGTTCAATGTCCTGACATGTGTAGTGACGTGGAAGGTGGCTTGAGGTCCACGTGTTGACCTTGTTGGATACATGAAACCTTCGAGAAGCTCATCTCTTATTGACCAATGTGCTTATGGTCAACTCAATTAGCACTTTCTTGTTCCCTAACACAAGAAGTCCTTGGGGGTCATGAACTCACGGCTTATTCGTTTTTTAACTTTCTTTTTTTTTTTTACATCTTTAACCATTATATTGATATCAATCAAAGTAATCTTTTGTGAGGATAGGATCTATACAATGAGGTTTTGGAAAAAAATATTGAAAGTATGGACCACTAGTAATAGTTTAACCAAGGTATTAGGAGCATGATTGTAATCTCGTTGAACCCCCACAAATTCAGCCACTTCAAATTTTTGTTGCCGGTATCTTATTTCACAAATCCAATTATGTAATGTGAAATTGCATTGATGACCATTCAACAATGCAATCACTCGTTAATTAGCTCTTTCGAAAGTTACGCGTCGGAAGCCACAGATCCACGCTTGGTACATTGCTATAAGGAGTGATTGTAGTTCCGCTTCCAGAGATGAGAAAATATTTCGGCCAATGTTTTTACCCGCTTTTTTAAAAATACTATGATGATCTATAAAAATCCACGCTATCAATGCCCATGAAAGAGGTCCATTAAAACGAAAATCATAATTGCATTTAAAGAATTTAAGGAAGCCATGTTGAGGTCGACACCAACGCTAAAAGCTAGGTAGAACAGAGGTTCTTTGAGAAGGTGAGATCATATGTGCTTCGTCTTGAGCAACTAGTCGTTATAGTGCATCACGTAAAGCATGTCGGACATCTATATGCCACTCGGTTGATTGATATTGGTATATAAGCTTACTCCTACTCTTCCAAATGCGCCTAAACTCCAAAGAGGAAGATGTCGATGCAATGATAAGAGATCCGTATTGAAGTGACACTTTTAGATAGTTCTAATCCTGTCGCCAAAAGGAAGAGGACCAGTTAGGAGGCCAACAAAAGGTAAGTTGGTACCACGCCAAATTGCATGAGCATAGCTACAAGTAAAAAATAGGTGATCCATTCATTCATCTAGGCCACAACAAACGACAACATGCAGCCTCTTGTGTTATGTGACGAGCTTGTAAAACAGAACCTGCATGCATAGCGTTCGACAACATCCGCCAGAAGAAGTGTTTTAGTTTTGGTGTTGTTTTCATCTTCCAGAGGCTGCATTTAATGTCCAAAGCTCCAAATGGAGGACATATATGCATTGATGAATCTATAGGAGAGGCTAGCCAATAACCAGATGACTGTATACTCACCACTCGTAGTGTAATGCCAACCAACAATATCTCCAGAGAAATCACTTAGACGCAATTTAGTATTTCAGGAACATCCTCCACGACTACATTGGAAAAAATTAACTCAACGTTTCATGATTTGGTTCAAGGATTAATTAAATCTACAACAATCTCAAACGGAAAGTTAGAATCTACCAGACGTTTAGGAGGTCTTGGTGGATGTGTATTTAACCAAGGATCAGTTTTGGTTTGGATCATGGTGTCATCACCAACAAGGCAGCGTAAAACTTTTTTTCAGTAAGTCACTTCCTACAAACAGAGATCACCAAAGGAAGGAAGGTTTGAAACCATGAGTAGCACTAATAATCGTTGTGGTTGGATGGTAACGTCCTCGTAAGACCCGAGAGGCAAGACTCCAAGGCGATTTGAGTAGGCGCCATACTTGTTTCCCTAACAGTGCTCTGCTCTATTGAATTGTTCTATGTCGTGAAAACCAAGTCCTCCTTCCTTTTTTGGTAGACTTAAACGTTTCCAAGACACCCAAGGCATAGGTTTTTGAGCTTAGCTCTTACTACACTAGTAATTGGACATGTGTTTGTTGATTTCTTCACAGATACCAATCGGTAGTTTGAATACGTTCATGGTATATACCAAAAGAGCCATAGCAATGGTTTTCAAAAGGATCTCTTTTCCCGCCTCTGAGAGAAAACAATTTTTCCATATTTATGTGCATGTTTTAACTTTATCCACAATAAAATAGAAAATCTCTTTCTTCTTTTGGCCTATTTGCTCAGTTAGTAAGAAATAATGATCATAACCACCGTCATTGTGGATATTAAGCAGATTCAGAAGTTAAGTCTTCATCGAAGATTGAACCAAAGCAACAAAAGTAATTGCAGACTTATGAAGGTTTACTGCTTGCCCTATGACTTGTTCATATTGACGCAAAATATTCATTATAGTACGACATGATCGAGGATGAGCATAGCAGAAGAAAAGATCATCATCCACAAAAATAGATGATTGACAGATGGTCTTTGTTGACTAATATTCATTCCCCGTAGACAACCATCACGTGCAGCCGTTGTGAGCATATGACTTAAGAACTCACCACAAAGAATAAACAGATAAGGGGATAAAGGATCACCTTAAGGAAGACATCTTCCTCGTGTGAAAAGACCATGCATTGAACCATTAACCAGTACAGAGAAAGTGATTGATTCAATAAAAAGCATCACCCATCGAATCAGGTATCCGAGAAGCACATTTAATGCATTGTATCTCGTACAAAATTCCATTCTAATCTGTCATATACTTTTGACATATCGGTTTTTACGACCATGTATGACTTTGACCAGCGCTTCCGTTTTTTCAAAGAGTGCAACATCTCCTTTGCAATTATAATGTTCTCAAGAATATTTCTTCCCAGAACAAAAGTCGCTTCGTCCCACAAGGGTTTTGGAAATTATCTTCTATTGTACATTACACAAGGAGATTGGACAAAAATCACTCATCTTGTTTGAATTCTCTGATTTGAGAATCAGGCATATAATGGTGTGATTATTTGGTGGTGGTATAGTCCCATGTGCAAAGAAATCATAGACCTCTTGAATGATGTCACATTTAATTTAAGGCCAAAATTGTTGGTAAAAAGCCCTAGCAATACCATCTGGGCCTGGAGCCCGGTTTGCACCTATAACAAAAACTACACGATGTATTTTCTCTTATGAGTTCGGTTTAATAAGATTTGCATTCACCGAATCTGTAATACATCGTTGAAATCTTTGAAAGATTGCTTGGTAATCATGTGAATTATGTCGAGTGCTCCAAAATAGACTTTCAAAGTAGCTAATCGCTTTAGCTCCAATCGATGTGTCACTAAGATTTAATTTTGGCCTCAATTGGAACATGCGTTCATGATCATCTCCAAGCATTGAGAATCATCGACTTAAACCCTTCTTTTCCAAACATTCTTTGGTCATATTTAGACTGACCCCATCGTAAACCTGTAGAATAACTACATCGAACAAGAAAGGGGCAGTGATCAGAGCCACCAAAAGGCAAAAATTCAACATGACCAGATGGATACATACTAACCCATTCCTTTGTAGCCATAGCGCTATCCAAACAGCACGAAACATCATGTGAATATAGTTTACCCATCCACAAGAAAGTATAATCAACATATTTAAGCTCATTCAATTGACAAGGAGAAATCATACGGCGAAAATCTTCTAAAGTGCAATTAGTACAAGGGGGACCTTCACATTTTTTGTGATTTCTTCGAATATCGTTAAAATCACCAATAAGTAACCAAGGCTTGTCTCGGCTCACTGAAAATCTTTCCAAATGTTCCTACAAAGAGTTCTGTAAAGCCGGGTTGGGATGACCATACACAACAGATAAATTGAAGCAGATTCCATTATTTTGTACAATACAATCAAGCAATTAGCAGACTGAAAATTAACATAAAGAGAGATGAAGTTCCTCCAAAATATTGACAAACCACCACTAAGGCCTAGAGGAGGAACGTTACATAATATGAAAAACCTAAATCAAAACACAAAGAGCGAAATGTAACTATCCTTTTGCTTTGTTTCCAGCATGCATAGCATGTGGGGGAGATATTGACGGCTTATCTCCTTCAAGCGTCAAACTGTCAAGTCTATGCTAAGACCTTGACAGATCTAATAGGTTGTGATCATGATGCATTGGGTGGTTACCACCAAACCTTGAATCTCAGTGATGTGGTATGCGCTGGAAGAAGCCTTTCGTAGCGAATTGCAGCAAGGTGTTAACACCATGAACAAATTGGAACTGACGCTGAAAACGGAGAAGTTAATGGATATCTCAGTTGAGACACACACAAACAAACTCCATCCTTGAAGCATATTCAGATGAGAAATCAATGTCAAGGAGTAAGCCAAGAGCACGCCCAATATGGCGAATCACTTCATGAGTCAGGAATCGAAGCGGAAAGCCTCAAATTTGCACCGAAAAGGGAATGTAGTTCAACATTACATGGTTAAACGACGAGAGTCCATTGTTAGAGAAGTAGCATCCTATCAGCAAAAGACCATGGACCCTTAACAAGGATCAATTCCAGCAGTTCCTCTGTAGGGAAGATAAATTGGAAGCATCCACCTTCCACTAAGCGACCATGGATCTCTCCGGTTGAGCCTAGACACGGGGAAGTGCAACAAGAATTGATCAAATGGTGTTGGTGGGGCGACCCACAATGATATAACGTTGCTGATCCGCGCCGTAGTAGCAGTGACATTTGTTGGAAGCATGAACAGTTAATCTTCATCACCCAACTCGAGTTCTTGGAAAGCACGTCGGAAGTTATTTGCCATTTCGAATAGAAAATAATTGTAATGCAGGTATAATAGTGGTAGAGAAGGTCGTACATGTAGAGGGGTAATTGGGCTAAAGCTCAATTACTAGAGCCCAACCCAACTGAAGCTCAAATAAAACTAAAGCCCATTAACTCAAAGCCTAACAAAGGAAAGACATGCATGATGACACCTGAATTCCACTGAAGAACCTGTGCTCATCCTGAACTCTCTAAGGAGGCCTGGATGAAGAAGATAAGGGGGGGAAGGAGAGCGGAAGAACTTCAAACACAATGAAGAACACTCAAAGGAAAAACCTAGAAGAAGGAAGAACATTCAAAGGAAAAACCAAGAGGAACAAAGAACATTCAAGCGTGGACGAGCAGAAGTTATAGGAAGACGAACATGAGCTATACGAACACCCTAGTGGTGAGGGAGATTGACGAGTAGAAGTTACACGAAGACGAACAGAAGCTATACAAACACCCTACTGGTGAGGGAGATTGACGAGCAGAAGTTACACGAAGACGAACATATGCTATACGAACACCCTAGTGGTGAAGGAGATTGACGAGCAGAAGTTACACGAAGACGAACAAAAGCTATACGAACACCCTAGTGGTGAAGGAGATTGACGAGCAGAAGTTATATGAAGACGAACATGAGCTATACGATTACCCTAGTGGTGAGGGAGATTGAAGAGCATAAGTTACACGAAGACGAACAGAAACTATACAAACACCCTAGTGGTGAAGGAGATCAGACGCTCATAGCTGAAATAAAGATTTCATACAAGAAAATCTCGATCCACGAAAAATAACTCAACAAAACACATGATAGACCAAAAAAATAGAACTATGACCGACTTGATCCCTTTAGAGAGTACATAGGCTACCGAACCCGGTGCAACCATTCTCATAAAACGTTCATATAAAAGTGTGGTAAGACTGGTACGAACAGTTGGCACCGTAAATCTCGACCCACGAAAAATAACTCTACAAAACACATGACATACTAAAAAATAGAACTACGACCGGCTTGATCCCTTTAGAGGGTACGTAGGTAACTGAACACGCTGCAGCCATTCTCATAAAACGTTCGTATAAAACTATGCTAAGACTGGTACAACAGTTGGCGCCGTCTGTGGGGACAAAGATTCTTCTAAAAGCAAGAAGTCATAATGGCGGTTGACGAGCCGGTGGACAGAGCTCGAAGCAATGACGAACAGTTGCTACAAGCAGAAGGCATCAATGAACATGTGCCAAGACATGAGGAAGTCATCCTCCTCGACGAGCCGGAGAATGACCAGACTCGTCAAGTGGCGTTGCCAGCGTCAACTAACGAACAGATGAGCATCCCAGAGCTCCTCCAAACCCTCCTGAGAAGATCAGAGGAAACAGCTCGGAATACGAACAAGAAGCGTAAACCATTCTTCTCATCAAAGAGTCTGATGCGAAGAGTCACTAAACTTGGACGTCCGACGAAACCAACAACTGATCGAGTTATAGGAAGACGAACATGAGCTATACGAACACCTTAGTGGTGAAGGAGATTGACGAGCTGAAGTTACACGAAGAAGAACAGAAGGTATACGAACACCGTAGTGGTGAAGGAGAGCAGACACTCGTAGCTGACATAAAGACTTCATATACGAAAATCTTGACCCACGAAAAATAACTCAACAAAACACATGACAGACTAAAAAATTGAACTACGACTGGCTTGAATCCTTTAGAGGGTACGTAGGGAACCGAACACGGTGCAGCCATTCTCATAAAATGTTTGTATAAAAGTGTGCTAAGACTGGTACGAACAGTTGGCGCCGTCTGTGGGGACAGAGATTCTTCTAAACGCAAGAAGACATAATGGCGGTTGACGAGCCGGTGGACGGAGCTCGAAGCAATGACGAACAGTCGCTACAAGCAGAAGGCATCAGTGAACGTATGCCAAGACAAGAGGAAGTCACCCTCCTCGACGAGCCGGAGAATGACCAGACTCATCAAGTGGCGTTGCCAACGTCATCTAACGAACAAATGAGCATCCCAGAGCTCTTCCAAATCCTCCTGAGAAGATCAGAGCAAACAGCTCGGAATACGAACAAGAAGTTAGAAGAATTTCAGAACAAGATCATGGCACTTGAAGAAGCACGAGCAAGGACTAGTCCAACAAGCGCAGACCATTCTTCTCATCAAAGAGTCCGATTCGAAGAGTCACCAAACTTGGACGTCTAACGAAACCAACAACTGATCGAGTTACATGAAGAACAGACTACGAGCAGGCGAACTAAAAGCCCTCAATACCAAGAATTGCACGTCAATCCAACGGAACCACCATTCCTGGCACTCAATTGTCCCAAGGACCAAGCGGTGACCATTAGAACAATGAAGACGGAGATGGAGAGGATGGCATCACGACTTCACAGTGCGACCAACTCAGCCTCGAAGATCGACCAAATGCTGGCTAAATCGCAAAACACACTATTCAGCATACGACTACTAGAAGTTAGAGTCCGACACAACGTCAAGATAAAATGCCCAACATATGACGGAAAAACAGATCCAAATAGATTCTTGATAGCTTTCGGAACCGCACGAATACGACGCCGGATACTGTTAGATGTTTGAGAAAAGCCTAACCGGAGACGCGCTAGACTGGTTTTCAAAGTTAAAGCCGTATTCAATTGACAGCTACAAGCAATTATCGAAAGTATTTCTCAAACACTACTCAATGTACATCCAGAAGGCGATAACAAGTGCAGACCTATACTCCATCTTCCAAGGCACTAAGGAAACATTGCGGTCATACCTCGAGCAATTCAAGGCAATCGTATCGCAAATAACTATTTCAGGCGATGTTGCCATTCCGGCTCTCCATAACGGATTATGCGAAGATTCGAGCCTAAAAGACGATTTGTATATCAACGTTCCACGAACATTGAAAGACGCTTTGCATCGTGCCACTAGATTTGCCGAAGTTGAAGATCGAAGATCCCGATTCACCAAGCAATAGGTGACCAAGGATTTACACAAAGGAAATGAGAAACACGAAGGCCAAGAATCCCAACAGCATTATAGAAGAAATTACATGAAAAATGAAAGCAAAGCAAACACGTTCTACGTCAACTCACCACCTTGCGACTCCGCACGAAGGAACCCGATCCCTTACTGGAACAGAGGTGCCTCCGCCGACAATTGCAACGGATGCTTCTCGAGAACGGACATCTGACTTCACAATGCAAACAATTGCAACGGATGCTTCTCGAGAAATATCAAAAAGAGCACCTGGATAAAGGTGGCTTGAATATGAATCACCACCAAAAAGAGAAAGACGACGGTGACACATCAAAAAGAGGCAACAAAGGCAAGCAAGAAGAACGCAATGCTTCAGTAGACCATACGATGACGATAGAGATAATTTGCCACCGCCTAGAAAATGAGTAAACATGATAATGGGAGGACTCGTTGTATGCAATGATTCGGTTCGTGCCATTAAAGTTTATGAATGGGAAGCAGGGACGGCGCAAAATTATCGGAGCCAAACCAATGAAAATAAACAAACTAAATGGGTTCCCGCATAAGACATATGCTTCACAAAAGAAGATACGATAGGCCTCTCCACACCGCACAATGATCCACTTGTAATAGAGTTAAGGATCTCCGACTGCGATGTATCTCGGGTGCTAGTCGATACCAGAAGCTCTGTCGATTTAATTTTCCAAGAGACAGTACAACGCATGGACTAGAAAGACATAAAGGTGAAGCACTCAGTTCGCCCGTTGACGAGATTCGATGGAGACACAACTATGACGCTAGGAACAGGAAAGCTCCCCGTCTTTCTCGGTGGAACAACTACTTGGGTGAAGTTTCTCGTTATCGATAAGCCGGCAATTTACAACTCCATTTTAGGAACCCCATGGATGTACACAATGAAAGCAGTGATCTCAACCTATCACCAGTGCCTCAAGTTCCCAACCAATGGCGGAGTATGCACTGTTAGAGGAAATCAACAAATGGCGAGAACCTGCTTCATTACGGAACACAAACTTCGAAACAAAGGGAGAACTTACATGATCACAGACTCAACATGCACTCAAGAAAGTCGCAAAATCGAGGACGATATCTTGGAAAAGATCAAACAAGTCAACATCGATCCCTCCGACGATAAGAAATGTGTTGGAATCGGGTCAGAACTCCCAATGGACATAAGGTCCAAGCTCATCAAATTCCTTCAGCAAAACGTCTCAACATTCGCTTGGTCAACTGAGGATATGCCAAGAATAAGTACGGAGGTAACATCACACGAGCTGAACATAGACCCAACATTCAAGCCAGTCAAGCAAAAAAGAAGGAAGCTAGGCCCCGAACGAGTAAATGAAGAAGTTGACTGGCTAGTCAAAGCAGGATCGATAATCGAAGTACTATACCTCGAATGGCTTTCAAACCCGGTGGTCGTAAAAAAGAAGAACAGAAAATGGCGAATGTGCGTAGAGTTCACGGACCTAAAAAAGGTTTGCCCGAAAGACAGTTTCCCATTACCACACATCAATCAGTTAGTGGAAGCAACGTCAGGCAATGAACTCTTATCTTTTATGGATGCCTTTTCCAGATACAACCAAATCCGAATGCATCCTAACGACCGCGAGAAAACATTGTTCATCACGGATCGCGGAATATACTGTTACAAAGTGATGCCGTTTGGACTAAAGAACGCCGGTGCAACTTATCAAAGATTGGTCACCAAAATGTTCAAGGATCAAATAAGCAAGACTATGGAGGTCTACATCGACGACATGCTCGTCAAATCAGCAAAAGCCGAAGACCAATTGGACGACTTGCAAACATGCTTCAAGACCCTCAATCAATAGAGAATAATGTTAAACCTGGCAAAATGCACCTTCGCCGTAAAGTCTGGTGAGTTCTTGGGATACGTAGTAACCAAACGTGGAATCGAAACTAATCCAAAGCAGATCAAAGCAATAACTGATTTGCCATCACCTAGAAACAAACGAAAGGTTCAACGGCTCACCGGGAGGATCGCAGCACTTAACAGTTTCATCTCACGATCTACAAACAAATGCCTCTCTTTTTACAAACTGCTCTACAACAACAAAAACTTCGAATGGGATGATGGATGCGAGTCAGCCTTCACAGAGCTAAATAACTACCTCTCCACACCCCCGATGTTAGTGAAACCCGAAGACAGAGAAACCATATATCTCTACATTTTGGTAACACATGCGGCAGTAAGCGGAGTGCTAGTTCGAGAAGATCGCGGAGAACAAAAGCCTATATTCTACGACAGCAAGTCATTAAACAACGCTGAAACAAGATACCCGACAATGGAAAAACTCGCCTTAGCAATCATAGCATCGGCAAGGAAGCTACACCCCTACTTCCAATCTCACGCCATAACGGTCTTGACCAACCATCCTTTACGCTTGATTATGCACAATCCAAATCAGTCCGGAAGATTAACCAAATGGACGATCGAATTAAGCTAATATTGTATCGAATTCAAAGGAAGACCCAACGCGAAATCCTAAGTTCTAGCTGACTTCTTAATTGAATTGGAACTAGAACTACGAGAAGACAAACGTAGTGAAGAAAGGTGGGCGATATACGTAGACGGATCATCATCCGCACACGGGGCAGGAGTCGGAATACAACTAGTATCGCCCGAAGGAAGTATCATCGAACAATCATTCTGATTGATGTTCGCAGCATCTAACAACGAAGCAGAATACGAAGCCCTGATAGCCGGATTGCGACTAGCCTAATCACTAGGAGTCCAAAAGATGGAAGCACATTGCAATTCTCAACTTGTAACAAGTCAATTCAACGGAGAATTCGACGCAAAGAACGAACGAATGGACGCTTATCTCAAAGTGGTGCAAGAACTAGCGAAGGGATTCTCGGAATCTTGTCTATCAAAAATCTCACGCGGAGAAAATACTTCTGCCGATGCGTTGGCCGTATTAACATCAACTTCGGACCCGGATCGACACAGGATAATCCCCGTCGAAAGCATTCAAGTTCCAAGCATAAGCTTACCAAAGGGATCTTGCTTGAACATAATGGAAGAAAGCCAACCCAAGGAAGAAATTCCCGAAGAAGACCAAATCATCAAAGATCACGTAGACTGGCGAAAGGATATCAAATTATACATAGCATACGGAATCCTTCCAGAAGACATATAGGCGGCGCGACGACTAAAAGTACGAAGTGCCCACTATACGTTACACAAGGAACATTTGCTAAGAAAAAGTATCGACGGAGCTCTACTAATATGCATTTACGGAGAAGAGACCATACGAGTTATGTAGGAGGTTCATCTAGGAGCAGGAGGTAACCAATCTGACGGACGATCTCTTGCTTTAAAAGTCCGGCGACTCGGATATTTTTGGCCTACCATGAACTCCGACTGCGAAAAGTTTACCGCGAAGTGTGAAGCATGCCAACATCACGCGCCTATCATCCATTGACTAGCAGAGTTCCTCGCAACAGCCGCCACACCTTATCCCTTCATGAGATGGGCGATGGACATCATCGGACCACTACCTCCTTCCCGACAAAAACGCTTTGTACTAGTGCTCACCGACTATTTTACCAAATGGGTCGAAGCGGATTCTTACGCAAAAGATTCAGATGTTCGGAAATTTGTGTGGAGAAATATCATATGCCGCCACAGACTCTCGTACGAGATAGTAATAGACAACGGCTCGCAATTCATCTCCAACAAGTTTGAAGAGTTTTGCAAAATTTGGCGGATTCATCTCAGCAAAGCGACACTACGAAACCCACAAGGAAATGGACTAGCCGAAGCATCAAACAAAATCTTCATTAAGAAGCGCTTAGATGACAAGAAAAGAAAATGGGCGGACGAACTTGACGGTGTATTATGGTCGTATAGAACAACCCCTCGAAGCACGACAGGAAAAACCCCTTTCTCATTATCGTACGGAACGGAAGCATTGGCACCAGCCGAAGCAAGCATCCCAAACTTATGAAGGACAGATCTTCCAAGACAACATAAGTTGAATAACGCAATGGTCAAAGATTTCCTAGATCAAGTTGAGGAACTACGAGACCAAGCCATGCTAAAGCTACAAAATTATAACCAAAAAGCAGCAAAGTACTATAATGCCAAAGTCCGAGGACGTCATTTTACAGAAGGAGACTTGGTTTTACGCAAAGTATACAAAAATACTATGGAATCAAATGCAGGAAAACTTGGCATAACTTGGGAGGGTCCTTACATAGTTTCAAAGATTGTCAAACCCGGCGTATACGAACTTTTGAAGATGGATGGAACAGCGATATGCGAAGTTGGAATGCGGTAAACCTACGTCGTTACTACTACTAAAGTAATCTGGAGAACATGTGGTTCCACATATATAATTAACTAAATACTCTTATCTATGAATGTTTGTAACAAGAACTACGTTTGGCTTGATCCCATTCTAAGAGGGTACGTAGGCAACCGAACATGGTGCAACCACTTGTACAAAAAATATATATATCTATGCAGACAGGTTGGAGGTTCGCCAAAGCAGAAGAAAATCAGGCCGATGATAATCGACGATCTGAAGACATCAAAAACCTCGCACAACGCGTATACGAGCTTAGTCCTCAAAACGCAGTGCCGAGTCTCTCGCAACGCGTATACGAGCTTAGTCCTCAAAACGCAGCGAGAAGCACGAAAACCTCGTACAAAGCATATACGAGCTTAGTCCTCAAAACGTAGTGCCGAGTATCTCGCAACGCGTATACGAGCTTAGTCCTCAAAATGCAGCGACGAGCACAAAAACCTCGCACAACGCGTATATGAGCTTAGTCCTCAAAACGCAGTGTCGGGTCTCTCGCAATGCGTATACGAGCTTAGTCCTCAAAATCTAGTGAAGAGCATCAAACTTCTCGCAACACGTATACGAGTTTAGCCCTCAAAACGTAGCGACAAGTCCAAAGCTTCACAATGCTAGTGGACGCATTGAGATATCTCTCCAAAGCTTCTAGATCCCTAGTTTGGCCTTGAGATATCTCCCCATCTGCCGGCACGACGCCGCTCGCAAGTACATCTTCACAAGCAGCAGTGTGTTCATCTTCAGCACCACCATCACATTGTTTTCCTGAAACAACGAGCCCAGCCTGAGCAACAGAAAGGTCAGACGCTAGAAGAAGGTCTTCGTCTTCAATGGCGAACGGCTCCACGGCTTTGACTTAAGCTCGTATGTCTTCAAATCCTCTTCCATCAAGTCCAGCGTGTCTTGTGGAATGTCAACTCCATCCTCCTTAAGGAACTTAAGGCAATTAAGGGTACCTACACATTGATCAAACAAAGCCGATGGTCCTTTGATCTCACTAAGGAAAACAAGACGACGTCGCAGCCTTTCTAAATGAGCAGAAAGAGGATCAAGAGATAGACGCAGTTTGTCGTTCTCAGACTTAACAGAATCATAGAGTTTCCTATAGCGCTTGCTCGTCGATTGAATCTTACGATAGCTTCCTTTCAAAGTGTCGAGCTCACTATCCTTGTTGGTGAGCTCGTCTTTCAGATCAGCCACTACAGATGCATTCTCTTTCCTAACATCGCCAATGTGCTCCTTGAGATCTCCAAGTTGAGCTTTGAGGAGAGCGTTCTCCTCTTTCTCCTTCTTGAGCTCATTCCTTAGTTCCTCGGATCCACCAGCATTCTCTGAAGCTTGACAAGCAGCAACGAGCTTGGACTGATACTGAGCCATCAACTGGTTCAAGGCCGCATCGCTCTGCAAACCAATACGACGAGCATAAGTAAGAAACACACTAACAAAAAAAATGAAATGATACATTAATGATGAAGTGATTACCCGCATCTTACTACAAGCGTAGTCCAGAAAGGCCTCCTTTTCTTCGAGCTCGTCAAGTGGAGGAAATTGCGAGTCAGAATTTCTCACTGAGTAGAGATACTCACCACATGCTCGTCTATTATTAATGAACGCAGTAGGCTCGTCGTAATGGAAATCCAGATAATCTGGACGAGCAGACGAACTCCTGGCTTCTGAATGCTTAGACGAACGGATAGCAGCTTCACGCTTCTTCTCTTTGGATTTTTCAGCTGCCAAAGAAAGTACCAACTCGCGAGAGTCCTTCGAACCAGAACGACGAGCAGAGCAATCCTCCTCACGAACAGAAGACCCTGATGGTCGACGAACCCCTTACTTTTGTGTAGCTTTTGGACGATCAGAGGTCTTGTCTACACGCGATAGTTTAATTGAAACCCGAGGAGAACCCTTTTTAGAAGAGTCCTCACGTTTGTTGTCAGTTGAAGGCCTCTTGAAGGGACTCTGCCGAGCAGATGCTTTGGCCTTCCTCTTCTTGGCCAAATCACGAAGACAAGCAGAGTAATCCATTTGGCTAGGATCTGTCAAAACTGTTAGTTAAAATAAAACAAAAAGAAATCAAGATTGAACAAGTTAAAGAGCTTACCTCGATCAAGACGCGCCTGTCTTCACCGAATTCGAGCTTCTACAATCGCTGAAAAATTCTGATTCTCAGATTCTATCAACCTCTGTTAGGAATTGCGGACGCAATGGATGACCAACTAGATGACTATCTGCACAATAAAACGGTTATTACAAATAGTTAGAACTATTTAAGATAACAAAATTAAAAAGGCTAAAAACCAGACCAACGAGGGCACTCCAAGATCCTCGATCTTCTTGACGAGTGTCACGAACAGAAGCTTCACTAATCTTAACATAGAAGAACCAACGCTTCCAGTTGTATAGTTGGTTCGGAGAACCACAGATGATCTCATACTTTGGCTTCATGCTCACATAATAAACACCTTGATAATCAAGACAACGAGAGATGTTTGACACTTCCTCAAGAAAGCGACAATCAACTTCTACCCCACACTTGCTCGCCATCCAAGATAACGTCAAAATATTGTGAACTGAAGTGGGAGCCAATTAAGTGAAGGCCAACTTACGTTCGTCACAATAATCGACGAACAGCTGCGGGAGAGGGAAACAAAGACCACACGTGAGAAACCTTCGTACACACAGAAGTAGCCTTCAGGGGAACGTCATGGACGATCATGAGGTTGTGGAACAAGAAACTCAATACCTCCTAGCTCGTGATTCTCTATCAATTGATGAGCACATGCGTCATCACAAGTAGAAGGAAGACCCTTTAGTGAATCAAGCCACTCTTTCAGATTCCTGATGTCACGACGAACAGTAGTAGAGGGGCCGGAGGTGTGCTCATCGCCAAGAGGAGCACTCTCCATCTCAAAAAGCATATCTTCAACCTTATATTCGTCATCAAAGACTAACCCATGTTCGTCGTGTTGCCTACTTGTGCCACCAACTTCAGTCTGATGATCTCCAGGAAAAGGGACGAGAGCAAGATGAGTAGATTCCTCGTGTTCGTCAGCCGCCTGCTCGTCGTAGCCAGAAGAGACAACAACACTTCCTATTTGACGTGCAGACGATTCACGTTCATCAGATTCATGATTGAAAGGCGCATGCTCGTTGTTGACAGCAGGCAAAGCTCCCTCTCCTTCTAATTGACGAACACTCGTCTCGTGCTCGTCGAGATCATGATTGAGGACCACCTGCTCGTCGTGGTCAGCAGGAGAAGCTTTTTCTTTTTCCAGTTCGCGAATAGACTTCACGCGCTCGTCATTGTTTTGATCGACGAGCGTCTGCTCGTCGTGGCTTGCAATCAGAGTTGTTTCCCCTTCCAATTGATGAACTCATGTGTCTTGTTCGCCCATAACACGATTAGCTACCGTCCGCTCAGCTTGTTCGTCAGTCAAAGCATCTCCTTCCGATTGGCCATTCCTGAAGACGAGCCCACATCTCTCTCTAGACGAGCACGTGTTTCTCGCTCAACAACCTTGAAGGAAGAAATATCTTCTTCTATGAACGACGAGCACTTGGTAGAAAAATCCACGGAGCCAACGTCGGATGTACCCGTGAACACACGTTCGGTGGAAGCAGAATTCTCGCAAGACATGAAGTAAAATTCGAACAAGGACCAAAATGATAAAGCCGAACACGAGTTCAGACCTCGGATAACCCAAAACCCGCGACAAAAAAAAACAGAAAGGGAAAAAAGAGAGCTTAGAGAGAGAAAGAAATACCTTGAAGAAGACAAGGTGCAAATGAGGCAAAGTAAAGAGCAACCTCTCAACCCTAGGAGACTGTTCGGTTTTCCAAAAACGAGCAGCTCAACAGAGACGTGACACATGGCACATACATCAGTTCGTCGAAATTCAGATACTCTTTTTTCGAACGAACTTGAGGGGACTGATTGTAGAGGGGTAATTGGGCTAAACCCAATTACTAGAGCCCAACCCAACTGAAGCCCAAATAAAACTAAAGCCCATTAAGTTAAAGCCCAACAAAGGAAAGAAATGCATGATGACACCTGGATTCCACTGAAGAACATGTGCTCATCCTGAACTCCCTATAAAAGGAGGCCTGGATGAAGAAGAAAAGAAGGGGAAGGAGAGCGAAAGAAATTCAAACACAACGAAGAACACTAAAAGGAAAAACCCAGAAGAAGGAAGAACATTCAAAGGAAAAACCCGGAAGAACGAAGAACATTCAAGCGTGGACGAGAATAAGTTATAGGAAGACGAACAAGAGCTATACGAACACCCTAGTGGTGAGGGAGATTGACGAGCAGAAGTTACACGAAGATGAACATATGCTATACGAACACCCTAGTGGTGAAGGAGATTGACGAGCTGAAGTTACACGAAGATGAACAAAAGCTATACGAACACCCTAGTGGTGAAGGAGATTGACGAGCAGAAGTTATATGAAGACGAACATGAGCTATACGATTACCTTAGTGGTGAGGGAGATTGAAGAGCATAAGTTACACGAAGACGAACAGAATTTATACAAACACCCTAGTGGTGAAGGAGATTGATGAGCTGAAGTTACAAGAAGACGAACAGAAGCTATACGAACACCCTAGTGGTGAGGGAGATTAACGAGCAGAAGTTACACGAAGATGAACAGAAGCTATACAAACACACTAGTGGTGAAGGAGAGCAGACGCTCGTAGCTGACATAAAGACTTCATACACGAAAATCTTGACCCACGAAAAATAACTCAACAAAACACATGACAGACTAAAAAATAGAAGTACAACCGGCTTGATCCCTTTAGAGGGTACGTAGGCAACCGAACACGGTGCAGCCATTCTTATAAAACGTTCGTATAAAAGTGTGTTAAGACTGATACGAACAATACAGTGTAGAGATCCGAAGAAGAATACATAACACCAATAAGTATTGTACCTTGGAGGTTGCAATAAAACCTCAATCACAATCTAACACGGGTGAGAACATGGTATAAATATTCAATAGTAGTGGGAGATTAAGATATTGCTCCACTCCAGCGGTAAAATTGCTTCGATTACATATCGTGGATAGATTCAAACAAACACATGCAAAATTGCAAGTAACTGCGTAATCTGCATTCTTCTCCCTTTGTCTTTTTTTACACCTAATTATTCGTTTTAACTCTTTTTATACAATTCTTAAATTGGATATGAAACTATTTTTGTCAAGATTTTTTCTTTTTCAAATTTTTGAAGATGCTTTTGTAGATATTTTGTTTTCAAAAGCTTTCGAGTATGCTTTTGTAGATTTTTTAAAAAAAAATCGATTATGCTTTTGTATATTTTTCACAAAAACTTTCGATTATGCTTTTACAAAATATTTTGCTGATATTTCTACGTTTTGGATTTTTTATGCACCTGGTTTTGTTGAATTCAAAGATATTATGTATACGTTGATCGTAGTTCCACTGGAAATCTTATATATTAAAACGGAAATATATTTGTATTGTGGACTTTAGTTATGTATTATTTATCGTAGAATCAAAGTGAATTTCCTTAACTTTTAAGTTAAACTTATGTTTTTTTTTCAACTGAAAATTTTATTACTAATTCACCAAAGTAGTGACATATCTACAAGGTTCGAAATTAGTAGCATTCTCCCTTATATTACATGCAAGATCATTTGCTTTATGATTCAAGATATAAATAAAGACCAGATCGATTTTCCTGGGAAAACATCAACTGTCAAATTATACTTGAGAAAGCCCAAGTTTGAATCGTTGGATGGCACTCAATAAGAGCATGATTGATTGTCTCTCCATCAAAACCACATCAACTACACCGAGTATCGCACTTTATATCACGATGCCCAAATTTTCTTTGACATTCGTACAACCACATACTCCTTGCCATATGAAATGATTAATTTTGGAAGGAAACTCCAATTTCCACACCTGAGATTGTAGTGCTTGAAAATTTGGATAGTTGTTTCCTACAGGAAGCAATGATTGCGTCTCGTCGGTTTGATATCCAGATTTCACTGTATATCAACATGTCTTAGTGAAATGGCAACCCCAATAGTCTTGTCGAATACTTCTTGAGATGGTCATCCCCAAGACAAGTACCACATCAGACGTCTCAAGAAACAGTCGTAATAATACCTCTCTCGAAGACCGGGTATTTGAATCAATAAATTGATCTACTGTGAGATCAAGGTAAATGTTAGGTCCTATCCATACTGGCAGACGTGGAATGACATCTGGAATCCATGGGTCTTTCCAAACAGCAATCGAGTTGCCATCACCAATTTCACGGATCATACCCTTACTAACTAATGAGCGAATCGAAGCAATACTTCTCCAGCCATATGATGGAGATGATGTGGTAATTGGATCCATGGGGCAATTATTCTTATAGTATCTACCTTTCATTACTTTAGCGAATAATGAATCTCGATAATCTAATAATCTCCATATTTGTTTAGCCAAAAGAGCCGTATTAAATTCCTCTAAGGCCCGAAAATCTAAACCACCTTCTTGTTTAGATATGCATAATTTCCTCCATTTCTTCGATTGAACCCCATTAGAAGTCTCTGGGTTTGTCCACCATAAGTCGCAATAACATCGTTCAATTTTTTAATTATCGACTTTGGTAGTCTAAAACATGATATAACATATGTTGGTAATGATGTAAGAACATATTTTATTAGGACTTCTTTTCCTCCTTTAGACAAGAATTTAGAAGCCTAAGTATTAATCCGCTATAGTAATGTTTCTCGAATAAAGGCAAACACTTTTGTCTTTGCTCTCCCAATGCTCTATGTGAGACCCAAATAAGTATCCAAATCTCCTATCTGGTGAATTTTCAAAATTTGGTGGATCCCTCTCTTATACACTTCGAGAAAGGAGTGACATAACTAAATCAAAGATTTGTCGAAGTTGATCTGGTGACAAGACACCCTCTCACACTCTTTCCAAATATCAAGAATATGTTGAGCCTCTTCCTGATTCGTTTTACAGAAAAAGGTTATCATCAGCGAATAGTAAATGTGAAATTGTCGGACTCCCTCTAGCAATAGAAATTTCAGAGATTAGCTCTTCTTGTTCTGCTTTTCTTATACTAAGACTTCAGTACATACTATAAAAATATACGGGAATAAGGGATCTCCCTGGCGTAGACCTCTTTCGGGATAATCTTTCCACTTGGGGCTCCATTTAATAGAACAAAGTATTATACACTTTGTATACAATGCATAATACATCTTGTCAATTTTCATGAAAACCTTGTTTACTGAAGAGGCTTTCAACAAAATTCCAGTCAACACGATCATAAGCTTTGCTCATGTATGTCTTAATAGCCATGTACTTTCTTCTAATTGCAATATTTGTACAGAGAGCATGAAACATCTCCTGGACCATCAAAGTATTGCTAGAAATCAACTTGCCTGACACAAAGATCGACTGAGTTTCTGAAATTAATTAATTTTGGGAGAATCTTCTTTAATCAAAGACATAACACGTGCTTATATACCACATTGCAAAAGCTAATGGGTTAGAGTTTTGCTATTTTAGTTGGCCTTGAGACCTGTGGGATAAGACATATGTTCGTCTCATTTAATCCAATTTCAAAAGATCTAGTTTTTAGTAAATCATTAATTAAGTGAATAAGATCCAAATTTACTACCTCCCATGAATTTTGGAAGAAAAGAGCAGTCGTACTATATGGTCCTGGTAATTTACCGGGATTCATCATAAGTAAAGTTTTTTTAACTTCTTCTTTCGAGGTTTCTCGAATGAGTAAGTTATTATCAACTTCATAAATAATTGGGTAAGCTTCAGCTAGCGCCACTATCGATAATCTTCCCATTTGATAAGAATAAATTAGTAAATTATTTCTCCTCCTTCCCTAATAATCTCAATTTATTTAGAGAGCCATTTACAAGGAATATCATGTAGGCTAATAATTCTATTTTTTGGTCGCCTATGTTTAGTTTTAGCATTAAAAAATCTTGTATTTTTATCACCTTCCTTTAGCTATTTATTTATATTTTTTTTTCTAATAAATCTCTTTGTCGACATAAGTCTTTTGAGGTCCGAGTTAACGCAAAAATTTCCTCAGAAGAGGTAGAATTATCATTCTGGAGAGTTTCCAATTTCTTCTAGAGTCTGATAATTGTTTGTTTTCCAGAAAAAATATTTGTTCTCCTCTAGTAGGAAATTTGACACCTCCAATTCTTAATTCTCTTAGTAATCGATAATATAGGATGACAAGATTGGCCTTTTCCAACCGTTCTCTATCAATTCTTAAAGTCAATCTCTACCAATGCAACATCTATGAAAAATGGATTGATGTTTCTTCTGGAGAATTTAGTCACTAAATCTGCTTACAAAAGGTATGTGATCAGAACCTATCATGTCCAGGTACTCTATCTCCGAATGTGGGAATAAATCATACAATTCTTTGTTACCAAAGGCTTTGTCTAGTTTACAATGAACCACATTGTTGTTTTTAACTCCTCTCCATAACCATGAGTTTCCTATGTTTGAAAATTCGATTAGATTGCAATCATGTTACATCTGATTAAATGATAAAAAAGATAAGGCAAGACGTAAAAATCCCCCTTGTTTCTCATGATTCCTAGATAATTCATTGAAATCTCCTCTTACCAGCTGTTAAAATTGCGTACAATACCAAATCGAGTTAATACTTCCCAAACATGATCTCTAATACTTTAATTCAATTCACCGTAGATAAAGGTTTGTGGGCTATTTGTCCTTGTATGTCCAAAATAATATCAATCATCCGTTTGCCTTTCTAATTTAAAACTATATTATAACAATTTAGATAATAAAAGGCTAATCCACCACTTAATCCATTTGGTTTAACAAAAATAAGTTGTCATAACTAAAATGACATTGAATCTTTTCTATTAAAATATTGTTATTCTTAGTTTCAAGAAAATTCGTCTATGGGTTTTCCAAATTTCTCTAAGACAACTTATTGAAATCATGTTGCTAATACCTTGACAATTCCAATTCAGAACTTTAACCATTAAAATTAAAAATTCTTCTTGGAGCTTTCTCCTCCCGTCTTGTTCCGACCGCCTTTCGCCTTATTAGCTTTTGGAGTCTTTCTTGAAGACACCATGGATAATGAGTTCATATTCTTGGTATTGACACCACAGAGAGGTGTGGACGGTTTGACCATCACAGGAATGACTAGTGGCTTTGTTGTCACTTTGTCCTGAGATTCACCTTCATTAATCTGAATTTGCTTCTTGAATTTTGCCAACTCTGCGTCCGTGAAGCAGTCCTCACTACCTGCATATAAAGTTTTAACAGAGGTAATCTCTTTCTCAACGACAACATTCAGAATTGGCCCGTCCGTGATCAGATCGTTATTGTTAACTTCCTCCTCAGTCATTGATAAAACCGGTACCTGAACTGCATCAAATAACTACTCAATTTTGTTCACTCGATCACTGGTAAAGGAAAGGGATATGCGGGATTTCTTTGAGGACGAAAGCCTCAAGTTCTCTGTAGCTCTAGGAGATCTCTGCAGTATGAATGGTGGAGAAATAGTACTTCTTTCTCCAATATCAATCTTTATTTTAAAAGCATCGTTAGCAAGGGAAGAGTAGACCTCTTAGATTTCTACTCAGCTGCTTCAGGATCTGATCGTTGACCTTCACTGGAAACGTCGTTCCTCCTACTCTTCCCATGACTTTCATGGCTTGCAGTTCCCTTCTAAGTATGTATGCTCAAACTGCTCCCTTGTAACTACTTATCCTCCCTGAACCGTTTGAATTCTCACTTGTATGAGCAGTGGAGATCTTCTTCTCCTTTTGTGCCTTATAACAGCAAGAAGACTCATGGGTTAACCTGTAGCAGAGGTTGCAATATCCTTCTAATCGTTCATATTCAAAGAGGATTTGTGATTCCTTGCCTTCTTTGAATTCCAGAGAAGAGGAATTAATCAAAGGTTGAGAGAAGGGGAATTCAACCTGAACTCGCCCTTTCTCCATTTCAATTGCTTGAATTGTCCCCAAAGTCTCACCTATCATCTTGTAGATGTCTTCAACCTATATTCGAAGGGAACGCCTTTAGTTTTAATCCAGAATGAGATGGTGTTTGGGTAGTTTGCATCCGCCATTGCCTTCCAGCGTGCATAAGTGACCATCCATTTGTCAAAACGGGTTGAACCAAGACTAAGGACTTCATCAATGTCCTTCTCATTCATGAACTCGAATTGAAACCTTCCGTTTCCAGGATTGATTCCTGAAACACGATTCTCCATCCGCCAAAGCCTAGGCATCATGAAAAAAAAAAAGTGTCCACATCTTGAACCATTGGATTGAGACAACGTCCGAGTAGCACTTTGGAGCAACGGGCTAACAGAGCAGAGTTATCTATTTCAGGGACCTTAATCTTCAATATTCTTGGAGGAGAACGAGATTCCTCCATTTTTTTTGCCATGATTAAGTTGCGCCTTTGATGATCTTTTTAATACCTCGAACAACACACAAGAAACATACAAGATATTAGAATTGAGAGAATAGCAAGAGATAAAAGAGATGATCTTTTTGACGAAACTACAAAGATATATATAGTAGTTAATCGAGGTAGAACCATATCAGAATCAGAACTATAATCTTAAAATACAAAATCAAAGTAATAAAAGAGATTGTCATGATCTCATATGATGCAGCTGTAAACAAGCTAAATAAATGCATTAATGAAAATGAGATCAATAACTAAACCTAAGAGATCAGTTGTGATATAGCATGAGAATCAACGGATAAAACTATGAATGCAAAAATGTATTTGTACATGAAACCAAGGACTAGATGCATAGATCAGTTATGATTCACCATATCGAAAAAGAATCAGGGTTAATAATCTCCAGATTGGTAATAGTCGTGATACTTGACACCAAAATCTCAATAATAATAGACAGTTGCTGTAAGATATGCAATCAAACAATATCTTAATGCAAATCATCTGCAAAATCGATAATCTTAATATCACATTAATATCATGTACATAATGGATTACGATAATGTTACAGCTCATATTCATAATATGAGACTTAATAACAATCAGGAAAAGATTTTGGAAAATCAAAATCAAAATGAAATATGTGAAATGATCCAGAGTAGGATGGAATCCCTTAGTTTACTAAACATTTCGATTTGAAATTTTCATCCCAGCAAAAAAAAACATTAATCAAATATGTAACATGATTCTAAAGAAATACCTTGTAAATTTAAATGATCAATCGTTAATAGTGGAACGAACCACTGAAAAGCCTTGTACAAATCAACTGAAAGACATCTCAATCTTCAATTGAACTCATCAGAGAAAGAGTCGCCGGAATCACACCTTAAATCACTTGGCATAGGCTCATTATGGCGCATTAAACTTGTATTTCACTCCTTTCTGATTGGCTATCAGTGTAATTTTTTAGTATTCAATCTGTATCATTTGCATTTCTCAGTTCCCGAACTGTTTATACCAGAGAAGAAAACGAAAAGATTTATTATTTTGTTTTCATGATTTTATCTTCTACAAAATGATTTCTCCATTTCTCTTCTTCAAAAGAGGATTTTTCTTCAATCTAGCAAAATTAGTTGTTCGTTCGTCAAGTCGATCATCGTTCTAGTTAGTTCTCACCCTTCTATGTGTGTTGTCGATTCGTGGGTTAATAAAAGCAAAATTGTGTATATGTTTTGGTGATTTTCCCCTTTTATCTTTAATTTCCAACATTATTTCCTAGTTTAATATGTAGTTCTGGTGTTTTGATTTTGGTTTTGCTTGTCAACATAGTTCATACGTTTTTCGTTAGATAGCCGATTTCACTTTTCTAGAGTTACATAAGTAATTTGTAGTATACGATTTCATTTTTTTATTGGTTATGCTACATTGGCATTTCAAGGCTAGTTCTGATTTTTTTCTCATTTGTTATCTATTGTCAATTTCGTCTTATTCTCACATGTTCCCTTGTGTCATCTTGAAACTTTTTCTAAACCCTTATTGCTTAGATTCTAATAATAGCGTCTGAAACTCGTAGTTGGAAAAAAAAATTGTACATGCTACATTCTAAACTTGTAACTGTTTATTATTTGCTAACTGCAATCTTATCACTTTTGATGGGTTGAACTCATCCTTTATAAAACTTGGCAGATTGGCTCTTTTATTTGTTATATGCTTCATGTATGTTTGCTGATAAATCAATGCATTTCATTGGATGTTCATCCCTCGCCCGTCCTTTTCTTTTGTATCTCTTATTTATGTTTTGTTCCATAAGTGCTTAGCACTAGTTTAGTGTTTCAGAAGAGATATGAAGTTGTGCATGCCTAATTATCACTACACGAAAACTGGCAATTTGTAAGAGAAATTTGCGATAGAAAATATCCATCGCAAATTTGCTATGCCGTTGCAAGGATTTTGCAAGGAAACACAAAACACAACAACTTCCTCGCCATTTTGCGAGGAAAATTTTCCTTGAAAAATTGCGAGGAAGTTGCTGTGTTATTGAAAGGTACTTGTAAAGAACATATTTTTCCTGCAAATCCATAGCAATATTGCGAGGAGTTTGCTATGGATACAGTTCCTAGAACATTTGCTAGGCTATTGCGGGGGTGTTAAAGTTAGGTGAAAGTAGGTCTAACACGTTTAAAATACAAAGTACCTAAAAATTGTGATGGTTATAGGTTCCCTCGCAGATACGTCGCAAATCCCTTGCAAATCGATCTTCCATAGCAATTCTCTCACAATGTTTCCTAGCAATCCCATAGCAAATACTTTCTCTTCCCTATAAATAGGCCACCCTGAAAATGGAGTACCATACAAATTCATAAACAATTATTGATAAAAAGAGAGGAAAAAAGTTTCGAGAAAAAAAAAATGACGTTGGAACATGAAGTGTTTGCATTATGACGATGGATGTATAATCAAAAAGATCTGGAGACTAGAGAAGTGATGTAACAGTTTTGAGATGGGTTGCAAACATTCATAAACTAGGAGGGTAATAACCCATTGACTCTAAATGACAGTAACATCTTTTGTCTATTTTGAAAGTTTGGGAACACCAAGTATTTGAATTTGATATGGTTAAAAGACATGTGTATAATAGATGATTAACTCCGAACTACTATGTTTGGTTTTCACATGGGGTGGGTTATAGTCTGAGTGCAGGAAGAAGTAGTATGAGTGCTGGTGTTGATCAACCTAGTCATAAGGCTAATTATAATCATGGGCAAAAAAATATTTGAAAATTATAATCATCTACAAGGAAATATGTATCATGATATGATTACAGATGCATATCAAGGATATATTCTTGTTGTCGGTGAAAATACTATTGAAGAACTTAACGCTGAAGCAAAACAGTTTTATGACATGCTAGATGCTGCAAATCAACATATTTATGAGGGATGTAGAGAGGGTCTATCTAAACTTTCATTAGCATCTAGGTGGATGTGTATTAAATGTGAATGAAACATAATTGAGAGAAGTATGAATCAATTAGAGGATGCATTTAAAGAGTATTTACTAGAAGATAATAATTATGCTAGGAGTTATTATGAAAATATAGAAGTTTGTTGCATGTCTTGGATTACCATCAGAAATGATTGATATATGCATTGACAATTACATTGTTTTCTAGAAAGACGATAACTTGCAGGAATGTCGATTTTGTGGGAAGCTGAGATTTCGAGCAACACGTGGAAGGACTTGTGTCTCATACAAACGTATGTGGTACTTGCCAATCACTGATAGATTGAAACGATTATACCAATCTGAAAGGACAGCAACAACAATGAGATGACATGTAGAACATACAATAAATGATGGAGAGGTTACACATCCGTCAGATGCAAAAGCTTGGAAACACTTTCAGACGCTATGTTCTGACTTTGCTAAAGATTCTAGGAATGTTTATCTTGGTTTATGCGGTCATGGATTTAGTCCATTTGGTTTGTCTGAGAGACAATATTTTTTATGGCCCGTCGTATTGATGTCATACAATCTTACACCGGATATGTGCATGCAAAGCAAATTTTTGTTTATGACTATTTTAGTGCTAGGTCCTAGTCATCCTAAGCGATCCCTTGATGAATTCCTGCAACCTTTGATTTACGAGCTGAAAGAGTTATGGTATATAAGTGTTTGCAGATTCAATTACTCGCAGCAGCAGAATTTCAAGATGCATGCGGTTTTATTGACGATTAGTGACTTCCTGGTTTATGAAATGTTATCTGGATTGACTACACATGGAAGGTTATCTTATCCATATTGTATGGGATGATTTGATGGTTTAACTAAAGAATGGTAAGAAATCATGTTGGTTTGATTGTCATCGTCAGTTTCTCTCCATGCATCATCCCTATGAAGAAACAAGAAATTATTCAAGAATAACAAGACTGTGTGTATTCCTCCCCCATCACACATGTCAGGGAATGATCTGTTGTAGCAGATTGATCATTATGGTGCTTAGCAACATGTAAACATGGGGGGGGGGGGTAATAGGCACACTTCAGCAATTATGTGTGACAGATATATTGATTCTCACAATTTGCACAAAAAAGGTATCTCTTGGGAACTTCCATATTGAAAAGATCTCTAACTACGACACAACCTTGATTCGGTGCACATCGTTAAAATTTATTTTTGATAACACCATGAACATGATTTTTAATGTGTAGGGAAAGAGTAAAGACAATTTGAAATCAATGTTGAGCTTACCTGAAATATGTGCAAGAAGTGAATTATGAGTTTTATTAGAAATAGAGGTTAAGATGCGAGATTGAAAGAGAGATTGAGAGAAGATTAGTTGCTGAAGAGTAGAGAGAGTATGGAAGAAGAGGAATTCTCTTGCTTTTGTTTGAACTATCTCCAACGGCTACATTAGCCCTTAGAGCACACATGTGACTTCTTGGTTGATTCCTTAAGTTAGCATGTGATTAATCTTTTGCTAAGTCATGTGACTTCTCCAAAGCACTTCCAACGACATTATTGAGGAGTTATGTTCTCATGAGACTTTGTTGGCTCTTTACTACTCATGGTAAACACCATTTAGGATCCAATGATAAGAACCATAACTCTTTTAGCTTAGTTACCCTTGGCCTTGTACGAATTGAGACTTGTTTCTCCTTTCTGAGTGTAACTTGCGCCTTACTCAACTCAATGCTTTGTTGGTTGCTTCACACTTAAGATCATGAGTTTAACACTCCCCCTCAAGCTTGAATCCGCAATGTGAATCATTAAGGACAAGCTTGAAAGTTGTGACTCACCACCTCATTAAAAACCTTAGTGGAAAACCCATTGGGATAAAACCAACTAAGGGAAAAAGAGTATGGATCATGGTCACCGGTTGGACATATCAAGTCCAAGAGCCTGAGACAAACTCACATACTTGAGCTTGTTCTACCGTTTCTCCAAATGATTGCATTGTACCATGAAGTCATTCGACCTTGCTTCGGCCTTGGCTTCATTCCCTCTAATACTCCCCCACAAGCTTGGATTGCAAGAGACACCAAAGGCCAAGCTTGAAAGCGGCAACAACACCTTGAGAGGCTCCCTCTCTCGGTCAACACTCCTTAGGGAACCATCTTCAATGGTTTCATCTTCAACAAATCCATCTTTGACACTCCCTTAGCTTCAGCTCCTTAGGATGTCATTGATCATTTTATCCTAGCTAATACTCACAAGAAGCACACAAGCATTAGTTGATAAAACAAATTGACAAGTTTAAGATTCATACTTTTTTAGTGTTCTTTATGAACACCACACGTTTGGCTTCTTTGAGCCTTGCATACTTGCAACTTAAGGCAAAGAAGATCCCTCTTGCACACGCCACATCTCAACACTTCCATCACACCTTAGACTTCTTTCACAAGTCTTAGTGTGAACCACTTTTCTCCACAACTTGTCTCTACAAGCTTTAGTGGAGATCACCAAGAGTTTTGAAGTGAAATCACTTGCTTCTCTAAGCCTTGATTTCACGAATTTTGGCACAATCTCAAGCTTCCCATTCCTTGACTACTTGGAATGCATTTAGCACCCACTTCTAGCTAATAAATCAAGAGGAAACCGACTAGTAATACCAAAGGATATTTATTGTTTGAGTTCTCATGCCTTGGCTACCAAACTTGTGGCACAAGGTTTTGGTAGACACTCTTCATGAATAATTACTTGAGTTCATTTGAACTCCACAAATATGGATCCTCTTCATCATCACCATCTTGAGAAGTGATTCCATCAATCCGTCAACACTATGGAGCTTCTTCCGGTTTACTCTTCTTCCCTCCTCCACACGATTGCAATGACTTGGTCCTTTCCATACCAAGACCATCACCATACTTGTCCTCCTTAAGATTTAGCAAAGAAGACAAGAGACATTTTTGAAATCAATACACCCTTTTATCGATAAAGGACAAAACAATTTGGAATTTAAACTCAAATAAATCGGTGCTTAAACACAAAGATTCAGATTCAAAATCTTCAAATAAACCAACACGATTTTAAGAAGACAAAGCAAGAGCAAAACATTTTTCCAAAAACAGATTTTAAATCGGTTTGAAAATAAGCAAGAACACAAAGAAATTATTTCCTTTTCAAAACCAGCTGAGACTTGGAGTTGATATGATGCTCAAATAAGAAGTTTTTTAACTTCAGCAACATTCATTCTCCTTATTGTCTCAAGAAAATGATTTTAGAAAAGAGAAATCAACATTTTGCAAAAATCGGTTTGAAAAACAATTTTGGAAAACAATTTTAAACACAAGAACCACAAGAACACAAAGTCACCATGGATATTGCTCTAATACCATATGAGTTTTAGTAGAAATAGAGTTTAAGATGCGAGATTGAAAGAGAGATTGAGAGAAGATTAGTTGCTGAAGAGTAGAGAGTATGGAAGACGAGGAATTCTCTTGCTTTTGTTTGAACTATCTCCAACGACTACATTAGCCCTTAGAGCAAACATGTGACTTCTTGGTTGATTCCTTAAGTTAGCATGTGACTAGTCTTTTGCTAAGTCATGTGACTTCTCCAAAGCACTTCCAACAGCATTATTGAGGAGTTATGTTCTCATGAGACTTTGTTGGCTCTTTACTACTCATGGTAAACACCATTTAGGATCCAATGATAAGAACCATAACTCTTTTAGCTTAGTTACCCTTGACCTTGTACGGATTGAGACTTGTTTCTCCTTTCCAAGTGTAACTTACGCCTTACTCAACTCAATGCTTTGTTGGATGATCATGAGTTTAACATGAATTACATATTACAAGAGATGGTAAACAACCGATTCCAAACTTTCAGTTGTCCGAAAAAGTGAAACAGGCATTGTTTAACTAGATTTTTTTAAATGTAAAGTTTCTTAATGTATTCATGCAGCGACTACTGCCATTTTGCATTACTTGAAGTTTTACTTACAACTGTCCATGAATTAATTGCAGGTAAATTTCTATATAGTTTGTATTTTCTCATTTAATTAATTATATAAGTGGTTTAATTATATTAAGTATCAACTTGTAGGAATCATAGCATTTTTAAGGAATCTATGTACACGAACACTAACAGAGGATATCATAGCTTAGTTAGAAACTAATATCCGAGTGTTGCTCTGTAACTTGGAAAAAATCTTTCCACCCTCATTTTTGACGTGATGGAACATCTTCCAATCCACCTACCACATGAAGTAGCTCTTGGTGGCCTCGTACAATTTTGATGGATGTACCCGTTTGAGCGATTCATGAGACATCTAAAAAAAAGGTGAAAAATCAAGCAAAAGTAGAAGGATCGATCGTTGCAAGAACTTTTATAGAGGAAACATCTCATTTCACATCATATTACTTTAGTCCAACCGTCAAAACCAAAAGTATCTAGGTAGGACGATACGACAATGGAGGGGTTAAACCATCACATAGTGTTGCGGTACCAGATATGTTCACTAAAATCGGAAGACTTGGTGGAAAATTAAAGGAAGACTACTGGGAAGACCACACATATTGTTGTAGAGCTCACAATTATATATTTTGCAATTGTAAAGATGTAGTGCCATTTGAGAGGTATATATATATATATATATCTATTTATTAGTTTGTTAATTTACATACATATATTCTAATGAATCAATATCAACATTACTTAATTTTCAATGAATACGAGAGACCGATACGAGAAATCTTTCCTGGCTTATAAAAAATAGAATATGACATGTACAAAGAACATGATTTTGTTGGATGGTTAAAATACTATGTATGTAATATTATATATATTAACCGTATATAATTTTTCAAAAATTAAATTACCACACATAATATTTTAATATGTACATATATATAATTTGTAGGTCAAGAATGGATGTGCTGGCAAACATTTGCCATTATAGTTGCACAAGATTATTGATGAACCAATTGTATGGATCATATCAACCCCGATGTATTTTACTCGCATATACACTTTTTATACTTTCGAGCATGGTTCCAATAGATCAACCACAAATTATGGAATCCATGTGCCATGTGAAACAGACTTATATGGTATTTTGAACAAAATTATAGAAGTCACATATCCTGGAATTATTGGATTGAGATGCATTTTATTCCAATGCCAATGGTACAATACAACATACGGTCGAGGAGTTCGCAAACCACACATATTCCAAGTTTGACCATTTTATTATAACATGTCAAGCTAAACAAGTGTGTTTAATCCTTATCTTCGTGTAAGGCAAAGATGTGATACATGGCTATTTGTGATAAAAGTGAATCCAAGAGGCCGTATAGTCGGTGAAGTTGATGATGCGGCTATGCAACAAGAAAGATCATCAGAAATTTCTATAGCTGTCGAATCAACAAAAGATATCATACATGCACAACAAGAAGTGGAAGACATTGTTGAAGGTGATTCAGGCTAGGAAAATGCTGATGACAAGTTCGAAGAGATGAAGGAAGAAGAAAACACAGATGACGATGTATCTGAATATGAATCAGATTAAGTTATATATGTATTTTGATGTAGCTAATATGTACTTTGATTTTTTAATTAAAATTTTTCTAATTTTGCGGTTGATTTGCGAGGGAGATCATATATTCCTCGCAAAAGACTCGCAAACTGCAAGGAAGTTGTGAAGAAACTAGTTTTTCCGTAGGAATTGCCTCGCAAAATCTTATACTAAAATTGTAAACCCTAAACTTACCCCAAACAAGAAATGGTCATATGTATTAGCAAATAAAAGTACATTAGATTAATTTTAAAAATGAATCTCAAAAAGTTATATATGTATTTTCATGTAACTTAGATGTACTCAGTTTAATTTTCAAAACTTTTTTTGTAGATGTTTCGAGGCAACTGCTAGAGAAAAGTTGGTTTTCTCGTAGATGATTTGTAGATTACAAGAAAGTTGCGAGGAAACTGGTTTCTCCCTAGAAATTGCTTCACAAAATCTTTCCTTGGTTTTCTCCTTTTCTCTGCACGAAAACTCCTTTCTCATCTTCCTTTCCGCGATTCCTCCTTTCTCGTCTTCTTTTTTCTTCCTCTTTCTTCTACTTTTTCTTCTTCTTCTCTTCTTTCTTCTTTCGTCTCTCAACTGACATCTTCTCCTTGCTCAGCTGCCGGCGACTTCAACTTTCATAGCCGCCACCGACCTCCTCTTGCTCTCTCCACTAATTTATTCCCTTATTTCTCACACAATATAAGTGATTCTTCTTCTCCACTCTATTTCTTGGTTCATTCCTATGGATTTGTGGATCCACCTCTAGGTTTCTTAGATTTTAGGATTTAGAATTTAGATCTATCTTTTAATTTGTTAGATTTTTAGTTTTTGAATTTAGATTTTTTTTCTTTTGGTCAACAAGTAACCATTGGATCCACAAGACCTGATCTATACCCTATGTTCTCCAATTGAAGCAGGATGAGATTCAAACTCAACACCCGATGCCTAGCTAAATCAGGAGTCATCCAACTGGAACAACTGTTTCTTGGCTTAGAATTTAGATTTTTGATTTAGAAGGATAGATTTTAGATCTTGATTTTGAATAATGTTTTTTTCGATTTTGTAAAACATTTCTGAATTTTAAAAATGTTTTTAATGATTCCATATTTTTGAAACGATTTCTAAAATGTTTTGAATTTTTAGAACAATTTCAAAACCATTTCAAATTTTAGAAACTATTTTTAAAACGTTTGGAGTTTTTAAAACACTTTTAGAATATTTAAATAGTTATTAAAAATTTTAAAAGGATTTTTAGAATTAAAAAAAAAATTAGAATTTTAAAAGTATTTTTATAATTTTTCAAATTATTTCTATAAATATTATAATTTGTTTTTTTAAACAAGTATAAAATAGTTTAAAAGTTTTTTATAATTTTAAATAATTTTTAGAATATTTTAGAATTAATAAAATGATTTAGAATTTTATTATGATTTTCCAAATTGTTATAGTTTCAGATGTTTAGATTTCTTAACGATTATACTCGTTTTCTTTCGGCATCTAGTGGATTTCATCTTTCGAAGCCTCCGGGATCTCATTCTCCGACACCTTCAGGATCTCATCCTAAGAGTGCTTATATATTTCGACACGAGACCCCTAGATCTCTTTCGCATACGCCTGGTGCCAATTTCACCACTCATACGGGTACACTCCTATCCTCCGAGAGACTAATCTGGCAACGCCCGATGCCGGTATCTACGAGCCAGTATTGGTTGAGGTTGCTGCGGGGATGTGCATAAAGTAGTTCCTTATTGTTAAAGGCCATTTAGCTTTCCTAACTTTGATCCAGATCATCCGCCGAGAACTCTTTGGTATGTTTATTACGTTATAAATTTATTAACTTGTAAATTTATTATTATTTTTTTGTGTGTGTTTAAAAATTGTAGCTTTCATAGGACGGTAAGTTGGCGATTGCCATCAGAGAAATCTTTGAAAGAGATTTCAAAGATCCGCATGAAAATTTTAGGTAAACTCAGAACTATATCGTCAAAAGATGATTTAAAACTTTTGCAGTAAGTTTTTTTTCTGTTCTTAGTTTTTCTTTTTATATATTTTGTGTGCTTTTTGCTACCATAATTTCTTTGTAGCAAAATTTCCATTGGAATCCTTCCATTGCTGCGAAATTTCGTAGTCAGTTTGAGGACAAGTTGATGGATAGCATGTGCGACCAGGTGGGACGTTGGATACTAAATAGAAGAAAGAGGACAACGACACAATGTCTAAATGGTTCGAGACTGTGGTATGGAACGGCCTCGTTCGTATTAGCAAGATCCAAAGTCAACAAGTAAGAGCACCAATAGTCGGACACCACGGTATTCTGATCATGATGAGGACGGTCCTTACAAGCATCGCTTGGGACATCTTTCGTTCAAAGCATGAACCCGTATAATTATAAGTATTTTTAACTTAATAATTTTTCAATATATTATATAAATTTTTTAATTAATTATATAAGTTTTCTAATATTTTCAGCAAGAACAACCTAGATATAGCTACCCTGATATAGTGGCAGTTCTTCACCAGACAAAATGGAAGCCTGATGGATTTTTTGTCGACAAAAATCTGAGAGGATCTACAATGAGATAACTGCAAAGATACAGGAGTTGACTCAAGATTTTGATGATGAGAGCATTGCATTTTGCGGACTATCTACTGCACAGAAGAACAAAATATGCACAGAGATATGTTTGTTTCAAATTTTTTCATATCTTATACGTTTACATTAATTATATTTACGTACAAATATAATTTTTTCTTATTAGCCGCTCTCTGTAAAAAGGAAGAATTTTTGGACTAGGTTCACTCGAATCGAAGATTGATCAGTGTTTTTCATCACCTTAATCTCAATATCGATCTACCGCAGATTCCTCAGATCTTAGGAAGATGATATATCGTCAGAGGCATGATTTAAGGATGTCAATTCCGTATAACGTGGATCCGACTCAAGGGACACAGACCAATTAGATTTGATTTTTAAGGGTTTTTGTGTTAAAAGTGTAATTTATAATTTTGTTAAATAATTTAATTTGAATATAATTTATTTTAATTTTAGTCATAATATTTTAATAATAATAATTTAATCATAATATTTTAATTTTAATCAAAATATTGTAATTTTAATTTAATATAATTTTTAAAAATTTAATTTTTTTTTATGAATTCCTAACAAATTCCTCGCAATCCTTGCAACTTCCTCACTATAATTTCCTCGTAAATTTTTCGCAAAGCTCCCTTTGCGAATTCCTCTCAATCACCCCTCGCAACTTTGTCGCAATGGTTACTTCGCAACTTCCTCGCAAAAATGTTTCTGCTATTCCTTCGCAGACATACCCTGCAACTTCCCCACAAAACATGTCTCGCAGGAGTCTCATAAAGCTGCTTAACGCAATTCCTCATTGTTTCCTCTCAATTTGTTAGATTCTTGTGAGGAATATGTGGGGCATATTTCTCTTGCAAAATATGCGAGGAAACTGCGAGGGAAACTGGGTTGCAAGGTTTTGATTTTCTTCGTAATTCCACCGCAAAAGGCGATTTGGAAAGAATTGCAGTGGGTTCTTTCCTCGTAAATTGTCTATTTTCTTGTAGTGTATTATTTTAATGATGTGTTATCTTTTCATGCATGGTAGCAGTAGACCACAAGCCTCCTAGCAACATGCTTAATATTTATAGAACATTCAGACAATTAAAATATTGCTCGAAGCTCTAAGGGATGACAAAAAACTCTTTTTCAGGCAGTCCCCATTTCAAGAACTGTAAGGAATGACTTTAAAGCTAGTATGGTCTTGTGGTTTCGCATTGTTACTTGTTTGTAGGCAGCTATTACACCTAGGGGTGGGCATTCGGGTACCTGTTCGGGTTTGGGTCGGATCCTTTCGGGTTTCGGGTTTTCGGGTTTACACATATAAGACCGGTTCGGGTATTTTAGAATTTCGGGTTGGGTTCGGTTTGGTATATTTCGGGTTCGGGTTGGGTTCGGTTCTTATAAAATATCATGTTTCGGGTAGGGTTCGGTTCGGGTTCGGGTATTTTTATTAATTCTTTTAAAAAACTTGAAAAAATTCTTAGAGAAATCTTAATTTAATTTTAAAATTGAAAATGTTAGTATCTTTTTCATTCATTTAATTCAAATTGTAATATATTTAGATTTATAATTATAATTTTGAATATTTAAGTACCTAAAAGTTTATATATATATAATTATTTTTAAATTATATAATATATTTCGGATATTTCGGGTACCCATTCGGGTTTCGGGTTTTATCCATTCGGGTTCGGGTACCCAATCTTCCATAATGTAAGACCCGTTCGGGTCTTTTGTCGGGTTTGGTTTGGTTCAGTTCCTCTTATTTCGGGTCGGGTTCGATCCGGGTTTCGGGTTTCGGATATTATGCCCACCCCTAATTACACCTATTTAAGTTTTTATATATTTATATGTTTTTCCTTTCACTTTAACTTTTCACCTACTCATTTTAGCATCTAACTCACGATTTACCTTTTTATCTCCTTTTTTAATTTCATACAGTTAATAAGACTTTATTCGTTTGGTGGTTGCTGGCGACTGCAAACAGCGATTGCGACCAATAATTATTCAGCGACCAGTGACTAAAATTTTGAATCGCTAACGATCAGCGACCACGAAACAAACAACACTAGCGATAAAAAAATTAATTAATTAAAATTTATAGCAATAAAATTATATAAAACATAATAATTAAAATAAATATAAAAAATTAAAATATTTATATAGTAGATAAATTTACAAATATTTTTAAAAAATTTAAATTTACAAAATATTATTTTTAATTGTGTATAAATATATTTTTGATAAATAATATATAAATGTAGTAATATTTATTATTTAATTTTCATAAAATTAAATATTTAATTGTAAACAATCAAATATTTTATAATTTAAATTAACATAGTTTTTTTATCAATATTTATAACTTTTTATAATAAATTTAATAAAAAGAAAACTAAAACAAAGAGTCGTTGGTCGTTGAGACTGCGAAACAAACAACCCAGGGACCAGTCGCCAGAACTAACAAACGAACAAAAAACCAAATTTCCGATCGCAGTCGCTGGTCGTAGTCGGCAGCGTCCACATAACGAACAGAGCCTAATATTATTTTACTTTCAACACTTTTTACCAGTGATGGACTGTGTTAGTTGATAAATCTCATCTAAGCTAAGTACATGTTGTACAGTTAACAAGTCTGCCACCTCATCTCGTATGGCCATGTACATAGCGAACACCTCCTCGCATGTAATATATATCGGGGATGATTTTTTCCAACTAGGTCTCATAATCGACTCCGGCCACTAGTAACTTATCTCCACTAAACTCATCTCAATTACATACAATCGCTCATTCACCACCTTCAGGAACTTTTCCAAATTATCACTTCGCATAACGATAACTTCGTAGACAAAGCCATTCATTTCTTCGATGAACTCGAAGTTCCAATCTTCAGTTTTCGTTCAATCTCAGGATCATTTGCACAATTGTTGTCATGATCTTTAATCATGTATACTCATCACACATAAAACATTGGCCCACAAAACATCTTCGGTAACAATATGGAGATTTTCAGATTTTTCTTACGAGCTTGGCCGGTCAATATTGGGGCACAACTAACCAGTTCATTAGCCACCTACCATTAGACTAAAGGCAACATGCACTTAATGAAAAGTTTCATGACAAAAAAGTTATTTGATATTATATATCATATTAGATTTTTGATTTTATAGATCATTTAAGAAAATTGTTTAATATTGGGAGTCATTCAATAACTACATATCACTTGATAATTATGAGTCACTTGGTAACTACAGATCAATTGAAATTGAATAAATATATTTTTATAGTTTTTATAAATAATTAATACTCTAGTTACAAATTTAATTTATGTCAAGTTTTTCTCAGTATGCTAATTAGGTAGATCCAGTTAAAAATTTTGGTATCAAAGGTTTGATCTCTCTCCATCTTATTATATAAAGTACAATTTCTCAAAGTTACTAATTAATAGGATTCATCCACGTTTCAAATCCAACGATCACAAATTTTCCGCATTTATATATATCTACAAAAAAGATAAAATATACTTTATAATATTTATCTTTATTCCGAATACCAACACAAATATTCACTATATAATATTTATCTTTATTCTCAAATTTACTAATTAATAGGATTCGTTCACGTGTCAAATCCAACGATCATAATATTTTTACATTTATGTATAAAAAAGAAGATAATATTTATTTTTAAATATTTATCATTAACAAAAAAAATTATTATGTAAAGTACAGTTTCTCAAAATTACTAATTAATAGGATTCGTGTCAAATCCAATAATCACAATTTTTTTGCATTTATATATATCTATAAAAAACATAAAATCTATTTTAAAATATTTATCTTTAATTAGAATCCCAACACAAATATTCACTATCCTAACAGAAAAAAAGTTATAAATTTATATAAAGCATAATTTCCCAAATAGATTCATTCATATGTCAAATCTAATGATCAAAATATTTCACATTTATATAAAAAAATAGATAAAATTTATTTAAAAAAATATTTATCATTAACAAAAAATATTTATCTTTATTCAGATTCTAAATACAAATATTCACAACCCTAACAGAAAAAGAATTATAAAACAAAAATGAATATAAATATCTTTCTTACTAGTTATAAATTATTATAAGAAATACAACTAATCAATTTACATTAGAAAACAATAAAATTTATTTTAAAATAGTTTTTCTTCCAAGTGCCAAATCTAACAATCAGAAATTTTTCGCATCTATATATATAAAAAGATAAAATTTATTTTAATAGAGTTATCTCTATCAGAAATATTTATCTTTATTCAGAATCTCAACACAAATATTCACAATCCAAACAAAAAAACACTTTAGAAGTAAAAATAATTATAAATATCTATTTTTTACTAATTATCAAAAAATTGTTATTATAAAAAGTAAAATGAATGTTGAATTTACATTAAAAAAAGTTTTATTTTTAAATATTTTTTTCTTCCAAGTGTCAAATCTAACTATTAGAAGTTTTTTACATTTATATATTAAAACAAATCTACTTTAAAATATTTTTTAAAAGTATTTATCTCTATTAAAATATTGATCCTTATTCACCATCCTAAAAATAAAATTAAAAATAAAAATAAGTACAAATATTCATCTCTTACCAATTATAAAATAGAAATGATATTATAAAAATTGTAACTAATCATGAATTTAAATTAAAACAAAGAAGATAAAATCTATTTTTAAGTATTTTGTAAAAAAAATTTATTTCTATCAAAAAATATTTATCTTTATTCATAATCCCAACACAAGAATACATAATCGTAACACAAAAAAAAAAGAATTATAAAATAAAAATAACTATAAATAATAATAATAATAATAAAAGGTCTAGTTTCCTATGCCCACTTTAAAACCAAAATTGTGTAGAGTGCCCCTTGCAAATTTCTTGTGTGGGATGCCCTCTTTTTTATCCGTAAAGACGGTCTTGCCCCTGGAGCTGGATCAAAGCAACGATAGACATATGGTGTAGGACGTCCAAGGTGGACAACAAATATAATAGAAAGATGGATTATGATGACTTTCTCATGAGGATTGAAATTATACAAAATGTATAATGTCATCTTTAATCTTGAAATTATGCCACATGCCACCAATGTGAGAGTTAGTACTTCATTTGATGGAGATCAATTCAGCTTCTAGATATATTTGGCTCATAAGATGTAAGTGTTGATTAAGTAGTGTTGAGTTATGGGCGAAAATATGAAATGTTTTAAGTTGTAGGTTGTTTGTTTTGTTGTGTGGGTAGTTCCTTTTATTGTTTCGTAATATAAGGGTAAATGGTAGTTGTATGGGACGTCTAGTATGGACAATATATGGGATGTATTCATATGTTATGGGGACTCAATCCATATGTTGTCTAGTTTAGACGTCTTACCCCATATGTCCGCCGTTGCTTTGAATCAGCTGCAGGGGCAAGCCTGTCTTTTCACCTGCAAAAAGAGGGTTAAAACAAAAGAAATTTACCTGTAGGCATTTGGCATAATTTCCACCAAAAAGGGGCATCTCACACAATTAATTCATAAAAAATGATGTTATAAAAAATAACATTTAATCACAAATTTTATTATATAAGTATGGTTTCTCAAAGTTACTTGTTAACAGAATTGTTCCACTTGTGAAATCTAACTATTTATATATATTTCAATGTTATATTTTAAAATAAAATAAAAAAACTAAGATATATTTCAATCAATCCTATTATATAAAGTTGAGTTTCAAAAGTTTCTGATTAACGAGATTCTTACACGTGTCAAATCTAACGATCTAAAATTTTGCAGTATTTTATATATTTTAAAATACCTTCTTTATAATCCTAATATATAAAATTGGGTTCCAAAAGTTAATAATTAACGAAATTCTTCCACGTGTCAAATCCAACGATCCAATTTTTTTACATTTTAAAATATAAATTTTAAAATAAAAATAAAATTAGGTAAAGATGGATTAAAATAAAAATAATCCCAAATTCTATTATACAAAGTTGAGTTTCAAAATTTAGTAATCAACAGAATTTTTCCACGTGTCAAACCGACGATCCAGAACTTTGCACCATTTTATATATTTTAGAATATCATTTTTATCATCTTATTAGGTAATGTTGGGTTTTAAAATAAACTCGTGCATCACCCTAGTCCATATCTAGTATTATATAAAGTTGGATCTCAAAGTTACTCCTTAACAAAATTCTTCCACGTGTCAAATCAAATGATCAGGAAATTTTCATATTTATATATTAAAAAAAAGAAGATAATATAGATTTTTAAATACAATTTATCTCTATCAAGAAATATTTATCTTTATTCACAACCTAACATTAAAATATAAAAACAATCACAAATATTTACCTCATATTAAGTATAAAATATAGTTAAAAATATTATATTATAAAAGATTTCTCAAAGTTACTAATTAACAGTATTCTTCCGCATATTCAATCCAAAGATCAGAATATTTTCCGTATTTATATACTAAAAAATAAAATAAAAGTATTTTTAAATGATATTTATCTTTATTCACAATCGTAACACAAAAAAGAATTGTAAAATGAAAATTAGTATAAATATTTATCTCTTACTAATTATAAAACAATAATAAAATCTAATAAAAGATAATTGTTGATATTTAAAATATATATATATAAATATATTAAAAATGAATTAACAAAAAAATCTTATTATATAAAGTGCAGTTTCTCAAAATTATTAATTAACATGATTCTTTTACATATCAAATTCAGCAATCAAAAAAAATTCCGTATTTCTATATTAAAAAATAAAATAAAATTTATATTTATAAGATACTTATATTTATTTACAATCCTAACATAAAATTGAATTTGAAAAAAAAAAATATAGCAACATTATCGTTATGAACTTTTTAATGAGACCTAAAACACATGATTTCATTTCCTTCTGGTCGAACATGAAAAACTTATTATTAGTTTATGGTAGAAAGCCAACACAATATCGATAGATCTACCTTAAATCGCTACTACCATGTGGTTCAATTTCAATTTCAATTAAATTTTTTTTTATGTTATTAATTTTGTCTTCTTCGTTTACATCTAACAAAATCAAAACAAACTAAATAGTTAAAACTAAATGTATTATGATTTTATTTTACTATTAATTATTAATATAATTTTTTACTATTAAATTTAAGTTTTATGGATAAATATCTCCGATCGCAATTTCTTAATTTTATTATATAAATTTTAAACCCGTAAATTTATATATTAACATGATTGTTTTTTATGTCAAATTTAACGATCAAATTTCTTTATGTATTTATATATTTAAAATAGAAAGTAAAATATATTTTAAAATAATTTTTTCCATATTTATAAATAAATATATTTAAAAAAGGAAACAAATTATAAAATATATTTTAAAAAGGAAACAGATTTTAAAATATATTTAAAAATAATTATTTTCTGTATTTATATTTAGAAAAAAGAAACAAGTTATATTTTAAATAAATTATTTAGAATATTTATTTTTATCACCAAATATATTATATCTATTTAGAATTCTAACATAATTTTTTTATAAATTAATAATCTTTATTGTAATTATAGAGGAAAAATAATAACAATATCTAATATTAATATAAATAAAAATAAATTTATATTTAGAATAGTATAATTAAAAGAAGAATTTACATATAAAATTGTAAATATTTTCATAGTCTTCAGAAAAAAATCCTAATCATATTGTATAAAATTCGTTTAAAAAACTAGTAATCAAAATAATTTTTCTAAGTGTCTAATCTAATGATTCAAATTTTGTAGTATTTTTATATATTTTAAAATATCTTTTGTTTAAATATATTTACCAAGAAAATATTTATCTCTATTCACAATCTTATTATATAAAGTTGGATTTCTAAATTTAGTAATCAACGGTATTGTTCCTCGTATCAAATTCAATGATTCAAAATTTTGCAGTATGTTTATACGTATATATAAAGTGTGGTTTCAAAACTTAGTAATCAACAAGATTTATCTACGTGTCAAATTCAATGATTTAAAATTTTACAGTATTTTTCTATATTTTAAAATATATATATTTTTAAAAATGTTTATATTTGTTCCAAAATATATGTCTTTATTCACAATACGAACACAAAAAGAATTATAAAAATTATTTTTAATTATAACTATAAAATCTTATTATATGAAGTCGAGTATCAAAAATTAGTAATCAACGAAATTTTTCCACATGTCAAATTTAAAGGTTCAAAATTAAAAAATTAGTTATCAATGGGATTTTAAAATATTATCTAAAATATAATACATGTATATATATATCTTTTGATAAAAATTAGATTTTAAAAATTAATAATCAATAGGATTCTTAAATATTATTTTAAATATATTACATATATATATATATATCAAAAGTTGTCAAGGGTCCATATCTAGTTATATATAAAAGATTATAAAAAAGCCTTATAGTATAAACTTACACGATCAAATCTTATCAATCAGTTATTAATAAATAAGAAAAATTGTTTTCTACTTTGGAATTATTGAAAATTTATTTATTCTGTACTCCGAGCTAGAATCTTTTTATTGTTATAGTTTATAACATTTTTGAGTAAAATATTATAGCTTGTAGCTTCCTTGTCTAACTAGTAATACAACCAAGTGGTTTTTGGTCTTTTGGTTTAGTGAAATTTTCTAACAAAATGGTTATAAGTTTAAATCTACTTGAGAGAAATCTGTTCTCTTAATAAAAATTAATATCAAATGATTTATACCTCGCCCTAAAAATTGGAAACTTCGAGAAAATATTACGGCCCAGAACTTTTTTTCATAAAAAAAATGGTAAACGAATCATGCACAATGGAAGAGACGATCAGAGATATTTAAGTAATTTTTATGAAGTGTTAAATGAGAATTAGAGCTTAATCACGTAATTCTGGTCCAAAATCATTATATGAAACTTTGAAGATAAATTCGAAATAGATGAACGGTTACTAGCTACATCTGTTGGTGGAAACATATGTATATCTATTATTTACAATCTATGGTTTTGGGAACATTATCTTCACATTGAATGTGCCACATGTTCGATCACAAAGTATCCACATATGCACGAACAGACCGACCATGAGTTATGAGAATGAAGTGGCAATTTAGTGTTAGGCCGTCTTTAGTTCTATACTTCTATTTATTGTGTGCCATAAATGGAAACTGGTCGCTGTTGGTGCGTTGGTGATTCACTTCTCAATCGTGCGCTATATTCGTAAACAAATAAAAAGAAAAATAGTCGGTTTCAAAAAATATCATATTGTTTTGGCAATTTAATTAAAGGAAATATTCATAAAAATATAATATTCTTAAACTAGGAATATACTCATGCAGTCACGCTATAACGTGAGATTTAATTTCTTTTTTTTTTTGAAAAATTAGAAACATTTAGTTTTGTATAATTATTATACTTATTTAATTTTTTTTACACCTATTTAATTTTAAATTTTTATATAAAAAAATCTGAATCCAAACTCGATCTATACCAAATTAAACTCGATCCAAAAAATGAAAATATCCAAATAAGTGTTAAATCAAAAAAATTAAAAAATTGAATTAGATGAACCAAACACGACAAAATACCAAAATTGGGTCCTAAAACTATGTACTCAAAAATTGAATCCATAACCAAACCGAAACCGAATCAAAAATTGAATTTTTTATATAAATTTTACTGCACAGTAAGTAGTAATTTAATGAAATGGTTATTTTTGTTGTTGTTTACGTTTATTATTAAGCCCAAAGGGCAAAAGTTATGGATTATATTGATTGAAATCAACAGAAATATAAGAGACAAATTACAATAGCCGGCAAAAAAATATATATCTCTGGAAACTAAACCTTAAAAGGAAAACAAATTAACAAACTAACTAAGAGAGGTGATAAGTTGAAAATCGCCAACTATAATCTGAAAGAGCCAATAGAAAAACAGACCAACCACAAATTGAATCCTCTTATAGTTAATATAATATACCTCTTAAAAGAAAAGCACGACACAACTAAGCCAACAAGAATGAGATAGAAGACAAACCAAACCCACAAATCTTCTGGAAAACGGTCAGGCCATAAAAGACCGGTTAACACCTAGGTAGAAGACTTGAAAACACCATACATTGATCAAGTTTTGAAAGTAGAGACAAGAACAAACTGAATCTGCACAGAGAGAGCCAAAATCAAAGTAGAACAACTCAAGATCAAACCCGGAAAAATCACTAAAAACCCAATCAAAGAGAGAAACGAGAACAACTAACCAGTAAAACCAAAAGAAAGCAAATAAAGACACAAGCCAAAACTAAAACCACACAAACATAATTGAAATCTAAACTAAAATCTGGCAAGTGTAAAAACACGAGAACCATTATATAAACCTAAATATACCCAAAGCCATAGATCTAACTTCCAAACAAACATAAATAAAACCATATTAGTTCCATGTTCGATCCATGGAGACTATCACCGATGATGTTGGATTTAATGTCACTGTGGATTCACATGTTATTGTTGTTGCTGTTACAATGTCTCGTAATCGTGATACGTGTTTTTAAATGCTATGTTTATCCCAGCTATAATAGAGTCATTTTATATTATAACACTTTTTACTTTCACTATTATATCATATTTTTAATAGCGTTGTATAATTGATATAGTATAATATTTTATGACATAACTACCACGTTGTTTTATACTTTATAGAGGCAATAGTAGTATGTTGTAAAATAGTTTTATATAACGATACTCATGTGTTGTAAAACATTTTAATATGACATTAAGTGTTTGTTATAAAATTAGTTTAAATAGCTATTTAATATTGTTGTAAGCTTTATTATAATGGGTATATGTCTATGCTACGTTGATATATATTTGGTAAGCTCCATTGCACTTGTTTTCTGACCTATATCGAATTCGAAATCTACATATGAACACCACTTTGAGTCCAAAATATATATTGAACATTAAAAAAACTTCATACGTTCAGAATCCAACATTGAATATCCAACATCCAACATCCTAATACCAATATCTAACATGCATCATACTACTTAATATCCGAAAATCAATACTACAAAAGATGTACCTATAAGATCAGTACAATACTACTTTATCTTCTGTCCATGCAATAGTTATACCTATAGCATCCTCTATGTACTCGATTTCTGATGAAGGCCTCCTTTTATCTTGATTACATCTACTCAAACTTTGACCACATTAAGCCCCAATGGAACAAAGTGAAAAACTTGTTCTGGATTGTTTGAAACCCAATGTCTTTCAGCTACTTCCCGCTTCTTTCCACTAATATCCATCAGTTTGCATTTCTGATTTTCCTTTGCTGGTTATTCTAGCCTTTCACACTGCCAATATAACAAGCTATAGTTAGTACAGACAGAAAATGCTAAAAAATTAAAGTATGTAAAAAATGTGTTAATAACATGCTGATCGGAGACCTTTTGACTAGTGATGACTTTAAAACCATTTTAGGTTTCCTCATAGGTATTACTGGAGTTGACTCAGATTATTTTTAAGATGAGGCAGCTTGCATATGTGGAGTTCCAATAGAAGACTTTGGTGTTTCATCTGTAGGTGTCTCAAACACAACACTACTTGCAGGCCATGATACAAAGTCTTGAAGCAATCATCAATCTTACTAATCTCCATTGTTGGCCTTCAAAGAAATGTCTCAAACTGTAGAATAACGTCAACGAAGATCTTTACTGCATTTGGTTCCAGAGGCAGACCATTGACCAATGCGTTTGGCTCCATTGTCTACCAACGCCCTTCAGCAACTATAACATCTTTATCTCCACTCCAATCTGGTAACTTACATTTGTTGATACAATCTGTCGGGCTCTACATTCCATATCCAGAAAATTACATGATTTAGTTCACTACATGTTTATCTTTGGTGTTATGTCCTCTCTGTCAGGCATACCATCTGGATGACTGCAGCTTTTAGCAGGCCATGCAATTACTTCTTCAACAACTTGCTGAATACTGAACATATTAGGTTCAAGTCTCTGAAAGAATGAATCTGGTTTTGTGGCAGTTTCCACTAACACTTTGACATAATTGGGCCCTAGTGGAATGTCATCGAAAAATCTTGAGGTAATGCCTCTGGTAAGTCGTTAAAGCTTTTATCATACCATCCATTATGTGTCTTACGCTTAAATCAAGAAACAATTACTGACAATTTACTGTGAGACACACAACTAGGATATAGAGGTGTCTTAGCATCTACTAGTTTTGCTAGGAATTCATCTTCTAATATGTCTTCACCCTCAGCAATTTCATATTTTTTGTTAACTCTCCATCTAAGCACTTAGCTGCTTGATATAGACCATAAATCTCTGTATTCCTCAAGTTTTTTTGTTCAGGACATTCAACAATAGTGACACACTACCATGATGATACCAGTTCGTACGCATCTTATAAGACTCATCCATCCCTCTTATCACTAAATGATCAACTACAGTACTAGCTGAATGACGGTCTATGTTTCTACAGTCAATGCACGGGCAAACTATAATGACAGTGTCACCTAATTCTGTTCGTAAAAAATCCCACACACCTCTCTCATAAGCAGGATCAAGTCTAGAATGCATCCAATTATAGAAACAAACACATTTTAAAGCATATAATACCCTAGTATAATACTACCAATATATATATATATATACATTATATATAAATATATATTCACATCCATACCTGCAGAGATGAACTCAATCCTTGTCCAGCATTTTATATTATTACCTTTATTAAATGTCATTATACAATACGTAATACACTGAGCACACAAAATATTAAGTATACAATACTTAAAATACTTAATAAACAAATTCATAAGAACATTATACACAAATTTTGAACAACTTAACATATCATACATATTAAAACTGAAGAATGAAACTGATTGTGATTTATTAGCTTAAAACAACTTTACTAATATCAAATTTTAAACCAACTTAACATGAATTAGAAGACTGACAACTAGACAATGTGAGTAAGAATAAAATAAACAAGAGAATGAGAACACAAGCTCAACATGGATTAGGGATTTTTTTCATTTTTATCAACTAGTATGACTGAAGATATCACAGGGCATTAAGTATTTTCATTCACAGTTCAATTATTTTTCATAATGTACTAACAAAAACTTGAAAGTTGGAATCAAACTTTGTAAATAACATAACACATAAGTTATGAAACATTTTACAGAATCAAATTTTATTAAAAATTTTCAATTAACCATGAAACAGTTTTAAACTTTGTAATTAATTTGTTTAAAATAATAAAAGTAGCTTGCAAACTTTAGATCTCTACGAGGAAAGCTATGGACACAAAGATAACTTATCAAATAACAGAACTATGTAAACGTTTACGGTATCAGAATTTTCAATATCATATTTTCTTAAATTATCAAACACACAACTATCAGAAGAGTTTATAGTATCATATTTTCTTAACATTCATTCAATCAATGATATCAAAAACAAGGAAATATGAAAACTTTTCAGAGATTACATCAAACAAACGTCAAACCAATATCATCTAGCTATAAACATTCATAGATCACAATAAGCAAACGTTAGCCAATATCTTCTACTTTTTCATTCAAAGATTACAAACAAACATTTATAGATGAATAAATATACTCAACTAATCAATATGTACATAAAACTTTTCGATCTTTACCTATATCAGCTAATTAAACGATATCAAAATCAAATTGAAGCTATATCAACATGCATGTGTTAGGAAGATAGAAAACTTACAAGAACTGCTTCCATGCTTCCAAGCTTCTTCACTGACCTCACAAATCCTCCTCAAATCAAAGCTTGGTAACCTCACAAAAAATAAAACGAAATCAATTACTCAAATCGTATCCTAGGTAAAAAATTAGTTACAAAATTTACATAATAAGAACCCTAAATCGATTTCATGAGAAAGCTAGGGACAAACCTTGAACTTCGAACTTGATTTGGTCCTCGAAGAATCCTAAATTGATTTGGTCCTCAAAGCAATCCAAAAATTTAAACTAGTAGACGAGAACTCAGAGATTTCTGATATACACTTTTTAATATCAATTAATCAACAAGTGCAAACACGTCAATGCAACTACTTGAGGATCGAATCCACAAGGAACCTAGAACCAACACAATGAGATTATAGGATTCTAAGTTAAGCTAAAGCAATCAAAGAGAATTAAAATAAAGTACAACTACTAATACTCAACCTAAACCAAAACCAAACAAGCATAAACAAAAGACAAACTTAAACTCAAACCAAACAAGCATAAACAAAAGACAAACTTAAACTCAAAAATAAACAAAACGAAGAAAAGTACAGCTATGTACAAGGATACCATGGGATTGCCTCCCAAGTGCGCTTGTTTAAAGTCTCTGGCTTGACTTTCCTTTCACTTTTTTAGAGAGGAGCATGGATTGTCGTTTTATTTCCAGGATCATATTCATCATAGAACCAACCCTCAAACTCTTTCACCCTAATCTCACCAAACTGTATCTTCCATGAATCATATATGATGAATCCTTTGGTGGAGATTACACCAAGATGTTTGCTAGTTGGTTGTGCTTTTGGAGGTTCCCCTTCAACACCATCCTTGTATGTATTTACAATGAGATCCTCTTGTTTCTTCTTAGGCCTTTCAACCCTTATCTCATTCTTGATAATAGGTTGCACGTGCATTTGCTCCTTAGTTGAGAGCTCATTCACAACAAGTAAGCTTTCCCTTGAGCTTTCAATACATTCAACATCCACACTATCCTCACAAGGATTTTCATACCTTAGCTCATGTGGTAGTTTCTCAAGATCCACCTTTGGTGCTTTGGGTTCTTTACAAGGATTATCATCGATTGTATCATTGCCTATTTCGTTGGGCTCCTTACTAACGCTGAAACTTGTCTTCATATCCATGAATTGGGGTTCGTCTTTCACTTCCTCCCAAAAGTCTACCAGCTTCTCAATGTTGTCCCAACTCAAGTACACATGCTCACTCTTCTCAATGACACTCAGCAAGGTGAAACTACCTAGATCTTTGAGCTATTTTGGTGTGGATTGAGTGATTATGGAGTTACATTCATGACTAACCATCACAATACCCTCTTCCATCTTCTTCTTGTTTGTGATCATATCCTTCAAGAGTCTTGAGTATGTGGGGTTATCTTTTACCACATCCATTAATGGAATTGTAACCTTTACATTATCCATGAGTTGTAAGAACTTCTCCCTTTGTTTAGCCAACAATTGCTTCTTGAAGCACCCCAAAAAGGTAACTTAGGGTCATAGGGTAGTGGAATGTAAAACTTTACCTTTTCAACAACTTCACCTTTTTCCTTGACTGATACTTCTTTGCTCACATCTACTGGAACCTCTTCCAAAAGCACAACATCATCACCGACAAAAGACGACACAGTATAGGAATGATATCATGAACTTCAAACAATGCTAATAAGTGCTGAAAGCAACCTTAGTCTAAAGGTTAATCAAACTACGTTGGTTTTGATTCAAGCCGACTAAAGAGTTGCCTAAGGGAGGTGTATGCTCTTACACTCTTTTTCCCTTCGTCTAGTTTTATCCCAACTTGGGTTTTCTAGACAAGGTTTTTAATGAGGTAAGTGGCATACACTCGTCTTCACAACCCCTTAGGTAACATTGCTCAAAAGGATCAAAAGAGAAGCTTCTACATTTGGAGTGGGCCGGTTTTATTTAAGTTTTAGACTAAGTTTAATAAGTTGTTTTATGTTGTATTTGGGGCCCATTAAGACTTCCAATTTCGTGGGCTTTGTAAACCCTAGGTGCCCTCACTCTTTAAATGTCTCTCAAACTCTCTTGATCAATCATCAAACATTTTCTTCTAAGAGTTTTTCTTTGTTTGATCCGAGTGTATTTGTCACTCTCTTGCCCTTCACTCTCGTGTGTCATATCCTGAGTGAGTGTGAGAAGAAGATCAAAAGTCTTCCACAGCTTTTGATAGTTCATATCAATCCTTTCTTTCGTGCACCTCAAGCCTCTTCAACTTCCCAAAGTTTTCTTATCAATGTGCTGCCCAATCTCGTTGTCTAAGTCCTCATGGTTGTTGGATCTATTCGGCTGAGCACTTCCTTAAACCATCAACCTTCCGTTGTTCCTCATTCGCAATTCCCTTGTTTCCCACGTGACTCTTCTAGTGCCATCGTTCAGATCTGGAAGTTGAGGAGTGTGGATCGAACCATCTAAAGTGTCAACCTCTTGATCTCGTTCCTAGGAGGTTATCAACCTAAACATCAAATATCAATCATCTAAACCTATGATCTACCTAACCATCAATCATCCTAAAGACTACTCACACATCACAACACATGAACACAAAATGAAAGACATAATGAAAAGAGAGATAAAGAGAAGAGATTATCCAATTGATTCAAAGGAATGAACAAAAGTTGATCATCCACAAGAGTCTACAAGGTTCTCTCCAAAGCTCTCACTCTCAACATGTTTTTGGTGGTTTAAAAATAAAACAGTGTGTTGAAAATAAAATGAAAGATGTCTTAATAATACCCTAACATTTGGGTTTTAATGTGTAAAAACAAATTTGGGTTAACCCGGGAGAAATCGATTCAAACCAACTTAAGTGGAATACGTGCACTCAGGGTCGGGTCCATGAGGTCGATCTAGCGGTCCTTCAGGTCAGGATAAGGCTCGACATTTTGTACGTCCGCAAGGTTCACGTTCGTGCGTCTGTCAAGTCAGGTTGGCTTGGTCAGGACGGATGGTGACATCTCGTACGTTTGCAAGGTTCACATCTGTGCGTCTATCAGGTCGGGTTGGCTGGGTCGGGACGGATGGTGACGTCCCGTACATCCGTAAGGTTCATGTCCATGTGTCTGTCAGGTCGGGTTGGCTGGGTTGGGACGGATGGCGATGTCTCGTACGTCTTCAAGGTTCACATCCGTGCGTCTGTCAGGTTGGGTGCAGCAGGTTAGGACGTGTCATGCGTCAAGAATGGTCATATGATCCGTGTGTCCCGTCGGGTCCATCAGGTCGAGGTCGAGGCCAATGTCCCATCCTCCCGGGTCCTTTTTTCTTCATTTCTTCATGTTTTGCTCAGCCAACTCTATAGCATGAAAGTGCATCTCATCCCAAAGTCCTCAATGCTTCAAAGTATGTTCCAATTCACTTAAAATGGACTCAAAACCAAAAATATGCGATTTGATCTATCTAGAACTCTAAGATATAAAAGAATGAACCAAAAACTAATCTAAAATGAGGATTAATAAACGACAAATAATATGAAACGATGCAAAATGATAGTGCAAATTAAGCTAATATCTACATATATCAATTTCGCCAACAAATGAATCTCGTTTTGTCAAAATCAATTAAGAAAAAGAGAGAAAATTGATAGATTTTTTCGTTTTCTCTTAGAAAAGAGAGAACATATTTTTTTCTCGAAATTAGATTTGGGTTTTTTTCTAACAAGTATCAGTTTTGTTATAGAGGGAAATTGGCCAAATTTTATTAAAGTTTTACTAAGTATATAATACAATTCCCTCCAAACTGATTTTGGCTTTCTGCTCTGCTATCAATGAGATTAGTGTTTTATTAATGCTATTATATAAATACAAAAATCCTAAAACAAGCTACAATAACACTTGTTAAAAGAACGCTATGATAATATGCTATCAATATGCATTATTTTGGTAGTGAATTATAGTTGTGGCCTTGGTCGTGTTAATGCTACTCGTTATGTACCAACAACTACTACTCCTACCATGATGCCTACATCTAATCAAGTAGCTCAGCTGATAAACCTTCTTCAAAGCCAACACTCGAATCTTTCAACATAACGTGTGTCTGATAAAACTATGATCACTGACGTAATTCTTAATACAGGTGCATCGCACCACATGACATGAAACATATCTTTACTTGGAGATGTTAATCCTATGGCTTTCTCTACAGTCACATTTCCTGATGAGAGACACTCTTGTGCTACACATATTGGCACATGTGCTTTGCAAAATCATTCTCTTGATAATATGTTATATGTCCCAGATTTCAAGTGCACTTTGATCTTAATATCAAAGTTACTAAAGCAACTGGTGGGATTGCTTTATTTACTAATACATTTTGTCTCTTGCATGACTGCTTTATGAGGACTCTAATTGGAGACGGTGAAGAGAAAGAGGGGTATACTACTTCTCGGGTCTAAAAGTTGCTAACTCCAATCATACAATTGTGAAGGTTTCTATGGATGTTCTATGGCATAAAGACTTGAGCATCCTTCCGCTAAAGTTTTGCATTCTTTGAATTTAGTCAATAAGTCTGATGTTGAGTTCGAAACAAGGTCTTGTGATGTTTGTTATCGACCTAAACAAACTTGAAATTTTTTCTTTGAAACTTCTAATAAAGCTTTCGCACCTTTCGATCTAATACATTATGATGTTTGGGGATCCTATAGAACTCTCTCATAGTGTGGTGCAGCCTATGTCTTCACCATTGTTGATGATTATTCGAGAGTTGTATGGGTGTTTTTGATGTTAGAAAAGTGATAAGTCACTCATTTGATATAGAATTTCTGTTCCATGGCAACTCAACAATTTGGAAAATATGTTAAGACAATTCAATCAGATAATGGAACTGAATTCATGGTACTTTCTACGTTTCTTCAACAACAAGGACTTCTCATCAAATGTCTTGTGTTGAAACTCCACAACAAAATAGACGTGTGGAGAGAAAACACAAACATATACGAAATGTAGCACGCTCCTGCCTCTTTCAAGCGAGCCATCTAGTTCTTTTTTGGGGGAGAAAGTGTGCTTACCGCGGCACATCTAATGAATCGGACTCATACACCACTCCTTGATGGCAAGACTTCTTATGAATTGCTACATGGTTCTGCACATACGTATGGTTTGTTGCGTGTATTTGGTCATCTTGCCTATGCCCTCCGCCGCTCAAGAGACAAAGTCAAGTTTGATGAACGCAGCCGCAAGTGTTTGTTCCAATTGGTAAAAAGGCATGGAAGTTGTTTGATCTTGAAAGAGAAGACTTCTTTAATAGTCGGGATGTGGTGTTCACAAAGATTAGTTTCTCGGGTTTACAACTGATATGATACCTCCATATGCATTTTTTTTGGCTCAATATGACATATTTGATGACACTACTTTTGTCAATGTGTTATGTTCTCCCACACCTGCAGTACTTCAACCTCAACCTGAAGTTATTACTCATACTGTACCACCTCCTCCAGTCGAAGCAGTAAAACTTGTTGCACTAGTTACAACTGTTGATGTTCCATTACCTCAAACTCCATCTCACCCTGCTACTGAGGATATCAAACCGCCATCTCCTGGATTGCCAGAATTGCTAGGATGTGGGCAATGCTATAGAAAGTCATCGATGCTTTTGAAATTTTTTGTTACCAACACAGTACATCTCTTGTCACAACCTTCTCTCCCTCTCACTAGCACAATATCGGCCCCCTCTACTACGGCTCCAAGTAAGATAACTTATCCAATATCGGATTATGTCTCTGACACTTCATTTTCTCCTAGCCATAAGGCATTTTTTGCGGCTATTACTAAAGCTAATGACCTTGCAACTTATAAGGAAACTTGTCAGGATCCTATTTGGAATATCTCTATGTCCAATGAACATACACCATTACAGCTCAACAAAACGTGGATCGAAATAACACTTCCGCCAAGAAAGAAAGCTATATGCAACAAGTGTGTTTATCGCGTCAAATATCATTTCGACGGTCGAATAGCTCGATATAAATCTCACTTGGGGGCATTGGGAAATCGCCAAACAGAGGGAGTTAATTACTCTGATACTTTTGCACATGTTGCAAAAAAATCAACAATTTGCTTATTACTTAATGTAGCTGCAACAAAACGTTGGGAAGTACACCAAATGGATGTCCACAACGCATTTCTCCATGGTGACTTAGACAAACAGGTTTACATGAAGTATCATCCTCGTTTTGAGAGTAAAGATCCAACAAAGGTATATCTCTGAAGAAATCGATTTATGGCGCTAAACAAGCCCCTAAATGTTGGTTCTCAAAACTGAGTACAGTGTTGCTAGCATATGATTTTAAGCAAAGCCAAGCAGACATATCACACTTCTCTTTAATCTGTGATGGTATTTTTCTCCATATACTCATCTATGTCGATGACTTCATAGTGGCTGCAAATGATCATTCTACCTTACAAAAGTTGAAGACTACCTTAGCAATTGTTTTCATATGAAAGATTTGGGCAAGTTGAAGTACTTCTTGGGCATTAAAGTTGAACTGCAAATGGATTTTTCTTGTCTCACAGAAAGTATGCTCTAGACATCATCATTGAATCTGGTTTACTTGCTGCCAAACCATTGCTAAATCCGATATAACCTGATCATAAACTTGCTACATCTTCACCTACGCCACTCGCAAATCCTTAGTCATATAGGAGACTTGTTGGTTGCCTCATTTACTTTACCTTCACTCGACCAGAACTTTCCTACACGGTACATATTTTGTCTCAGTTTATGCAATCACCACTTAAGGCTCATTGGAATGTTGCTCTTCGAATAATCCGGCATCTAAAGGGAACACATGCACAAGGTATAATGTTACGCTCGGACTCATATTTTCATCTTACAACATACTGTGATGTAGATTATAGTGTTTGTAAATTAGGGAACACATGCACATAGAGGTCACCCAATGCATACGTCATTCTCCTTGGCAATTCTCTGGTGTCTTGAAAGACCAAGAAGCAAGAAACAGTGTCCATGTTGTCAGCCGAAGCAGAATATCGGTCGATGACATATGCTTGAAAGAGTTGAAATGGCTCAAAGAACTTCTATCTACTTTTGGCGTCGATCATGATAAGCCGACGACTCTTTACTATGACAGCAAATCAGCAAAGCATATTGCTGTCAATCCGATCATCCATGAGCACACCAAGCATATAGAATGGTACTATCATTTTGTCAGAGATGCTGTTACAACAAAGCTCATCAAAACCGAGCATTTGTCAACACATGAGTAACCCACAGACTTTTTTACAAAGGCTTTGTATTTACCACAATTTACTTATTTGCTATTCAAGTTGGGAATTTGAAACATTTCACTGCCGCCAACTAAAAAAGGAGTATTGAAATATCTAATTAAAAAATATTCTATATTCTATTTTTCTTGGGTTTTAGGTTAACTTATTATGCACATATAAATACTTGTAGAAAACGTTTTCACAAACCTCTTTATTTTGAGTTAAAAATTGGTTAATGTGGTTTCTAGATATTGAGCCACTATGATAGTTCATTATAAATCCAATGAGAATATCACATCACGAAATTGGTATAGCTAATCTTATCTAAAAATAAAAATGCCAAATCGAGAGAAGCTATCCTACAGATGTGGCTTACATAAGTCCACAATCCATCATATCTTAATACAATTATTTTGTTTGGTTTGTTTTCATTTGGTTGAATTGAATTGAAAGAAGAGATAATTTGACACAGAAAGCTCAAACCCGCCGCAAATGCAACATGACTTTGAGCAATGTCTGAAGTCTTTTGGATTCTTATGCGGTGTCGTTTTAGGGATTCATTTTGTCTTTTCAATCTTTTGTGATGAAATCATCACCAACTTCATTTGCTTCCTTTTTAGATTTTCACCTTTAATTATTTTACTTTTTGACTTTTTAACTTGTCAAAGTAAATCACGGACTTTATCTCAGTCAGAATCTACCACACCACAATTTTTGTGTACTCTATTAGAAACTCAAACATAAAGTCTAAATAGTAACACTGAATGTTAAATCTAGTAGAATTTTTTTTTTTGCAGAATTTAGCGAAATTAATAAATAATGATATTGTATCTAACAAAATATAGCGAAACTTTTAAAAAAATTAAAATGATTTTAAAAAAATTACTAAAAAGGTATATATAAAATTAAATCACCATAATATTTACAAATAAAATAATTCAGTTGTATTCCATACCATTCCATCCATTTCACAATTACCATTTAGTACCATAATTATCAGTAAATTGTCTCAAAAAGGTCTTTTACATCAAAATTTCGTAGCAAATTAAGATGAGAACGTTCATTTGAATTTTTTTGAAATGGGCTCTTGTTGATTACAAATTTACAATCATTTGGCTTATTTAGAGATGTCACACGACCAATTTGTGGAATCAAGCACAAAACCATCACCAAATTGTATTAAGGATAAGATGTTGGTAATTCCGAATTGGACCGCATTTAGCAATACTTATTTAACCTACTACGTACTTGACTTTTAAAAACTATACAAGAAAAAATATGCGCGTTATACATGAAAACTTTGACAACTTCTTCGATTGATGTGTAAGAGTATATTCTAGAACATATATAGGCTTGTTCAATGAAGTATATGTAAAGCATGAATATAATTTCTAATTTGATGAAGTGTAAATGGTCAATCCATGAGGATTATGACTGTTGCGGATATATATCCAGTCTTTTTAAGAACATCTGTATATATATCTATATTTATTTTTTATTTTTTCTGTCAATATTGGGCCACAACTGGCCGGTCCATTAGCCAAATTCCTACATAATATAGGTGGTGGGACTCGATCCCTGATTGTGCAAGTGCGCATGTCTTAGTGGACTTACCGCCTGCCATTAGACCAAAAGCCACTTGCATATATCTATATTTATATTCGTCATATCTGTTATTTTAATACTCATATATATATATATCTAAAAATACAGATATCTAGAATACGGATATCCGTGAAAACAACAGGATATCTGCGATATTCGTATTTGTATCCGTATTTAAATTTTTTTAAAAATAAATTTTATTTTTCTTAAAAACATAAAAAATATATTTATATCTTTCAAAAAATAAAATAAATAATATTGGAAAAGAATAAATAAAAATAATCAAAAGAAAATATATAATATTTTTGGTATTAAAAATTTAAAAAATACAAAAAATATTAAACAGATATTCAGATCCAATATCTATATTATCCGTATCTATATTTATATTCGTCAAATATCAAAATTTACTATCCGTATCCGATGGATACATATATTTAATCCCACTCCTAATGAAAGATGTGATTGCAAGGGGAAAAAGTATAGTATACCACAACAAATCAACTTGTTAAAAAACAAAGGAGAAAATCTTTATTTGTTTAATCATTTCCTCAAAAAGACAAAGTAATGAGAAAAAATCAGAAGAGGGCAAAAAGAGAGGATCCAATTGAAAATCGGATTAGATTTTTACTAAATCAAGAAGTTTGTTTAGTCAAAATAATCACAAAAAGAAAAATTGGGATCCTTCTTTTCACCACAATAATTTACACATCGAAAGATCCTATCTTTTATTGTTCATGGACGATAGATTCGAATCCTACTTTCTCACGATTGTCACGAGCTTTTCGTTTTCTTCTACCTCTTTCTCGTAGAGCCTCCTCCTCTTCCTTCTGTGTTCTCTTCGTCGCTGCCTTCAACCCCAGCGAATTCGGTATTCGTCACTCAATAAAGAAAAAGGTTCCATTTTTTTCTCTCGCTGCAATTGTGTTGTTCTCCTTTGCATTTCGTTATTTCGGTTAGTGTTTGATTCTAACAATGCTGATTTGATAAATGCCCCGAATTTGTTTTTAAGGTCGAGTTCGTGTGGTGATTATAGAGTTTGTGATAGAAGAAGAGTGGTTAATTATTTGATGTTGTGCAGGAAATTAGAGAATGGCTGGTTCGTCGGCGAAAAGATTTCCGCTTTATGCTAAGGATTATGAGCTGTTTGAAGAGGTAGGTGAAGGTGTTAGTGCCACAGTGTATAAAGCTCGGTGCATTGCTCTCAATGAGATTGTGGCTATTAAGATTTTGGATCTCGAAAAATGCAGGAACGATTTGGTTTGTATCTGCCATCTTTGACTTGTTATATAACCTTAACAAGGTTACTCTACATTTGTCTGAGCTATATTAGCTTGTTTATGCAGGAATCAATACGCAAAGAAGTTCACATTATGAACTTAATTGATCATCCGAATTTATTAAAAGCGCATTGTTCATTTATTGAGCGTAGCACATTGTGGATTGTGATGCCTTATATGTCGGGTGGTTCTTACTTTCACCTAATGAAATTGGTTTATCCAGAAGGTCTTGAGCAACCTATTATTGCTACTTTGTTGAGGGAAGTTCTCAAAGCTCTTGTTTATCTTCATCAACAAGGACACATCCATAGAGATGTTAAGGTACTTTAATTCTAAACATTCACTATTCAACGAATCTCCTTATGAGAAACTTTCCTATTCTTTCTCCATTTTCATCAAGATCATTAGCTCGTCGTTTACATGCTTCCTTTTAGGCCGGGAACATATTGATTCATTCAAAAGGCACAGTTAAACTTGGTGACTTTGGAGTTTCAGCATGCATGTTTGATAGTGGGGACAGGATGCGTGCAAGAAATACATTCGTTGGAACTCCTTGCTGGTACGTGCGTTGTTCTCTACAACAAGGTTTTTATGTTTCAATGTTTTTTTTTGTTATTGGTTGGTTGTTAATGCCAATGAAATCTTATGGCTCGACAGGATGGCACCTGGGGTTATGCAGCAAGTAAACGGATATGATTTCAAGTATGTCTACGCTATTTCTAGTCTATCTACATAGCAATCAGAATCGAGTAGCTTAGGTTATTAATTTATTAGTTTTCCATTTGGCAAATTAGAGCAGACATATGGTCATTTGGCATAACTGCCCTGGAGCTCGCTCATGGCCATGCCCCATTTTCCAAGTATCCACCAATGAAGGTTATTCCTTAACCTATAAAATGCACGTTCATCATGCACTTCCGAGATCTCTTTATCCCATTCGCTGTTTTGTTCATTGTGATTAATTAACTGTTTATTGCAGTCCTATTCTATTTTTTAATCGAAAATGGTTTCTAAATTCTCAACTATTTCAGGTGCTATTAATGACCTTACAAAATGCCCCTCCTCGTCTTGACTATGACAGAGATAAGAAATTCTCAAAGATAAGTGGGATTAAATAATACACAACATATAAAAGTAGATTCCATTTATTTTTCTTAGTAAGGAACTGTCTCCTATTCGCAGTCATTTAGAGAGTTAATCGCAGCCTGCTTAGTTAAAGATCCAAAAAAGCGTCCAACCTCAGCAAAACTTCTGAAACACCATTTCTTCAAACATGCAAGGTCTAAAGATTATTTGTCCCGTAAGATTCTTCATGGTGTCACATCACTTGGTGAACGTTTTCGAAAGTTGAAGGTTAGTTAGAGAAATTTCCTTGCATTTTGGAACTTTAAAGTTTTATTACTTACCTTAAATATATTAGTATGCATGGTTTAAGCTCTGTTATTTCCTTTATGTTGGCTTACAGGAGGAAGAGGTTGAGTTATTTAGAGGCATAAATGGTGACAAAGAACAGTTATCTCAGGTATAACTCGATCTCTTACCCATTTTGGTACTAAGCCATAATCAATTATCTGTTTGCTCTACCTAATTTAGAACCCTATGTTGCTTTCCTACAGCATGAATATATGCGAGGAATTAGTGCTTGGAATTTTGATCTCGAAGACTTGAGAAGACAAGCATCACTTGTAAGTAAGGTCATTTCTTAAGAGTATATGTAAAAAGCTAGTGTTTTCTGTACTCGCTCAATGCTTCAGTGATCTGCTATCAGATTTCGAATGATGAAATGGGAAATTCAGAGATTTTGGAACTGAGCGAAAATGAGGATGTAGGGCACGATTTACCAAAGGAAAACCCAGTGGTAAAACGATCAAAGACTATGACTGTGGAAAGTTTAGGAATGGCAAGTATCTTTTTTCTTATGAAGTCATATCTATGCGTGCCTATCTTGTATTCCAGCTAAAGTCTCTTCATATCCTGGTCCAACTTACAGGATACGATGAGTGAGAGTAACAGTCAAATTAGTAACCCTTCTGATGAAAGCATTGCATGTTGTTCGAGCGCAGAAGCTGCAGGGAAGCTCTTCCTGAAACAACAAGACCCACATCAACTAGAACCAATGGCTGATACAAATCAAATGAGACAAGGAGGAAATGAGATGGTAAGTTTAGATTGCCTTGAATAAAATGTCATGGAGTTCTTGAGATTGTGTAACCTTATCGTAATGGTTCTCAGGTTCTCAGATTTGAAAACAATGTGCCGCGTCAGGAGAAACAAAAAAATGACTACACATTTAGTCATGTGAACCGTGCATCTTGCACAGCAGCGGAAATCGTCCCACTGTTACAGAGTCTCCTGGTTCAGAATGAAATTCAGAGGGTGTGCTGTATTTCAAACGTTTCTTGTCTATACACTTAGCTAAATGGTTATTCTGAGAGTTCACATTATATTTGTTTTCTTGGCAGGCGAAAGTAATTAGACTAATTAGATTTCTTGACCGAACTGCGGGTAATGTCTCTCTCTCTCTCGCTCTCTCGCTCTCTCCTCTTGACTCAGATTCTGTTTCATCTTACAACTAATAAGTTTGATAAATGACCTTGTCATAATTTGTACAGAAATTGGAAATCCAATCCCAAAAACCGAAGGAGTGCAGGTATGTAATTTCGTCATGTATCTTATATAGTACTTAGAAAGGCAGAACTAATAGCATGCAAACCTCACAGATATGTGCATCAAGGGAGAAATATCTGCAATCTCAAGTTAACTTTTTGGAGCAAAGGTAATTCAATAACTTACTTCAATATTTTTGACCGGAGTAAAATTGAGATGAAGTTGAGATAAGGTGTTTTGATGAGTTTTCAGCGTTGAGAAGCTTGTAGAGGAAGTGCAGAGAAGAAAAGAAATTAATAATCAGGTAAAAGGGTAAAACCAAGTAAGTATAGTGCACTTCAGAGAAGAGATGATGTAATATCGATAACTTAAATGTTTATTCATTTGCAGCTAGAACAGCAGATCAGTCTTCTGAGGAACAGCAACACCAATTCTTAAGCTTAGCCACCTCTTTCGTCTCTTCAGAGGAGCAAGATGATTTTTTTGTGTAGTCAATCATTTAATATATATCATTATTGACCAGATTCTCTCTCTCTCTTTTAGTTAAATTCATATCTACTAACCAAATAAAACAATAGGAGTGACAAAAGCCATGCAATGTGCATGGGGCAATTTACCAACTATCTTTGTATTGTATTTGTATCACTAACATAAATATAGTTGATAATTTCTATACAACAAACTAACGCAAAGAAAAAAGTCTATTAGTTGGTGATTTCAGTCCAACAATATATCTATATAACTATGTATGAATTTGTTTCTTATGCATCATCAGCTGCTGCTTCACTTTGCCTTTTTTTTTCTCTGCCAAGAAAACAGAACTGGGTCAATACACATCTCTCTTCTTTCCATTTCATAAACCTATTAAGGTATACTTGATCTTCCCAAGAAAAGTATAGGCCTTGCTCCATAAGCAAAACATTTACTAGTTCGATATTGACGTATGATAATGTGTAATACTGGCTCATCTCATTATGATTTTTTTTTGATAAAGGTTAATTATATTAATGGAATTAAAGAGTGCTTTACAAATTTTTAGCCTAACAACATCCCACAAAAAAAACTAAACTGATAAGTTAGCTAATCGAATTAGAAGAGCAAAAGCTAGAAATAAGCAACATTAAGCATACATGAACCACTGTGAGAGGAGATCCTTTCCTTTAGTGGTGAGTCTGATAGCAAGTAGTGCGTCTCGAATTGATCTATCAATCTTGCGGAAAAACCCTGGCGGATCATATGCCGGGTTATCATGGAGCCGATCGTTGCGTTCCCTCAAGATGAGGTAAATTACCGCGTGGGAAGCCAGCTTCTTCAAGGTTGAGGAGAGTCTCGGTGTATGTCCAATAAGCCAAGCCATAAGGGAATGCCACATTGTGAAGAGAGCAGGGGGTTGACCAAGGCGAAGTAGCAACTTCGTCCAGACTGTAACAGAGTAATCGCAGTGGAGGAAGAGGTGTTCTCTAGTTTCGGAGTGTAGACCGCTGAGAAGACAATTCGGAGAGATGTTAATTCCCCAAGAGGTCATGTGGAACTTGGTCGGGAGTCTATCCAATGTGGCAGTCCAGATAGTAAAGGCGTGGCGCAGAATAGCTTTAGAAAACCAGATTGCTCTATACCAGTAGACGCGGTTCTCGCGAGGCCTTAAGTGGTTCCAGGTTACCTTTGTGCTGAATATGTGCCTACGTTTGTCCTTTGGGCCCCAAAGGAAGGTGTAAGGGTCTTGTGTAGCGTTAGGCGGTTCTGTTGCTAGCAGAGTTTGGCGCAAGGTGGCCAGTGTGTGAGATCGGGTGCGCACAGAAGGGAGAATCCATCGTCCATTTGAAGTAGCTTGACTGACCGTTGCGTCAATAGGGATCCCTGTTAAAAGCGGACCTTGTGACCCAATGGCTTGAATAAGGGGACCAAGAACCGACCAATCATCGTGCCAAAAGGACCCAGGACAACACCAATTAGGGGCCTCGCCATTTGTCAGAGGTAGAGAATAGAATTCCACAACCATGAAATGTTCGGTGAAGGCGATACCGACCATAGGCATTTCTGTTTCATCACATGTTCCTTAATCCAAGCAACCCAAAGAGACCCACTGTTAGAGAAGAAGAGCCAAATGAGTTTAAGAACTAGTACCTTGTTCCAGATTTGCAAATTCCGGAGGCCTAGGCCACCTTCTTGTTTAGGCAAACAAACTGCTTTCTAGGAAACTTTAGCCGAGTGTTTCCTATGAACATTTCCGGACCATAAGAAGGCGGAGCATAGGGATTCGATTTGACGGATGCATCCTTTGGGAAGAATAAAGGCCGACGCCCAAAAATTGACCGTGCTATAGATAACCGCATAAATAAGTTGCAATCTGCCGGCAAAGGAGAGGTGCTTTACATACCAAGTAGTAAAGCGATTGGTGATCTGATCGATAAGCGGAGAGTAATCAGAATATCTGAGCCGACGATGGAGCAAAGGAAGCCTAAGTAGCGCACCGGAAGAGTACCCGTTTGGAAACCCAAGGCCATAGACTCATGTAAGATTGAATCGAATACACCTGAGAGGTAAAGAGTTGATTTCTCCTTGTTCATAATGAAACCAGAGAGGTCCTCAAACTCCTTTAATACCGCTGCAATTTGCTGAAGAGAGTTTCGGGAGCCATCATAGAAAATCATCAAGTCATCAGCAAAAGCTAAGTGGGAGATCCGAGGAGAGAGACCAAGAGGGTGGTAGCCAATTAGACCCTGAGAGAACTTTTCTTTAAGCAAGGAGAACATAATTTCCATGGCAATAACAAAAAGAGTCGGTGACAGTGGGTCACCTTGTCTAAGCCCACTCGAGCCCTTAAAGAAGCCACACAACGAACCATTGACATTAACTGAAAATGAAGTCGTAGAGATAAGGTGAGCAATCCTATCTACCGTGGAAGAGGGGAGGTTCAAGGCATGAGGGAGTGTGACTATAAAATCCCATTTAACACAGTCGAAAGCTTTCCTTAAATCAACTTTGAGCATTCCCCTACTAGATATGCCTGCTCTTGAGGACTTTTGAGAGAGCTCAGTTGTAAGAAGAACATTTTCTACCAGGAGTCGACCGTTTATGAAAGCGGACTGGTTATTGGAAACCATAGAGGGGAGCAAATCTTGAAGTCTCCTAGCAATGAGCTTAGAAATAACCTTGTAGATAACATTACAACACGAGATTGGCCTAACATCTCCCAATCGCTCAGTCCCAATCTTCTTAGGGATGAGCAAGATGGCAGTGGAGTTAATATGCTTCAGAATCTTTCTGGTAGTAAAAAACTCAATGATGGCTTCCGAGGTGTCATAGCCAAGAAGTTCCCAAGTAGCACGAAAAAACTCACCAGTTAGACCGTCAGGATCTGGAGTTTTCCGAGCTGGGAGAGCCTAGATTTCCCGCTTGATATGAGAGTGAAGGATCGGGGCAGAGAGACTAGGTTGGTGGCTCTGATCACAGGAAAAGGACACGAGTTCATTGATTTTGTTTTTCTGCGAACCTGATAAAGGGGGGGGGGGCGTAACCACCCAAAAGATTTTTGTAGAACTCAACGTAGAGGCCCTCGATGTCCACTGATGAAACTATTCTCTGGCCCAAGTCATTGATCAAGTAGTGTATTTGATTATTGGCTTGCCTAGCAGAAACCGCTTGGTGAAAGAGACGAGAATTGTAGTCCCCGTGTTCCATCCATCTAACTCGTGATCTCTGGAGCAAGAATTTCTCTTCAGCATTGACCAATTCCAGCCAACGATCCTGAGAAGCTTTCAGTTCCTGAGCCAGAGAGACACACTGATCAGCCAAAAAGTGCGCTTGAAGCTGGGAGAGACGCGCAAACGCCCCCTTTACTCTGATCTGTAAACCTGAGAATTTTTCCTTGTTTAAGTCTTGAATGACTCTTTTTAATCCTTTTAGCTTGCGAGTGAGGGAGTATTGAGCGGTTCCAATAACATGGGTGTCAACCCAATAGTGCGCTATCCTAGGTAGAAATTCACTGTGCTCCATAAGGAAGTGAGAGATCATGAACCTGCGGTTACCCTTCCGATAGAGGCCAAAGGAAACAGCAGAAGGGCAGTGATCAGAGAAAGTGTGGCTCTCAAAATGCGCGTTTGACAGCGGAAAAGCGTGAAGCCAGTCCTCATTAATTAACACTCTGTCAATCTTAGTGGCAATAGGGTTAGACTCTTGATTATTCCACCAAGTAAAGAAATTACCTCTAAGCGTGAGGTCCTGAAGTTCGGCATAGGCAAGGCATTCACGGAACTCGTGCATACCTCTACGGATCCTAGTTCCACCATAAGAGTGATCGGAGGGATTTAGAGTCTGATTGAAGTCTCCCAAAAGAAGCCAAGGCTTGGACCGAATGATTGGATCATCAACCAACGCATTAATCTCTGTCCAAAGATTATGTCGGCCAAGACGACAATTCACCCCATAAATGAAGGAAACAGCAGTTTTCACAGTGGTGTATGGGAGGGAGACTATATAAGTGATCATCTGACTAGATTTGGAGTGTAACGAGAGCAGAACCATAGATTGCCAAACCACCCAAATGCGCCCAAGAGGAGAAAACTTGTAGTTTGCCATAGAAGACCAACCAGGAAAAGTAGAACTTACAATAGGAAGAGCTTTATGTTGCTTAACTCTAGTTTCAATAATGCTACCAAAATATGGCGTGGTCTACCGTAGCCATTCCTTGAAAAGACGTCGTTTTAATCTATTATTGAACCCCGAAGGTTCCAACAAAAAAAGTCGATGGACATGATCAAGTGGATGGTTTGGAAGAGCCTTTTCCTGAGAGACCCTTCGAGAGACGATGCTTCTTCTTGTCTATAAGCTTTAGGACTTGATCCATTTCCAGCGCGTTATCATCTTCTTTCGATGGATATTCCGAAGAAGAGGATTCCTCTAGGGAAGATGGTTCCGAAGATGAAGAAGGAGGAGCAGGTTTTTTTGACCTTTTTCTCGCTTTTGCGTTAATTTTGGGTGAGGTGAGGTTGGCTTTTGTCGGAGGAGCAGAGGTTGCAGGGGGAATAGCAAGATCCACAACTAGGTCACAGACTGGAGCTGGGGTAATCTGGTGCTCGGAGGGAGCGGAATCATGTCCTTGGGGCTTGGATCAAGGGGCTTTCCGTGAAGTCTTAGTCCTGGTCCTGGACCTGAAAGATCTTTTTCTGAGGAAGAGTGAGTAGGTTTACGGGTGCATGATTCAGTTGGGTGCGTTGTGGAAACACAAATTGTGCACGTGATTGGAGCGGATGGACATCGTTGAATGGTGTGGCCAATTTGTGCGCAATTGTCGCATGTAGGAGGTAGCCAAGGGCTGGAAACCTCAATGCGTCGTTTCTCGCCGTTCTTGCATTCCAAATAGATAGTTTCCGGTAATGGTTTGGTGATGTCGACCAATGTGAATACTTTGGCAACATCCATGTCCGTGAGGACTGCTGTTGAGAGGTGAAGCCGGAGTGGCTGACCAATGATGGCCGCAAGGTGTTCAAAGGCTTCTTTGGAATAAAAAGCTACAGGAACTCCTCTGAACTCAATCCATACAGAGCCTCCTTTAGTTCAGGCATCGTCGGGGAACAGCCCGGTTCCCAAGGAGCAACAAACATAGACTGACCTTCGATGAGCCACGCCCGCTGCTCTTAGACTCTTTTACGAGTAAGAGGGCAAGGGATCTTGATAAGAATGGTTTTGGGACCTTGACGTGAGATGGTAATATCTCTACGGTGGCGACTCCATATCCCGTTAAGGATAACGAAAAGAGCACCTTTAGGAGGCAAGTTTCCATGGAATTGGCCAATAATGAAATCCTTCCATTGGTGCTTGTTACGGGTAATGACAGAGTTAGGAATCTTCACACACATTTCACCCGATTCCATAGCGTAAGGGGAGCCCTTGCTTGACATGGAGCAAGAGTCTTTGAAGAGATCTGTCCACGAGGGACCAAGCGGGGAAGGGCAATCAACAAGGAGAGCATTAACCGCAGAGGAAGAGGAGGAGAGAGATTCCGGAGGAGGCTGAGCAACCGGATTCTCCGGAGAGGCGAGAAGAGCCTCCGAGCGGTTAATAGAAGCAAACGCAGGAGGTGAGAGGTGGCCCGAGAGAGCGGCGGCGGAGTAACAGGTACATCGATCTGGACCGGCACTGCTTCTGGCTTTGACAGAGAAGACGGTGGTAGGGGAGACTGAGCGGCCGAGGAAGACGAAGCCGCCGACACAGAGACCAAGGCACGAGGCGATTTCTTTGGTTTTTTGGGCTTGTCTTTGTTGTTGGTCATGGAGCAGGAAGGTTCGAGGTGGCGAAGCCAAGGAAGAGAAGAGGACGGAGATGACGGAGAGCCGATCCCAAGAGAGGCGGCGGCAAAACTGAGGAGGAAGAAGCTCGCGAATCGCCTTTTTAGGTTTTCACTTTTTTTTCATGTCCCTTCCTTATCTCATTATGATTTTTTTGTTAAAAGGAGGATTATTACTATCATCTTGAAAAGAAGATGATCTCCAACAAGTTCCCTTATCGTCCTAACTAGCTGCTCTCTCCTCACCTTCCCTTCCTACACACAATTATTTGGTAAAAATCACCAAAGAGAGATCACTCATGGATTTTGGATTGAATCTGAAATTGTTCCATACCCTGAAACTATCATAAGTTGTCAAAATCATGTTCATTCTTGGAGCGTCCAGTGACTTTTAAAGAATTGACATAACAACAGAGAAGCTAACACATGGAGGCCTTGCTCTTTCACTAAGACCTCAAGAAAACGAACACAATATGTAAAATAATCTCATCTTCTAACCATGAATACAAAAAAAAAAAAATCATAAATAGGATCAGAATGTTGAATAAGTTTGTATGAATATATTACCTCTACGGCGAGAAAGCCTGAAACTGACGATATGAGTTGGAAGGATGCATGAATTCATGGTAGAGCTCCAAATCACATACTTTCTCGCGTTCTGAATATCATCAACACCAGAATCAAACTGAGTTAAGCTTGGTGACGATTGTTTTGAACCAGAGATTATTTTTTCAGGTTTTCCAAGGATTAAACGGCATAAGAAAAGATGCCTTATCCCTTCTTCGACACTTTCACCAATTGCAACCCTGAAGCAATTTCACTGTTACATCAAAAATCATATTCACACAAATCTGATTTTTCCCAACACAATATCTAAATTAAGCAATATCTTCAGATATTCATCAACTAGATCCATAGAAATCTGGGGAACTTACACAGTGTGAGAGCATCGATGATTGAAAAGATGGATTCCAACTCCGTACGCTCCAGATTCATTCTCGAATTTTTTGATCTCGCGATTGCTAAATCCATACGAAACAATACTGTTAATCTCATCCTTGGTACCGGAATACCATCCGAACTTCGTGTTTGCGTTTCCTCCATTCTTTCTCGCTATAGCTTCCGTGAAAACCTTAAACACCGCGAATTTAGCCTTCGTCGTGATATTCTCAAAGGAATTTTTGCGCACCGCGACGATCGTTGTTTCACTGGCGAATGAACCCATTCCGGAGAGAAAACAGTTCCTAATTACGTCGTACTCAAGACAGCCTTCGTGGAGAAGAATTGTGGAACCTCCGGAAAAGTTACCGACGACGAGACGAGGAGGTAGTTCAGAAGAATCAGCGTTATCAGAAAGAGGATCAAAGATTTCGCCATTATCTAAATTTGTGACTGAGTCTTGATCCTGGATCTCGACTTGCGCAGTCATTGTTATTCAAAAAGAGAGAGAGAAGCTTTTTTGATGAAAGAAAATTGTTTCAATGGCGGTTTAAGAATTACTACGTACAGTTATAGCCTTAATAGGTGAGAAAACGAGGGAGAGAGATTGGCAGTGTAGTGTTGCGACTGCGATCCGACTAGTAAGTCATAAGGATCAAGGAAATGATCCAAAGTTGGATGACCGGATACATTGTCGGAAGTAAATAACTCGTAATGGGGAGAGTTTAAATTGGTCACGAAAGAGGCGAGAAGACTTAGAAAGTGATTGGGAAAGCTTTAGGACCAAGTGATAAAAATCGACATGCTTGAGTTTTGTCATGATCCAGCATGAAGACTGGAAGCTTACAAGGTGCGTAAGTGGTAAGTAAGCTTGTACCATTTAATCATTACCAATAACACGTGGCACAGTTAAGGAAAACTTAATCACCGAGGAGCTTGTGTGTTTCAACTCCTTGTGTGTTTAGTTTACCTTGTTGCTTAACCCGCCTATAAATAGAAGATGGAGCCTTTGAGTTTTGAAAGAGAAAATCAAGTATTTGTTGCTAAGTGTTACAAAAAACCTTTAATAAAAACCTTTACCAAAAATTTAAGAGTTAATACTTAAGAGAAAGAGCAATTCACAACTTCTCACCGATCAAAGTAAGGAAGCTATCGAGGTGAGTTTGTGTTAGGTCTGCTTAAGGGAAAGTGCTTGTGTGTCCATGATTGCATGATGAATTAGTCTAAGGACTATACCGTGATTTTATGTTGCGTGATAAATTGTTAAGTTATGGCCGAATCTTGATAGAAAGGTCTTGCGTGAATTACATGTTAATAATTGTGGGATTGAGAATTATTGTGGTAGTTGCATGCAATGAGTGATGGTTAAGGTGCTATAGTCCATATCATGAATGTGAAATTGCACCTAGTAAACTGATAAAAGTTGAATAAACTCGTTAAATGTGATTACGGGTACATTGATAAAGTAAAATGATCATAAAATGGTAATGATGGGAATTGAAAGTAAATAGAAGACACGTGAATTGGTATGTGTCATATAGTATATGAGTAAAGGGTGTAAGAATGATGTGTGTATGCCTGATGACTTGTTCATGAGTGCATGAATAATTGCTATTAATTGTTAGTATACGCACATGATTGAGATTGTTTGTGGATTGTGGGTTGAGAAAGTGGCTTTGTACCAAGTGAGGGTACGTGAAGCATGTGTTGTGGCTTTGTACCGGGTAAGGGTATGTGAAGCGTGTGATTGTGAATATGGCTGTGTACCTGAAGGTACATGAAGCGTCGGGTGAACCGTACTGTGTGTACGTGGTACATAGCGGACCAGCAAAGCGGGTACTGTAATATATTGTGTCGTGACTGGCCCGCCATATTGATGAGTGGTAATGGAACGTGATGATTGTTGCGTGCATTTCTTGCTAACATTGCCTAGTGTGGTTCCCAAACTCGCTGAGCAAGTGTTTGCTCACGTCTCACTTCCCTTTTGCAGGAGACCATAGAAAGAACTCCTAGGCCGCGAAGGAAAGCTTAGGAGAGCCGGTGTAAACAAATACAGTATATAAAGATATTTTAAACTCGGCCGAGGATTTGGATTTGTCTTTGTAAACGCTTTTGAAATAATACAAGTGTTTTCATATAAAATGGGTTCGTATGTGCTTAACCTTGGTCCGGGACAAACTAACGGACTAGTGTCTCGGGTTGCAAAGCCTTGAGACATTAGGACGGGATGTGTGTTCGAACTTAGGTCAAGGACCAAATGTGTTTTGGATCTTTTGGCTTATCGGTTTGGATGCGCGTCAATGTGGTGTCTCCGGTCTAGAACGGATCAGGGGTATTACAGGCAGTGTGCTTGTAAAGCAGAAGCGTGGACAACAAGTATCTAGAAACGCTAGCAATATTCTTCAAATCAAAGAAAATTTGACTTTTTAAATCATGTGATTATGGTTTATGGGTTATGGCTAAGCAAAGACAAATTCCTTGTCCTTTAAATGTAGTCCATTTTACTAAAAACTTCTTTTTTATTGGAATGAGAATGTGCACTAAAATTTAAGCATTTATTTGATTAGAATACATGCGAACACACACAAAAAACGAATCTAAACCTAATATAAGCATGTTCGTAGTCCATACGACAAAAAAAATATGCGTGTTTTTCGATGGAAAAGAAAAAGGAAAAATGAAATATGCATGTACAATACATATTTTAATGTCGGTTACATCATATTATTAACCTTCTTTTTGGGAGAAAATTAGAAAAATGGCTAATAAGACATACTCAAAACTAAACCTTTTCTTAATTGTTTCTTAACTTAAATTTATATTATTTTAAAATACATGTTTATCTTTCTTATGACCGTAAAATATTTCAAAATAATATTTCTTCATGATAGTTTTTAGTTTGTTTATAAATTTCTCTCTAATTCACCTTTATGAAAACTTCTCTTCACAATAGTGCACATGTATAAAATTAACCTTCTTTTTGGGAGAAAATTAGAAAAATGGCTAAGAAGACGTACTCAAAACTTTTCTTAATTGTTTCTTAACTTAAACTTATATTATTTTAAAATACATGTTTATCTTTCTTATGACCGTAAAATATTTCAAAATAATATTTCTTCATAATAGTTTTTAGTTTGTTTATAAATTTCTCTCTAATTCACCTTTATGAAAACTTCTCTTCACAATAGTGCACATGTATAAAATTAAACATTAAAAATCTTAGAATTGTTTTTCTAGATCCTAAGCTTATTTAGGCTCGACACCTCTTTAATTGTTCCAAGATAATTCCTAAGCGTGTTTGTGTGAACTTGATTAAATCTTAAATAATCTAAAATGTAATGTAAATGTATCTAGAATCCTAAATGCATTATTTATTGCATAATCTTTATTAAATATCACCTGATATAAAAAAACTATACTAAATATCATATCCTAATCTAATTTAGAATGCATCTTATATTTTGATTTCCACATCATGTAATCCATAATCGATCGTTTACATAATCGAAAATATGTCTTCTATGTTAGATTTTACACTATGTAATATAGACTAATTTTCTATATAATCTAGAATACATATTCTACGTATAATCTAAAATACATCTTCTACGTATAATCTAAAATACGTTTTCTACGTAATTTTAAAAATGTAATTTAGAATACACTTTTTACGTAATCTAGAATACGCCTTTAACGTAGTCTAGAATACACCTTCTATGTAGTCTAAAATAAACATTCTATGTAGTCTAGACTACGCCTTTTCCATAGTCTAGAATACACCTTAAATGTAGTCTAGAATACACCGTCTACCTAATCTAGATTACCCCTTTTACCTAATGTAAAATATGTTTTCTACCTAATTTAGAACACATCTTCTACCTAATTTAGAACACATCTTCTACCTAATCTAGAATGCGTCTTCTACCTAATCTAGAACACATCTTCTACCTAATCTAGAATGCGTCTTCTACCTAATCTAGAACACATCTCCAACATAATCTAAAATGCGTCTTCTACCTAATCTAGAATGCATCTTCAACCTAATCTAGAATACATTTTCTACCTAATATATAATACGTCTTCTATCTAATCTATTGAATAAATCTTGTAACATAATATATTATATCTTTTATGTTAGATTATATACTATATAATGGAGTATCAAATCTATCTTTAAAGTTGGATTTTATATTATATAATATATAATACATGTTTCATATTGTATTTTACATTATGTAATCTAAAATACGTATTCTACCAAGTTTACATACATTTTTTACCTAATGCAGAATACCTCCTTTATCTAAACTAAAAAATGTCTTCTACCTAGTCTTGTAATTTTAAATATATATATATATATATATATATATATAATTGATAAATTTCACTTATTCGTTTCACTATTCAATATCGCTTTTTAATCATTTATTTGTTGGGACTCATTAATTCTTGACTCGAATTCCATGAATTAATGTTATATGGTTCTCATATTTGCATTCCGTTTTCAAATCTAGATTATATTCATATAAAAAAATACTTTATTCATTAAAATTCACAACAACCAAAAAGGTGTTGTTTTCAAAACTATCAAAAGGTTTAGTTTTCAAATTGATACGTGTTTTTATCCCTTTTTTCTAATTTTCCCTTTTGGTTTTTGTCAACATCACTGTGTAAGCAAGTGTACGAATCCTCTTTTGTATATATATTTTTTCTTATAAAAAGTGGATGGGAAAAGTTATTTGTCGATTAAAAGAGAACTTGTGAAATTGAATGTTAAGAGCATGACAACCATAGCAATTCACACGGACAGCTACACCATAACGCACCTTTGAGGCATCAAGAACCTCAATACAAGATCGAAAGACTTTGCAACAGCAATAACCTGAGTTATAAGCAGTTGTAATAAAAGTTTATATTATCTTGAATATAATTTTTTTTTGGTTTTAATGTTAATATTATGTACTAAAAACGAATTGTTTACATCATTACAACAGAATTGTAAACCTGTAAACAACACCTGCTTTAAAAAGAGAATAAACTAAAATATTGTGCAAGCAAAGACAAACCATTAGAGTTCGTTGCCGGGAAGGAGATGAGTCTCGATTTGATATGACGGTCCATCATGGAGATGATAACTTCAAGAGGCAAAAAGATGGAAGTAAATATTCGAGCATTCCTCTCCTTCCAAATGGAGTAGAGTATGATCTGAAGAAGTAGTCGCATAACCGGTAGCGGTAACGATTGGTGTTGATCCTCAAGTAGAGTAAGAGCCTCGCCGAGTAAGGTTGGATATGACGCCATAACCTAGCCCGTGAAAGCTGACCAGATCCAGAGAAACTATGAACAGTTAAAGAACATGTGAGGGTGTGTTTCTAGTTGTTGTTGGCAAAGAATACAAGTAGTAAGAGAAAACCTACAACTTTTTTGTTTTATATAACTTTTTAACTACTTTACAATGTATTACAACGATAGCTTATATAGAAAAGCAATGAAACCCTAGACTACTCCTTCAATACAGCTGGCACTCTTATCCTTGCAGTATAGGGATTAGAGAGGCTCAAATTTTTTCTGCAGAAGGAAGCCGTTGCAGATGCTTTTGCAGGGACCTTTAATGTCTGCAATGTTGGCTAAATGTTGTACAATTTTGTCATGAGGTGAGCTTTGTGAAATGGGTTTCGTGATGGGCTTATGTGTTGCTGCTGAGCCCATTTCATGCTTAAGATTATCTTCCTCTGTTTTTGCTCTTATGTTAGCCCCGTTCAAACTGGAGGTGGGAGAATTCCCAACACCAAGTTTGTCCTTGAGATGAACAAACGCAGTCCTGGGAAGAGATTTGGTAAATATGTCTGCAATTTGTTTTTCTGCAGGAACATGGATTGTTTCAATGAACCCCAAGACCACTCTTTCTCTTATGTAATGCCAGTCCAATTCGAAGTGTTTGGTTTTGGAGTGCAGTGATGGATTAGTAGTGAGGTACACAACTGATAAATTGTCACAATGAAGCCGAGCTGGACCGGAATGTGGTATTTTTAAGTCACGAAGCAGAGAAGAGAGCCAAGTTAACTCAGCTGCAGCTCTGTATTCCGCTTCAGTAGAAGAGCGTGAGACAGTGGGTTGGCGTTTTGCACTCCAAGACACTAAAGTGGAGCCAAGGAATGTATAGAAGCCAGTGGTTGATCTTCTGGTTTCTTTACACCCAGCCCAATCACTATCGCTGAAAGCAGTGACAGAAAATGTGCTGGATTTTGAAAGATGTAAGCCATATGAAGTTGTGCCTCGAACATACCTCAAGATACGTTTAAGAAGAGCCCAATCAGATAGAGTTGGAGCATGCATTCTCTGACATATAAAGTTGACAGCAAATTGCAGATCAGGGCGAGTGAGAGTTAAGTATTGCAGCTTTCCAGCTAGGCTTCGAAAAGTAGTTGGTTCTGGAAACAATTCAGCACCATTTGGAGTGCGATCAAGCTGTAGTGGTAATGTTGTAGGCATAGACTTACATGAGTCCATACCTGCTTGAATCAGAATCTCCTCGGCATATTTTTGTTGGTTTAAAAACATGCCATTATCATGTTGTTCCACTTGGATTCCAAGAAAATAATGGAGACAACCGAGATCTTTCATGGAGAGTTTTGAGCTGAGAGCTTGAGTGAGATGCGTGAACAGAGCAGTATTACTTCCTGTCAATATTATGTCATCAACATAGAGCAATAAAATGAGAGTTTCACCATGATGAAAGTAAACAAACAATGAAGGATCGGCTGTACTGCAGATGAATCCATATTCAATAAGAAATATGCTGAACTTATCAAACCATGCTCGGGGAGTTTGTTTAAGCCCATAAATTACTTTGTCAAGTTTGCACACATACAATGGGTAGCATGAGTCTTCAAAGCTTGCAGGTTGAGTCATGTATATATCTTCATGAAGATCACCATGAAGGAAAGCACATTTGACATCAAGCTGAGTTACAACCCAATTTTTAGCTGTGGCAAGTCCAAGCACTGTTCTAATTGTTGCGGTTCTCACCACCGGACTGAAGGTTTCCAAATAGTCAATACCTTCTTCTTGATGATATCCCTTGGCAACTAATCTAGCTTTGAATTTTTCTATTATTCCATCAGCCTTAAGCTTGATTCGAAAACCCCATTTGCAGCCAAGTATATGCATATCGGGAGTAGCTGGAACAAGATGCCAAGTGGAGTTTAATTTCTGATTAGCAATTTCCTCAGCCATTGTTGTGTTCCAGCGAGGATCTTTTAGTGCAGATTTAACAGTTTTTGGCTCTGTTTTGCGACTGGTGAGTGTGAGTAAAGCATATTTGGGATTTGGTTTCCAGATTCCAGACTTTGATCTTGTTGCCATTGGATGAACATTTGTTGTTGCTTGTAATACAGGTTCTGCATTAAGTTGTTCTTCGATGTTGTTATCTTCTAGATGTTCAACATTAATCTTAGAATTCTCTTGATGCACTATATTCTCAGTGTGAGGTACTTGTTCCTCTAAATTCTCCATCTCTGATGGTAAATCAGCAGCAATAATAATTAAATCAGCTGGTTCTTGTTTAGTGTGCTCATTAGGTGTTGTCAAAATTGTTGCAGGTTCAGGAAATGGAGATAGCAAAGTAGTTGGAGTTGATAATGGACAACCCGAGTTCACATTTTCTGTTTCCTGTGAAGCCATTTGCCAAGCTCGTAAAAGAGCAGTAGTGTAATGAGGCTAAAGATGTTTGTATCTTTCAGCAAATGGGAATTGGGTTTCATCAAAAATAACATGACGACTGATGTATACCTTGCCAGTTGGTGGATAAAGACATCGGTAGCCTTTATAAGATGCATTATAACCAAGAAAAACACATTGTAGTGATCGTGGTTCGAGCTTATGAGCTGCATAAGGACGGAGACACGGATAGCAGCGCTACCAAATACTCGTAAAGCTGTATATATTGGTTTTTCATGATTCAATGTTTCATGAGGAATTTCAAAATTTCGAGCAGTAGAAGGAAGCAAATTAGTGATGTAATTGGTTGTGTAGAAAGCTTCGACCCAGTATTTGAGAGATACATGGTTGTGGAAGAGCATGGCCAGACTTAGTTCCACCAAATGTCTATGTTTTCTCTCTGCAACACCATTTTGAGCTGGTGTATAAGGACATGAGATCCTTTGTTTTATACCACAGTTTGTTAAATGTGATGTAAACTGATTACTGATAAACTCTCCTCATCCATCACTTTGAAAGGCTTTAATCTTCTTGTTAAATTGGTTTTCAACTTATCTTTGAAACATTAAGAAGACACCATAGAAATCTGATTTTAACCGAAGTGGGAAGAACCAACTGAACCTTGAAAAATCATCCACAAAAACCACATAGTATTTGAATCCTTGTACAGAAGAAATGGGAGAAGGACCCAAAAGATCACAATGGATTCTAGCTAATGGTTCATATGTGACAGAACCTGATAAAGAAAAAGGTAAACTTAACCTCTTCCCCATCTGACAAGGACCACAAATGGAGGATATGCTGCTCTTATTTATGGATATAGCCTTGTTGTTGTGCAAATGTTGAAGAATCTGTTGATTTGCATGACCCAAGCGGTGGTGCCAAATATGATCGTTGGTAGTTTGTTGTCGAGATGAATAGAAGGCCTTGAAATCTTGATTCTCCAGCACATACAACCCATCACGTTTTGGTCCCTTGGTGAGAACTTTCTTTGTTTCTAGATCCAGAACATACACCTTATGAGCATCAAAGAAAACACCGCAAGGATAATCCTCACAAAGCTTAGATACAGATAACAAGGACTTCTGGATAGATGGGCAAACCAGAATGTCATTAAGAGGTAAACTACATGTAGAAACAGAGAGATTAGTGGATCCAATGTGAGTTATAGGTAGAAAATTACCATCTGCCACCATCAAGTTTTCATTGCCATGGTATGGAGTTGTGTTGGTGAGTTTTTCAGAGGAGGCAATAATGTGAGAAGTTGCTCCAGAGTCTGGAAACCATTCACTTCCTGAGCTATCGGAGACTTGAAGAGCAGCTAGAGCTTGAGGAAGTTCCTCACTTTGATAATTATTATCAAATCTGTTCCAGCACTTTATGGCAGTATGAGCAGTTTTACCACATATTTGACAAGTAGGTCGAGGTTTATTGTTCTGTGGTTGCTGAGAGGAAACCTGTTGAGGAAAACCTCTACCACGAGAAGAATAACCTCCTATGCCTCTGTAATTGCTGTGATTTGAGTATGATCCACGACCTCTGTATCCTGAGCTGTAAAAACACTGATTTTCTGGTTCTTCTTTGTAGCTCTGGAAAGCCATATGAGGAGAAATCTGAGGTGCTTCTTCATAGGTTTGTAGCCTTGAATCAAAGCCACTGACTTCAGATATCACATCATTGAAAGAAAGACTTGGGCTTTTTGACAGGGAGTATTGAATGACTGCACACATAGGATCATATTCTCGTCCAAGGCCAGTGAGAAAATTAAAGATCTTCATTGATTCATCAACTGGTTCGCCAATGGAGCTAAGCTGATCACACACTACGCGAAACTCTCTGCAATAATTAGTAAAGGTTTTACCTTTCTTAGTCATCATTTGGAGTTTCCTTCTTAGCTCAAAAACACGTGATAGGGAGCTCTTGTTGAAGTTGTCAGCTACCGAGGACCAGATTTCGTGAGAGGTAGTGAAACCAACTACATAACCGAGAACTTCTTCAGAGAGAGTACCGAAGATCCAGAAACGTATTAGTTGATCTGTGCATTCCCAGGCTTCATATTTCGGGTTTGGAACCTCAAGCGTGGTATCACCTTGACGAACAGAGATTGTGGCTAGTGGTTTGGTTTCTCTCCCAGTCACGAAACCCACGAGCTTTTGACTTGAAAGAAGAGACTCGATTTGTGGCTTCCATAACAGATAGTTTTGATCTGTTAACTTGATTGTAACTGAGCTTGTGATATGAACATGACTGGGAAAAGGATAAGGATCCGAAACTATCTCCATTTTACCTATTAAGGTTAGAGAAGCTCTGATACCATGAAAACAAAAGAGAAAACCTGCAACTTTTTTGTTTTATATAACTTTTTTAACTACTTTACAATGTATTACAACGATACCTTATATAGAAAAGCAATGAAACCCTAGACTACTCCTTCAATACAGCTGGCACTCTTATCCTTGCAGTATAGGGATTGGAGAGGCTCAAATTTGTTCTGCAGAAGGAAGCCGTTGCAGATGCTTTTGCAGGGACCTTTAATGTCTGCAATGTTGGCTAAATGTTGTACAATTTTGTCATGAGGTGAGCTTTGTGAAATGGGTTTCGTGATGGGCTTATGTGTTGCTGATGAGCCCATTTCATGCTTAAGATTATCTTCCTCTGTTTTTGCTCTTATGTTGTTAGGAACAACCAGTCCCCAAGTTTGTAATTGATCCATTGTAGGCAATCAAGATTGAACAACTAACCACAAAATGAAAGAGTGTCTAGGGATATGTTCCTTAAACCATACTGCTTTCGTCCAAGATAGCACCGGAGATGGAGTTTGTAGTTGCTTCCATGTTAAACGAGTCGAGAATTTGTTTTTGAATACCCCTGGTGATTGCTTCTATTGGTATTCGTCTTCACCTGCTGAAAGGTCCGGAGCTGTAGATGTGAGAATAATTTGCAGTGATTCTGATGGATCAGATCTCGGAGAAGGGAGAAACCATTCCCTGTAACGAACTGCACCCAAAACCTTCACGTTGTCTGGTAAACAGAGTTGTCGTGGGCCTATTGGGCCTAAAAGATCAATTAACGGTCCAATTTCCAGCCAGTTATCATACCAAAAATCAGCTTGAGTTCCATTTTTCAATTCACATTTACGAAACATTTTCAAGATTGCTTTCATCTTGAGCCAGCTTTTTATTGTGTAAGAGAGGGTTGGTGAGTCTCTATGTTGCCGGAAGCCATGTCTCCTAAACACTTGTGCCTTCAACCACACAATCCATAAAGATCCGACATTGGCAAAGGGGTTTCAGATTTGCTCGAGTCTAAATATGACATCAAAATCCTCTAGTAATTGAATATCCAAGCTTCATTCACGGAAGGTCGACACACATCTTTCCAAGACACCCTAACCGCACTAGAAGAGGTGATCTTGTTTTTCCATTGGAAAGCAAAGCATAAGGAGTTGACTTTCCTATAAAAAGCTTTTAGAAAATAGAAAACTTGGCTCCAAAAATTAACCATCCCGTAAATGACTGAAAATATCAATCTAATCCTTCCAGCAAAAGAAAGTGAGATAGTGGTCCAAGAATGAAGCTTACTCGTTATCCGCTCTAAGAAAGGGAGAATAGTACTCATAGTTGGTTTTCTCTAGTTGAGAGGCATTCCTCGATATCTTGTTGGCAAGCTTCCCAACGTGACATTGATTAAGGCACTTTGTTCATTTGCATATTCTGTTGTGTACCCACTGAAAAGCAATTTCGACTTGTTTGTATTCATTCTCAACCCTGTTTCAGCTTTTAAACTCATCCAACACAATCAAGATTCCTCTCAAGAATTCTGGAGAGCAATTATAGAATATAAGAGATCATCTATAAACAAGAGGTGTGTCAACGAAGGAGATGTGGCTGGCAAAGACCATCAGCTACCGCTTTATAGAGTTTTTTTGGAGAGAACCTCCATAACCATGATGAAGAGATATGAGGATATGGGGTTTCCTTGCCGCAATCCTTTCTTCCCTTTAAAAAATCTAGCCAATTCACCATTAATTGAAGCGAGAATCTGCCCGTTGAAATGCATTGGAAGATCCAAGACATGAAAATTAAGGAAAAGTTTTTGAGCCTCTAGAATTCTGTCAATAAAATCCCAGCATATGGTGTCAAAAGCCTTCCTTAAATCGACCTTGAAAGTACATGATTTTGAGGCAGACCTTTTCCCATAAAGGCGTAACAACTTAGATGCTAGAAGCACATTTTCCCCTAGACTTTGACCTTTTAAGAAGGCAACCTGGTTGGAAGAAATAATGACTATCTTTGACATCACTTTGTATGTGAAATTGCAACAACTAATTGGTCCAAAATCTGTTAGCCGGCTTTCCTCTGGAATTTTTGGAACCAAAGTTAAATTTGTGGTGTTAAAATCTTTTAACAGCAACCCATTTCAAAAGAATTTAGCAACTGCACACAAAAAAAGCCCTACAATAGCCGGTGTAGGCCTGTAAAACTCGGCAGGATATCCATTTGCGCATGGGCTCTTACCAAGAGACATTTTAAAGACAGTGGATGATATCTTCTCCTCTGAAACAGATGCAACCAGACTCTCTAAGTGTGGTGCTGAGCAGCAGAAAGGGGAAAGCAATTGCAGAGTTGAGAGTGTACACAGAGAGGTAGTCAATTTGGTAGTACCTAGAAACTCCTCAAAGTAACCTACATCGTGTGCTTTGATTTGAGAAAGTAAAGTGACCTTTTCACCAGAATCAGTTCTTAAGAAATAAATGTGATTCATTACAACTCGTTAAACTACACTTTTATGAAAGAAAGGTAACTTTTTTTTTCCCGAAGGTGGAGCCATTGAACTGTGGATTTCTCTTTGAAGAACTTCTCCTCTGCTTTGACAAGAGTCATCCATTTCTCTCTTCATTCATGCTCTGATTGGGTTGCGATAGCTATCGAACGAGTTAGCATTTTATTTTGAAGTTTCCCCAAAACTTTAGACTACTCTTTTACGCTAGCTGATATACCACTATAGTATTAGAATATAAGATATTCTTGTTACAGATTGTTAATAGTTTGAAAAGGTCTTCCGATCACTTTGGGATACCCTGTTTGTATGTAACAGTCTTCACTATATATCTCAATGAATATGCAACTCTCTGATCATCAGAGACTTTCATCCTCAATAACTTTCATGGTATCAGAGCACAAGTCAAGACTAGTGGCGAATGGAAAATCTCAAGAGCAAGGCATCGACTTTAAGGAGACTTTCAGTCCAGTTGTGAAACCTGCCACAATTAGAGCGGTGCTGAACTTTGTAGTCGAGAGGAGCTGGACAGTGACACAATTAGATGTCCAAAACGCCTTCCTTCATGGCAATTTGGAAGAGACGGTTTACATGCATCAACCACCAGGCTTCGTTGACAGTGATCATCCAGACTACGTGTGCTTATTGAACAAGGCGATATATGGCCTAAAGCAGGCACCAAGAGCGTTGAATGCTAGATTCACAAGATATGTCAAAACAATGGGCTTCAAGCAAAGCAATTGTGATACTTCTCTGTTCGTGTACAAACAAGGAAACGACATGGCTTACTTGTTGCTCTACGTCGACGACATCGTTCTCACATCGTCATCACCTAAGCTTCAGCAACCATAATTAACAAGTTAAAGTGTGAGTTTCCAATGACAGATTCAGGCACGTTAAGCTATTTCTTTGGAATTGTAGTGGAACAAAATGAATCAGGTCTATTTCTGCATCAATCAAAATACATAGAGGATATTGTTCAACATGTTGGAATAAATGACTGAAAATCCATTGCCACTCCAGTCGACATGAGTTCCAAAGTGCTGCAGAACATGGTCTAAAAGTTGATGATCCAACGCTGTATAGAAGCCTAGCCGGTGCGTTGCAATATCTAACTTTTACTCGTCCAGACATTAGCTATGCTATGCAACAGGTCTGTTTATTTATGCATGATCCACGAGCCAGTCACTTACATGCTCTTCGAAGAATTATTCAGAATATCAAAGGCACAACAACACAAGGCCTGCAGATCACAAAGTCACCTTCTATTAGATTAACTGCTTATTCTGATGCAGATTGGGATTGTTGTCCCTCCACATGAAAATCAAATTCTGGCTACTGTGTTTACCTTGGCGGTGACATCATTTCTTGGTCTTTAAAACGGCAACCAACTGTGTCCGGATCGAGTGCAGAGGCCGAATACAAAGCAGTAGCAAACTCAGTGTCTGAAACATGTTGGCTGCGTAATTTATTGCTTGACCTGCATTGTCCAATCACCAAAGCAACATTAGTCTTCTGTGATAACATTAGTGCTGTTTATCTCTCCAACAATCCAGTCAAGCATCAACGAACGAAGCATATAGAGATTGATATACATTTGTACGTGAGAAAGTAGCAAAAGGAGAGGTACGAGTGCTTCATGTTCCTGCAACTCATCAGTATGCAGACATTTTTACAAAAGGATTACCAACACAACTCTTCAATCAGTTTAAAACTAGTCTCGGCGTTATTCATAGACCAACGATTCTACTGCGGGGGAGTATTAGAATATAAGATTTTCTTGTTACAGTTTGTTAATAGTTTGAAAAGGTCTTCTGATTACTTTGGGATTACCCTGTTTGTATGTAACAGTCTTCACTATATATCTCAATGAATATACAACTCTCTGATCATCAGAGACTTTCATCCTCAATAACTTTCATATAGTGTCTCTTACTCAGTTGTCAGAGAACCGCGGAGAACTGGTTTCAAGAGCTGTAAAGATCATACTAATTTTAACTGATATGTTCCTGTGATGAGTTCTGGCTGCCAAGCTTCACGAACTTCATCCAGGAAGGTTGGGTGATCAGAGATGTGGTCAAAGTACTTGAAAGACTTACATGGGGCTCTTGTTAAGGTAGACATATGCAGTAGGATATGTGTATAATCAGACTGAATTGGTTCCAACAACTCACAATATGAATCCAGAAATGAAGTTTCCCAATGGTCATTAAAGAGAGTATGGTCGATCTTCTTGGCAATGGGGTTGTTACGTTGATTGTTTCACCAATAAAAAGCAAGATGGAGCTTCAAAAAAGTTTGCATCTTGTAGTGCAAGAGTAGCTTTAGCTACACATGTGTCATCAATGCCCCAAGAACGATAAGAAGAGTGGTGAGAACCCTTTAATATTTGGTTGAAACCTCCAACAACAACTCAAAGAAAACGAGATAACGGAGTGGTAGCATAGTGCTCAACAAGTTTAGTCCATAATGGGAGACTCCGATCATGCAATTTATGGTCATATACAAAAGAAACAGTGATGTTTACGTTCATTGTAGGCATGTAGGATCCACAAGTCACTAGCTGTGATGACATAAAATAAGGAGTAACGGTTATACTAGGATATGAAACTATATATATACGAGTCGTGTCGTTATGCTCAAAATTTCCAAAATGTCTCCAACCCCTCGGGAGAGCAGCAGCAATACGACGTCAATTGGTGGATTATACATGAGTTTCCACAAATGCACCAAAAAGTGTCATGTGGGAAGAAATCTAAGACTTCCTCATCCTTTGTCTTCGTTGACTATTCAGCCTGCGCATACTCCACCCTTCTTGCGACCACCTTTCTTGCTCTTCTTGCTTGATACGAAGAAGAAAGGATTGCCAGAGTCTTCATTACTCATAATAGGAGATGAAAAAGTATTCGTAGGATCATTTGAGTTGTTCACAGACGTAGGAGAAAGATCTGTAGGGGACTGGAAGCTTATCTGGTAGTTCTTCCTCGCGTTGAGCAGATTGCTGAATCAGAGAGGATGACTCGCAATTAGCATAAATAAGAGGAAGAGTGAAGGTGAATTCTTTGACAACCGCTTCATTTGGAATCTTCGAAGGTGATGGTTGTCTACTCTTTGATCGCCCAGCTCGAGATCTAGATCAAGACTTAGCCTTTGCAGGTCTTGAGCTTTGGTGTGGAGGGGACTTTTTCTTCTTTCGATCATAAACCAGAGTTGGCTTCTTTAGAAAATGAATATAATTATGTCGAAACTCTGCATTTTGAACACCTGGGAGGTAGGCAAGGGTAACTGATATCTATCACAAACTCTCGACAATCAGGATATCAAGAGAAAATCTGCTTAGGTAGATTATGAAGATGCTTGTAGCTGATCAATGAGTCACATGCAAAGCACATGGAGCAGATTAAAGAAGAACATGTGAGGAGCACGTGTAGCTTGGAGCGGAAGATATCTCAAAAAGGTTCAAATTGAAGATATGACTTATCAATAGTTGAAGATAGGACTTATCAAGAGTGAAGATAAGGCCTTATCAAGAGAAAGATTTGGTTGTTAGGATAAGATTCAGTGGTTACATGATGAGTGTTTTGTGCAACAAATCATCGAGCCCTTAAGCTACAAAAGGGATCTCAATTGTAAACCTAGTCTTGAAGAACTTAGAGCATAAGTTTTAGAGAGATAGTTAATTGATTCGAGTTTAGGTTATCCCTTGGAAATAGTTTTAGGTTGGTAGGTTGAGTAATCTAATTCCAACAAGTGTTTGTCTTTTGAACAAAAGAAATCAGTTTTATTAAACGTATTTTTAGTATTTTATTTAGTCTATTGCGAATTAACATTTTCAATTGGTATAAGAGCAGTTCGCCACATAACGTTTGTTAAGTGTTTATAGGTGTTAGATCCTGAGGACAAAAATGGACAATTCGCAGCAACAACTCATTATTGTTGCCAAATCGCTGAAGCTGGATCCAAACAACTACGATCATTGGAAGGTTCAAATGGAACAACAGATTCAGGGTATTGATGCTGATGCTTGGTTGGCAGTTGAAGAAGGATGGGAACAACCGACTGTTAAGGATGCTAGTGGAGAATTTGTTCCCAAACCCTGAAAATAGTGGACTGCTGAAGAAAAGGTAGAAACTAAATGGAACATAAGAGCTCTCTCATCTATTTTTAATTCCCTTCACATCAATCAATTCAAGAGAGTTCAAGGATGCAAAAGTTCAAAAGATGCATGGGATATCCTTCAAGTTGTCTTTGAGGGTACCAGCAGTGTGGAAAGAACTCGATTGGATATCTTGGCATCTAAATTCGAGAATCTGACTATAGGAGAGGATGAATGCGTTGAAGAATTTAGCAGCAAGTTGTCTTCCTTAGCTCACGAGGCGCTGATTTTGGGAAAAACTTACAAGGATAAAAAGCTTGTCAAAAAGTTCTTAAGATGTCTTCCATCCAAATTCCATGGTCATCGCTCAGCTTTGGATGTAACTCTAAATTCAGATACGATGAAATTTGATCAAGTGGTCGGTAAGATGCAAGCCTATGAGTTACAAATGAATCCAAAACTCTGAACAAGCAAAGGAAAGAGCATAGCACTGGTGACTAAAAAACGAATCAAAGGAGTGAGTCAACTAATGATTTGGAAGAAAAAGTTGGATTGATTGTGAAAAGATTCTTTTGAAAGGCAGAAAGAGGTCAACGAAAGGAATATCAAGCATCTGCTAGACCAATAACTGAGAAGGATAATCACAAAACTGACAAGGAGTGTCTTGAATGTCAAGGGTATGACCCTTCAATGCTGAATGTCCTTCTGCAAAGAAGAAGATGGCTCTACAGTGTTATGAATGTAAGGGATATAGTCACACTAAGAATGAATGTCTCTCTAGAATGAGTGGGAAATGAGCTATTGCATCATTAAGTGAGAGTGACATAGACAATGATGCCGATGATAACATTCTAAATCACTATGTAGCTCATATGGGAATAGTTGTATTGAATGCTGATGATTTCGGCGACGATCTAAATCAAGAAGAGATGCCCAATCTTGAAGAACCGACTGCTAATCATACACAAGACTTTGTCAATCAGCAAGTGGATGATGATGCTGGATTTAGAATCCGATGATGAATTGAACATGACACCAGAAGCTCAAATGAGTATATTGGTTACATCTTTAGTAGAAACTCGAGATGAGAACAAGCGTCTAAAGACGGAAAAGGAATTGGTAATCGTGACAGCCAAGAATGCTGAACTTGAGAATAGGATGAGTGAACAGATGAAACAGATCAAGATGTTGTCCAAAGAAACAAAGGATTTAGAATATGTGCTAATATTAAGTAGAAGAGAGAACGTCAATCAAGGTCTTGGATATTGAGGAAAAAAGTCAAATGAGATGAAATTTGTCAAAGCTTTTAATAGTCAGGACAATTCTGGAAAATCAAAAAATTCTCAGCAGAAGTTTGAACATGAAACATACTATCAAAGAACTGATCTAGGTTGGGAAATTCAAAGTTCATATAGTCGTGCAACTAATCGGGGAAACTATGTTGAGTGCTGGTATTGTGGTAAAGAGGGTCATATGAAGTATCAGTGCTACAAACTTCAGTCACGTGTTTAAAAAATCTGGAGACAACATAAGTTCACTTTCAATGGCAAAAATAAAATTAGGTCTATGTCACATGAATTTTCGAACCATGACAAACCTGTCGGGCAAAGAAATCATTAGAGGATGGTTCGTTAGTGGACCGTGTAGTCGTGCAGCTAATCGGGGAAACTATGTTGAGTGTAGGTATTGTGGTAAAGAGGGCCATATGAAGTATCAATGCTACAAACTTCAATCACATGTTCAAAAAATCTGGAGTCAATGTAAGTTCACTTTCAGCGGCAAAAATAGAAATCAGGTCTAGGTCACATGAATTTCCGAACCATGACAAAACTATCGAGCAAAGAAATCATCAGAGGATGGTTTGTCTGTGGACCGTGTAGTATTGGAAAACAGGTCAAGACTCAACACAAGTATGTTCCAGATGTCAAGTCCAAGAATGTAGTGGAACTTGTTCATATGGATTTGATGGGCCCGATTCAAGTTGAAAGCATTGCAGGGAAAAAGTACATTCTAGTGGTTATTGATGATTTCAGCAGATACACATGGGTACGGTTAGTTCGTGAGAAAAGTGATTCATTTGAGAGTTTCAGAATTTTGGCACTTCAACTCAAAAATGAACGACAAGGCATTAATTTCATTCGAAGTGATCATGTTAGTGAATTTGAGGATAAAATTTTCAAACAAATTTGTTATAAACAAGGCATTGACATCAATTCTCAGCTATGTTACATGGTAACAGAACCTTGTAAGAAAAGGCTAGAGCTATGTTACATGGTAGTAATGCATCAAAATCAATAGAGTGTATATGAGAAAAGGTACGACAAAAATGTCATATGAGTTGTGGATAGGAAAAACTCCAACATTCCACTACTTCCATGTTTTTGGGTGTGTGTACTACATTCTTAATGACAAGGATTATCTGGGGAAGTTTGATTCTCGAAGTGATGAAGAACTCTTTCTTGGATATGCAGGATCAAGTACTGAATATCGAGTCTTTAACAAGCGTACTTCTACTGTTCAGGAAACAATTAATATTGTGTTTCATAATGCATCAATGTTTTGTATCACACTTCAACCGACATACGATTACAATACCGTGAATCAGACGTCTGATCCAGTTTTAGAGGATCGACAATCAACAACAATAGATACCCGACTCAGGTACATCAGAATCACTCCTCAACTGATGATATAGGTGCGATTCAGGGGCCAGGATTACTCAGGAAAAACATATTGATTTCAAACAGCTTGCTGGGCATACGGCTTTTGTGTCCTTCATGGATTAAAGACAGAGTGTTGTTGATTTTATTGAGTATGTGTGTTTTGTGTCAAAGATTGAACCAAAAACATACGAAGAAGCATTGTTGGATGAACTCTGGATCGCATCTTTGTAAGAAGAGTTATCCAATTTTTTAAGGTTGGATGTTTGGGTACTTGTTCTTCGTCCTAAAGATGTTTATGTTGTTGGTACTAAATGGACTTTTAAGAACAAGGACGGTAACGTTGTCAGAAATAAGTCATGTTTGGTAGCTCAAGGATACTCGCAGGTTGAAGGAGTTGATTTTGAAGAAACATTTGCACCAGTAGCTCGCTTAGAGTTTATCAGATTTATGTTTGGAGTGGCATGCAAGATGGGGTTTAAACTATATAAGATGGATGTTAAAAGTGCGTTTTTGAATGGATTTCTTCAAGAGGAAGTTTATGTTGAGCAACCAAAGGGTTTGAAGATTCAAAATATCCTGATTACCTATATAAGCTCAACTAGGCTCTGTATAGTCTTAAACAAGCACCAAGAGCACGGTATGATCATCTAGCCACGTTTCTGATTGAAAAAGGATACACACGGGGAAGTGTGGACAAAACATTGTTTTCTCTAAGCACTGCTAAAGGATTCATAGATGTACAAATCTATGTTGACGACATAATGTTTGGTTCAACCAATCAGAATATGGTTGATGAATTCGTGGAAGTCATGACAAAAGAATTTGAGATGGTTGGTGAACTCACTTATTTTCTGAGATTACAAGTGAAACAGACCTGTGATGGCATTTATGTGAATCAAATCACATATACAAAGAATCTGATTGAGAAGTTTGGGATGGAAACCAGCAAAACGACAAAGATTCCTATTGGAACAAATGAAAAGTTATCGAATGATGAATCAAGAAAGTTTGTTGATGCTACAGCTTACAAAAGTTTGATCGGAGGATTACTTAACTGCTAGTCGGCCAGATCTCTGTTTCTTTGTAGGAGTGTGTACAAGATTATAGGCAGACCCTAAATAGAGTCATCTACAAGCAGCTAAACGTATTCTGAAATACATAAACAGAACTCGGCACCTTGGAATTTTCTTCACAAAGGATACCACTACAAGCTTAATAGGTTACTGTGACGCCGATTGGGCAAGATGTGTTGATGATAAAAAAACACAAGTGGTGGATGTTTCTTTATGGGAAATAATCTGATTGCCTGGTTCAGCAAGAAATAGAACTATGTCTCCTTGTCAACAGCAAAGGTAAAATATATCGCACTAGGAAGCTGCTGCACCCAGCTTCTGTGGATGAAAAAGATGTGTGCTGATTATGGTATATCTTTTGAACCCTTACTTGTGTATTTTGATAGTCAAAGTGCCATAAGTATTGCTAAGAATCATGTTCAACATTCTCGAACTAAGCATATTGACACCCATCATCACTTTATTCGTGAACTTGTTGAGAACAAACTGGTTAAACTTGATCATGTGAACATAGAATATCTATTGGGTGATTTTCTTACTAAACCTCTTGTGTTCAATCGATTTCTTCATATACGAACATCGATTAGAATTTGTGCATGCTAACTTTATTTTTAAGGTGTCTGTTGAGCAAATTTGAAACAGGAATTTGATTCGGGAAAAAGATGACAGACACTTGAAAAAGGCAGACAGATATCAGGGTTGATTGTTCAAGTGGAGAATAGCTGCTTATCATGTTGTCACAAGTTGATCTTTGTGCTTGGATGATTAAATGTTAGGAAAAGGAGGTCAAAGATCTAAGGAGAGATGATGTATAAGAGTGGAGAAATGGTTCAATGCTTGCTATACGAATTTCATCAAAAGGTGAAATATTAGAATCATTAGATTGAGAAGTCAAGTGATATCTTCGATTCTTGCAGATGATAAAGTGTCGTGCCTATGATGACTTACTAAAACAAATGATCAAGATGGGTATATATCAACACGCAACATGTTGATTATACCAAACTTTTGATGTTGTAACAGTCAAGTGATTAGGTCGAATATCTTCATCATTCAAGCCTTAGTCTAAGTGCTTTGCATTCAAGAAATCCTCTCCAAAGGAAACTTTAATTGCCTAATCCGTTTGAGATTTTCAAAAAAATGAAAAATATTTGTTATCAAGGCATGCTAGTGTGAAATTCTAAACACCTACATCTTGATCCTGATCGTACGTCTCAAAGAGTAGGGAATAAGCTTGACTGTTACAGAACTTGAGTTCTCTATGAATGATCACTTTTGACAAAGGTAATTTTGACTAAAATCTTGAAATACAAAATTTGTGGCTTAATTACTTGCATAGTGTTCATATGGTTGAAGGATGATACACCTCATTTTATCGGTTTTTGACTCACTTATTTACTTGTTTTTCGAGTCTTTATTAGCATTTTAGAGTCCTTTTAGGTGTAAAATGGGTTATTACGAAATAAAGCACTCAAAACACGGATTGGAGCAAAAAAGAGAAATTCTGGCGTATTTTGGGATCGATCGATCCTCTCTTTGATCGATCGATCTCCACCTCATGAGAACCTTCACACGACCTGCTGATCGACCAACTAATGATGTGTCGATCGATCTCCACTTCACTAGAGGTTGCGCACGATTTGTTGATCGACCACCTCACATATGGATCGATCGTTCTAAGCCTTTGCCGAGTGATCTGCGCACAACCTATGGATCGATCAACCAAGATCAGGATCGACCAACTCATTGTAAATCGATCGATCTACACTTGGATTGATCGATCCGCGGGTCTGTAAGATATTTTTGCTATTTCCTAATTTTGTGCCAACGCGTTTTTATCCTTTTAAACAATAAGGTTTTGGTTTTTAGACATAACTTTTCATTCTTTCTGATGGCTAGACTCTTTGTAAGCTCTAGAGGAGAAGATTTCATCTTCTACGTTTTGGAGAAGAATTCAGAACCTCTTTACTTTTATTCAATTGCAATTTCATTATGTTTTCTATATTCTCTTTTGTTTATTCTTCTTTAATTATGTCTGAGTAGATCCTTAATCAAGCTTAAGGTTTTCTAGGGATTTAGGAATCAATGAATTAGGAACAAATAGGGCTTTAATTATTTGTATTCTCCGTCTATTGCTGTGTGTAATGCTTAGATTATCCTGATTAACTAGTCAATGATATTAGGTTGTTTAACTATCCAAAAGCTTGTTAGATGCCAAAACTTCTTAGATGAGCAATCAGTCATTAACCAACGAAAGTCTGATGTTAAGGTTGATTGTGGACCTATCAAACCAATTCATTAATGTGTATTTAGATCTCTAGAACGAGACGACAGTTTAGGATTTCTAGGTTGTTAGATATAGTAGTCGATGACACGACAGTGGGTTTGCTATATGATTATGTTTGAGTCGAGAATTGGTTGAATGTGTGCCCTCAATAGTTTCTTGATTTGATTCTTTATTTCCTGATGAACTCCTGAATGGCTGATTTTTTTATTATTAAATAAGTATTCTGATTTAAGTAGTTAGTTACAATTCACCTCTCATTTTATCTGTCTTAGTTTGAATTAGATTTGAGTAATTGATAGTGCATCCTTTGGTCTTCGAGGATTTGATCCCTAAGTATTACTTTGATTTGCTGCGCACTTGCAATAGATATCTATGGTTAAAACTCGTTGTATCAAGTTTTTGGCGCCGTTGGCGGGGATCAATTGGTTGGCTTTTGATTGAGAATCAAATTCTAGTCTAAGTCTTTTTACTTACGTTTTTTGTTTTGTTGTTTCTTTTGTTATTTCAGGTTTATGGTCAGAAGAAGTCAAGGCTATGAACAAATTCTGAATTTCGATAGCAAGACACTTGCTAGAGTTGAATGCGAAAACAGAAGAGCCACAACAATGAATCAGCATCCTACGGATCCAGTACCTCCAGGGAATGACCAACAGGGTCAAAGGCGAGTAGTTACAATGGAGCAGTTGCAGCGAGAACTTGCTGAACTTAGGCGACAACATGAGTTGCCTCAGAGGCGAGCTATAGGTGATGTGGAGACACCTCACCAGTTCTATCAGAACAGGTCTGCTATTTGCCCTCCGCCGATTCAGAGGCAGGATTATGAGATCAAGCCTCAGAGGCAGGATTATGTCTTCAATGGTTTAATAGGGGAGAATCTGATGGATCACATCGAGAATTTTGAAGACATGTGCAGTACCACGAGTTCTAATGGAGTCCATGTGAACGATGTGAAGTGTAAGCTCTTCCATCACTCTTTGTCTGACAAGGCATCTCGATGGTTGAAGTCACTTCCTGCAGGATCGCTTACTATTTGGGAACCGATCAGAGCTACCTTTCTGGACTAGTTTTATACTAAGTCCAAGACTGTTGCGTTGAGGAACAAGATCACTACTTTTCAGCAACGCGCTGGTGAATCATTTAGTGAAGCATGGGAAAGATTCAGAGAGTACCAGAAAGACTGTCCACACCACGGTTATACGGATGAGCAGTTGTTGAATATCTTCTATGGTGGTATTGAGTGGGATTTCAAGAACTCTTTGAATGCAACTAGCAATGGAGATTTCATCACAAAGACAAGAGATGTGGCTTATACCCTCATTGAGAACTTAGCTGCGAGTTCTAGTAATCATTGTCCACAGTATGTTCGAGGTCAACGAGTTAACAGTGTGGAGTCACAAAAGATTGACGAGGTTACTGAGAAGCTGAATGTGTTGACCAAAGCAATCTAGTCTAACCAACAGGGTGTTCACTAGTGTGACAACGTTGGAGAAGTGGCTTATGTGTAGGAAAATTCTGACATTCGAGAGGATTAGAGAGAGGTCGATTACGTGAATTAGTTGTATCTTTCTTACAGGAGCACTAATGTGGAGAATTCTCAAGATTTGGTGTTTCCTACCCAGACGATGCCATAGGGATCGCCGTTTCATGGCAAACCATTCGTGCCAAGTCAGGGACAACAGTGAAACAATCAGAACTACCAGAAGCTCTATGTGCAGAATTCTGGTGAAGGACAGCAATGGTAGAGACAGTTCAAGCTGTTTCAGCCTGCAGCCCCATAGCCACAACAAGCTCAGGCGGGTTCATTTGGGACCTCTAATGACGACATGCAGGTGGCTCAAACTACCGAGGCAACGAGAAGGTCTCAGGGAGCTCTTCCAGGGAAGGCGAAGAAGAATCCCAAAGAAATTTGCAATGTTGTCACATCTGGTTGTAATGACAGCAAGGAGAATGTAGACAAAAGGGTCTCATACCCTATATCTATCTCTAAAGACGATTTTTGTGGGATGATAAGTTCATCCAAGAGGGTTGAGGCGATGTCAGAACCAGAAGCTGTTTTATGGACTTCGTAGACCATTGATGAGTTGATTGTGTATGTGATTGATGAGGAGGAGAGTATCATCCGTGAGCTTGCAGTAGATTCAGTGGATTACTATAACACCCCAAAATTTGATCCTCCAGACGAACGTATCCTTGAGCATAAATTTACTTTGTTTAGCTTTCCTCCTAAATTTTTTACAGGTAAGGTTACTGTGAAGGAGGTCAAACCATGTGGAGCTGTGGTGGTTCTAGACGCCGCATCAATTGAGTTTGAGGATAAGGACCAACATTTGGAGCAATACGCCACAAATGACCATCTGAATACAGGAGGAACGATACCTCCTAAGAATTCACTAGTCATCTGAAAGGCCGTTGAGTTGAGTTATTGACTATAAACAAGCGCTGAGTGGGAGGCAACCCACTGCTAAGTACTTTTCTTTTTTTGCATTTTTTCTTTTGTGTTTTTCTTCTTTTCTGTTTTCTTTTTGTTTCAGGTAAGAAAAAATGGTTGGACACTGAGGATCGATCGATCAGCGCAGCTGTGACGAGCGACGCATATGACCTGAAGATCGACCTCAGTATAGTTGATCGATCGATCGATCGCAAAACTCCAGATATGGATACGACCTGACGATCGACCTTAGCACTGCTGATCGATCGATCTTCGAGAACAGGAAATTGAGCAGGAAAGTTTGATCGAACGATCCACTGCTCAGATTGATCAATCGTCGGGCCCATGTAGGTTTTTAATTTTTAAAACCGGTCCAATTCACTTAAATTGGATAGAGAAACAAATTTAAAACACAAGGGAACCGAGTTTTAGGTTCAAAATCCTTGGATTTTAGAGTTTTTAAACCCCTTGGATTATTTTTGAGAATTATTTTTTACAAAATTTCAATTGATCATAACTCTTTCAATTCTTAACGGTTTTGGTCGATTCTTGAACCTATCCCACTCAAATTTTCCTCCCCTTTCTGAATATCCTGGTCTCTTTCTCGTTCTATAAAGGTATGACTCTCTTTTTCTACTTTTGGTTCCACAAAAATTTAGGTAAATTGGAGATTTTGATTTGTTGCAATGTTCTTGATTTATGATGTGTAATCCTCAATCTTATACCATTGTATGATGGGTTTGGCTGCACTTTAGGTCCAAAATGTTTCCACAAAAAGAGGAAGAACAAGCTTGCACCGCGAGGAGATGGACCTTTTCGAGTTCTAAAGAGGATCAATGAGAATGCATATCAACTAGAGCTGCCAGGTACGTTTAACGTTTCTCCAACTTTCAATGTTGTTGATCTCGAGCCTTTTGATGTAGGTAATGATCCAGTTTTGAGGACAAAACGTCGTGAAGGGGAGGGAATGATGAGGACATAGGTGATACCGAGCATGGTTCTGCAAGTACCAAGTGGACCATTGACGCGCCTCAAAGCAAGAGCAATCAGCCACAAGTTCAGCCAATTCGTGGAACACATTCTGGACCAAGGAGAAGATGATGAACACATTCAGCCAATTCCATCATCAGACCATTGTGGCTTGTTTACATCACCAAGTGAGCAATGGCCACTTCTCAACATCAACACCTCAGCTTCTAGTGTCTTCACTATCATCCAAGAGTAAAGACACACAAAGACATGCTTGGGAATTGTACTCCTTTTCCTACTTTCGGTTTTGTCCCAATGGGTTTTCCGAAAGGGGTTTTAACGAGGCAACACCCCAAGTGTGCATTCTAGGACTTGTTCACAAGTTGAACATCATTCACAAGTCACTAGAGCACTTGGAAGCTGAAGAAGACGTTTTGTTATTTAAAGAAGCACATCTTGTTGTTTTTTTCTGTTATTTAAAACTACTTGTTGTTTCGTTTCGAACTTCATGTTTTTTTAAGACTTAGGGTACTATAAATACCTAAGCTTATGGATGAATAAACACAACAATTATTTTCGAAAACCCTAGCTGCCAAAAACAATCTTTCTTTCACGATTCAACACTTGAAAGTTCTTATTCTTCTTGTCTTTGAGTACTAGCACTCAGCCTTGAAGAATCTATTAGTTTATCATGAGTTCATCACCCTCGTGTGGTCCAAATTCACTTCCGCCACCGTGTGAAAACAAGCTGAGCATCTCTCTTGTCAAGCACAACACCACCTCGTGATTCAGCTTGTTTTGAAACAACCAGAACGTGTATCATCTTTTGGTATCAGAGCCTAAGTTCCATCATAAGAAGTGTGTAAACCTATCTTTTTCTATTTCATTTTATCTCATTGCATTAATAAAAGTCAAAAACGAATTGTTCATTACTGGCATATCATCACCGTTTGTCATTATGTGTTTGTGTGCATTCATATTGTTTCGTGTGAATTGATTCATTGATTGCATCCATACCATCTCGTGTGAATTGAATCATTGTTTGCATCCATACTATCTCGTGTGAATTGATTCATTGTTTTTATTAATTCTGTCATTCATTGTTGTTTCTTGAGTTCATTAGCTTTCGCAATTGTTAGCTTTAAGAGTGAATTGTGTGTTTCAACCAATTTGAATCCGTGAAATTTTGATATATTTTCTTCGAGTTTTCTTGTTGCATATCAATTAACGAGAGTTGGGAAGAGAAGAACGAATCTCGAAAATCTCTCAGCCAAAACAAACCCTAAGCCAATCCTTATCTCTTCCTATTTATTTGGATTTAGTTAGCCTTATCTTTTAGTATATCTACAAAATGAAAGAATCCAATTTTTTTTTTTTTTTATAAATTCGAACCATCTCTAAAATTTATATTTGTCTTCTTTTGTTGTTAAAACTCACATTTGTATCTCTCTTTTGCTAGGCACAACACGGCTGAAGAAACCGATCATGAAGAAGCTACAAATGCCATGATACAAATGCTGACAACTGTTAATGCACAACTTACTAGTCTTAATGCCATAATGAATAGAATGGAGGAACCATCACCTCGTAGGAGGGCTGACATACCAGAGGCCTTACGGAGGAGAAGAGATTGTGGTTCTAAAGGATCTCCAACGCCCCCATCTTTGCACCATGAGCCGCGGATGAGAGAGCAGATGGATGAAGAACTACCAGCTCGATCTCAACCACCACCACCACCTTAGCCACACCTTGACGTGAAGCTGACACCTCCAACCTTTGCTGGAAGAGTTGATCCAGAGGCATACCTCGACTGGTAGAGACGAATGGAGCATACCTTTGAATATTATCGATATGGTGACCCAAGAAGAGTAGCTCTAGCTGTAGCTCAGTTCACAGACCACGCTCTTACTTTGTGGGATAGAGAAGTGGCTGACAGAAGGAGAAATAGATATGGACAGATAGCTGCTTGGGAAGATCTCAAACACATCATGAGGAGATGCTATGTGCCACCACATTTCCACCGAGAGTTACAAAAACGTTTTGGATGTTTAACTCAAGGCACCAAAAGTGTGGAGGAGTACTATGAAGAGTTTGAGCACCTAAGGAACAGATTAGAGCTTGAAGACTCACCACAAACTTTAATGGTGCAGTTCTTGGACGATTTGCAAGAAAGGATAGCATGCAAAGTTGAAAGACAACCCTACCATGACCTCGGAGAGCTGCTACATCTAGCTATCCAAATAGAGCAACAAAACAAGCGTAAGACATCTATCATTGCTTCCAGACCAAAAACTAATTGGAATTCTGTTTCTAAACAGGTTGATAGGAGAAATGGAGGGCAAGGGGATACACGGTTTACAGGTAGAGCTGTTGAGAGCAATAAAGTTCCCAAGAGTGAATCCCGTGCAACCCAAACAAATGCACCAAACCCTGAGCCACAACGCAGTCGAGATGTTACATGTTTTAAGTGCCGAGGTAGAGGTCATATGGTGAAAGAATGCCCTAACCAGATAGTCATAATACTCACACCAGCTAGAGACTATGAGTCTCAAGACGAAAAAGAAGAATCAGAACAACAATCTGGTGAAGAGATAGAGTATCCGGATTCTGGAAAGTTGTTGATGATGAGACGAGTTCTCAACACAATGGTAGACCCTGAGGAGACAGCACAGCATGAAAACATATTTCACACAATGTGTACCATTCAAGGGAAGGTATGCTCACTCATAATTGATGGTGGGTCATGTACAAATGTTGCTAGCTTGTACATGGTAAAAAACTCAGATTAGAGAAGAACAAGCATCCTCAGCCCTATAAGTTAAGGTGGCTCAATGATAAAGCCGAGCTAAGTATCACCGATCAAGTGAAGGTGTCCTTCAGCGTGGGTTGATACAATGATCAAGTGGTGTGCGATGTGGTTCCAATGCAAGTTGGCCATCTCTTACTAGGACGTCCCTGGCAGTTTGACAAAGAAACCACACACAATGAACGGACCAATCTATATTCATTTGTTCATGATAAGCGCAAGTTCAATTTAGCACCTTTGTCACCACAGCAAGTGCGGGAAATTAAAATGAAGATGGCTAAGAATAAGTTCAAAACCAGGGAGAATTTCTTAGTGAATTCTAGTGATGTTCGTAAGGCTATGTGTACTAACAGTTCTAACGTCTTTCTTATGGTGTTTAAAGAACTCTTGAGTGCAGATCATGCAGAAAAGCAACTACCACTAGAAGTAACTAAGTTACTTGAGACATATTTCGACGTGTTTCTAGAGGAGTTACCGGTTGGTTTACCACCTATACGAGGTATAGAGCATTGCATTGACTTCATTCCAGGTGCACAACTGCCAAACCGACCAGCATATAGAGTGAACCTTGAGGAAGCCAAAGAAGTTGAACGGCAAGTAAGAGAGCTGATAGCACAAGGGTATGTTTGAGAGAGTCTCAACCCATGTGCAGTACCAGTTCTACTCGTGCCTAAGAAAGATGGCAGCTGGAGAATGTGTGTGGATTGTTGAGCCATCAACAACATTACAATCAAATACCGGCACCCCATACTTCGATTAGACGACATGCTGGATGAGCTGAGTGGTGCAACCATCTTCACCAAGATAGATTTGAAGAGTGGTTACCATTAAGTCAGAATGCGAGAAGGGGATGAGTGGAAGACAGCCTTCAAAACCAAGCACGGTTTGTATGAATGGCTAGTTATACCATTTGGTTTGTCTAATGCTCCTAGCACATTTATGCGCCTAATGAACCATGTACTTAGGCCATACATCAGTAAGTTCGTTGTTGTTTACTTTGATGATATACTTATCTATAGCTCATCTTATTCTGAACATGTGACGCATCTTGAGCTGGTATTACAAACACTTCGGAAGGAAGGATTGTTTGCCAACTTAAAGAAGTGCACATTATGCACTGATCAAATAGTTTTCCTAGGTCTTGTTGTTAGTTCACAGGGCCTACAGGTCGATGAAGACAAGATTCGAGCTATCAAAGAGTGGCCAACGTCAACGAGTATCAGCCAAGTGAGAAGCTTTCACGGTCTGGCCAGTTTCTATAGACGGTTTGTTAGGGATTTCAGTAGCATTGCCAGCCCTCTAACAACTCTAATCAAGAAAAATACCGAGTTCAAGTGGGGTGAAGTACAAGTACAAGCCTTTCAGCTTTTGAAAGAGAAGCTTACCAATGCACCAGTTCTCGCATTACCAGACTTCAACAAGACCTTTGAGCTAGAGTGTGATGCTTCTGGAGTGGGAATAGGGGCTGTATTAGCTCAAGGTGACAGACCCGTTGCTTACTTTAGTGAGAAGCTGAGCGTAGCAACATTGAACTACCCAACATATGACAAGGAGTTATACGCATTAGTAAGGGCTATGGAGTCTTGGCAGCATTACTTGTTGGCTAGAGAGTGTGTCATACACACAGACCATCAAACCTTACAGCATTTGAAAGGGCAGACTAAGCAGAAGAAGAGACATGCTCCTGGTTGGAATTCATCAAGAGATTCCATTATGTGATCAAATACAAGAAGGAAAAAGAGAATGTTGTAGCCGATGCCTTGTCTAGAAGATACACACTCATTTCAGTTATGGAAGCTAAGTTGTTAGGCTTTGAGTTAATAAAGGAGCTATACACAGCAGATGAAGACTTCAAGGAGGTTTTGAAGGAACATAGCAAAGGAGCTTACGCCAAGTTCTACTTGTTTGATGGATTTTTGTTCAAGGAGAAGAGGTTGTGCATTCCCAAGGGATCCATATGAGATTTGCTATTGAAAGAAGCCCATGGAGGAGGCTTGGTGGGTCATTTTGGGGTTGACAAAACGTTACAAATGCTGAGGGAACACTTCTACTAGCCTCACCAAAGGAGAGACGTTGAGGCTTATTATGCACGTTGTGTCGTGTGCAAGAAAGCCAAATCTAGAGCACACCCCCATGGTTTATACTTACCTTTACTGATTCCTACTACACCTTGGACTGACTTATCTATGGACTTTGTGCTAGGCTTGCCTAAGATAAGCCACAAAGATTCTATTTTTGTTGTTGTAGACAGGTTTTTGAACATGGCTCACTTCATACCATGTTCCAAGACCAATGATGCATCTCAAACTGCAACATTGTTCTTTAAAGAAGTAGTGAGGCTGCATGGTATTCCAAGAACCATAGTATCTTATCGAGATACCAAGTTCCTCAGCCACTTTTGGAGAGCATTGTGGAAGAAGTTAGGAACCAAGCTACTCTTCTCTACAACATGTCATCCTCAAACAGATGGACAAACGGAAGTGGTGAACCACACCTTACCTACATTGCTGAGAGCCACCATTGGCAAGAACTTGAAGACGTGACTGGAATGTATCCCATTCATAGAGTTTGCTTACAACCGAGCTGTGCATTCTGCCACAAGAATGTCTCATTTTGAGATCGTTTATGGATTCAATCCCAACTCGCCTCTTGATCTTACACCATTACCACCATCAGAAGTTGTAAGCTTAGAAGGAGAAACAAGGGCTGAATACATCAAAAAGATTCATAAGAAAGCAAAGGAGAATATAGAGAAGAAAACATAAGCTTATGCAAAGCAAGCCAACAAAGGAAGAAAAAAAGTTATCTTCAAGAAGGGAGATTGGGTTTGGCTGCACTTTAGGTCCGAAAGGTTTCCACAAAAAGAGGAAGAACAAGCTTGCACCGCGAGGACATGGACCTTTCCGAGTTCTAAAGAGGATCAATGAGAATGCATATCAACTGGAGATGCCAGGTACGTTTAACGTTTCTCCAACTTTCAATGTTGCTGATCTCGAGCCTTTTGATGTAGTTAATGATCCAGTTTTGAGGACAAAACACCATGAAGGGGGAGGGAATGATGAGGACATAGGTGATACCGAGCATGAAGACTCGAGCATGGTTCCGCAAGTACCAAGTGGACCATTGACGCGCCTCAATGCAAGAGCAATCAGCCACAAGTTCAACCAATTTGTGGAACACATTCTGGACCAAAGAGAAGATGATGAACACATTCAGCCAATTCCATCATCAAACCATCGTGGCTTGTTTATATCACCAAGTGAGCCATGGCCACTTCTAAACATAAACACAACAGCTTCTAGTGTCTTTACTATCATCCAAGAGTAAAGACACACAAAGACATGCTTAGGAATTGTACTCTTTTTCCTACTTTCAGTTTTGTCCCAATGGGTTTTCCGAAAGGGGTTTTAACGAGGCAACACCCCAAGTGTGCATTCTAGGACTTGTTCACAAGTTGAACATCATTCACAAGTCACTAGAGCACTTGGAAGCTGAAGAAGACATTTTGTTATTTCAAGAAGCACATCTTGTTGTTTTTTTTCTGTTATTTAAAACTACTCGTTGTTTTGTTTCGAACTTCATGTTGTTTTAAGACTTAGGGTACTATAAATACCTAAGCTTATGAATGAATAAACAGAACAATTATTTTCGAAAACCCTAACTGCCAAAAACAATCTTTCTTTCACGATTCAACACTTGAAAGTTCCTATTCTTCTTGTCTTTGAGTACTAGCACTTAGCTTTGAAGAATCTATTGGTTTATCACGAGTTCATCACCCTCGTGTGGTCCAAATTCACTTCTTCCACCGTGTGAAAACAAGCTAAGCATCTCTCTTGTCAAGCACAACACCACCTCGTGATTCAGCTTGTTTTGAAACAACCAGAACGTGTATCATTTGGTCTTGAGACGCTCGCACATCGCAGTTATCCATTGTATCCCGAGCTGGTTCGTTAGTTTTGGCCTCCTGTGAGGTATACGAGACTACTGATCCGCATGGTCTAATGTACGCCTATAGACTTTGCTTTCTCACCAACGGCGTACTTTATATGATGACGATCGAGGAGCTATGTAGCCTCTATGGGTTCCATGGACGTGCAAAGGATCGGTTGCATACAGCAGATTGTGCGGCTAATCTAGTATTGTGGGACACTATAGTAAACAGTGGGTACGCGGGTCGTGCATCGAAGCTGACTCACATCAGGAACCCCACGATACAGATGCTGGGAAATATCATCGGGTCTACTATCCTTTGCAAGGAAGAGACGGAAGTAGTTGCTATGCTTATCCAGTTGTCCCAGATCTTTATGGGAATGCTCCCAGTGCCACAACTAGATGTCAAGCTATGGAGCTGTTGATACGAGACCTGATGTTGCTAGACACAGGCATGCTGCTGCGACATATGATGAGGACAATGAGCAGCCAGTCGGTTTGCGCCGATCACGTCATCGCCAAGCAATAGGAGAGCATGAGAGCTCTAGCTCTCAAGACCAGTAGAGTTTGACGTTTCTCTTACCTTTTTTGTTTTTTTTAGCTTTTTGTATTTTTCTTATCTTATTTTTCTGCGTAAATCATGCTTCTTTAAGATTTATTATCACACCAGAACGGTCTGAAGTAAGTCTTGGGGAGGTCACTTGCTGTGACTAACACTATTTTTCTTTTTGTTTACTTCTTGAGTCATTTTTATGTTTTTCTTGAGTTAGTTAGCTTTTATTTGAGTTTTAAAAACTGATGTTGAAACTATGATTTTCGAAGTCTAATGCATTTTCATGAATTTAAGTAACCATTGCCTTACCTTGCAACTCTCAGCGTTACCCACATCTTCTTGGGCATTCAAAGAATCTCATGCTGACTTCACGCTTTACCTGACTTAATCTTCTTGTCAAGGAGGTTGGTATACATGACTTATCTGTGTGAGTTTGGTTCCCCTCTCTCTAATATTTTCTATGAGTTTGTATTGGCGTGGGGCGAATACAAAGGCAAGCTTGTATACAAGTTCATTCATCTGGAAGCACTTAATGCATGCATTGCCTTACCTTGCCCGGAGTTCACCTCTATACGATTGGGTGAAAATGTTGATTTTATTCCACCTTTGCAAGGTCTAATTGATCCGGAAGCACAGCCATATCGCCCACCAGTTCTAGAAAGCATAGAGGAGATTGAACTCATGGAATACTTCTTTGAAGAGTATACATCACCAAGGCAAGGAGCCGGTGTTAAAGAGAGGCTCATAAACGCATTGGTCTCCTTCAAAAGATGAACAAGTGGTTAGTCAAAAAGGTCAAGAGTCTGGTTAAACATAAAGAGGAATGAAGTCAAGAGAGAGAGCAGAGCTTAGAAGGGAAATGAATGCTCTCAAGGAGAGATTTCGTGGTGAATCACCTCAAACCCCAGCCACACTCCAAAGGCGTCATTCAGTTTCAGTTGAAAATACTCATGCCCAACACTCAGCACCTCCTAGACACTCCTCGGCCGAGCTCAGAACGTACCAGAGAAAGCCACACAAGGCCAAAGCAAACTCGAGTCTCCCACTCAACCAGCAGGGACACGAGTTACACCACTCGACTCCCTCCCTCGACCAGCATCAACTCGAGGCACCCCAAAATGTTGATGACTACACCTTAGTGAGCATGAATGGCTCCACGTCCCATTTTTTTGGTTTCTATAGGTACCAAACTCCTTCCTTCATTGTACATACCATTGCATATTTGATTTTGTTTGGTGGTTTAGAATCCTTCTTTGGACTTTTATCCACATAAGAGATTGTGTGATTTAAGTTTGGGGGAAGGTTCTATAGGATATTTAACATGTTTTCTATGTTCTTAGTTTTGATTTCTCATATAGCATGTGCATTACATATAAGGCATAGAAAAAACCCAAAAGATATTTCATTTCGTATACTTATGCATTGCATATCATCTATGGCATAGAAAAAACCAAAATCCATAAAAAGTCTGTCATGTAGTTGCATTCATGTAGGATAGAGTCTAGATTTTGCATAGGGGATTATGATGATCATGCCTTTTTAGCTTGCTGATTCTTTATGCTAAATGCAACGCGCTAAATGTAAGTTGTTTGCTGCATTCTCTCTTGTTCGAAATGTAAAACTGCACCATATTAGGAAGGTTTAGTTTGAGCATTCATGCCTGATTGAATCATGTTGTGATCTAATGCCAATCCTTGCTAAGTGATAACCATAATCTTGACTGTTAGTTATCGGGTCTATGCATCGATTTAGAGCTTGTGGATTACACAAAATACTTGGATTTCTTTTATCTTCATGCATTTATCTTGTTAATCCAAGTAGATTCTCACCATGCACTTTACCTCCTTTCAAACCATCCATTGCTTGTTATGTGTTTTGTGAGGTCTCTTTTTTAGTTTAATCTTGGCATAAAGCGTTAGGTGAGAGCCGACAGGATATGACTTCATGTATTAGATGCTGGTTCACGATTTTTGGACCAGATTAGGACTAGGTGGTTTCGATTCTGGATATGGGAGTGCTTGTGTTTAAGCAGAAAAAAGAATGAAAAGAATGAAAAGAACGGAAAAGAAAGGGCTAAGCTAAAGAATGTCTAAGGCGAAAAGGGCTGAAAAGTATAAGAAGTGTTCGAGTTAAGGTTTTGGGTATTGAAAAATAAAAGAAAGGTTCTAAGCAATAAAAAAAATGAAAAGAATGAGTCTTATGGTATAAGAAGAAAAGAACCAAGTGTTGTAAGTGTTTAAGTCCCAAACTGCTATAAGTCACAAGTTTGTGAACCCTCTCCTTAGATTTATGAATGGATAAATCTTATGAATATGATCTTGGTGGCTGGAAAAAGAAAAAGCCTTGAATTAAATGGGTAGACTAGTATTAGATTCTCGGTTTAGATTGGATAGGTTGAAACCAATTTGGGTATATGGGTAGATTAAGTCATGCTTTTGTATGCGCCTATTGGTTCTCACCTTTAGCATTATGCTAAAGCTTACTCCACTTCATAGAGTGATCCTTGTGCATTGATCGACCATTTACTAGAAAGAGATCATTCTTATCTCTTAGACCTTACCTTTGACCAAACAAGCTTTTAAGAAGATGCATATTCTCGATTAATGGTTTTATGCTAGTTGAATGTTCAAATGATTGGTTGAAGTGAATGTATGTGTAGGTTGAGGCTGAGCTTTGGCTAGATCGTGATTGACATGGGTAAAAATTTTGGAGTACGGCTTGCTTAATTTTGCATCTTAGAACTTGTATCTTGGACTGTGAGTTTAGCATTCATATCAGCTCGTTTTTGGCTCCGAGTCCCCGCTAACACCCTCTTTTCTATCTTGGTTTGGTTTGTTTGCTTGAGGGTAAGCAAGAAATAAGTTTGGGGGAGTTGATATGCATATGTATTTTACCATGTTTTAGAGGTCCCATTTATCTTAGCTTGCATCCATATTCATAGCATTCTCATCATTTAGAGTCATTTTAGGTCCATATTGTACACTTTGCATTTGCATAGCATACATGTTGCATTGGAGCTGATATTAGGTACTTTGGAGCATTATTGGACGTGAGGACCAGCATGGACCGGATTGGAGTGCCGAACACAATCAAAGGAAATGTCAAAGTGATGGAATCAAGCCTACTCGACTTGAATACTCTACCAGTTGGGTCGAGTTTGGTTCCTAAAGACGACTTGAAAGACCACTCGACCCATGGACTCGACCCGCAACACTCGAATTACTAGAATATCGAACACGAATGCATGGCTTGACTGCACAACTCAACACACAAGACTCGAGTTGGCTGAAACACCAACGACATGCTAGATCTTGACTTTCTGCTGACTTTTTCTAAGTTTTGACTTTTTTAGGGTTTCTTGTAATTTTCTTGATTTGAATGCTAGATCTTGTTGAATGCTTTAAGTATATGCATTCTCATCTTTAATCAATCTTATTCATCTTTTTATGATCTTTCTAATGATGTTTAGCATTATATTTTCTGGGTTATTGTTCTTGATGTTGATTAGTGAGTAGATCTATTAGGTTTTAAGAGGAAATGGCTAGATTAGTGTAGATCTAGGGTATTTCCATCTTACTTAAGTTCTTTCATGGATAGATCTCTTCATTCTAGGCTGTCTTAATGCTTGTTTCATCTTGATCAAATGAAATATGATGTTTGCTTTTCCGTACCCACAAAGTGTTTGTGAAAATGCTTGAATGAGCTTAGTCTTGAGATATGCTTGTCTAACCCAAGGGATTGGTTGTTTAGAGAGTATATTGGCTAGAATAGGCTGAATCTTAATGCCAACTTGCTAGGACATCGCTAATGGGAGTTTGGTCTGATCATTGTCTTGTTGAGTTCATTGTTCATAGGAATGACTATGATTTAGTTGAACATATTGCCTAGAGGTCATATTATTAGGTTGTTAAGTAAGCTGGTAATCCCTAATGAAGCAATTATCATTGATTTAGATCTTCTTGAACCCATCTCTATTGCTTGCTACTTATTGTTTTGTTTTCGTTCGTTGTTTAATTTCGCTTGCTGAGTTGCTTACTTTCCTTCTACTGCTAGCTTTACTTCGTTTTTGTTTAAGTTGTTTTAGTTCTGGTTTTGTAACAATCATTTACTGATATTTGGCTTCGATTAAGTTGATCTTTGTAGCTCTAATTGTTTAGCATCACATTCATTGGTTCGATACCTTATATGTTATAAGGATTTGATAGCTAGGTGTAAAAAGCTTATTATGAAATTGGCGTCGTTGCCAAATTGAGTGTTTGCTTGCTACATTCGGAATGGCTAGAATAGGTTGAATCTTAATGCCAACTTGCTAGGACATTGCTAATGGGAGTTAGGTCTGATCCTTGTCTTGTTGAGTTCATTGTTCATGGGAATGACTATGATTGAGTTGAATCTATTGCCTAGAGATCATATTATTAGGTTGTTAAGTAAGCTGGAAGTCCCTAGGGAAGCATTGATCATTGATTCAGATCCTCTTGAACCCTTTTCTATGTTTATGGCTTATCGTTCTGTTTTCGTTCTTTGTTTGCTTTTACTTACTGAGTTGTTTACTTCGTTTTACCGCTTGCTTTATTTCGTTTATGTTTATGTTACCTTTGTTATGGCTTTGTTAAAATCATTGATTGATATTGGCTTGGATTGAGTTTTTCCATGAGTTCTGATTATTTAGCATCACACTTGTTGGGTCGATACCTTATATGCTATAAGGATTTGATAGCTATGTGTAAAAGTACTATTATCAATGCTAGTGGAGAATTTGTTCCTAAACCCAGAAAATAGTGGACTGCTGAAGAAAAGGCAGCAGAAGCTAAATGGAACTTAAGAGCTCTCTCATCTATTGTTAATTCCCTTCACATCAATCTATTCAAGAGAGTTCAGGGATATCCTTCCATTTGGCTTAAGGGCACCAGCAGTGTGGAAAGAACTCGATTGGATATCTTGGTGTCTAAATTCGAGAGTCTGACTATGGGAGAAGATGAATGCGTTGAAGAATTCAGCAGTAAGCTGTCTTCCTTAGCTCACGAGGCAATGATTATGGGAAAACCTACAAGGATAAAAAGCTTGTCAAAAAGTTCTTAAGATGTCTTCCAGCTAAATTCCATGGTCATCGCTCAGCTTTGGATATAACTCTAAATTTATATACGATGAAATTTGATCAAGTTGTTTGTATGATGCAAGCCTATGAGTTACAAATAAATGCAAAACTCGGAACAAGCAAAGGAAATAGCATAGCACTGGTGACTGAAAAAACGAATCAAAACAGTAATTCAACTAATGATTTGGAAGAAAAAGTTGGATTGATTGTGAAAAGATTCTTTCGAAAGGCAGAAAAAGGTCAACGAAAAGAATATCAAGCATCTGCTAGACCAAAAACTGAGAAGGATAATCACAAAACTGACAAGTAGTGTCTTGAATGTCAAGGGTATGGACACTTTAAAGATGAATGTTCTTCTGCAAAGAAGAAGACATCTATACAATGTTATGAATGTAAGGAATATGGTCACACTAAGAATGAATGTCTCTCTAGAATGAGTGGGAAATCTGCTATTGCGTCATTAAGTAAGAGTGATAGTGACAGTGTTGCTGATGATAACATTCTAAATCACTATGTAGCTCATTTGGGAATATTTGAATTGAATGTTGATGATCATGACGACGATCTAAATCAGGAAGAGATGCCTAATCCTGAAGAATAGACTATTGCTGATCATGCACAAGACTTTGTCAATCAACAAGTGGATGATGATGGTAGATCAGAATCCGATGATGAATTGAACATGACACCAGATGCTCAAATGAGTATATTGGTTACATCTTTGGTAGAAAGTGGAGAAGAGAACAAGCGTCTGAAGACGGTAAAACAAGTTGCAATAGATTTGCTTGAAAAAACAGAAAAGGAATTGTCAATCATGAAAGCCAAGAATGTTGAACTTAAGAATAGGATGAGCGAGCAGATGAAATAGATCAAGATGTTGTCCAAAGGAACAAAAGATTTAGATTACCTGCTAAGAGTAGGTAGAACAGAGAACGTCAATCAAGGTCTTGGATGTCGAGTAAAAGAGTCAAAGGAGATGAAATTTGTCAAAGCTTCTAATAGTTAGGACAATTCTGGAAAATCAAAAAGTTCTTAGTAGAAGTTTGAACATGAAATATACTATCAAAGAACTGGTCTAGGTTGGAAAAATTAGAATTTGTATAGTCGTGCAGCTAATCGGGGAAACTATGTTGAGTACTGGTATTGTGGTAAAGAGGGTCATATGAAGTATTAGTGCGACAAAAGTCAGTCTTGTGTTCATAAAATCTGGAGACAATGTAAGTTCACATTGAACGACAAAAACAGAAATCAGGTCTAGGTCACACGAATTTCTGAACCATGAAAAAACTGTCGAGCAAAGAAATCATGAGAGGATGGTTCGTCCGTGGATCGTGTAGTATGGGAAAATAGGTCAAGACTCAACACAAGTCTGTTCCAAATGTCAAGTCCAAGAATATATTGGAACTTGTTCATATGGATTTGATGGGCTCGATTCAAGTTGAGAGCATTGCAGGGAAAAATTACATTCTGGTCTTTGTTGAGGATTTTAGCAAATACTCATGGGTACGGTTTCTTCATGAGAAAAGTGATTCATTTGAGAGTTTCAAAACTCTGGCACATCAACTCAAGAATGAACGACAAGGCATCAAGTTCATTCGAAGTGATCATGGTGATGAATTTGAGAATAAAATTTTCAAAAACTTATGTTCTGGACAAGGCATTGATCTTTAATTCTCAGCTCCGCGTACTCCTCAACTGAATGGTGTAGTTGAATGAAAAAACAGAACCTTGCAGGAAATGATTAGAGTTATGTTACATGGTAGTAATGCACCAAAATCCTTCTAGGCAGAAGTGGTTAACACAACTTGCTATATCATCAATAGAGTGTATATGAGAAAAGGTACGACGAAAACGTCATATGAGTTGTGGAAAGGAAAAACTCCAACAGTCCACTACTTCCATGTTTTTGGATGTGTGTGCTACATTCTTAATGACAAAGATTATCTAGGAAAGTTTGATTTCTCGAAGTGATGAAGGACTCTTTCTTGGATATGTAAGATCAAGTATTACATATAGAGTCTTTAACAAGCGTACTTCCACTGTTCAGGAAATAGTCAATGCTGTGTTTTATGATTCATCAACGTTTCGTATCACACTTCAACCGACAGATGATTACAGTATCCGTGAATCAGACGACTGATCCAGTTTCAGAGGATTGATAATCAACAACAATAGATACCTCGACTCAGGTACATCAGAATCATTCCTCAACTAACGTTATATGTGCGATTCAGGGGGTAGAATTACTCGGGGAAAACATATTGAATTCAAACAACTTGCTAGGCATACGTCTTTTGTTTCCTTCATGGCTCAAAGACAAAATGTTGTTGGTTTCATTGAGTATGTGTGTTTTGTGTCAAAGATTAAACCAAAAACATACAAAGAAGCATTGTCGGATGAATTCTAGATTGCATCTATGCAAAAAGATATATCAAATTTTTAAGGTTGGTTGTTTGGGTACTTGTTCCTCGTCAAATGTCAATGTTGTTGATACTAAATGGACTTTTAAGAACAAGATTGACAAGGACGACAACGTTGTGAGAAATAAGTCACGTTTGGTAGCTCAAGGATACTCGCAGGTTGAAGGTGTTGATTTTGAAGAAACATTTGCATCAGTAGCTCGCTTAGAGTCTATCAGATTTATGTTTGGATTGGCATGCAAAATGAGGTTTAAACTATATCAGATGGATGTTAAAAGTGCGTTTTTGAATGTATTTCTTCAAGAGGAAGTTTATGTTGAGCAACCAAAAGGGTTTGAAGATTCAAAACATCCTGAATATGTTTCCAAGCTCAACAAGGCTCGGTATGGTCTTAGACAAGCACCAAGAGCATGGTATGACCATCTAGCCACATTTCTGATTGAAAATGGATACACACAGGGAAGAGTGGATAAAACATTGTTTACTCTAAACAATGCTAAAGGATTCATAGTTGTAAAAATCTATGTTGACGATATAGTGTTTGGTTCAACCAATCAGAATATGGTTGATGAATTCGTGGAAGATATGAAAAAAGAATTTTAGATGAGTATGAGCGGTGAACTCACTTATTTTCTGGGATTACAAGTCAAGCAGACCGGTGATGGCATTTATGTGAATCAAAGCACATATGCAAAGAATCTTATTCAGAAGTTTGGGATAGAAACCAGCAAACGGCAAAGATTCCTATGGGAACGAATGAAAAGTTGTTGAAAGATGAATCAGGAAAGTCTGTGGATGTCGGCCTGCTCTCTGTTTCTTTGTAGGAGTGAATGCAAGATTTCAGGCAGACCCTAAAGAAAGTCATCTACAAGCAGCTAAACGTACTATGAAATACGTAAACGGAACTTAGCACCTTGGAATTTTCTTCACAAAGGATACCACAACATGCTTAGCAGGTTACTATGACGCCGATTGGGCAGGATGTGTTGATGATCGAAAAAGCACAAGTGGTGGATGTTTTTTTATGGGAAATAATTTGATTGCCTGGTTCAGCAAGAAACAAAATTGTGTCTCCTTGTCAACAGCAGAGGCAAAATATATCGCACTAGGAAGCTGTTGTACCCAACTTCTGTGGATGAAAGAGATGTGTGCTGATTATGGTATATCTTTTAAACCCTTGCTTGTGTATTATGATAATCAAAGTGCCATAAGTATTGCTAAGAATCCTGTTCAACATTCTCGAACTAAGCATATTGACACCCGTCATCACTTTATTCATGAACTTGTTGAGGAGAAACTGGTTAAACTTGATCATGTGAACATATAATATCAACTGGGTGGTTTTCTTACTAAACCTCTTGCTTTCAATCGATTTCTTCATTTACAAACATCGATTGGAATTTGGGCATGCTAACTTTGTTTTTAAGGTGTCTGTTGAGCTTATTTGAAACAAGAATTTAATTCGGGAAAAAGATGACAGACACCTGAAAAAGGCAGACAGATATCAGGGTTAATTGATAAAGTGGAAAATAACTGCCTATTATGTCATCACAAGTTGATCTCTGTGCTGGGATGATTAAATGTTAGGAAAAAGAGGTCAAAGAGCTGAGGAAAGATGATGTATACTAGTGGATAAATGGTTCAATGCTTGCTACACGAATTTCATCAAAAGGTGAAATATTAGAATCATTAGATTGAGAAGTCAAGTGATAGCTTTGATTTTTGCAGATGATAAAGTGTCGTGCCTATGATGAGTTACTAAAACAAATGATCATGATGGGTATATATCAACAAGAAACAAGCTGATTATACCGAACTTGTGATGTTGTAACAGTCAAGTGATTAGGTCGAATGTCTTCATCATTCAAGCTTTAGTTGAGTTTTTTGCATTCAAGAAATTCTCTCGAAAGGAAATTCCAGCTGCTTGATCCGTTATGATTTTTCCAAAACATTGAAAAATACTTGTGATAAAAGCACGCTAGTGTGAAAATCTAGTCACCTACATCTTGATCATTATCGTACGTCTCAAAGAGTAGGGAATAGGCTTGAGTGTTACATAACTTGAGTTCTCTGAATGATCACTCTTGACAAAGGTAATTTTGACTAAATTCTTGAAATACAAAATTTGTGGCTTAATTACTTGCATAGTGTTCATACGGTTGAAGGATAATCTGCGTCAGTCACATGTTCATGTTCTAAACAGGAGTGTTTTCTGATGTGTACTAATAGGCCAATTTGAAAGAATAAGGGATAAAGGAGTATTTTTTTAATGTGTGCAGGCCCATTAAGAGAAGATTTTTTTGCGTGTACTAACAAGCCATTGAAACGTCAGTCAAAACAAAGGGGGGAGAATCAAAGCAAGTGTATTAACACGCAACTGAACCGTCAATCCAATATAATGGGAAAGAATCAAAGCATCAATTCTGATTATTTAAAGGTCCTCTCTCTCGTTTTCTAATCTCGTCACTGCTCCTCATTTCTAAGAAAAAGAATGAGAACACCAAATTAGGGTTTGAGAGAAAAAGATAAACAATGGAAAATTTGCCTCAAATCGCATTTCAAGGCTACGATTTAGCAACGATGGTGGCTTACATCACAACACCGAAAGGAGAATGGTCGTTTTCAAGCCAATTGAGATAAACCTCGTCTCACAACCTTCTACTACTTTGTCTTCTCAACTGTCTGTACCTCCGATGGTTGCTCCAACGATTGAAATTCCAGAAGAAGACACAACGGAGAGACCATAATCATCATTCTTGGGTGATTTCGAGGATCGTGATGAAGAACTGAGAGCTGATCATCTTTTAACTTAACATGCAGCAAATTCTTCGTCGTCATTCGTTCGCAATGATACAAATGTCAGCGAAACAGACAATGTTGAAATCACTGGAGCATCTGAACCACTGATTCTTGAAGAATCAAGGGTTAGATCTAGGCTTTGCAAACGAAGAATTATGCTGGAGTTAAATCCCTGTCCAAGGAAAACTCGAAAAGTCGTTAAGTTAGAAGCGATGGCTCGACCTTCAAGGAAAAAGGCAGCATCATTGGAGTTCAACTCTTCCATCTTTTCCTCTGCAGATGCATTTGAAAGGTACCTCCGTTACTCTCCAGAAAGTGATCGCTTTAATGTTGAGAATGCTTATGAGTTTGAGGAGAATGAGTCGGTTCTTCGAAACTTGATAGAAACCTCTGGTTTGCTAAGCTCTGTTGATTATGTTGTTGATTATAACCCTGAACTGTTATGGGAACTTTGAGTGAATATGCCCTATAAAGAAGAGGAGAGTGAGAGTTGGTCGAGAGGTTACATTTATACAATCTCTGCTTTACTTGGCTCATGGGATGTCACTAATCGCTCTGATCCTTTCAAGATAGAAGGAATCATCGGTGAGGATATTGCTATGTTTTTGACTGGTGGTAGGTACAAGAAACTAGCTCAAGTAAGGAAAGCTCATCTTCAGCCTCTGTACGCTCAGATCTTCAGAATGTGTTGCTCGAATTGGTTTCCTACCTCCAATGAAGAATATGTGAGTGCTACACGAATGCAAATGGTGTACAAGATTGCAACACAAATGTCATTCAACCTTGGGAAAGTGATCTTCTGTCACATCAAGTGTGTTGTTGCAGCTACAAAGACAAATGCCAAGTCAAAGCTGTATTTGCCCTATCCTTCTCTACTTACTCGTCTGCTAGCAAGTCACATGTAGTGTCAGTATCTGCATCTCTAGTTAAAAATCTGCGTTCCAAGGAGTACAAGCAGAAAGCCAAACAATAGAGTTCTGGTCAGACTTTCAAGTCACAAAAGGAACTTCTGGAAACTCTCTTGGTACTTGGTATTGAAGTCGTGCATCTTTGCAAGGAATCTCTAGGCAAAGGTATGTAACTTTTGATTTGTTCGATGTAAGCACAATTAAACTTTTCTTTGTTTTTTAACTTGATGTGCTACTAAACAAGGGGAAAACAGAAACATGAACATGACTCTGATGATGATAAGGCTGAAATTCATGAGTTATTTGATTGAGGGGAGCACTGTTTGCTCTATTTTCTTGCTGCCGACTTGTGGCATTTTCTTTGCTCTTTTTGGTTTAATCTTTTGTTCAGGAAGACTTAGTTACAAAATTTTATAAAGTTGTAATAATATTTTGTTCTTGTGATTAATCAAGTAATCGTTCTAGGTTTCATATCTTTGTGTCTAACATGTTTTTGATGACTAACAAGTTTAGTTCTAGTATATGTTAGTGTTGTCATTTAACAAGATGGAATGCTTAGTTGCCACATCAAGTCGAAAAGGGGGAGATTGAAGATGCTTGTAGGTGATCAATGAGTCACGTGCAAAACACATGGAGCAGATTAATGAATAGCATGTGAGGAGCACGTGTAGCTTGGAGCAGAAGATATCTCAAAAGGTTCAAATTGAAGATAGGACTTATTAAGAGTGAAGATAAAGCCTTATCAAGAGAAAGATTCGGTTGTTAGGATAAGATTCAGTGGTTAGATGATGAGTGTTTTGTGGAACAAATCATCGAGCCCTTAATCTATAAAAGAGATTTCAATTGTAAACCTAGTCTTGAAGAACTTAGAGCATAAGTTTTAGAGAGATAGTTAATTGATTCGAGTTTTGGTTATCGATTGGAAATAGTTTTAAGTTGGTAGCTAGAGCAGTCTAATTCCAACAAGTGTTTGTCTTTTGAAGAAAAGAAATCATTTAATAAAAAGTATTTTCAATATTTCATTTAGTCTATGGCGAATTGACATTTTCAGATTCACCATTAAGTCAACCTTAACAATGACTTTTAACACTTTAAAGGTAACCTTACCAGATGTCTTGGGTGCTATAGCAATAGGGTGACCTACTCTGGGTGCGAGACGACTCAAACTCTCCTTGTTAAAGCCAGCAATGTTTCACATGGTTCAACCAAGAATGATTTTCCATCTTCATCTTACTTCATCTTGTGTCATGTCCCTTGCTTAAGTAGACACATCTTCACCAAGAGAAAGAAAAGTGGCTAGAGAGTGTTCAAAGACATGAGTAGAGGAGGCGACTGGCTCTACTACATGGCTAGAAGGAGCTGTCGAATCTAGGTTGGAGGATGAATATGGAGCTTTATTTACTTTGAAAAATTTCTGGAATCGTTGAGGAGGTGGAACAATTGTTTTGAGGGGCTTCTTCTTATTCTTTTGCAGCATCAGAGAGGAACTCCGGAGGTTGGGGCTATAGAAATTAGGTCACGAACAAGAATCACTAATCGCCTTAAAAGTTGTCGACTCTTCTGGGTGGTGAGAAACTTAGGAGTTTTTCATAAACTTTTAGCTTAAGTACCCAAAAAGAAATCAGATGACGAAAAAAAGCAAGTGATTGGATTTCGACATGCCTTCCTCACCCCTTTCCTTTTGAATCACCTTCAATAACCCCAGGAAGATTGAGAAGTTGAATCTCTGTGTTATTGTAGTGAATTACACAAGGGATGCATGTAGGTGTCGTAAATTCATATGAGGCTGATTCAGGGATGCCTAGTTGAATGTTTCTTCCTCCAAAGCTGAATCTTCGTGTCATTGTGCACTTTTCACTCCTAAATAGTTTTATTTTTCTTTTTTGTTGAGCATTTCTTCCTTGTAATTGTACTAAGGGGTACAACAAGCTTATCATGATCGCCAGGGAAGAGAAAGAAAGAAAGTTGATAGAGAGAGAGAGCTTTACTCTAAAAAGAGTTATAAGGTGTACAAAAAGAAGGTGATCTTCGGAGAAGAGAGAAATTGATAGAGTGAGAAAAGGAAAGATTTACTATAAAAAATAGTTATAGGGTGTACAAAGGGTTATGGACCAATATTATTGTGTGTAGAGCCCAAAAGGCTTAATTTACAATTTGATGTTTATATGAAGGGGGTGTATTGAAATCAAAATTTTATGTGATTTTGTTTTTTTTTTTCAAAATCATTTGTTATTGAACATATGATTTCTAAATTACTTCTCAAATCATGTATTATTGGACTTGAGATTTCAACAAAATCACTTAAAATAAGAGACAATCTCTTATTATTCAATCAGTAGTTTATCAAAATTATATGAAATAACTTGTTAACAAATTTTTACCAACATCTAAGATGTGATTTCATATTTTAAAAACCTCCACTTTCATTATCTTAAGACACGAAATTACAGAGAATCAATTTAAATCCGTCTGGCCACACCCAATATTTAATAATAAAGTTAATGGACTTTCACACATATTCTCTTCATTGGTAATAATAATTTCTTCTTTCTTTCTGTATGAAATTAGATCTAGAGAAGGAGAGAAAGCGGCCAAATCTGCTGCTGAAGAAGCCATGGCTATGTTTCTGAAGCTATTAATAGAGAAAAGCGTTGTGGAATTGGAGGGGAAACAATTCAAGAGTTGCGGAACAGAAGCAGCCTTACGATCAAGAAGTTATTCCATCTTTACATTGGAAGTTGAGGACGCTTGATGATGAAGAGAAGATTAACAATAACCTTTCGATGGTTGTAGTGATCGTAGAGGTCCGTAGTTGTGATGTCAATGAAACATGAAATCATACACAATCTAACACTAATTTATAATTAATCATACACAATCTTCTAAAATCACCTTATAATTGTTTTTATAAAAAATAAAAAATCAGTTTAAATTTTCCCAAATATCCTGAAAACTCACTTAAACCTTTCAAAGTCTATCAAAATCTAAATCCTATCAAATTTCTTAAAATTTTTCTTTCAAAGTATGCTTTTTTTGGGAGCTAAATATGGAATATTTAATACCGCATTTAAGTTTTTAACCAACCCCAGTATGTTATACATTATGTTGTCATTACCAAAATATTGGCATCAAACATAACTTAAATAGTCAAAATACACAACAAAGCTTTAATAATTAATTTATATCGTAAAAATAGGTTTTTGTGTTTTTTGTAGTAAAACATATTATATTTTAAGTTATATATAATTTCTATTTTAAAGTGAAATTACGGCTGTCCAATATGAATATCAGGTTCGGTTCGGTTACATATTGTTTGGTAAAATATAATTAGTTAACAAACTAAACTCGAATTTATATATATCAGTTTAAGTTCGATTTGGATTCATTTGATTTTTGAGTTTTTCAGGAAACCCGAATAATTATATTAGCTTTCAAGTAGATATATCAATAATTAATAGATATGTTCTTTTTTGTCAATCAATAGTTAGTAGATATATTAATAATTAGTAAATAATATATATTAAAGATAAGAAATTCTAAAATTATGTTTTTATCAAAAGAGAATTACAAAATTTAATAAAAATACTTTAAATATAATTATATCATTTATAATATTTGAGAGTAACATTTTCAATCGAAACTAGGTAATTTCTCTACACGTCCATCCGGTCATAATTTTTATCATTAAATTAATTTTATTTTATTCATTATTCTTTATTAATATACATCAGATAAAACATTTTATCGAAAACAACGTCAATTTGATATGTAAAAGATGAATTATACATGGCTTATTTGCAAATGTTTATAATAATCCTTGGCTTATTTGTGGTGATTTTAATGAAATATTAAGTGTTTCCAATCATTCAAACATTTCTAATTCTTTTGATTTCTCAGGAATGAATGATTTTCAGCAAATGGTTAATTACTGCTCCTTGACGGATCTTGCTTTTCAAGGTCCCCATTTCACTTGGTGCAATAAAAAAAAAGATGGTCTCATATGCAAGAAACTAGATAGGATAATGTGCAATAAAAAATGGATGAGAATTTTTGCGGATTCATATGGAGTATACGAAGCTGGTGGATGCTCGGACCACTTAAGAGTTCGGTTTCGTTTAACTACGCCTCCTGCAGCTCGCCGAATACCTTTGAAATTGTCAATGCTCTTGCAGCTCACCCTCACTTTCACGATACCATTAAGGACTACTGGGATTGCAAAACTCCTCTCTACACTTCTACAGCCGCAGCGTATATTTTCTCCAAGAAATTAAAGGCCTTAAAACCGATAATTAGGCAGCTTGGTACACAATACTTGGGGCGCATTCAAGCAAGAGCAAAAGAAGCTTACAAAGACATGTGTCGGACTCATGAAGTAAATCTCTCCAATCCTACAAGTCAGTCCATTGATGCGGAGCTGGAAGCTCAGCGAGCTTGGGAAGCGGTCTCGATAATTGAAGAGCAATATCTTCGTCAAAAATCAAAAATCCATTGGCTGCAAGTTGGGGACAAAAACAACGCCTATTTTCAGAAGGTTGCAAAGTCAAGACAGATTAGGAACTCTAGAAAGGAGATCAAGGATGTTCATGGTAGTATATTGACAGAAGCAAGTGATATTAAAAAGGAGGTTATTCGGTTTTTTCAGGACTTCTTGACAACAACACCTTCAAACTTGACTATGCCATCAGTCTCGGAGATAGCTGTCGATCTTGGGAGATGATTTTACTGTAGCTGTTCAATCTTTTTTTAAGTTTGGTTTCCTTCCAAAAGGAATGAACTCCACGATCTTGGCTCTCATTCCGAAGAAGGATAATGTTTTGGAAATGAGAGACTTTAGACCAATCTCTTGCTGCAACGTTATTTACAAGGTTATATCTAAGATTTTAGATAAACGCTTGAAACTAATATTACCTCGTGTGATTCTCAGGAACCAATCAGCTTTTTTCCAAGGTCGTTTGCTCCTGGAGAATGTTCTCTTGGCCACAGAACTTGTTAAGGATTATCATAAGGAATCAATCTCCAAATGATGCACAAAAAAGATTGATATATATAAAGCATTTGACACGGTTCAATGGACATTTCTCCGTGACACACTCACAGCCATGGCTGTCCCGGAAGCTTTCATTAATCTCATCATGCTTTGCGTCTCTACAGCCTCATTCTCAGTTCAAGTTAATGGGGAATTGGCAGGATATTTTTCCAGCACAAGAGGATTATGACAGAGCTTCTCTCTCTCACCTTATCTCTTTGTCATTTGCATGAATGTTTTATCAAACATGCTTGATGTGGCTTGTGTAAGTGGTCGGATTGGTTATCATCCTAAATGTAGAAATCTTATGATTACTCATCTTTGTTTTGCAGATGATATACTCGTATTCTCTGATGGAACTCATCACTCGATGATGGGTATAGTTGAAGTATTTGAGAAGTTCGCTGTTACATTCGGCCTTCGGATTAGCCTAGAGAAATCGACAATTTATCCCGCAGGTTTTTCAGCAAATGAGAGGGACCAGATGCTTCAGTCGTTTAACTTTGCAGAAGGAGTCTTCCCGGTTAAATACTTAGGCATTCCTCTTGTGACAAGAAAGCTCACTCTCTCAGATTGTCTTCCATTGATCACCAAACTGAAGGAGAAGTTAGCTCTTGGACAGTTCGCTTTCTCTCATATGCTGGACGTTTACAATTGATTAATTCGGTTCTTGTGGGTATCACCAATTTTTGGCTTTCCACTTATTATCTACCGAAAAAATGTATAAAAGAGATATATCGCATATATGCTACGTTCTTATGGTCAGGCCCAGAATTAAGTTCTAGGAAAGCTAAAGTTACATGGTCTGATGTTTGTACTCCAAAGCATGAAGGAGGATTAGGAATTAGAAATATGCTGGAAAGTATGAAAGTTTGCTACTTGAAATTGATCTGGAGGATAATATCTCGTCAAACATCTCTATGGGTTTCATGGATTTGGGAGTCCCTTATTCGTGCTGGCACTCTATGGTCGATTCATGACAATACAGCCTCAGGATCTTGGGTTTGAAAGAAAATTCTAAAGCATCGAAATGATGCTCATAATCTCTATCGTTTCAAGATTGGAAATGGTAAGCGTATCTCTTTCTGGTTTGATAATTGGTCTGACTTTGGATCTCTTTATGAAATTTTTGGCAGCCGATGTATGATTGATTTTGGGATCCCAAAGTATTCTACGCTCCATCACGTTATGAATATAGACGAACAAGGAGAAGCCGACACCACCTAATGAATCAAATCGAAGATGCAGTCAATGAGTTAGCTTCAAGAAACTCAAATTCGAATGACATGGATTTAATCTTGTGGAAATCCGCAGGTACAAAGTATCTAACCCAATTTTCCTTGAAATCTACTTGGTTGAATATAAGGGAAGAAAGATTGAAGTTTGTGTGGCCAAATCTAATATGGTTTAATCATGCCACACCAAAGTTTGCTTTTTGTACTTGGCTTGCATTTCAGGATAGGCTTTCTACAGGAGATCGCATGAAACAATGGAATGATGGTGCTTAGTCAAGATGTGTCTTGTGCTATCAAGAGGAAGAAACAAGGAACCACATATTTTTCGAATGCACATACTCCAAGTTTGTTTGGCGGACAACCATTGGCACGTTTCTAGGGGAGGATCACACGTCTTTCATGGTCATTATTGGTGTCGGCTTTGCTGAGGCTAAAATCAAGCAAGATCAGGTATTTCCTCGCATGCTATGCGCTTCAAGCTTCTATTTACCACTTATGGAGAGAGCGTAATGGAAGGCATCATGGAAGGCAAAATATTCGAGCAAAACTTCAAGTTAGGCTTATTGACAAGACAATTCGGAACAATATCAGCGCCATTCAAGCTAGCAATGACAAGAACTATTCCGCAGCAATGCAATGCTGGTTCTCAACAAGATTATCTCTTCATTAGTCTGTTTCTTTGCTCTGTCAAAGTGAATGAGATGCTGTCTGGATATACGGGAGGATTGGTCTTGGACATGGATCCTCTTCTATAGGCAACATCAGTATCTTTTTCACTTTGATTCTTTTTATATGCAAATAGTTTAAACATTAATTATTAAAGCTTATATTCTCTATGTAAACTTCACTTCGGTTTTTTTGTTGAATAAAACTTAACATTCATACAAAAAAAAAGATGAATTAGAAATAATGTAAAATTTTTAAGACATAAAATAAATAAATATTATTTGATGAAAGTAATATAGTAGATTACAGTTTTTATTGAGTTCATAAACTAATTATACTATACATATGATTATATTATTGAAATAATTTTTTTATATGTTAAAAAATATTATTAGTAAAGTTATTTGGATATTGACAAGAAAAATATTCATATTAATTTTTTCATCAACATGTGAATTTTACCAATTGAAAAAGATTATTGAGAATTCAAATCTTTTTGAGAATTTAAGATTGATTTTTTTCAACGTAGGAACATAAACAAACTAGATATGCACTTGTGCGATGCACGGGTTTTATTAAGAAATTTGATATATATATATATATGTATTATATTTTAGATAATATTTAAAAAATTTGTTGATTACTAATTTTTGAAATCCAATTTTATATAATAGGATTTGAAACCCAACTTTATATAACATGATACTGCAAAATTTTAAATCATTGAAATTGACATGTGGAAGAATCTCGTCGATTACTAAACTTTGAAACCTAATTTTATATAATAGGATACTGCAAAATTTTGAATCGTTAGATTTGATATATAGAAAAATCTTGTTGATTACTAACTCTTAAAACTCATCTTTGTATAATAGGAATGTATAGTTATAAATAAAGATAATTATTTATAATCATTTTTATGTTAGGATTGTGAACAGATATCAATATTTCGTAGTATATATAGATTTAAAACAAAAAGATATTTTAAAATATATTAAAATATTACAAATTTTAGATCATTAGATTTGACATGTAGAAGATTTCTTTTGATTAATTATTTTTGAAACTCAATTTTATATAATAGGATAGGATTATGATTTTTTTGTAAAGACTATAAAAATATTTACAATTCTATATGTAAATTCATTTTAAATTATATTTATTAGAAATTAAATTTTATTTTATACTTAATATGAGATAGTTGTATTTTTTTCTTTTATAATTATAAATAAAGGTAATTACTTTTCAAAAAATATTTAGGATTCTAAATAGATATAAACCATTTGGTGATAAAAATAAATATTCTTAAAAAATTATTTAAAAATATAATTTTTTTCCTTTTTATAGATATATGAATACGAAGAAAAATTATTTGAAACCATATTTTATTATCTTTTTAAGAAAAAATAAATAAAGAAAAAAATTTGATAGTTTGATTTGACAAGTATAACAATTTTGTTAATATGTAACTTTAATTAAGAGTTCAAACTTTATATAATAAAGATTAAGAATAAAACTTATTTAATAATTAGAAACTTACATTTAATAATAAGAAATCCCATTAATAATTAATAATGAAATAAAATAATGATACATTTAATTTTAAATATTTACCTCTTTTATTTGTTTGTATTGATTTCGTTGGATGTATACGAAAAAGACAAAACTGATAACGTAAAAAAAAAATTGATGCAGTCAATAGTGAAATTTTTTTGTGAAAGTTTTAGAGAACTAAGAAAATATCGAAAGTTTCATGAAATCATTTATTTGTTTATTTATATATATATATATATATAAATTAATATTCACAAATTTCTTTTAGTTTATGATCTTTTTAACATTAGGAATATCTATATAGATAAATATATAGTAATAAAGAGATATATTGACAATTATCCTTGAATATGAGTTGTTTTGTAAGGATTATAAAAAAAAATTACAATTTTTTTTTGCAAATTCGTTTTTTAATAATATATTTTTAAAATATTGACAATTATCTTCTATTGAAATTTATTTTTATTTTATAATTAGTAAAAGATGGATATTTATAAGTATTTTTATTTTAAAATTTCTTAGGACTGTGAAGCAAAATAATTATTTCTTGATTTTTAAACTATATTTTATTTTATGAGTTGATATATAAATAAGAAACAAAATCCTAAAGTGAAAAAATCTTATTCATAAGTGACTTTGATACATTTTTTTTATTAAGATTATAAAAATATTTTTAATTTCTTTTTTGCAAATTCGTTTTTGTAATTTTATTTTTATTTTATAATTAGTAAGAGATAATATTTATACTTATTTTTATTTTATAATTCTTTTGTGTTAAAAAGTAACATTAATAAAATTAAGATAAAAAGTAATATTAAGAAATCGTACTTTTTTTTAACTTAACTCATTTGAACCGTTATAAACATTGAGCAAAAGGCACATTGTGCACAGAAACATGAGACCGAGAAAACTCTGTGGCAGTACGGGCAAGGTGATCAACTTTGTGGTTCAGTGTGCGGGGAACATAGAGGACGGAACACAACCAGAAGGAGCTTCGGAGTCTTGAGAAGTCATCCAAATACGGTAGGAATGCCGGCCAGCTGTGAGGCTCCTCGATCATCTTCAGAAGCTCGGCACAATCAACTAGGAACTCAACCTCCACAACCTGAAGGGATGATAGGCACATCATAGCCCAGAGGAGCGCCTCAAATTATGAATGTGGGAACGACAAACTGCGCCGAATACATTGTACTCCAAAATTGAAACCCTCAATACTGTTCGGGAAGGAGTACCAATCCAATCCTGTAAACAAATCTGATGTCTTCCAGGATGCATCCACCATACATCTATATCCAGAGAAAGCGGGGTTAACTGTCGACTCCTAACTTTATTTGAAAAAGCCTTCTCATTTCGCGCCTTCCATAAAAACCAAAGTATCGATGGGACGCTATCTTTCCCTCCTTACTAGGTAATCGCTAGAGCAGATGGTCTATATTAGTAAAGATTGACTCCCCTAGAAAACTCATTCCTGCAGGAATTCTTGACAAAGCCCAGGCCTGAAGGGCTGGTGGGCATTCAAAAAGTACAAGATTAATCATTTCCATTTCAGCTCCACATAAATCACAGTGTGTATCACAATTTATACCTCTCCTAGTGAGGTTTAGTTTAACTGCCAGTTGTCCTGAAACTGCTTGCCAAATGAAATATTTAATCTTCTTTGGCGCCTTCACTCTCCAAACTTGAGATTGTAAGTCCTTTATATTAGGACCGTATGGTCGAAAAAAGCATAATGAGAGGTTTCGTTTTGCCCAATAGCCTGATTTTACCGAATAGGTACCATTCTTGTTATACTGCCAACCCAGTCGATCAGGAAATGCTCTTCCTAGGATATGAATTCCTAGGATAAGCTTTGCGTCATACGGGAGAAAAAGTTGGTTAACTAAAGTCTTTCGCCATAACCGCGTGTGAGGGTTAATTAGCTCAGATACTCTTAAATCTGGGTAAATTTTGGAAGTCACACCCCTGGCTGGGTGAGGATGTCGATCCGGGATCCAAGGGTCTGACCAAACCCGAATAGTTTCTCCATTGCCCACTCTCTTAATTAAACCATTCATTACTAGTCTGCGAGCTGAAATAATACTCTGCCATCCGTATGAAGGAGAATACAGACGGCGAGGATCGAGCGGATTAGTACCAAAGTAAAATCGTCCCCAAGATCTTCGATAGGAAGGACTCCGGATAATCCATTAAGCGCCAAAGTTGTTTGGTAAGTAGAGTAGAGTAGAATTCCTCAATCGCCTTGAAACATAAACCCCTTTCAAGCTTTGGCTTACATAGGGTCTCCAAGCGGACCCAATGAATGCCTCTCGAGGTACCAGAGTTGTGCCACTAGAACTTTGCAATGGTTGTTGAGATCTTTGAGGTTATTATTTTTGGGAGGCGGTAACAGGACATCACATAGGATGGAATAACAGTAAGAACAAATTTGATTAATACCTCTTTGCCCCCTTTGGATAGATACTTTGTCGTCCATGAATTAATCCGTGAATTTATTTTCTCAGCTACAAAAGCAAAAACCTTTGTTTTGGCTCCTTCTAAACCCTCCGGGAGGCCAAGAGAAGTACCCATGCCACCTATAGTTTTTATTCCCAGGCAATTCTGAATTTCCAGTTTTTAAACCAAATCCACTTCTTTACCGAATTGGATTGATGATTTGGAAAAATTGACTTGTTTTCCAGAAACTTCCTCATACTTTTTCAAAATGTGTAGGATCGTATTCGCCTCTTCGAGGTTGGTCTTATGGAAGAACATGCTATCATCCGCAAAGAGGAGGTGCGACACTGCTGGGCTTGAGGGTGTGATAGATATCTTAGACAGATCTTTTTGGGATTATGCCTTCTTTAGTTAAGAAATTAGGGCATCAGTACAAAGGATAAAGAGGTATGGGGATAGTGGGTCTCCTTGATGGAGGCCCCGTTTAGGTCTGACACATCCTCGTAGAATTCCGTTTAGTAAAATAGAATAGGTTACCGAGCTCACACAGTGCATTATGCCTCTAACCCATCTTTCGTGAAAACCGAGTTTAAGCAGAGGATGACGTAGAAAATCCCATTCTATACGGTCATATGATTTACTCATATTGGTTTTGATTGCCATATAATTACCCTTGATCCTATTGTTAGATTTAATGGCATGGAACATCTCCTAGGCTATCAGTATATTGTCCGAAATTAGACGTCCTGACACAAAAGCAGACTGAGTATCCGAAATTAACTTAGGCAAAATTCTCTTCAGTCTTAAACACACAACTTTAGAGATAATTTTATAGACAACATTGCACAAACTATTAGGAAAAAATTCTGTCGTAGCTGTCGGTTTAGCTATTTTCGGGATCAAACAGATGTTTGTTTGATTGATTTCTCTTTCAAACGCACCGGTCATTATAAAATTATTAACAACGCGAACTATGTCCTCCTTTAGGTGAGACCAGGATTGTTGGAAGAAAAGAGCTGTCAATCCGTACGGACCCGACGCTTTTCCTTTATCCATCATTCCGTCTGGACCCGACGCTGGTCCTAGCAATAAGCGATTTTGCTCCTTAGTTACTTGACATTCAATCCCTTATAGGGATATCTCAAAATAACTAGACCCATTTGTGGTGAACAGCTTTTCAAAATATTTTATTGCCTCACACTCAATACTCTCTTCCTGGTCCACTCATTTTCCTTGTTCATTGAAAAGACCAATGATCCTATTTTTTGTTGTGCGTTGTTTTGTTTGGGCGTAGAAGTATTTTGTATTTTTGTCCCCTTCTACCAAGCATCGATTCTGGCTTTTTTGTTTCTAGTAAGTTTCTTCTTCTTTATAAGCCAAGCTTAGATCAAAAGTCACTTTTTGGATATCCATAGTGGGGCAAGAGTCAATATTTTTCATATTTTCCAATCATTTCTTAAGGTCCTCAATCTGTTTTTTTCCAACAGGTACCTGATTTTTTCGCCATCTTGAAATTTCTCTTTGACAATTTCAAATCTTACCGGAAACGCGATTTTCTCTCAAATTCTTATATCTAGACCAACCCTACAAATGATTTATGAGTATTTCATTTCTGTAAAAATTGGTCTATGGTCCGAACCGATCATTTGAAGGTTTCGGTTGTGGATTGTGGAAAGAGTGCATGCCACTCCTCATTCCCAAAAGCTTTATCTAGTTTACAGCGGATTATTTCATTTTACCTAACCCTCCTCCATGACCATGTGTCACCAATGCATGGAAATTCTAGAAACCCACAATTTTTTAAAATTGTGTTAAAAGGTATGAAAGAGCTTAAACTCTGTAGTCTCCCACCTTTCTTTTCATGGTGTCCAGATAGTTCATTAAAATCTCCGATAATGAACCAAGATTCTGACCTTTGGATACCAATCCTTGTAAGTCGTTCCCACACTTGATCTCTCAGCTTATAAACAAGTTCTCCATACATAAAAGATATGTATGTCTTTTGGCCACGTAATTCTAAGGATATGTCTATAATATATTTATCTTTATGGGATAAAATTATATTATAATATTGTTTGTAAAATAGAGACAAACCCCCCCCCCCTCCCCACTTGATCATATTGGTGCTACTGTAATCTTGTTATCAAAATTTAAAACATCCATAATTCCTTCCAACTAGTCGTCTTGCTTCATAGTTTCCATTAAGAATAAGAAATCAAAACAAAACTTTTTATTGATGTCTTTCAAATAATTAAGGAAATATGGCTCCCAATACCCTGAAAATTCCAAGATAAAACTTTAATAATAAGAAATAACAAAGAAAAAATCAAGTGGACGATGCTGATTTACGAGAGATGGCACTCTCGCTGAGTCCGTGTGAGTGTTTGCCTCCCTTTGAACTCTTCTTTATATGCTTTTGTGGAGCAACTACCGCGAGGATGTGTTGCTTTTTGGAGCTCACTCCTTTAAGGCCACTTGAGGATTTAACTCCCTTCTTAAGAGTTTCTGATGATGATTCTCTTACTGTCCCAGCGATGGCAATCTTTGAAGGAGGGAGGGTTGGCTTAGCCGCATCCTTCTGAGACCGTGGCTTTGCCCCAAGGTCAGCTTTTCTTCTTCCGTAATAGTCCCATAATCTTTCAGCTTCTCAAGATCCTCAGCTAACATATGTGGATTGACATTTTCCCCACCACCTGATTTGCTCTTAGAAAGGAGATCGCAATTCATTGGATCATCATCTCCTCCAAGATAAGCTTCTTTGGGGACATCATCCTTATAAATGTTCCCATCTTTTTCATGAAAAGAGGCCTTAGAAGTTACCTCTTCACCATTTGTGGTATGTGTCGTACATTTCTTTTTCTTTGAGGAGGATAGAGCCGCATCAGATTTGGCCTTCCCTTCATTTTCAAGTGATGAGCACGTCTAGTTAACTACATCAATGTCCTCTTGGCTTTTTTTCTTCTGTGTCCCTTTGGTGTCGTTTGCAGACGCAAACGCACCAGCTGCCATATTGTCCTCACTCTCCTGCTGTTTTAAAGTTGCTAATTGGCCAACTATAAGCTCGGGAACAAGTTGAAGCTCCGGCTAAGGTTGATTGAAATTCGACCTGTATTGGTCCAAATGTCACTGTCTCGGTTCCCTGTTCTTACTTTTTCCAGCTTCTTGCTTGTCATTGTTGATAAGAGCTCCTTTGTAACTCTGATTATGAACAGATTGTCTCTATGTCCTCGCCAACCTTTCTCTTTCAGCTTTCATGTTCTCTTCTTCCATTAGCCGTTTTCATTGCGATACATCATGGTTGATGTAATTACAAAAACTGCAGATCCCTTGATGACAATCATACTTAACCTGGACAAAGGTTTCCTCCCCATCCGCAAATTCAACAACAGTACGAATGATTAGTGCCTTAATCACATTGATCTCCACGAGCACTCTAGCCCCATTCGCATCAACTTTAATCACCTTACCCAATTGTTTGCCGATTGTTTTGAAAACCAACTCAGTTGCAAATTCGGCGGGGATATTTAACAGATGAGTCCACATAGTTAATGTGGAAGAATATTCTTCCAGAGCGCGAGCCTTCCATCGATCAAGGGTGATCATCCCCCATCAAAATGTGTTACTCCTAACTTAAAACCTCCTCCATGTCCTCTTTGGTTTTGAGCGTAAACTGGAACCGTCTGGAACCAAAATCTGTTCCGAACACTCTATCCTCCATTCTGCAAATGCAGGGGAAGCGCTGGATCAACGCGCCCACGTTTTGTTTCGCCGGATTCATACATCGTCCCAGCAGCACCTTTGAACATTTTTCCAGCAAAACACTGTTGTCGAAACTCGGAATCTTGATCCGTGGAATAGACATTGGGGATGCACCAATGTTCATCTTCTTCTTCATGTTTAATTGGGCCATGATACTTCTGCAAATTATTGAGAACAATGGAAATACTGAGACGAATGAAGTCTCTAATAGACTCTGGAGTGAGTATCTTGAAAATCTCATCAATTTGGAAATCTCGAAAATAAGAAATAAGGTAAGTTAATTTCCAAAAAAGTACAGATTGAATCATGCTACAGAGAGGGAATTCCCTTGTCTGCCTCCAATTTGCTAAGATCTTTTGGGAATAATACTGTGTGATTGAGAAGGCCCTCGGGCTTTCCTTTTTTCTCTTATTCACTTGAAATCCTGAGTAAACTCTGAGTAGAAATGGCAATAACACTAACAACAGAAAGTTACCAAATTGGTTTGTCATTTGATATACCCAAATCCGAGAAATTAATGCAAGATTGCGGGTGAAGGAATGTAACATTGACCTTCCATAATCTGATTTTTTGTAGCTGGCTAGAGAGGGCCATCGTGTATCCCGGTCCATCGGATCAACTTGATCGTGAGCCATTCTTGAATTGGGGGAAGGGATGGGAGATATTTGGGGTGGTGATTACTGGGTCTAAAGCCAAGGTCCTTTGCAAGTTCCTTCGGCTTCATAATGGAATCGAAAAGATGTGATGTGAATCTCTGGGTCAGAGAGGAGTTGTTTAAGATTCCCGAGTGTAAAGTGAATTGATGATGTGATACATCTGTGAGGTTAGTATTACCCCGTGTCGGCAGAGAAAATATCATTACGGATCGCCGTGATTAGTGTCTCTGATTTGCCTCAGCAGCACAAATCCTTTGCCCATGTATCGTCGTATTGTGACTGGCCAAATCCTCGATATCCTAAGTGAAATCTAGAGTTTTGAAACGGATGCTTTTCCCCAAATTGAAAGTGTTTACATCCAAATCGCCGGAGGCTATCATTGATTCTCTCGCCTCGCCTTGCCAGATTTTTCTATTCAGACCCTCAATCTCCTAGGTTAAATCTAGGGTTTTGAATCGAATGTTTTTCCCCAAATTGAAGGTGTTTACATCCAAATCGCCGGAGTATATCCTTGATAATCTCGCCTCGCCTTGCCAGATTTTTACGTCCAAATCGGTCCGCCTTTGTAAAAGCCTCCTTCCTAGTTTTGCCTTTCCTAAAAACTCTCCACAGTCGTCTCTCTTCTCTCGCCCATGAGATGAGAGCAACAGTCTTCCTCTTTAATCGCCATGATGGTCGCTAGAGACTGCTTTTGCCCATATCAGATAATTTAAGCCTATTCGCAGGAAATCGCCTTTGTTTTCGCCATTTTTAAAAATAAATTAAGAAATCATACTTTATATAAGATTTTTTAATAATATCGACAAATATGATTTATTTTTATTTTATAATTATTAAAAGATAAATATTTATATTTTTGTTTTAGAATTTATTTATGTGTTAACAATAAGGATAAATATTTATTGATAGAGATAAAAATATATTTTATTTTATTTTTAATTTTTAAATACAAAAAAATTTCTAATCGATAGATTTGACACGTGGAAGAATCTTGTTATTTAATAGTTTTAAGAAACCGTATTTTATATAATAAAATATTTTCTTTTGTATTTTTAAAAGAAAATACTACTAAAAAATAATAAGTATATAAAAGAAATTTTAAGAGTAAATGTAACGTAGTCTCAAGGAGCAATCTATTTTCTACATAAGAAAAACACATTGGGATAAAATGATCTCTTCTGTTTTTGTTTCTCGAATGGTTACGTTTAATATCCTTCTTTTTGCTTCTTTTTTTTAACGTTTAATATCTTTATAACTTTTTTTTCCGGCGGTTATAAGCAATTGTTTCGGGATTAACTGAAAAATAGTTTCGTTCAATACTTCTCTCTGATTTTCTCTCGAATTTACAAACAAAATAGAGTATTTGTGTTGTGAAGTGATTTTAGTCTAATGATAGGTGGTAAGTCCACTGAAGTCAGACACTATCTTATATCTAAAAATCAGATCTTACTATCTATATTATATAGGAATTTACCTAATGGTCCCGTCTCTGACCTAATTGAAAAAAAAATAAGCACTTGTTTGACATTTATTGCAAAAGATTCACTTAGGTATTGAGGATGACACGTCATTGTTGTGCCATCCGAATTGTGTGTGGAGGTTATTACGAATTGCTTTTTGCTTTTGATTAAGCTGGTCAATCCAAGGAAGCAAAATTTGTGGGCCGTGTTGATTTTAATGCCTCGTCTCTAAAGTACTTGGTTGCTGTTTGCTAATTTATTTTATAATATCAAGATTTATATTAGTTTGTTTTGTGAATATGTATATCTAGATGCATGTAGCAATAAAATAACCAAAAAGGATATAGTATATCTTTCATGTATTATTTTAATTAATTTAATTATATTTATATTAAATTAAATTAAATTAATTTTTTAACATTTATAAATATTATTTTTACTAAGAAGAAGAGAGTGTATAAGTAAGAAAAAAAGAAGAGAGTAAAACCAGGTGATAGAGCAGAAAATAGAAGAGAGAGTAAAAAGAAGAGAATAAGTAAAAAAGATGAAAGAGAGTAAAAAGAATAGAGAGAGTAAAAAAGATGAGAAAGAGTAAAAAGAGTAAACATAGTAAAAAAGATGAGAGAGGGTAAAAAAAGGAGAGAGAGTAAAAAAGGAGAGAGAATAAAAAGATGAGAGAAAGTAAAAATAGGAGAGAGAGTAAGAAAGAGGAGAGAGAGTAAAAAAGAGGAAAAAGATGTAAAAAGAGGTAAGAGAGTAAAAAGAAGAAAGAGAGTAAAAAATAGGAGAGAAAGTAAAAAAGAAGATCGGAAAAAAATAATTCTAGACAAACTTCGAGATGGATACGATTTCCGTCCCAAACTGTATTAAATTCGAACGGAAAAGAGAGAGAAAGGGACAGAGCGACGTTCATTTGAAACTGAGAGGAAATTGTTTGAACTATGTAAAGAAAATAAAAAATTGAAAACAGAAAGCGACAGTTGTCCGTAATCGTCTAGAATTCCAGATAAATTAAGACGGTTATAGAGTTTTTTAAAAATAGAACATATATCGAGACGAATTGAGACGGAAATATAATAAATAAATTTTGTAAAAGCAGAGTGTTGAAGTACATAAATACAAGTAATTTAAAAAGTTAGAAAATTTCTACATACTTAACATTAGATTAGTAAACATTGCAGTTGGACTACATTAACATTTGAAATTTAAAGCTGAGTGCCAAAATTCTAATTATAAAATACATATTATAGTTTGTAGACTATATTTTCTAGCAACAATCAGGCCAATCAATATGCCAAAAAGATATGAACATATCCTCAAGTTCACGATAAGGGTTTAGTGAAACTAATTTGACGTAAAACTTCTTATTCAAATCAAATTGTCTATGCAGTGTACCGATTGCGACAAACAACTCTCGTCCCACCCCGGATGAATCCTCATCTTTATATTTGTTTGGTTTTGTTTCACTACTCTCCGATTTGATGTCGCCGTGTGTACTCATACTACATCACATAATTGGTGTTAGTATTAATGCATATATTATCACAATGTTGTCCAAATGTAGTCATACAAATTGAAATGTTTACTTAGCAATCAAAAAATAAAAAATTGGGAAATGCAGGAATATATATCACAAAAGTATAGACAAATCAACTGTAAAAAGCAAAGGTAAATAGTAAGAGTAATCATATATGTATAAAGGAACCAAAAAAGTGTACATTGGAAATAATTGGAGATGATGAAAGTGATGCTTCGTTGTTGTAGAAGTCTAGGTGATGAAAGATAAATAACAATTCCAGACAGAAACATTGCCTGGAACTGAGAAGAACTTGTTTTGGTGGAAAAATAAAAATCTTTTACAGTTGACGACGCGAAAAACTACACAAACGTAACAATTTTGGATGGTTTAAGACAACTACTACAATAAGACATCAATGTCTAAAGCCGTCTAGATTCGTCTTATATTTCCCCTTATTTGCACAAAAATCACAGACCACTCATTCATTCCCACTCATAAATCCTTTCGAGATTTTCTTATGTTTTTTATGTTGGCCAACCCCATTCTCTTCATCTATACTTTGTTATAAATGGCTAATTTTAACTACTTTTGCTCTTTGATGTACGATACGGTACACGATAACACAAGTGGAGTACTAAAAAAAGAGTATGCTGATGGAGTTTTGGAGTTCATGTCCTTTGCTGGAAATCAAACTGTAACTTTACAAACCAACAAAAGTATTGTTTGTGCCTTACGTGTCATAACCGTCGGAAAAAGATTGTAGTGCAAGTATTGAATTATTTACTTATAAGCAGTTTTATGCATGGATATAAAATTTGGTATACGTATGGTGAAAGTGAGGAAATAGTCTTAGGCAATTCCTCTTCGGTTAAAACGAGTGTTGCATACCTTGTTGGTAAATCTGTAGTGTCTACTAAAAATGTAGGATCTGCGGATAACTATGAAAAAGGTAATGTTGGAGGTCATGATGTGACACCAAAGTTAAATACTATATGAGCTCAAATGTTTATGCAGTTGGTGTAAGACGACCGTTTTTTGAGATGTTTGACACATGTCGGATTCTGTTGTATTCGGGTTATAGAGATTGGCATTCACCATTATCATATGCAACTCGTCTTATGACTTTGAAAATATTTTACAATCTTGCTGAAGATTTGTCTTGATGCATTGCAGAGCATTATCGGTACCAGCTTCCCGAAGGAAATACAGCGCCGTCATCGTATTATGAAGTAGGCATGGGCTTAACACCCCAAACCCGACCTGAATCCGAAAGCAAGAGGAACCGAACCGAACGGAACCCGACAAAATACCAAAACGAGTTTTACATCATGGAAATTTGGGTATCCGAACCTGATCGAGTAGAAACCAAAACCCGAAATGGTTCCCAAAATATATTATATATTTTAAAATAATTATATATACATAAACTTTTAATTACCTAAATATCCTAAATTATAATTATAAATCTAAATATGTTAATCAATTTGATTAACGAATAAAAAATAAAACATTCAATTTTTAAAATTAAATTATGATTTCTCTAAGAATTTTTTCAGTATTTTTTAAAAGATTTAAATAAAAATACCCGAGCTCGAACCGAATCTGACCCGAAATAGGGTATTTTATAAGAATCAAACCCGATCCAAATCTGAAATATACTGAACCGAACCCGACCCAAAATTCTAAAATACCCGAACGAGTTTTATATGCTTAAACCCAAAAACCCGTAACCCAAAAATACATGATCCAAACCCGAACAAATACCCAAAATCCTCTACTATGAAGTACAAAAGCTTGTTTATGGATTAGGGTTGCCTTACCAAGATATAAATCAAGTAGTGGGAAGGCTTCTATTCCACATAAAAATGTGGTACTTACCTATTGTAAATCAGATTAAGAAGCTTTATGAATCAGAATGGACGGCCTCTGCAGTTTCGTGGCATGCTGAACATAATAGAGATGGTGGACATGACGCATCCTTCAGATGCATTTACTTGGAAACATTTTTAGTTTATCTACCCAAGTTTTGCTGCTGAGTCTCGGAACGTGTACTTGGGTTTATGTACCGATGGATTCAACCCTTTTGGTAAACACAGTAGACAATATTCATTATGGATAGTCATAATGACTCCGTATAACCTCCCACTGACGCTCTGTATGAAACGAGAGTTTTTATTCTTGACTATTTTAGTTCTCGGGCCTGATCATCCAAAATGATCGCTTGATAATTTTTTACAGCTGCTCATACATGAGCTTCAACTTATATGGAAAGATGGGTTTGAGGCATATGATATATCTAGGAAAAAACATTTTCTGATGATAGGAGTTTTGATGTGGACGTTTAGTGATTTTCCAGCATATGGTATACTTTCATGTTGGACAACACATGAACGACTATCTTGTCCATATTGCCAAGGAAAAACATATACATTCCAATTGAAACATGGGACAAAGATATCCTAGTTTGATTTTCACCACATGCACCTTCCACCGAGTCATCCTGATCGAAGAAGCAGTACATTGTTCAGAAAGAATAGGAAAGTTTTTGAGGAACCTACACAGATTCCTGATGGGAAAAAAATTCGGATGCAATTGCGTGACTTTGGAACAAAAAAATCTATTGAATGTGGTGGTAATCAACATTTGAATGTCGGTGGATACGGTGTAAATCACAACTGACATAAGAAAAACATTTATTGGGAACTACAATATTGGAAAGATGATCTTCTTTGACATTGTCTTGATTACATGCATATTGTAAAGAATGTGTGCGACAATTTTCTTAAAACAATCTTAAATGTGCAGTGCCAATAAAGACTAAGAGCTTCACTTAATGAGGAATGGGAAATGTGCAGTGCCAATATATATACTAAGTGACGAAGCAACATCAGAGTTTTTCAGATCGATCATGCACAATGTGAAATTTCCTGATGGTGACGCATTTAATCTCCGTAATATTGTGGACAGTTCTGAAGGTAAATTTGTATGAATGAAGAGTCACAATGGTCACGTTCTAATGCAGCACCTACTACCATTTACTTTCGCTCATCTCTTTCTAGAAAATCTTCACAAGGTTGTAGCAGGTACATATATCTACAAGTTTTACTCATAAATTACTTATTATTATCGTAAACATGTTATGAGATAAAATGTTACGTACACAAATTCCGTCATTTTTTCAAGATTTAGGCTTGCGGACACTATATGTGGAAGGGGTACGAAATTTGGACGAAGTGATTCTGGTAATTTTCTACAATTTAGAAAAAAAAATAATGTCGCCTTTTTTTTATGTTATGAAACATCTTCCACTTCATCTACCATATGAGGCATTACACTACAAGCAAACATGGATTTTGTGACTGCAAAGTGTGACTAAAAAATCAGTCACAAAATGTGAGACTAATTTGAGACTGAATTGAGACTGAAGTGGGACTGAAAAACTCAGTCTCACTTCAGTCGCAAATATGCTACTGTAACTTTCAGTCTTGCATCAGTCGCAAAAGTGAGACTCTGTTGAGACTGATTTGCGACTGAACAGCGGAGTCACAAATTAGTCGCTAATATCAGTCCCACCTAGTTAGGTGAACACGTTTTTGTGTTTTTACCTAAAGTGGCCGACATGTTTGTGACTGATAATTCAGTCGCAAATATCAGTCATTGTTCAGTCACAATTCAGTCACACATTTATTCTATTTATACATCCCGAATTTCACTTCTTAAACACAAAAAAAAACAGTTTTAGAGAGAAAAAAATAATTTTGGAGGGGAACAAAATGGGAGGAAATTTTAATTATACAAATTTTCGGGAGTGGATGTATAGAAGAATTGATGAAGAAACAAGTAACATCTCGGCGGAATTTGCTGCTGGAGTGGACGATTTTATTAATTTTGCGGGTAATCAGCCGTTTGCACTCAACAATAGGGGTAAGTTTTACTGTCCCTGTATTTCTTGCCAAAATAATAAAATTCTACCGGGACGAAAAATTGCAAATCATCCATTTAGTCGAGGATTCATGCCTCAGTATTATGTATGGTACATGCATGGGGAAGATTTGAATGTTGATTTAGGAAGTTGTAGTGCAAGTTATGGCAGAAGTGAAAATCAAGATAATGTAAATCATGTAGAAGATACATATGTAGAGATGGTGAATGATGCATTTCCTGCTCAGCATAACACAAGTTATAATCAAACTTATAACAATCAAGGTGGGCATGAATTTGATTATCAAAATACAGTTGAAGTACCTAATAATGAGGCTCAAAATTTTTATACCATGTTAGAAGCTGCTAACAATCCTTTATATGATGGTTGTGAGGAAGGTCAATCGCAATTATCATTAGCTTCTCGGTTAATGCACATGAAAACAAATTTTAATGAATCTGAACGTGAACTAGACCAGTAGACAGAACTCATTTCAGAGTATCTACCTAAGGATAATCAGTGCACTATGTCGTATTATGAAACCAAGAAATTGATGCGAAATTTAGGGCTCCCTTACTATACAATTGATGTGTGTATGCATAATTGTATGATATTTTGGAAGCAGCAAGATACAAGGAGAGTGTGCATCGAACCAAAATATCATTTAGTCGTATGTGGTATTTACCAATTGCCGATAGAATTAAAAGATTATACCAGAGTGCCCACAATGCAGAGGCGATGAAATGGCACGGAGAACATAAATCAAACGAAGGAGAGATGTCTCATCCATCTGATGCAGCAGAGTGGAAGAATTTTCAGCAGTTGCACCCTAGATTTGCCAGTGAGCCTCGCAATTTATACTTAGGGTTATGCACTGACGGGTTCAATCCTTTTGGAATGTCTCGTAATCACTCGTTGTGGCATGTGATCATGACTCCATATAATTTACCCTCGGGCATGTGTATGAAAGAAGAATACTTGTGGCTTACTATTTTGAATTCTGGTCCACATCATCCATGAGCAAGTCTTGATATATTCCTTTGCCCTCTGATTGATGAGTTGAAAGAGTTATGGATGAACATATTGGACAAATCTCAATCTACGACATTGTCTTGATCCAATGCACATAGAGAAGAATGTTCTCGATGTGTTCTTATATACTGTCATGAACGTTAAAGACAAATCGAAAGACACAGTTAAGGCAAGATTGGATATAGCACGATTTTGCTTGAGGAATGAGTTACATCTAGATAGTCGTGGAAGAGCTCATGTTCCTATATTCAGTCTGAGTGCAGCAGCGAAAGAGCGTTTACTATCATGTGTAAAATATGATATTAAATTTCCCGATGGGTACGCATCAGACTTAGCGACTTGTGCCGATATAGAAGGAGGGAAATTTTCAGGCATGAAGAGTCATGATTGTCACATTTTCATGGAACGCTTGTTTCCATTCATCTTTACTGAACTCTTACCACGTAACGTGCATCTAGCACTGTCAGGTACTTACGTAATTAATTCTTAATATTTTATAAGTAACCACATGTACATATATATGCTAATAGTGCATTAATTATTCCTATGCTTGTATAGCACTTGGAGGATTTTTTTGAGATTTGTGCAGTAAAACGTTGCAGGAAAGTCGTGTTCAAATTATGAAGGAAAACATTGTTTTAATATTATGTAATTTAGAGAAGATTTTTCCACCTGATGTGTTCGATGTAATGGTACATCTACCTGTGCATCTACCAAATGAAGTTCCACTGGGTGGCCCTGTGCAATACCGATGAATGTATCCATTTGAACGCTTTTTAAAAAAGTTAAAAAGCAAAGCAAAAAATAAAAGATATGATCGATTGTGCAATCATATTTGAACGATGAGATATCTTACTTCTCAGAGTGGTTTTTACCTTCGCACGTACAAACCAAAAAAAGGTAAATATGTGTTTATAGGACTTTCTTAACATTATATAGTAGTCATTATTATTAATAAAACCATTTTTTTCTCAAAGGGCATCGAGATATGATGAGTGGGACGCTCATGTATATCCGACTGAAAGAATACCAGATATGTTTAAACATGTTGGTCGACCAAGTGGAAAAAGTAAAAAAAAATATATAAATGATATAGACCAATTAGCGGCACACTCATATATATTGCGAAATTGTGACTACTTTCGGCCATTAGAAAGGTATTGTAAAATTATAAGATACTTTTATATATATATGTATATGTGTTTCATATAATATTGAAATTAATTATATTTTTTATATGGCTCAGCATGTGTGAAAACTACATCCGTCATTGTCATCCTGAACTATTAGAGGACTTGGTTCTCTGGAAGAAAGATGCAAATTTTGCTACATGGGTTAGAGATTACGTAAGTATAATTATTATGTTTCACGGTAAGTACCTTATTTATGTATATGTAAATATAATGTCGCACGTACAAGATAGTTTACCGAATCCTGCAATCACCTAGCCAACATGGGTTTGCGAACTAGTTAGAGGGCCGGATAAGGAGGTGACAATGTGGCCAATGCAAGAAAGACATGAGGTTACTTGAGGTTATTTGTTTCATACACGAGACCACGGACGCTTAAGGAAGACATGCAATTACGGCGTATGTGTGAAGGCGGCAAGTTATTTAGAAGCATCTGATGAAGCTGATTTTTGTGGAAACATAACAGATATCATTGCGTTTAAATACTCTGGATTAATTAATTTGAAAATAACACTATTTAAATGTGAGTGGTACGATCCTACGATCGGGAAAGGAACTAGAAAGAACACAGCCGGTGGAGTTGACGTTTTAGCAAGAGGGAAATATAACACATACGAACCATTCATATTAGGTAAGCGCAATAATAATTACTTAATGATAATTCTATTAAATTGCAATATTATTTTAATTATTTTAATGTGTTACTGTGCAGCATCGCAAGCGGATCAAGTTTGTTATATTCCCTATCCCTATACAACCCAACCAAGGCATCTGTGGTTGAATGTTTGTAAAGTCAATCCGAGGGCACATATCTCTGGAAACTACAGAGTTAGAGAATCACCTTTGCTACAACAAGATAACGATGATGATGTGTTGATGACGGTAGTTGAAGATATCGTGATTGAAAATTTGTTTGTATCAACACACGATGGCGAAGAAATTGATGCTGAAGTTAGAGATGCTGAACAAGAAGACGAATTTCAATGTAATATGTCGTCTTCGGATGATGATGAAGAGAATGATGTAGACGCACAATAATATTTACCGGAATACAACAAAAACACTTAAACACTTAAAATTCTATTATCGTTTATATATATTACTTAAAATATGTTTTCTATTGTAATCTTTTAACATTAACACTTAACGAAACAGTCTAGTAGCTCATTGGTTAGTGGACTACAACAATAACATTTACCACGCGAGGTCACGAGTTTGAGTCCCGGCTTGTGGATTTTTCTTAACCATTTAAATTTTGAGACTGATTAGCGAGTGAAGCACTATTCAGTCGCTAATCAGTCACAATGTAGACCCACAAAATTTTTAAAGCTTTCGAAAATTTTTACAATTTTCAAAAATTTTCCAGAAAATTTAAAAATTTTTAAATTCAGTCGCAGATCAGTCACATAATTTTGTGACTGATCTGCGACTGATATGTTTTAGGGTTTAGGGTTTCGAAATTTTTTTAAAGTTTTAAAAAAATTTTAAATTTTTTCGGAAAATTTTAAAAATTTTAAATTCAATCGCAAATCAGTCACAAATTTTGTGACTGATCTGCGACTGAAATGCAAAAAATGGTATCAGTATCAAATCAGTCTCAAATTTTGTGACTGAATTGTGACTGATTATTATATATATCATTTTTTTCAACATAGTCGAATAATATTATTCCAAAAGTGCAATTTACATTGTCACATGATGTTTACGCATTATGAATGATTGAAATTGATGTTTTAACGATTTACATGAAATCACATTGACGTTTATGTAATTGTACTTCTTAAACGATATTACAATATACTTCGATTTTTTTTTCGAATATCAAAATATTCTATTATCATTTATATATATTGCTTAAAATATGTTTTCTATTATATTCTTTAACATTAACACTTTGAAATGGTATCAATTTCGTCAATTGTGCTAACCCGACAATTTCTGGGAAATTTTTGTAAAACCGAACAAAAATCAAATAGCTAATATATAGTTTTGCGCGTAAACACTTAACGAAAGAGTCTAGTAGCCTAGTGGTTACTGGACTACAACAAAAAACATTTACCACGCGAGGTCACGGGTTCGAGTCACGGCTTGCGAACTTTTTTAAAAAATTAAATTTTGAGACTAAATTATCAGTCTCAGTTTAATTAGATTATATTAGACCATTTCTTCTTCCTCGCGACTCCACGGTTTTGTTCTTTCTTTTTCTCCGATTTTGGCCGATTTTCTCTTCATATTCTCTCTAGTTTTCAACAAATCAAACCCAATTTCATTCCTCATTCCGGTAGATCTCGATTAGGGAGAGGAGGAGGAAGATCCGGGAGAAGTTTTCAAGGAAGTGGTGAGCCTTCCTCTTCTCCGGCGACTCTGACGAGTTCGGCGGCGCGGCTTCCGGTGGTCAGACCTCACGGCGGTGGCTCCTCTGGTTATCCACCACAGCCCAATTTCAATTCATGGCATGACGATTCTCCAAATCTTCAACAATTTGATGACGGATTTTCTTCTCAACAAGGGAATCAATCGGCTCAATTTACTCTCGAAGACCTCCTAGAGAATGAAGATAGAGCACGAGATCTTCCAAAGTTGGATCCGTTTCCAACCGACAGAACCATTTGGTATAATTTTTGTTCTTCAATTTTTTTCAATTTTATGGAAAATATTGATTGAATTAATATTAATTTGGTTGGATTAGGTTGATGGAATTTATATTTGGTAGATTAGGAATTTTAATTGATATATAGGAATGTTTTGAAATTTTTATGCATTTTATGAATTTATAATCTATTTATTATGAATTAATAAGAAGGTTTAAAATCTTGTAATGAATGTTGAGAATTATAAATGTGTTTTCTTAATTTTTTATATAATTTTAAGAATATTTATAATTCTTTTTGGAATTTTAATAGGTTTTTATGATTTTTAAAGTTTTTCAAATTTTTTTTTAATATTTATGATTTTTTAAGAATTTTATGATTTCTAACAAATATTTATTATGTAAATTTTTTTCTGTGATTTTAAGCATTTTTATTATTTTCTGCAAATTTTTATGATTTTTATAAAATTTGTATATTTTTAAAAAGTTTTTATGATTTTTGAAGACATATATCGAAGATCATCAAGGGCAGGTTTGATGACGTATATCTGAGTTGGACCAAAACTCCTCCAAATGTGCGCGATCAGTCTTTGGTGAAATTTGCGGTATAAATTTCTTTTTTGAACTCTTATTTATATATGTTTATATTAACTAACACGTAATAACTGTTTCAAATTTTTTGTAGCAAATCTATTACTGGAATCCGGCTATTATACATACCGTTCGAGAAGAGTTCGATAAAGTCGGTATCAAGCGTATTAAGTGAATCACAACTCAGATTAAGAATGAGGGGAAATGTCCAGGGTGGATGAATGATGCTGTTTACGTCAAGCTCTGTGAGCATTAGGCTATTCAGGAGGCGCATGCGAAGAGCCAGAAAACCCAGGCAGCTCGTTTTTCAGATCGTGACGGCTGCAGACCGCATAAGCATGTCTCGGGACATAAGAGTTACTACCGTGTTCAGTGTGAACTTGTAAGTATTTCAAATTCATAATTTTTATTATTTAAAATTATATAATATATTTTTTTGTATGAAGAAGAATTAGGTCGACCTCCTACGATTAGTGATGTCTTCACGAAGACGCATACTAATTCATCGGATGGGAGCTTCGTAGACCTGAAGGCGAAGAAAGTTTCAGAGACATATGAGCAAAAAAGAAGCGAGTTCATGCAATCTCAGATGGACAGTAACACTGACCTATCAGACGATGCTTCTCAGACGGTACAGCTAACTCCGGATCAGGATAATGAGCCTTTTCTTCAGGTATCTGTAAAAATTAAATTATATTACATTTTCTTTTAATTTATTACTAATTTTTACATTTATTTTCGTTTTTCAGTCTACATTGCCTGACCGCAATGGGAACGTGTACGGATTAGGAAATCTCAGCAAGAAGTTTCGTCCGGGCAAGAACAAAGGGCTCACTGGATCTACTGTCACGAACACAATTTCTAACTTGCAGCAAGAGCTTGCTTCTTACAAGCAAGATGTGCAGCAAGAGATGGCGAGTTACAAGGATAACATCGCTTATCTAACGCAGCAGAATCGTGAGTTGCTTCAGTACCTTCAGGCGATACTCCTGTCTTTCCCTACTCACTTGACTTCGATGCCTCCTCCTCCTTCACGACACGATGGTTCGGGATCTTCTTCTACAACCCGACCTACCGACGAATTCCCCGACCAACTTTGATTATCTTTACCTTGTATTTTATTTTAAATATTTTATGTTTTGAGATTTTGGATTCAAAACAATTCGATTTTGGTAATATATATTTTATTTAAATTTTTATTTTGAAAAAAAATTAAAATAATATTTATATTTTAGAAAAAATCATTAATCAAATAAATGTTTTTAAAATTTTAAAATATATATGTGTGACTAATATGCGACTGAATATTTGTGACTAATCTGCGATTGAATTGAGAGACTGATTAGTGACTAATTTTAGAGACTTATTTGTGACTGATATTAAAGACTAATCTGCGATTGAATTTAGAGACTGATTTGCGACTGATTTTGTGACTGATATGTGACTGATTTTAGAGACTGATTTGTGACTGATTTTAGAGACTGATTTGTGACTGAATTTAGAGACTGATTTGTGACTGGATTTGGAGACTGATTTGTGACTGAATTTAGGGACTGATCTATGACTGATTTTAGAGACTGATCTGTGATTGATTTTAGTTACTGATCTGCGACTGATATTTGAGACTGATCTGAGACTGATTTTAGAGACTGATTTGTGACTGAATTTAGAGACTGAGGTTTGACTGATTTTAGGACTGATCTGTGACTTATTTAGATACTGATCTGCGACTGATATTTGAGACTGATCTGAGACTGATTTTAGAGACTGATTTGTGACTGAATTTAGAGACTGAGGTTTGACTGATTTTAGGACTAATCTGTGGCTGATTTTAGAGACTGATCTGCAACTGATATTTTCAGTCTCTAATCAGTCGCAGATTATGTGACTAAACTGCGACTGATTTTAACAGTGACTAAAGCTTTGCGACTGATTTTATCAGTCTCACTTCATTCTCAGTTTGTGTATTTGAGACTGATTTGAGACTGATTGTGTAGTCTTAAATGGCATGTTTTCTTGTAGTGTTACTAGGTGGTCATGTGTACTATCGCTAGATGTATCCGTTTGAGCGGTACATATATCATCTTAAAAGAAAGGTAAAAAATTTAAGTAAAGTCAAAGGCTCCACTGTTGCACAAAGCATAAATGAAGAACACTCTAATTTTGGCGGGGTACACCTCGCATCAAAAATTCTTATGAAAAGTTGAAAGCCACGAAGGCATGACGACGGTGGCGTTCAAACAATATATCCTATTTACGGGCCTGAGATATTTAGTCATGTCGGTAGGCTTGCTAGGAAAGTAACTAATAGGAGACTTCTTGATACTGAACAACTACATATACATAATTACACGTTGCGAATTATTTGGAAGTGATGCACTACTAGATGTAATATATTTAAAAACATTGTAATTACATTCCTAGTTAGTATTACCTTGACAAATGGATTATGTTTTTGTGTGAATTAGTTTATATATGCAACAAATTAAGAAAGACATTTCTAGAGTTAGTAGAAGCTCAACTTACAGACAGAGGTGAGGGGGAATTTCATCGTTGAGTAGCATATTATGTAAAATACTGATAGTTACTGTAATGTATAATTGATTTTGTTATTCGTTGTTGACTAAAGTTGCTTTTATTCAGGTCCACACGAGTATCAAATGTGGGAGACAATTCCTACTTGGCTATGTGAAGTTATATCTGCCCCTTCGTGAGTTGCAAAATCATACCCAATGTATTACATTAGGGGCTATGGTTTTGAGTAAAAAAGGATGGGAGTCTTAGTCTCACAACAAATGACGGTGTTTCAGCATCAACTGGAGATATTGTGTACTACAGAGTCATTCACGAGATATTAGAAATTCACTACTCGGGTATGCTTGGTTTGATCCTTTCATAGGATTCTGCCGAGATGAATTTGTTGTTACCTCTATTTATATGCGGTGAAAGCTGGAAAAATATGATCCCTTTATACTATGATCGCAAGCAGATCAACTATGTTACATAAAGTACCCAAAGATTGGTGGAAGAACTGATATGTGGGTTGTAACAATTGGAATAACTCCTAGAGATCGAGTAGCGGGTGCAGATTTGGAAGACACACTACAACAAGTTAATGCTTTTGGGATAGGAGAGATTGATAGTTCCTTAGAAGTAAATCTGGTTGATACTATAGCAACTCCTGAACCATAAAACATCGAGGACAATTCTGAACATTTGGGTGGAGAGTTTGGTAGTGAAACAAACTCTTTGCAATCTGAGTACTCCCTGATTCTAATTAGTTATGCATCTTCAAATGCTTCGTTTGTACTATTATGTTATTTGTATTTGAAGAGCTAATAACTCATTTATGATGTATTTGCTATGTTTGAAAAACTAATGTGATAAAACTTAAACACCACGACATTTATATAAATTATGGAACTTTATAAAGCAACATAAACTTAAGCAAAAGAAAATGCATCACATAGATTAAAACATAAATAAGTAAATTGAAACGTATTTAGTAATACATAACATTTGGTAACAGATGTTTTAGATCTGGATCTTAACACATATCGCCGATATGCCAATAGAACAACAAAACAAAGCAATGCTTGCACACGGTACGAATGTCTGGGTGATTCTTTTCACATTACGGTATGTCCTCTAATGTCCTCCACCTTAGCATGCCCCTGAATAGCTGCCTACCAGGTGTACCCATTGCTTATATCTTGTCACAAACTTGGTACCCAATGTAGCTTGTGTCCTCAATGTTAGGTATCATTTAAAGAAATGACTCAAAAATGGGTTTTCCAACTTCTTTGTTACCACAAAGGCATAGAAAGGTTGCACATGGGAAACATGCATACAAGAGATGTAGTGCTACATGATTTTAAAATGAATACCTTCTTGCAACGGGCCAACCGTTAAGAGGATTCGTAACTCAATAACATATTGTGCAGTCAGGTGACCAACATTGAGGCAACAGTCAAGGAATGGCTGGTACGAGGACTCTGGTTCACCAAGTTGTGTAATGAAGATGAACTTGTCAATGTCTACCTCACGTAGCACTTCTTCCGAGTCAACTGCCTTGAAGTCGGGACAAGCAACAAGAAATGGGCGCAACTCCCGAAACCCTCCCTTTCCCACACGGCGAACAAAATCATAAACAATATCTAATGGAAGAACACACATGTTTTTTTTTTGGATATGACTTCACCGTTGCAAGAAGTGGTATTTATAGAGGAGTTCTTCACACAACACCCCAACCGTTGATCTTTCACATAATCCATCTCACAGTTCATTTGTCTCGTCAAATCATGTCAGGCATCTTCAGCTTTACTGGCACAATGTTGTATTAACTATATATTGATTGTTGGATAGAAAAAAACTATATCCAATGGTGGTTACTCGATGGCATGTTGAGAACGATTCTATATCAATTTTTAATATTTTAAATTTTTTTCTATATTTCAAAGTTTTTTGTTTATTGATTTTCATATATTACTATACATAAAGAATTAGTAACATAATTAATTATTAGTATGCATAAATAATTAGAAGAGTAACTAATAATCATTTTAATATCGTTACAAATCCTCTCGAACCGTCTTAAATTTTGAAACAGATCCAGACCAATTTAAAATTTACTTTGTATATTTACTACTTTTATTAATATCTAGAAAAATGAGACAAATATTCCGTCTGAAGCGAGATCTTATTACCCTAATCTTGCTTCATTATCTTTATTCTTACCCAACCTAGTAAAATCCGCCATCATGAAACCCTCTCTACTCAGATAAAGTCAAATCACTGAGAAGGTCGTCAACCAGGCTTTGCCTTGAAAACAATGGCATCTCCGACGAACGATCAACAAGTATTGGGCTCTTCTGGAAACAGCATTAGAGGCCCACATCAAGTCTATGAACCAAAAGAGTGATCGCAAGGGTAAAGGCATGGTTGTCCACAACTCCGGCTCTAATACCTTCAAACGCATAGAACTTGAGCTGGTATAATCGTCAATATCTATTTCCTATACATGTTATGTGTTCGGTTTTCACAATTGTTATTTCAAACTTTTGCATGGACCGAACAAAACAATGGAGTCCTCCTTGATTTTCTGGTCCTTGAGATTGTGGACAAAGTTATTGCAGAGGTCATAGAGGATGTCAAGAAGATGTTAAGTGACCGGTTGAATCAAATGTCTCAAGGAGACTTTTCCAATCCGATAGGGACAACAACAACAACCCAACACTTACCCGAGAGAAGATCAATCAGATGGTACTAGATTTGAGCTATATATCAGTTTTACTATAATCTCATACTATGTAGTTTTAGATTTGTTACTTTGCTGAAATCTTACATTATATATTACTTTGCTGATATCAGTTTTACTGTTTCAGGAAACACTGACTCCCATGGGCCGACATTTTGGTTTGGCAAGCCTTGTCTCAATAGGTCAATCCTCGACTCCACCACCCCTCCAGTCGTAGCCACTGAGATTGACGGGATAAAGGATACAATAGCAGCCCAGCCTTCGGTGCACAAGCGACCCAAATGTAGACTTCTCTCTCAGTGCCTCTCGCTTTGTTTTTTGTTCACCTTAAACCAACTTTGAATGATCCTCCTACTATATGTTTGAATATCAGAAAAATATTTTGGACCATTTAATTACGTAGCTTATTTTCTTTTTAATCGTTTATCTAATTTTGTTGATTTTATATTAGGTAGGTTGACATATATACTATAGTTATTAGTTAATACCGCAATCACAATTCCATACTATTTATATAAGTTTGATGTAGTTTGGATTATGTTACGCTATTGTCCCATTTTGTCTATATTTTGAGTTGAGATAGTGTAGTCTAATGTCTAAAAACAACTATGACGGCAGAAACCAGTTACAAACACTATGAAAAATCCAAATAGGGATTGTTCACTTGTCTGGATAAACAATCATCTAGATCTGTCTAGAATCATTACAATTGTTACTGTCTGTAATTACGGATGAGAACTTTCTACCTAAAATCTGTCTGGAAATACGAACAAATTCGAGACAAATATTCAATTTGCAACACTAAGTACCACACAGAGGATTTCGTCCCAAATTTGTCCCGAATGGCCGTTCGAGATAGATTCCATACGATATTTGCTGTCCAAAATCAGCTTTTTCCTAGTAGTGAATGTAATATCTCTATATATAATAAAACTGTAGTGTTAACTTAGACACCGGGTTATATTTTTATGTTTTGGACTAGGTTGTATTGTTACTAGGAAATAATAGTCACATAATATTTGTATCTATTATTGTCACTTATGATAATAATAAACAATTATCTCTTAATAAGATTTCATAACTCATTATATTATTTACATAATATTATTACTATTTTAAACACTATTATTTTAATGGTTAAACACTATTAAACATTATTAATAATAGAAATAAAAGAAACACTATCGATTAAACACTAAAAAAATTATTTTAGGAAACACTATCTGATTTTTCACGTCAAGTTTGTAATTTCTAACGTGACATATAACACATGCCAAATTAATTAACAAACTAATATGCTTAAAGGTCAATCATTTATTTAAGACTCATCCCGTGACTTTTTCTCTAAACACCAACGATTTTTACTGATTTTCAAACTCTTTATCTCTCGAGTTTTTACAATATATCATGTCTTTCTCTGAAATTTATTCTTTGAAGCCCTGTAAACAAACTGGAGAATTAAAATTAAGATTATCAAGCTCTGTAAGGTATACACTATATAATTTGGTCAAACTATTGGTATGGTTCTTTGTGATTCTAAGGTTTGTAACTAATAATTTATCAATTTTCATTTACAATTGTTAGAAATATTTTCTAATTAATTTATATTTTTGTATGGTAATAAAATTCATTGTAATGTGAAGAACAAACTGTTTTCCAAATACTTTTAAAATATAAAAAAATAAATGAAAAAGTTTTTAACTACTTTAATTTATAAGTATAATCAAAATATTTGATTATAATAACACAATAGCACATGGTACAATACAATTTTTAGGTTTTACCGAAAATAACACATTATATATTAGTAATTAAAAATCAAAATGGATATCGTATATAGATTTAATTAATAATATATAATATTGATAAAACTATGTAACTTCATATTTAATATATTGAAAATCGTTAATGAGATGAAATTTAAAAAAAACCCAAAAATTAAACATTATTAACATTGAATTTAAATATACATATATATATATATTCAATATATTAATTTTCTAAAAATATATTAAAGATTAATAATTTATAAAAATGATTAAATATAAGTTTAAGTGCCAAAATAATCAAATGGCTCATGTTTGCCTAAATGAACATAATTCAACATATCTAAATGAACATGAATCTAAAAACCTAAATGATTTTTTTTTGTCAAACCCCAAACATTCATTAAGTAATTAAATGGGAATACATAGAGTTGGTGGAGCATTATTCAAGGCTAGCTTAGCCATTGAATTAATAAAACAACAAGAAATGAAATTACAGGAGAAAAATTCAAACTTAAGGAGAAGAGAGGAAATGTCGAGACAAATTTCATGGATCTCCGATAGATTCACGCTGTGATTGATAGCGTTGATGAGAGATAAGGAATCAGAACAAAGATCAATTCTTGAGATTATGAGGGAGAGAGTTGACTGAAGCGCTCTTCTCACAGCCAAAGCTTCCCCTGCTAAAGCTGATCCAACAAATTCCACAGTGGCCGAGTTTGAAGAGATTAACGGAGGACAATCATTGAAGATCCAACCGAGCCCAAATTTCAACGAGATCGAGCTCCAAGATGCATTTGTGCACACGATAGAAGATCCAGGAGAATTAGGAGAAATTCAGGCCTCAGTCATACTCGAGACAGTCTTTGGAGGTAATTGGGCATTTGACCATTCTTTGGCAGCCAAAATTGCATTTAGTATCACTTCCTTAGCAGATTGAGAAACACTGTTGAAAATTACATTGTTTCTTGCTTTCCATAGCATACATAGGATCCATAGAGCCAACAGAACACTAGTCAGGCAAGAAGGAGGGAGATTCAAGAGACTCCAATGAACTTTCCAAAACACTGTGAGTGATGAGACCTCCGCAATAGACATGATAAAAGCAACTAGGGCTTGATTCCATATCTGCTTAGCAAATTTGCAGGTGAATAGCAAATGTTTAGTGGTTTCCAACAATCCACATCTTTTACAAATTGGATTGACATCCACATTTCTTCTCAACAGGTTTACATAAGCACAATCTCTAGATAAAGTTTGAACACTTCTAGCAATCTAGTCCGCCTTATGGTTGAGCTTTCGCAGTATCTGCTGAAGAGAGAAACTGTAGAAGAGTCTTCTAAGTTTTCCAGGTACTGAGAAAATGCAGGCCACTCGTCTGGGCTCGCCACCATCTTGAAAATCTCTGCACAATTTTTAGCACAATGAACTTTTGTAATGTCTAACTCCAAGAGAGACTCCATAGCCCAAAGTATCGCTTCAAATTCGGTATGTAGAAGTGATAAACAACGAAATACTCATTTGCCTCCCATACTGACTGCTCCCGGTGAATCTGTAAAACAATACCAACCTAAACCGAAAAAAATCAGAATCCTTCCAAAAACCGTCAACAAAGCAACGATATACTAAGAAACTCGGATCACCTATCACATGCCTGGATATAACCTCCCAAATTGAATTTAGTACAACCGGTAAAGATTTGCTTAAAAGCTCTCTCTTCTTTTCTGACTGAACTAGAAACCACTCATCTGCCTCAGACTCAGCAATTTGTCGAATATCTCGAGGATCTCTATCTAGGTTACCATAGACTTTATCATTCCATGATTTCCAAATGTTCCAAAAAATCCATGGATAAATTCTAAATTCCTCTAGATCTGGTAATCTCCAGAACTAATAATCAAGGTTTGTAAAATAGATGGAGTCGAAAAAGTACCTATCCCTGAAGAAATGTTTGATGATGCCCATGTTTGTAATGATGGGGGGGGGGGAGGCACTCGAATAGAGTATGGTTAATAGTCTCTTTCTCGGCTCCACACCTCGAACATCTTGTATCACATCTAATTCCTCTATTAGATAGACTTTCTTTAACCGGTAGGCAACCTGATGCCACTTGCCAAAGAAAATGCTTAACTTTTGGCGGACAAGCTAATTTCCAACCATTAGCTTGGATTTCTTTGATAGAAGGTCCATACCGAACGCTATCTCTAAAATTAACTGAAATCCAACCGAATAACCAAATTTAACAGCGTATCTACCATATTTGTTATAATACCAACCAAAGTAATATGATTTCTCCACATTCGGGAGTCGAATTCCTAGAATAAGAGGAACGTCCCTTGAATCTACTAATTGCTTTATGAGTGGAATTCTCCATGACTTAGTAGACCTATCGATTAATTTATCCATTGTGAGATCCGGGTATATATTTGGTTCTATACAAATAGCAGGCCTTGGCATTTATCCACGGATCGTGCCAAACATAAGTTGTTTTACCATTTCCAATCCTTTTTATAAGACCTTTACTCACCAAAGCCCTTTCTGACATTATACTTTTCCATCTATATGATGGGTAATAATTTCTAGTAGGGATTAAAGGGTTTGAATCTTTAAAATATCTCCCCTTAAAAATCTTTGAAAATAAGGAATCTGGAAAATCTAAGAGTCTCCATAGTTTTTTTGCTAATAAAGCTGAATTGAATTCTTCTATTGATCTAAAACCTAGACCTTCCTCAGATTTTTTTTACATAATCTCTTCCATTTCGTCCAATGCATTCTTTTGGAATAGCTATTATTCTTCCACCATAAGTCTGCTATAGCACTGTTCAAAGACTGAATTATTGATTTTGGTAGCCTATAACATGGCATCACATAGGTAGGGACAACTATTGTACAGATTTTATTAGAACCTCTTTTCCCCCTTTAAAAAGAAATTTTGCTAACTAATTCGAGATTCTTTCCTTAAGTTTATCTTTAATGAAAGCAAATATCTTTGTCTTAACACCTCCAAGACTCTCTAGAAGTCCAAAATAAGTATCCATACCACCTAGAGTAGAAATGCCCAAAAAGTTTTGGATTTCCATTTTATCCTCTTCTTTAACCGAGTAACCAAATTGTATAGATGGATTTGAAAAATTAACTTGTTGACCCGAACCAGCCTCATAAATCTTTAAGACCTCTAAAATGGATCTTGCTTGACTTGCTTCCACTTTATAGAAAAATAAGGTATCATCTGCAAAAGAAGGTGGAAAACTGGACTTGCCCTGGCGATTCTAATACTACTAATCTTCTTGCTCTCTTATTCCTTATGAATGTTGCTTATCAATACCTTTGTGCATAAGATAAAAATGTAAGGTGGACGAGGATCACCTTGTCTTAAACCATGGTGTGGAATTAATTTACCCCTCGGTTGACCGTTTATGAGGAAAGAATGACTAACCGATCTAATACACCATATTACACATCTTATCCAGGATTCCTGAAAGCCCATTTTCCTGAAGAGATGTTCTAAAAAATTTCATTCAACCGTATCATAGGCCTTGCTCATATCAATTTTTATAGCCATATATGATCCTTTACAAGCCTTATTTGTTCTTAATGCATGGAACATTTCTTGAGCTATCATTATATTATCTGATATTGACCTTCCAGATACAAATGTTGATTGTGTTTTCGACACTAAAATTGGTATAAATTGCTTCAACCGCTGACAAAAGACCTTAGATATAATTTTATATCCCACATTACAAAGGCTAATCGGACAAAATTTTGAAATTAAGGTTGGTTTATCCTTCCTAAGAATCAAACATACATTTGTCTCATTCAAGCAGGGATCAAAATGTCCTCATCGCATAAAATCATTAAGGAGGACAACCAAGTCATCCTTTATTACTGACCACAATTTTTGAAAGAAAAGACAGGTCATACCATCTGGTCCCCGTTTTTTCTCTGGATTCATTAGGAAAATAGCCTTCCAAATCTCCTCCTCTGATATTGTTGCCATCAGAGCCTCATTCATATCATGCGAGATCATGGGTTGTATCCCATCAAGAGTTTCTGTGAAAAGAGAAGAACCATTTGACGTAAATAATTCTTCAAAATATTTGGACGTAATATGACCATGCTCCTCCTCATCAGTTATCCAATTATTATTATCCCAAAGCCCTACTATTCGATTTTTGACCCTTCTCACTTTTGTTTGAACATGAAAGAATTTAGTATTGTTGTTACCCTCTCATAACCATTTATTCTTACTTTTTTGTTTCCAAAAGATTTCCTCCTCCCTATATATGCATGATATAGTTGATAAGAGACCTCTGATATTTCCTCATGAGTCCTATTATCATCATTCTTGTATTCTTCCAATAATTTTTGAAGGTCATGTATCTTCTCCTTCCCTAACGAAATACAGTATTTCTTCCAACCTGAGATTTCACCCCTACATCTCTTTATTTGTCAGATAAACCATATATTCCAAACCTTGATCGCTTTTTCCATCCTCTAGATATAGCTTCTGTCAAATCTGGCTTACCAATCTATCTTTTATCAAAATAGAATTGTCGAGTCCTTTGCACTATTTTTGGTTCATTCCCCCCCTCCCAAAATCGGCCGATGATCAGAACCAATCATTTCTAAGTAATGAACCCTTGATTGGGAAAAGAGTAAATGCCAATTAGGGTTAGTGTAAGCTTATCTAATTTACATTGGATAACTGAATTGTGTCAAACACCTCTCCACGACCATGTATTTCTGATACAAGGAAATTCTAGTAATCCACAAAAATTTAACATTTTATTGAACGGAGTAAAAGAACTATTACTCCTAAGAACTCCTCCTTTCTTTTCATGATTTTCAGTAAACTCATTAAAATCCCCAATCAAAAACTATGGGTCATTCCTAGAAAGTCCAAATCTGGTTAGCGTTTCTCAAACTTCTTCTCTTTTATGATAAATTAGGTCACCATATACAAAAGTCATATGAGCTTGTTGGTTGTTTACTTTATTCTCAATGTCAATCATCCTCTTATTTTTAAAATTTAATTGTACTTAATAATCATTATTATGAAATAAAGCTAGTCCTCCACTAGACCTAATTGCATGAACAGTTATTAAATAACCATATCCAAGATGAACTTGAATATTTTATAAGTAGTTAAAATCTTTCTTAGTTTCAAATAAAAAAGAAAATCATGTTTATTATTCTTCCAAATATCTCTTAGAATTTTCAAAGTTATATAACTCGAAATTCCTTGACAATATCAACTTAAAACTTTCATAATTAAAAAACAAATTATTCAAAATAAGCAAAAACCAACTAAGCCTCGTCATTTTTTCCGTTTGTCGAACCGGTGGCCCCACCTCCAATCTTCTTTTTTGGAGATGCCATTGCAATCACATTACGTTTTCGGGAAGAGATACCCGGGAGAGGAGGGAGCTTGCTTCCCTTACGAGGAGTTAAAGCCGCCACATTTAACTCATGCAATTCATTATCCTTACTTTCCTCATTTATCTCTTTTTCCTTCAGCTTAGCCTCCTCTGCAGCTTTCTCAATTTCCTTAGCTTCCATAAAATCCTCACCAAAAACATTGTCCAACTCATTGACAGACATGTTCTCCGGAGTACCAATCTGGTCTGGAGTCACACCATCCTCCACTGCATCAACTTTTCCTTCGCCCATCTGATCAGCTACATCATCACCGGATGGTCACATTCCCATGACCTGATGGGTAGGAGCGATTAGTCTCTCACAATTTAACTTTTAAATTAGAAATTTCAATTTCTTATACAAAAATTACTCATTTATCAACAACATATACTACCAAACCCTAAATAATTAGATATTGAGATATTTTGTTTATGAAGCATTTGATCTTTGTTAATTTAATTTGATAAAGTTTTTGTAAAATTTTACTTTTCATACCTAATACTTGTTTATATTTAGATTATATAGCCAAAATTATAATCAAATTATCATTATAATTTTTTAAAATTTTAATATTAGGTATAACTAAGGAGTAGACTTCAGTTGAAATCTACATTGGAGTAGAGTCTGCATTGGAGTAGATTTCAGGTGAAATCTATAATATGTTACGAGGGTATAAACGTAATTGGGTTTATTTATTTTTTTGGTCATTAAGGGGAAAATTATAAATTCACTACTCTCATAAGTTATCTTGGAGATGAATTCAATGGAGGTTTATTTTTGCACTTAAAATGAAATTTTGAGTCTTTTTTCATTCTAATAAAGATAATTATTTAATATTTTTATGTTAGGATTGTAGATAGAGATAAATATTTTATGGTAATATTTAAGGAAAAAATATATTTTAAAATATATAAAGATTTTGTAAAAATTTGAAAGAATTTCGTTGATTAGTAAATTTTGAAACTTAGTATATTAAAATAAATGTAGTATTATTCCCCAAAATAATTATGTTAATTACTAATTTATATACAAGATGTATTTAACTTTGAAAACCCCAAGACATTATGGGCTTTCAAAGTCTAGTTCATGAAATGAAAGTTAGTGATCAGCTGCGGCCATAGAGACAAGGTTACTGATTATGGGCCAAAGTTATTCTGATTATGGCTATAAATGGAGGTATAATTTTTGGTTTTTGTTTTTTGTTTTTAGTTTAAAAATTTTAGTTTTTAATTTTTAGTTTATAGTTTTTAAATTACTTCGGCGTCATATATCACTCTACAAACACTTTTTGATTTTTACAAACCTCCTTAAGATGAATTTATAGCCAAACTAAGGTATTTGTGTAAATTATCCGTTCGAAACTAACAGAAAGATAATTTTAATTATCTAGATGTCATGCATCATACTCAAACCGTTTTCAGATTTTTAGAAACCCACCTTAAATAAATTTGTAGTTGAGCTGAGGTATTTGAACAGATTACTCGTTTGCGACTAATAAAAAGGTAATTTAGAATAGATGGACTGTTTTTGGTTTTTGTTTTCTCGTTTTTAGATTTTAGATTTTAATTTTTAGATTCTAGATTCTAGATTTTGGTTTTAGATTTTAGATTTTACTTTTTGTTTTCAAAATCCTAAAAAGTTAGTGTTTGGTTTTTAGAAAAGTTAATGTTGAAAATCTAAAACTATATTTTAAGGTTTATAAATGAACAAAAAAAAAGCTAAAGACTGGAATGGTATTATCCAATCAAAAAGTATTTTTAGACTATGAAAGGTAAAATGGTTTTGAGTTTTTGAGTTTTGGGTTTAAGTTTTAAATTTTAAATTTTAGATTTTAATTTTTTTAAAAGATTTTGGTATTTAAAAACTCTAAACCTTGTTTGAGGCAAAAGTAGCGTTGAGTATCCAAATACTAGTTTTTCTACTTTAGGAGAATCTAAAAACAAAAAAATTTGAATGTTAAATTATAACAAAAACTGTTTTCAATTTTTTTTAAAAAAAAACTAGTTTTCTTAAAACCTTGAATGTTTAAGAAAGCAGATCTGAAAATCAAAAACTAAAACTCTTCTAAAATCACTAACCATTCAACACTTTAAACTTCAAAAAAGTAACTGTTTTATCAATATTACTAGATAAAACAGTTTTTGTGAAAATCAATAACTAAAACACTTCTAAAATCACTAACCATTCAACACCTTAAACTTCAAAAAATAACTTATTAATATTACTAGATAAAATCACTAACCTCTCACTTTTTTGTTTGTTTATATTCTCTTCTATTTATCGGGTTTCTGAACTGCAAAAAATACACATGTATTTTTTCTATTCTTCAGCGTATTCCTCTTCCTATAAGCTTTGTCTACTTCTTCTCATCTGGCATAATTGTATACAACATCATTTATTCGTTAATCCAAACGTATATATGTGTACAACAATTATTAGTTGTTAATTTAAATGTTAACATGTTTAACAAAATTGTTATCAGACCATTGTAGTATTAGTTATTTCTCATGTACATTATTAATAGTTACATTTATATAAACTACATTTTATATATTTTATTTTGATATATAAATATATTTTAACTATTGTTTCAAGAGTATAAAATAATGATTTTAATAGATTAATATTGTGTTTATATTCTGGATGTATTTTATATATTATTTTAATATATAAACTAGTTTAAATATAAACTATATATTATAGTACGTAAACTTAAAATATTTATTCTTAATAGATTAATAACTTTTTTTTGTATTCTAATTTGTTTTTGTATTATTAGGTTATGCTCTTATGAAAAAAAAAATTGGGATATTGTAATCAAATATTAGTAAATACGTGTGATAAATTTTTGTGTTTTTTATATGTTCTAAATTTTGTTGTATTAATAGTGACTATTAAGAGTGATTAATATTATTGATTAATAGAGATATATATATAACACGAATTAAGGCAATATATATTCATACTATGTTTTTATTTTCGGAACATAAAAGTTTAAAAATAACTATCGACATCCGTATAATTATGGATTATATTTTTATCTAACTAACTAATTAATTAAAATATCAAACGGTGAAATATATTGAAAATATTATATGATTTGATTATAATTTTATTTCATCATAATATTATCCTAATAACAAATTTGTTACGATAATTTCTAGGCCAAAACTGACTAATATAACACGGTGTTTAAACTAATGCTACGATTTTACTAAATAAAAGATTAATATATTTTATTTTTATTAAAAATATTATGATATTATAGCTTTATTTTATTATAATGTTTTCCTGGTAACAAATTTGTTACAATACTTTTGAGAGGCAAAACAGACTACTATAACATAGTGTTTATATTATATAAGTTAGTTTGTTAATTAATTTGATTTGTGTTATATGTAATTTAAAAATTCTGTTTTTATTATATTTAAAGTGAAAACAAACTAATAATATTATTTTTTTGGTGAATAACTAATAATATTGTCTAGATAATAATAATCATTTATAGAATTTTATCATGAATAATTATTTAAGTTTAATTTTTTAGATCTCTGTTTATTTAGGTTTTTAAATTTGTATTCATTTTGGTTTTTAAATCCGTGTTTATTAAGATATTTATACATATGTTTATTTAGATTTATAAACCCAGTATTATGAAATATTATTATTGTTTTATGTATATTATAAATTATTTCCTATTAAATCAAATACAAACAATATTTTCATAATTTAAAATATAATAAATTTCTTTCAAAAAAATTGTTTTTACCAGTAAATAATTTTTTTTTTTTTTACTTATTGTAAATTAATATAATTAGTTCATAAATTTAGTTTAAATATATGAAGTACAAATAAAATTAAACTCTTAATATTTTCAATTATATATGTGGAATATTCTAGGAATAAATGCATTAAAAGAATATTAAAAATATTAAATAAATATTTTAGAATTAAAGAATTTTGAATTATACTAATTTTAGAGTCTATCAAAAATGTTATAATTAGAGTTTATTTTAGAATGCTGAAAATTAGCTTATAAAATTTCTAAATAAAAATTAGTTTCCAATGACATAAATATTATCCTAAGGTTATCTAATGAAGGTTTTGGGACTTCCTAAACTGTCCACCTCACCTATTTCCAATTCGCTGCCACGTCAACATAATACTAAAACTATTATTTCTTTCCTTTTGCTTTTCTCAATAGTTTTGGCTTCAACTTTTGAGTTTCTTCAAGATTTTGCCATTTTCCGCTGCTCGATCAAAACTTTTTGCCTTCCAAACGTCTCCCCATTTAATTTGAATCGAATCATAAATATAAAACAAATGCATGTTGATGCCGATTTCTTCAGCGGCACCCAAAATTACTCCGATTAAGCCGCCAGAGATGACGTCGCCAATGATGGCGAATATGAATACTGTGTTGTATTTCCCTCATCTTTCTTGAAATTTTATGTTGTATACTTTATAAAAATGCAATCCAGGACCATTGTAATGTTGGTAATGATTAATTGTAACAATATTCTATAACTCTTCGAATGGAAGCATCTAGATCTTCTGGTGTTGTTTTCACTACTGCTATGACGCTTGTGGACATGCCCATGGACTTCGTAAGTAGTTGCCGAAATTGAAGTTTTTTTCACAATTGGCTTATTTATTCGGATTCTCACTAATGACTTTCAGATTTCATCTTCATATCTCTCGATATCGTGTTGTAGGTATCTTCATCTCGATTCTCGATTTTGGTTTTTATAATCTGTGGTGAAAAACCTGTGTTCGCTTCATTGGCTTTAGTTGGCTGGATCATGTTCTTAAAAGATCATTTTCATGGCTGTAAAGCCTGTCTGGACTCCATATATAATTCAGATAATATGCGTGTGATTTGCAAAAGATGTTCAATTTTTTCTTAATTTTGACTGTATTTAGCTGGTCTGGTGGATCAATACAAGTTGGCTGGGAACAGTCAAGCACTAAAAATGCCTCCCTGCATGATGGCTGATTACTTCTATGGCTGTGTTCACAATGTGATAAGGATTTACAGCATTGAGCGCCATTGGCTATCACTAAACGAAGAGAGCGGTGGCATGAATGATGTTCTCTATCAGCCATGCATTATCACTGTGGGTAAAAATCTACCAGAATCTCCAAAGAAAACTGATAAGCCTTGGAGAGCCTTCTATCGTCGGAATAGGAACTCGAAGACCACTTAAAAGCCATTCTCTCATCTGTACTTACTCTGTTAATGGTTAAGTCATATTTTGAGTATACTAATGGTTACTTTTCAGGTCACGTGAGGTTCATGCTTTTAGTTAATTAGAAGTTGTAATCGGATGAGTATAAAGGTCCTTGTCGTTGTTATTTACAATTTGGCGAGAAACTGAGAAAAGTAGAAAGTAGATTGTGTAAAGCAGAGAGCCTGGCTCTGCCAAAATAACCAGTGCAAATCTGTATCTCTTATTATTGTGAAACGTGAAACCCAGTCCCGCCTGGTTCTACATCTCCGGTGGCGTCAAGTCAAAATTCCTATGAGTTCAGTTCCCAACAATTGATGCGGTGAGCAAACTCACGCGTGAAGATGACGATGACCCAAGGACAACGTATCTCTGACCTAGAAACCAGTCTCCGATTTAACCAATAAAATTGAAGATTTGCACAAGAATCTTGATGATTCCGTCAATGATCTCTATGTGACTATTAGAGTATGTGTATGTGTTGGTTTAGCTCAATTAGTTTTCGGTTTATCTTAAACCGATTGACATTAGACACTAACCATTCTACTATAAATGAATGGTTTTGTAATCTGTTATTGGTTAATGAAAGAATAACAAACATTTTCGTTTTCTCGTTCTCTCCCGCAAACTCTTCTTTCTTCGATCACGTTTTCTTCTCCGATCACTCAAACATGGTATCAGAGTGGCGCCGATCCGACTCATTCTTCTTTAATCATTGATTGAAATCTTCAAATCCGATTCAATTTGTTTGTTTTCTTGTGAATTTCAGCTGAATTCACTAAAATTTACATCTTTCTTTCGTTCAAAGATTTGAGTTGTTTCGCTTAAATCTTTGTCAAAATCATGGTTGTAATTCGTAAAGGAGGCAAGAGAGCAGCCACGGCGAGGAAGTTAACTTTGTCTAAGCTCAAGTCATCTCGTTTCGTGAAATCGGAATCATCGGAAGAAGAAGCTGTTCAAAATCAAGCTTCGGTGATTTCAAAGAAGCTCTTCGCAAATTCGAGTACCGAGAATCAAATCTCAGCTCAACAGAACTTCAATTTTGAAGGTATACAATATTCGTCTTATTTCCTTACCAGCAGAGACAATCCCGGAGTTCCGATTATCAGTGAGGTGTTAGACGGAACGAATTATACAACCTGGAGCATTGCTATGAACATAGCGTTGGATGCGAAGAATAAAATTTCTTTTGTTGATGGGAATCTACGAAGGCCTTATAATACTCACCCACATTACAAGATTTGGTCAAGATGTAATTCAATGGTAAAATCGTGGATTCTCAACTCAGTGAATAAGTAAATATATGGAAGCATTTTACGATTTGAAGATGATTCAGAGATATGGAAAGATTTGCATGCGAGATTTCATATCACCAATTTGCCAAGATCCTATCAATTGACACAGCAAATCTGGGCTCTCCAGCAAGGAACTATGGACCTGTCTACATACTTCACAAAGCTAAAGACACTATGGGATGAACTTGAAGGAGCAGAATGCATCAACACTTGCAAAATCTGTCAGTGTTGCAAAAAGACTACTGCAAAGTCTGATCACACCAAGGTGATAAAGTTTCTTGCAGGTTTAAATGAGTCATACTCAAACGCAAGAAGCCAGATCATCATGAGGAAGAAAGTTCATGATCTTTCGGAAGTTTACAACATTCTCGATCAAGACTACAGTCAAAGGAGCATCACAAATGTCCCTGTAGCCTCTGTGTATCATTTTGAAGAGAAGAAACAGACAGACACAATGGTGAATGCTGCAGTTGCTAAATGGAAAAATAAAAACCCATTTGTACACATTGTGGATACACATGCCATACTATTGACAAATGCTTTAAGATTCATGGCTATCAACTAGGTTTTAAACATAAGCAGAAACAAGAATAGAAACAGGGGATGATGAAAAACTTGTCAAAGGATCAAATTGAAGGGGTGATTTCCTACTTTAATTCGCAGCTATCGCTACCACCGAACAAAGATAATCAACCCACTTCTTTAAAGGGAATTATTACATCAACATCAGGTATTGAATTCTCAAAATCTACAATACATTTTGTAGGTGTAATAAGAAGCACAGGTTCAGTTCTTTCTTCTCAAACTTGGATAGTTGATAGCGAGGCAACTCATCATGTATCCTATGATAAGAACAGTTTCATTCGCATGAATAGCATGACTAATAAATCCGTTGCATTGCCGAATGGTTTAGATATTCGAATTGCAGGCATTGGTGAGACCAAGATTAATGATCACCTTGTTCTTAAGAATGTTCTATATATTCCCGATTTTAGATTGAATCTTTTGAGTGTAAGTCAACTTACCATGGATTTGAAATGTCGTGTGATATTTGATCCTCTTACTTGTGTGATTCAGGAGCCTATCAGGGGGCTGATGATTGGACAGGCTGAGCAAGTTTCCAACCTCTATGTTTTGGACAAAGATTTTATTTCAAGCGATGTTGTTCGAAATTTACATTTTTCTGCTGATTCCTTGGTTAATTCTGTTCTTTGGCATAATAGATTAGGACACCCTGATACTCGCAAAGTAGATTCTGTGATGAACTTGCTTGGAATTGATAAAGGAAATAAAGATAGTTTTCATTGTAGCATTTGCCCTTTAGCTAAACAGAAGCACTTGTCTTTTAATTCATTAAATAACATGTACACAAATCCCTTTAATCTTCTTCACATTGATGTTTGGGGGCCATTTTCTGTTCCAACCCTAAATGGATATAGATACTTTCTCACTATTGTCGATGATTTCTCACGGGTTACTTGGATTTATCTAATGAGTTTCAAAAGTGATGTTTTGAAAAATTTCCCAAATTTTCTTAAGATGATAGAAACACAATACAAGGCTGTTGTTAAAGGAGTGAGATCTGACAATGCCCCAGAATTGAAATTCGAAGACTTGTTTAAATCAAAAGGGATCCAATCTTGTCATAGTTGTCCCGAAACACCTCAGCAAAATTCAGTAGTTGAAAGAAAGCATCAACATATTCTGAATGTGGCTCGTTCATTAATGTTTCTGAGCAACATTCCTCTTGAATATTGGGGAGACTGCGTCCTCACTGCCGTGTATCTTATCAACAGACTTCCTGCAGCTCTGCACAAGAACAAATCGCCTTATGAGATGTTGAATTCGAAAGTCCCTGAATATGAAGCTTTGAAGGTCTTTGGTTGTCTCTGCTATGTTTCAACCTCAGCTAAACAAAGACATAAGTTTCAACCGCAAGCAAGGCCTCATGTTTTTCTTGGATACCCTGCGGGCATAAAAGGATATAAACTGTTAGATCTAGAGACGAATCATTTCATCTCCAGGAATGTGAGGTTTCATGAAGATATATTTCCCCTACAGAACAAAGAAAAAGTGGAATTGGAGACTCTATTTTCTAATGAAACTACAAAGGACAAAGAAAAAGGGATAGTTACAAGAGATATAACCCTCCAAAAGATCCCTGCAGATTCAGTTGTTGAAGACAATAATGTATTAGATTGCACTCCCCTGTCCTCAACATTGGAATCTCAGAATGATACTCCCATTACAGTTTCAGAGAATGTTGAAACAGAAAGTACTAAAACGACTTCATCTCTTGCAACTTCTCCAGTCAAAGTAAAGATTGAAGAAAGTCCACAGGTTTCAAGAGTAGAAAAGAGAAAACATATAATTCCAAGTTACCTTCATGATTACTATTGTGGAATGACAGAGACTGATATACCCTTCCCTTTTGTCAATTATTTGTCATATGATCAACTTTCTGAAGAATATAAGTCTTACGTCTGCTCTGTAAGCCTTTTCTCAGAACCCACTAGCTTCTCTCAAGCCAAGAACTTCACGGAGTGGATACATGCCATGAATGATGAGTTAATTGCTCTGGAAAACTCTGGAACCTGGACAGTGTGCACTCTGCCAGAAGGAAAGCGAGCAATAGGATGCAGGTGTGTGTACAAAACTAAACTCAATGCGGATAGGACTCTTGAGAGGTACAAGGCTAGATTAGTGGCCAAGGGGTTTACACAAAAGGAAGGTGTGGATTTTGTCGACACATTCTCTCCAGTAGCTAAAATAACCACGATCAAAACACTCATTGGAGTTGCAGCAACAAAGGGGTGGAGTCTCACATAGTTAGATGTGTCAAATGCATTTCGCAATGGGATATTGAATGAGGAAATTTATATGACATGCCACCTGGTTACACGCCCCGAGAAGGAGAGACTTTACCTGAGAATGCAGTTTGTAAGCTACATAAGTCTCTCTATGGTTTGAAGCAGGCGTCAAGGCAATGGTTCTTGAAATTCAGTGACACATTACACACACTGGGTTTTACAAAATCTCACACAGACCATATGCTCTTTATAAAGAATATCACGGGAAGGTACATAGCAGTTTTAGTTTATGTTGATGACATTGTTATAGCTTCCAACAATGATGAAGACGTGATTGAGTTGAAGAAAGCTCTACACAGAGAGTTTAAGATTAGAGACTTGGGTCCACTAAGGTACTTTCTTGGTTTAGAAATAGCAAGAAGTACTAAGGGAATCTCCATAAGTCAAAGGAAATATACATTGGAACTACTTGAGGATTCTGGATTGTTAGCCTGCAAACCATCTAAAGTTCCAATGGAGCCGAGCATCAAGCTGTCCTTATGCAACGAGGAGCCTTTGCTCACAGAGCCAGACCAATATCGTAGACTTGTTGGTAAGATGATGTACCTGACAATAACAAGGCCGGACATTACCTTTGCTGTTAACAAGCTCTGCCAATTTACATCTGCTCCCACTCACTCTCACTTACAAGCTGCGTACAAGGTTCTTCACTACCTCAAAAGCACAATAGGTAAAGGAGTCTTCTACGCAACTGACAGTGATTTAACTCTAAGAGCCTTCACAGATGCAGATTGGGCATCTTGTAAGGACACACGCCAATCAACATCAGGTTTCTGTATGTTTCTCGGATCATCTCTCATATCTTGGAAGTCTAAGAAGCAACAAACCGTCTCTCTTTCCTCTGCAGAATCAGAGTATCGTGCAATGAGGTTTGCTTTGAAAGAACTTATGTGGTTAGTGAATCTTTTGCAGGAATTGCACACTACAAGAAAACAGGCGTTTTGCGACGGCCAGAACCGTTGCAAAGGTGTCGCAAAACGCCCTTTTGCAACGGATTTGCGATAACACCAAAAATATTGCAAATTGTGAGTCGCAAATTTGATCCCTCGCAAATTCGTCGCAAATCTGCGACGAATTTTGTACGTCGCAACGAAGTCGCAATCTTGCGACAGTTTTGCATGGGAAAGTTGCGACGTTTTTGCGACGTAGCTTCTGCGACATATTTGCGGCGATCCACAAAAAATGATTAAAAAAAAATATTTTTTTTAAATTCGGAAAACATTCAAAAGAAAAATGTTTTCTAAAATTGAAAAATCGTTTTTAAATATAGAAAAATAGAAAAACATTTTGTAAAATTCCAAAAGTGTTTATAAAAATCAAAAAACGTTTAGAAAAAGTAAGAAAGCGTTTGTAAATATAGAAAAACGTTTAGAAAAATATAAAAGCGTTTGTAAAAATCCTAAAACGAGTCTAGATTCGAAATCTCTCAAATCCGAAACTAAAACAAATACCAACCTAAATCTACATTCCAAGCCTAAAATCTATGAAATTGAAATGCTTAACCACATACCTTAGCCGTTTTTCGTTTGTGGGGAAGGAGATCTAAGAGAAAATGAAGAGGCAAAGTATTAAGAGAGGAAAACAACGAAGGGATGAACAAAAGGAAGAGGAGAAGAACCCCTTACCTTGAAGACGTGGATTCGGTGGAGAGGCAACGGGGGAGGACACGCGGAATCGCCGGATTTGTTCGAAGAGAAACCAAGAAGAAAGAAGGAAAAGAGAGAAGTAGAAGTGAAGCAGCGGCTGTGGGTTTTAATATATCTCGTGCCTTGCGACGGACTTGCGACGAATTTGCGATTAACAATTAAAACGATAGTCGCAAATCCATCGCACTATTGCGAGGGATGTGCGGCAGACGGGTTTGAAAACCCTAATATTCATCGCAAATCCATCGCAATATTGCTACGGATTTGCGACGGACTTGCAACGACTGGGTAAATCGCAAAATTGAAATAGTGGTTAATGTGGCTAGAAACAAATTCCGTATATATGTGTTCTTCGATGTATTCAAGAATGAACAATTAATCACTAACAATTGGGGAACATTGTATTTGTCGCAAAAATTTAGTGTAAGATTTAATCACCCTCTTTAACTTTCTACCCGAATTCTTGTTCTCTCGAAAATTTTGTTTGAAATAAGAATCACATTGTGGGCTATTTATAGGTAAAATGTGATTATTTGCTATGTAATTGCGATGGAGATGAATCACATCGCAACAACATCGCAATTTTGCTACGGATATTGTATATCGCAAAATCATCGCAAAATTGCTATGAATTTGCGATACAACCTCAACCATCACAAAACAGTTGCAACACCGTCGCAGAAACGTCGCAAATTTGCGACATTTTTGCGATGTGTTTTATATACCTCGCAATCGCGTTGCAAGTTGGTCGCAAATCGGTTGTTTTCTTGTAGTGGCAGGCACCTCAAGAGAAAGCTATTGCTCTTTTTTGCGATTCAATGGTTGCGATTCACATATCCAATAACTCTGTTTTTCATGAGAGAACAAAGCACTTGGAGATTGACTATCACAAGGTGAGGGAGAAAATTCTTGATGGGCTGATCAAACCTCTTCATGTGAGGTCCGAGGATAACGTAGCGGACATCTTTACTAAACCATTACATACGAGATACTTCAACTCTATTGTTGGCAAGATGGCAATGAGTTCAATATATTTACCATCTTGAAGGGGTGTATTAGATTATGTGTATGTGTTGGTTTAGTTCAATTAGTTTCCAGTTTATCTTAAACCGATTGACATTAGACACTAACCATTCTACTATAAATGAATGGTTTTGTAATCTGTTATTGGTTAATGAAAGAATAACAAACATTTTCATTTTCTCGTTCTCTCCCGCAAACTCTTCTTTCTTCGATCACGTTTTCTTCTCCAATCATTCAAACAGTGACTATAGCTAAAAATCATGAAGATTCAACAAACTCAAATCTTCTTGTGGATAGTCGCTTATCTACAATGGAAACACGATTGGGTAATGTTCGTACCAGTCTTAGCACACTTCGGCGTACGAACGTCTTTGTTGAGTTTTTGGTTGTGCCGGGGAAGGCTGCCTACGTATCCTTTTCAGGAATCAAGCCATTTCGTAGTTCTGGTCCTTATTTGATCATTTCCTTCGTACAAATACTTCGTGGGTTGAGCTCTTCGTATATCAAGTCTCTGATGATCATCAACGAATTGTTCGTCTATGACTCTTCAGGTGAGTGCGTTCGTCGTTGCTTTGCTTTCTTTCTGTGCTTTGTGCTCGTCGAACCACTCACCACTAAGGTGTTTGGGTTCGTCGAGTAGAATAAGAATTAACTTCTTCACTCTCGACGAACGCTTCACCACAAGGGTGTTCAGGCTCGTCGAGTCGATATCTTATTAATATGTTGATTTCTCCTTTTTATTTTATGTTCGTCGTTCAATTATTGAACGTTGAGCTCGTCGATTTTTAGTTTAAGTTTTGGGCTCGTCGATCTTCAAGTGTTCTAAGTTTTTCTGGGTTTAGGTTGAATGTTCTTCAATCTTCCACGAGCTCTCTCTCCAAAATTCGATCCCCGTGCTCCTTCAACTTAGCCTCCCTTTTATAGTAGGCTCAAGATGAACATGGGCTCGTCAGTGGAATCCAGGTGTCACTCTGCATGTATGTCCGCTCGTCAGTGATGGACAGGTGGCGCCGAACGTGGGCCTCTTCCATTGTTGGGCTTTCTTCCAAATGGACTCTTCTTGTTGGGCCAAACTAGACCATTCTTGACTTGGGTTCAGCAATTGGGCTTGGCCCAATTGGCCCTATACAATCAGTCCCCCCAAGTTTGTTAAATGCAGTTCATCTGCGTTTTGACGAACTGATATGCTGCCACGTGTCATGCGTTTGATGGGCAGTTCATTCTCCCCATAAAGCGAACGGACGCCAGGGTTCGAAGAAAGCTATAAATAGGAGCCTCCTCACCTCGTTTGTCTCATTTGCAACCTCTCTCTCTAAATTCTCTCTTTCCTTTTTCCTTTTTGCCTTTTTTCCTTTTGTGGGTTTTGGATCTTGCGCTCGGCTTCGTAGTCTTCATTTTGTCAAAAAAATGTCTTCTGCAAGCTCTACTTCTTCGGAGTGTATGGTCGTCGACACCACTGGAGCCGCGTAACTCTTTCTACTGAATGTTTGCCGTTCAGAAAAGAGAACGTTGATTCCTTAAGGGTAGTCGAACGTGAGGGGCACGTTCGTCGTTTAGATACGGGCTCGTCTTCCAGGCCTACCGTAAATGAAAACCTAGGCCGTGATGCTGAGGGAAGCGAAGCTGGCGTTCGTCAATCAGAAGGTGAGACGGCCCAACTTCCGCGTTTTGAAGGAAGTATGCTCGTCGATGAAGGTGAATCTGTTCGTCGAGACGAAGGAATGGGGAACCAGCTGCCGGACAGTGATGAGCGTAGAATAGAGTCGACGCTCGACGAGCCCAACTATCTCGCCATTATCCCTTTCACCGGTGGTTATTACATGGGACTTGGTGGAGCAAGGGAGCACCAAGACGAGCGTCCGCTGAGCTTTGCTGCTGAACTGGAAGCTAGAACTATGCTTCTGGAAATGGTGAACCCTGCTCTCGACGAGGACGAGCCGATGATGTCTCCTGTTGGTGATAGGTTCGCCAATTACTCCAGTAGTTCTCGGGGAAGCGCCTCCAACAGTTCTCCTGGAGACGAGCACATGGCTGGTTCCTCTTTTTCTGCTCGTCGCGATATCAGAAACCTGCAAGAGTGGTTCGACTCTCTGCGGGGTCTTCCTACCGCCTGTGACGAAGCGGCTGTTCGTCAACTAATAGAGGCGCGTCAATTAGGAGCAATTGAGTTCCTAATCCCCCAACCTTCTGATCGTCCATGGCGTTCCCCTGAGGGTTACTTCTGCGTGTATGAGAGCTTCTTCACATGCGGCCTAAGTTTTCCTCTCCCGCAGCTGTTCGTCGACTACTATGACGAGCGTCAGGTTGCCTTTACTCAGCTGGCTCCTACATCAGTTCACAACCTGTTGACCTTCACCTGGATGGCGAGCAGGTGCGGGGTTGAGGTCGACGTTAAATTTTTTGAAGAAGTGTCAACCATAGCTCGTTGTGCGGATTACCCCGAGGGTTATTATGTGAGTATGAAGCCTAAGTTTGAGATCATCTGCGGGTCGCCGAACAAGATCTACAATTGGAAGCGTCGATTCTTCTACGTCAAGATCAACAAGGCTTCTGTGCTCGACGTTCGTCGAGCCTATAGGGGACTTTGGAGTGCTCTCGTTGGTCTGATTTTGACCTTTTAATTTTTCTTCTTTAATGGTTCTACTGTGTGTAATAACATTTTAATTGTGCCGATCGTCATCCAGTTGGTCGTCCACTTCGCCCAGACTTCCAGGCAGAAGTTGACAGGATCCGAGACTTCTCACATAAGCACTTTCCAGCAATTTTGGAGGCTCGTCTTCGTCATAGAGCTACTAGTCTCGGTAAAGGTGAGTTCATCGACGAGCGTGTTTTTTCGAGCTTTTCTTTTCTCTTTGTCTAACTTAGTAATTTTTTTAGAACCTGAAGAAACGGACTACTCCGCTCGTCTACGAGACTTAGCGAAGAAAAGGAAAGCCAAAGCATCGGCTCGTAATAGTCCACCAAAAAAACCTGCAGTCGAAGGAAAAAACGACGAGTAGGCACCTCCTTCTGTCGTGGAGAAGACGACAGATCGCTCTAAAGCTGTTCCGAAGTCGAGCACTCAAAAAAGCAAATCCTTTACGCCTCAAGACGATTCCCGCAGAGTAGTCCTCTCCTTGGCAGCTGATAAGCCAAAGGAAAAGAGCCGTGACACTGTGGTCCGCTTGTCGAAGAAGTCGGGGTCGTCGAGTTCCTCTGCTCGTCCAGATTATCTGGACTTCCACTATGACGAACCGATGTCGTTCGTCAACCATAGACGAGCGTGCGGAGAACCCCTCTACTCTGTGAGGAATACAAAGTCTCCTTTTCCTCCTCTCGACGAGCTGGAAGAGAAAGAAGCATATCTTGAGTATGCTCGCAGTAGAGTTCGGGTAAGTACTAAGCCATTTACATTCCTCCTTCTTTTTCTTTTTTGTACTAATGCTCGTCGTTCTGTTTGTAGAGCGATGCGCTTTTGAACTAAATGATCGTCGGCTACCAAACCAAGCTTGCAGCTGCTCGCAAAGCTTTGGAGAAAGCCGGAGGAACTGAGCAGTTGAAAGATGAGCTCAAGAAGGAGCAGGATGAGAACGCTCTTCTTAAGGCTCAAATTGAAGGCTTTAAGCGCAGGGTCGACGACCTTGAAAAGGAGAACGCTGGCATGAAGGAAGATCTTACAAGCAAGGTGGACGAGCTCGGCACCTTAAAGACTACCTGCAGCAAATTTCAATCAGCGGGCAGGCGCTTCAGGAGTTTGTATGAGACTCTCAAAGTCGAGCATGCACAACTTCAGTCGTCCGTCGAGCCTATTTCTGCTCGTCTCGAGAGGCTCCGCCGCCGCTTAGTTTTCCTTAATGACATTAAGGGCTCGACCGCCTTGTACGATCAATGCGAAGGGACCCTTAAATGCCTCAAATTTCTTAAGGAAGAAGGCGTCGAGATTCCTCAGGACACGCTCGACATGATGGAGGATGATTTGCGGTCGTACGAGCTTCAAGTCAATGCCGTAGAGCCGTTCGTCATTGAGGACGAAGACCTTTTGCCAGCAACTGCTCCTGCTCAGGATGATTCATCTGGTGAGCAACCTGAAGCCGAGGCTGGGCTCGTCGTTCCAGCAGCCCGGCACAAAGATGGTCCCGCATGCGACCAAGTGAATACAGGCGAAGACGAGCCTGGAAATGAAGTTGCTCCGACGAGCGTGGAGGCCCTCTCAGGTCGAACCGAAGACCAAGCTCAATAGATTGTAGCTTTGGCTTCTTGTACTTAGAAATTTTTTGTATTTCTCGGCCTTTTGTATATCTCTCCCTTTTTTTTTTTTTACTCCGTTGTAAGACGTTCGTCATTTTGAGGTTCGTCCACATTTTCCTTTCCTTTTGAAGACTTGTCTTTGTTTTTTTTTTTTTTTAACTTGTCTTCAAATAGTATTAATGAACTTCCTTTCATATCTTGCGTGACTTGTGCCTTAGTACTTCATATATTTCTTCAAAGCATTTTTACACTGTAGTTTCCTGTCAATGATTTCGAGACCAGAAATTAACACAAAAGACTTAATGCTATTGTGATAAAACTTGTGATAAAAATTGGCTGTTAGAAATATGAAGAAAATTTCTAAGTCTTTGTGCCGAGTTTAGGCTCGTCTTTCTGTTGAAGTCAAGCGTCGAATTGACTTTGTGAAATACTTTAATACTTGGCACTGTGTTTTGAGGACTGGGCTCGTACAACATGTTGCGAGAGACTTGGCACTGTGTTTTGAGGACTGAGCTCGTACAACACGTGGCACAAGGTTTTCATGCTCGTCGCTGTGTTTTGAGAACTGGGCTCGTACAACACGTTGCGAGAGACTTGGCACTGTGTTTTGAGGATTGAGTTCATATAACACGTGGCACAAGGTTTTCATGCTCGTCGCTGTGTTTTGAGACCTGTGCTCGTACAACACGTTGCGAGAGACTTGGCACTGTGTTTTGAGGACTGAGCTCGTACAACACGTGGCACAAGGTTTTCATGATCGTCGCTGTGTTTTGAGAATTGGGCTCGTACAACACGTCGCAAGAGACTTGGCACTGTGTTTTGAGGAATAAGCTCGTACAACACTTGGCACAAGGTTTTCAATGTCTCCGACCCATTGGTCGTCTTTAGCTGGATTCTTTTACTTCGGTGAATCTACGACCTGTTCACACAAACACGTATATATATTTTTTTATACAAGTGGCTGCACCGTGTTCGGTTGCCTACGTACCCTCTTAGAATGGGATGAAGCCGAACGAAGTTCTATTACAAATATTCATAAGTAAAAACACTTAGTGAAATTTCCATGTGATAACACACATGTTCTTCGGGTTGTCTAGTAATAGTAACGTCGTAAATTGATCGCATTTCAGCTTCGAGGTATTGTTGTTCCGTCCATCCTTAAAAGCTTGTATACTCCAGGTTTGACGATTTTTGAGACTATGTAAGGGCCTTCCCAATTTTCACCAAGTTTTCCCGCATTCGGCTCTGTTGTATTCTCGAACACTTTGCGTAACACCAAATCTCCTTCTACAAAATGGCGGCCTCGTACTTTGGCATTGTCATATTTTGCCGCTTTTTGTTGATAATTTTGGAGCCTTAGTAGGGCTTGATCTCGTAATTCTTCGACTTGGTCCAATGAGTCTTTTATCATTGCATTGTTCAACTCTTGTTGTTCTGGCAATTCCATTCTTCGTAAACTCGGGACATTTGCTTCAGCTGGCGCCAAAGCTTATGTTCCGTGCGATAACGAGAAAGGAGTTTTTCCTAACGTACTTCGAGGAGTTGTTCTATACGACCACAACACGCCGTCAAGTTCATCGGCCCATTTTCCTTTCTTGTCGTCTAAACGTTTCTTGAGTCCGTTAATGATGATTTTGTTCGATGCTTTGGCAAGTCCATTTCCTTGTGGATTTCACGGCGTTGCTTTACTTAGCCGAATTCTACAGTTTGCACAAAAGTCTTCAAACTTGTTGGATATAAATTGTGAGCCATTGTCGGTTACAATTTCATATGGCAGTCCGTGATGGCAAATGATGTTTTTCCATACGAACTTTCGAACATCCGTGTCTTGAATCTTTGCATACGAATCAGCTTCTACCCATTTGGTAAAGTAATCAGTAAGTACCAATACGAAACATTTTTGTCGGGAAGAAGGTAATGGTCCGATTATGTCCATCGCCCATCTCATGAACGGATCTGGCGTAGTTGCTGTTGCGAGAAACTCTGCCGGCGAATGGATGATGGGTGCATGATGCTGGCATGCTTCACATTTTGCGGTAAACTTTTCGCAATCCAAATTCATGGTAGGCCAAAAATATCCAAGTCGTCGAACTTTTAACGCAAGTGATCGTCCGCCTGAATGATTACATCCAGCTCCCAAATGAACTTCTTGCATTACTCGGGTAGTCTCTTTCCCGTAAATGCACGTCAATAAAGTTCCGTCAATACTTCTTCTTAGAAGATGCTCTTTATATAATGTATAATGGGCGCTTCGAACTTTTAATCGTCGTGCTGTCCATCTATCTTTTGGAAGAGTCTCGTCCGCTATATAAGCTCTAATATCACTTCGCCAATCCACATGATCTTTGATGTCTCGACCTTCTTTGGGAATTTTTTTTGTAACTTGATTTTCGTCCGTTATGTTCAAGCAAGATCCTTTTGATAAACTTATGCTCGGAGATTGAATACTTTCGACGAGAATGATTCTGTGTTGATTTGGATCTGATGTCGATGCTAAAGCGGCCAATGCGTCGGCAGAAGTGTTTTCTCCACGTGAAATCTTTGTCAAGCAAAAAATTCGAGAATTCCTTTGCTAGCTCTTTTACCACTTTAAGATACGCATCCATTCTTTCGTTCTTTGCGTCGAATTCTCCATTGAATTGGCTTGTCACAAGTTGGGAGTCACAATATGCTTCTATTTTTTGAATTCCTAATGATTGAGCAAGTCGTAACCCGGCTATAAGGGCTTCGTATTCTGCTTCGTTGTTAGATGCCGCGAACATCAATCGGAATGATTGTTCAATAATACTTCCTTCAGGCGATACTAGTTGTATTCCAACTTCTGCCCCGTGTGCGGACGATGATCCATCAACGTATAATGCCCATTTTTCTTCAATGTGATCATCTTCACGCAATTCTGGTTCTAGCTCAATTAAGAAATCCGCTAGGACTTGCGATTTTGCACTAGTTCTTCCTTTGAAGTTAATATCGTATTCGCTTAGCTCGATCGCCCATTTGGTTAACCTTCCGGATTGATTTGGACTATGCAAAATTGATCGCAAGGGATGGTTAGTCAAGATTATTATGGCATGAGATTGGAAGTACGGGCGTAATTTCCTTGCAGATGTTATGACCGCCAATGCGAGCTTCTCCATTGTCGTGTATCTCGTTTCGGCATCGTTTAATGATTTGCTGACGTAAAAGATTGGTTTTTGTTCTCTGCAATCTTCTTGAACCAACACTCCGCTTACTGCTGCGTGCGTCACCGAAATATAAAGATATAATGTCTCTCCGTCTTCGAGTTTCACTAACACCGGGGGTGTAGACAAATAATTCTTTAGTTCCGCAAATGCTAGCTCGCATTCGTCATTCCATTCAAATTTTTTGTTGTTGCGAAGTAGCTTGTAGAAAGGGAGACATTTTTCCGTAGATCACGAGATAAACCGATTAAGTGCCGCAATCCGTTATTGCTTTAATTTCTTTTGGGTTAGCTTCAATTCCTCGATTTGTCACTACGTAACCCAAGAACTCTCCGGATTTTACGGCAAAAGTGCATTTCGTCGGGTTCAACTTCATTCCATATTGGTTGAGAGTCTCGAAGCATGTCTTCAAATGATCCAAGTGATTTTTAGCTTTTGCTGATTTGACGAGCATGTCGTCAATATAAACCTCCATGGTTTTGCTTATTTGGTCTTTGAACATTTTGTTGACCAACCGTTGATATGTCGCACCGGCATTCTTAAGTCCAAATGGCATAACTTTGTTGCAATATATTCCGCGATCCGTGATGAATGACGTTTTATCGCGGTCACTGGGATGCATTTGGATTTGATGGTATCCCGAGAAAGCATCCATGAAAGATAAGCGTTCGTTTCCTGATGTTACTTCCACTAATTGATCGATGCGCGGTAGCGGGAAACTATCTTTTAGGCATGCCTTGTTCAGATTGGTAAAATCTACGCATGTTTGCCATTTTCCGGTCTTCTTTTTTACGACAACCGGGTTCGAAAGCCATTCGGGGTAGCGCACTTCCATTATCGATCCCGCCTTCATTAATCGATCAACTTCTTCATTTACGGCTCGAGATCGCTCAGGGCCTAACTTCCTTCTTTTTTGTCTGACTGGCTTGAATGTTGGGTCTATGTTCAATTCATGCGATATTATTTTCGTACTTATTCCGGGCATGTCTTCTGCTGACCAAGCAAATGTTGAGACGTTTTGGCGAAGAAACTCGATGAGTTTAGTTTTTATGTCTGATGAGACTTCCGAGCCTATTCCGACACACTTCTTTTCGTCGGAAGGGTCGATATTGATTTGCTCGATCTTTTCCAAGATATCGAATTCGAGTTTGCGGCTATCTTGAGCTTGCGCCGAGTTTGTGATCATAAAAGTTTTCCCTTTGTTTCGAAACTTGTGTTCCGTGATGAAACAAGTTCTCGCCATTTGTTGGTTTCCTCGAATGGTGCAAACTCCGCCATTTTTCGGGAACTTTAGACATTGGTGATAAGTTGATATCACAGCTTTCATTGAGTTAGATCCACGGAGTTCCCAAAATAGCGTTGTAGATGGCCGGCTTGTCAACGACGTGAAACTTTACCCAAGTAGTTGTTCCACCGATATAGACAGGTAACTTTAATGTTCCGAGCGTCATGGTTGAATCTCTGTCGAACCCCGTCAATGGGCGAACCGAATGTTTTAGTTTTATGTCTTTTAAATTCATACGTTGTAACGTCTCCTGGAAAATTAGATCAACGGAACTTCCAGTGTCGATCAATACTCGAGACACGTCGCAGTCGGATATTCTCAATTCTATAACGAGCGGATCGTTGTGGGGCATGTCGAGACCAACCGTATCTTCCTTTGTGAAGCATATGTCTTGAATGGGATCCCACTTTGATTGCCCATTTTTGTTGATTCGGTTTTGACGATTCTGCGCCGTTCCAGCTTCCCGTTCGTATACTTTGATGGCTTAGACCGAATCTTTGCAAGCGACAAGTCCCCCCATTATCATATTTATCCTTTTCCTTGGTGGCGGCAACTTGTCCTTACTGTCGTCATATGGTCGTTTAGATGAATTTGTCGAGATTCTCGCGCTTGGTGACATGTTGTGCTCTTCTTGTGCTCGTTCATCATTTCCTTTTGATGTTTTTGCGGTATTTTCTCCTCTTTCACGATGGTTTGTATTCAGGCCACCTTTGTCGGGATTTTCTCTTTGATATCTTTCGAGGAGCATCCGTTGTAACTGCTTACACTGTGATGTTGCGTGCCCATATCGCTTGTGAAATTCGCAATATGCTTGCATGTCCGGGGCATTGGTTTGGGCATCTTTGTTCCAATGGGAATTCATATTCTTCTGAGTTGGTGTGCGAGGTGGTGAATTAACATTGAACGTATTCGCCTTGCTATCGTTTATGATGAAATTTTTCTTATATTGATGCCGGGATTCTTTGCTTTTGTAATCTTCCTTTTCTTTATTAGGCTCCTTGATTGCCGGTTGGTTGACGAATCGAGACCTCCGATCTTCCACTTTGGCAAACTTGTTAGCACGGTGCAATGCATCTTCCAATGTTTGCAGGGTATTGATGTGCAAATCGTCTTTTAAGTTTGAATCATCGCATAATCCATTTCGAAGGGCTGGAATTGCGACATCATCTGACACAATTACTTTCGACACGATAGCTTTGAATCGTTCAAGGTATGATCGTAGGCTCTCTTTCCTGCCTTGGAAAATAGAATATAGATCTGCGCTTGTCGTTGTCGGTTGGATTTACATCGAGTAATGCTTGAGGAATATTTTCGATAGTTGTTTGAAGCTATCGATGGAATATGGTTCCAACTTTGAAAACCAATCTAGCGCATCTCCGATTAAGTTTTCTACGAACATCTGGCAATATCCGGCGTCGTATTCTTGAGGGGTATATTGAGCTCTACCCATTGCGATTCCGAAGAATGTTAGAAACCTATTCGGATATGTCTTCCCGTTATACGTTGGGCATTTGATTTTGACGTTGTGCTGAACTTTAACCGCCAATAGTTGCCTTGTAAATGGTGAGTTTCGTGTCCTAGATAGCATTTGGTCAATTTCGGGCGCCGAACTTGTCGCATTGTGAAGTCGTGATGCCATCCTCTCCATTTCTTCTTTCATTGCCTTAATAGTTAACGCCTGATCTTCTAAACGGTCAAGTGATAGATACGATGGCTCTATTGGACTGATGCGTAATTATTGATATTGAGGTCTTTCGACATGCCTGCTTGTCGTCCGCTCTTCTTGTAACTCGATAGTTTGTTGATTTGGTCGTATATCCAAATTTGGTGATTCTTCGAATCGAACTCTTTGATGAGAGGAACGATCCGTACTCAATGGAGTATCCCTTGCTCGAGCTTCTTCCAGTGCTACAAATTTATTCTGAAATTCTTCGAGCCTTCGATTCGTATTTCGGGTTGCTTCTTCCGATTTTCTTAGAAGGGTTTGAAGAAGTTCAGGGATATTCACTTGCTCATTAATTTGGGTTGGCAAGGCCACTTGACGAATCGGTTCATTTTCTGGCTCGTCGAGAGAAGTTTCCTCTCGTCTTTGAGACTGTTCACTGTTGATTACTCTTGTTCGTAGCGACCGTTCGTCACTGCTTCGAATTCCATCTCCTGATTCGTTGACTACCATCTTGACTCTTTGCGTTTAGAAGAATCTCGTCCCCACAGACGGTGCCAATTGTTCGTACCAGTCTTAGCACACTTCGGCATACGAACGTCTTTGTTGAGTTTTTGGCTGTGCCGGGGAAGGCTGCCTACGTATCCTTTTCAGGAATCAAGCCATTTCGTAGTTCTGGTCCTTATTTGATCATTTCCTTCGTACAAATACTTCATGGGTTGAGCTCTTCGTATATCAAGTCTCTGATGATCGTCAACAAATTGTTCGTCTATGACTCTTCAGGTGAGTGCGTTCGTCACTGCTTTGCTTTCTTTCTGTGCTTTGTGCTCGTCGAACCACTCACCACTAGGGTGTTTGGGTTTGTCGAGTAGAATAAGAATTAACTTCTTCACTCTCGACGAACGCTTCACCACAAGGGTGTTCAGGCTCGTCGAGTCGATATCTTATTAATATGTTGATTTCTCCTTTTTATTTTATGTTCGTCGTTCAATTATTGAACGTTGAGCTCGTCAATTTTTAGTTTAAGTTTTGGGCTCGTCGATCTTCAAGTGTTCTAAGTTTTTCTGGGTTTAGGTTGAATGTTCTTCAATCTTCCACGAGCTCTCTCTCCAAAATTCGATCCCCTTGCTCCTTCAACTTAGCCTCCCTTTTATAGTAGGCTCAAGATGAACATGGGCTCGTCAGTGGAATCCAGGTGTCACTCTGCATGTATGTCCGCTCGTCAGTGATGGACAGGTGGCGCCGAATGTGGGCCTCTTCTATTGTTGGGCTTTCTTCCAAATGGACTCTTCTTGTTGGGCCAAATTAGGCCATTTTTTGACTTGGGTTCAGCAATTGGGCTTCGCCCAATTGGCCCTATACAGGTAATATGGATTCAAGGTTTGATTCGATGGAATATAGTATTCAATCCATAAATACTTCTGTTTCGTCATTGGAAAGATACCTTCGATCTCAGCCTTCGAATAATCGTACAAAGAACGTGAATCCAGCTGAGACTGCATCTTCTTCGGTGATTCAGAACCTATCTCTCCAGTCTACTCATGTTTCTTCATCGCGACTCGCTGAAGCTCCTCCTGGGTTCAATACTCCTCAGAAATCGACGGCATCATTACCACCAATCGTGCCTCCTTATTCTGTCTCTTCACAAATGCCAATCTTTCCGGCACAAAATTTGATTCCTAGTTCACTTCCACAGACATGGATTCCTTCCAATCTCCTTCACACCACGTTTCCTGCTTCAACATCTTATCCATCACAGCCATCATTCCTCAATCCTAATTTTCAACAACACGTGTTATTCTCAATTTTGACATCCACAGTTTCCTAATCCTTCACCATCTACTTTTTATAACCCATATCTTTTGCAGAATCATGTTAACAATTTTCAGTGTCAATCTTTGCAGAATCCTCAATTTCCACAATCAGGAATTCATGATCCACAGTTTCTTCATGTTACAAATCTTTCACAATCAAATGGGTTACGTGACAAGATTCTTAATAAAGTCGAGATGCCAATATTTGATGGAACTAATATCTTTGGTTGGATTGCTTTGGTGGAAAGATTTTGGCTTCTTGGCAATTATTCTGAAGATGAAAAGCTTCATCTTGTCTCAATTAGTCTTCAACATGATGCATTGTCTTGGTTTAACTATCAGCTTTCTCGTTCTTATTTTGTCTCTTGGCAGGATATTAAACTGCAGTTGATTGCTCGGTTTGGAGTGGATGGCCAAGGGAAACCGAGCGCTCGTTTGTATGCTCTTAAACAGACTGCTTCAGTGGCGGAATATGTCCACGAGTTTGAGGATTTGGCAGCTCAATTGCCATTCTTACCTGATGAGTCCTTGCAGAATATCTTCATTAATGGTTTGAAACCAGATTCAAGACATGGTTTTGGCTTTGAATCCAATAGATTCTCGTTCTACTATAGAAGCAGCTATCAGATTGGAACCAAGAGCGGTGTGCAACGTGGTGGCTTTAGCCATTGAACCACCTACGCGTTTAACCTATCCCACAACATCAAGACAATAACCTTCTCAGAATCAATGGCGTACTAGATCAATTTCGGCTTCATCTCAACAAAATTCTCAGTCTCCTGCACATGCTCCTTCTAATACTTCTCGTACATCGTCTAATAATTCCAATATTAATACTAATTCTAACTCATCTGGACGTTTACATCTTTCTGATGCAGAATATGCAGATCGGAGACGCAAGGGCATGTGTTTTAAATGTGCAGCTCGATGGAGTCCTGGTCATGACTGTCCAATGAAACATTTACAGGTTTTGACTGTGATTGATGGCCAGCATGTGGAATTGTTAGAAAGCAGAGTTGATGACTCTTTAACGCCTCCTACAACTCCAGAACATGTGGATTCTGATTTAATGGCTCTATCTTGGAATTCATTCCTTGGTCTTGCTTCTTTTTATGCGACTAAACTCATGGGTTATATAGACAATTTCAGGTCTTGGTGATGATAGACAGTGGCGCTTCACACAACTTTATTTCACCGTCTCAGTTGCTCGAACAAAACTCTCTTTAACTTCTATTTCTGCCTGTCGTATTCGTTTAGCTAATGGTTTAACACTAACTGGTTCTGGTATTTGTTTTGGAGTGAATCTTATTATGCAGGAAGCTAATGTTTGTACAGACTTTGTCTGTTTGGAATTGGGTGGAGCTGACCTTATATTGGAAATGCATTGGTTGAGTTCTTTAGGTACTTGTGATGTGAATTGGGTTGAGCACAGAATTTCCTTTCGCCAACAGGATGAATGGGTTACAATTCGTGGGGACAAAGCTCTTATGGAACCAGTGGTTTCGCTTCAATATTTACAGCTAGTCATCACTCACTCTTCCAAAGGCTATCAGATTCCTTTTCATTCAGCCTTTATGACTTCTAAACCTTTAATTCCTGCAGACATTCCATTACTTTTAACTAAATTTTCTACAGTTTTTCAGGAACCAACAGAACTTCCTCCCATTCGTGGCTTTGAGCACTCTATTCATTTATTGCCAAATACACCACCAGTCAGTGTTAGACCCTATAGGTATCCACATGCCCAGAAGGAAGAGATGGCAAAACAAGTTGCTACAATGCTACGGTCCGGAATAATCCGACCAAGCAAAAGTCCCTTCTCGAGTCTTGTCCTTTTGGTGGGTAAAAAAGACAAGTCGTGGCGGTTCTGCGCCGATTACCAAGCACTAAACAGAGTGAAAATCCCCGATAAGTTCCATATACCCATTATTGATCAATTGATTGATGAACTTAATGGTGCTTGCATTTTTTCGAAATTGGATCTGGATTCTGGTTATCATCAAATTAGAATGTACGAAAATGATATTGAAAAAACGGCATTTAGAACTAATGATGGCCATTATGAATTTGTTGTTATGCCCTTTGGTCTCATGAATGCTCCAGCAACCTTTCAATCATTAATGAACCATCTTTTCAGACCATATTTGCGTAAATTTGTTCTCATTTTCTTTGATGATATCCTCGTTTTTAGTTCTAGTTTAGAAGAACATTTACAACACCTTTCCACTGTTTTCCAGATTGACAACAAATTGTTTGCCAATGAAAAGAAGTGTCTCTTTGGTCAGGAACAAGTTGAATACCTTGGTCACATATTATCTGCAGATGGTGTATCTACTGACCCAGCAAAAAAAGAAGTGATGAAGCTTTGGCCTACTCCTAAGTCAGTCAAAGGTCTGCGGGGTTTCTTAGGTTTAACTGGCTACTATAGGCGCTTCATTAAGGGTTATGGCACGCTTGCTCGTCCACTTACTTCGTTGCTGAAAAATGATCAGTTTAGTTGGACTCCTATGCTCAATCCGCCTTTGATGACTTGAAAATGTCAATGATGTCTACTCCGGTTCTAGCTCATCCAAATTTCGACACAATTTGTGTTGTTGAATCAGATGCATCAAGGTATGGTTTAGGCGCTGTCCTCTCACAAAATAAACGGCCAATAGCATTTTTCAGCCACGGCTTAACACCATTGGAGCAGTTAAGCTGGTCACGAGAGAGGCGGGTAGACCTAGAATGAGTGGAAGAAGCTTTTAAGACCAAATGTTGAAATTGAGGTGCTCGGGTTTTGACATGCTTGGATTAGTATGGATTAGTATGGACTAATGTTGGTTAAGGATTAACCCAAAAGCTTAAACAAAACCTCTCCATGAAGAAAGGTTTAAGTGAGTCATTTTACACTTGGCACAATTTTAGGAAAAACCTATAAGGTAGCTAGGGTGATTAAGGTGTGTGCTTGGTTAGTAAAGTTGGAAGCTTAACCTCTTCTATAAATAGAAGAGGAAACCGAGAGAAGAGAGGAAGTACTTGGTGTTCAAGAGAAAAATATTTACTTTGAAATTGCTTAAATATCACTTAGAAATCTAAAGAAAGTCTTGAGAAAGAAGAGGAAGCAATCCGCTTAAGCAACCAAGGAAGCGTTTAAGCTGAGTTGGTGATTGTGTGTGTTGCAAGGAGATTGTGATTATGAATGATTGATTGTGAAAGTGTGATATTGAATGAGTAGTTTGATGATTGTTGTTTCCGTGTGTTTGATGGTATGTTCTGTGAGTTTGTGTGTTCCAAAAAGAGATGTTTATAGTTCGATGGTTATTAAATAAGATGGTAAGGATTGAGGATGATTGTTAAGGGAGCTCTATACTAGGAATATGACTAGAATGATGATAAAAATGTTAACATAAGTTGCGGATTTAAAATAAGATGATTAAGAAGGTGAAAGAAAGATTTAACTAAGTATGTTATTTAATGGTAAGAAGTATAGAGATTAATTGTGAATCGTAAATAAATCATTGAGTTGTGATAGTAGGTGAATTGTAATTAATTGAGTAACCGTGGTGATCTAGTGTATATAGTGTTGTTATTTAATGAAGACCGAAGGATGGTCATGAGTGTATGAATAATCATTGAGTGAGTGTTGTATGTGTGTTAAGTGTTTGTGGAAATTGTGTGCGTATGTGAAGGTTGTGGTAACGTGCGTATGAAGGTTGTAGTAACGTGGGTGTGAAGGTTGTGGTATGTGTGTAGGATGGTTGTGAGAACCGTGTGTGGAAAGGTAGCGGGTATCGTGTGGTGGTGGTGGTGGTGTGTGTGGAAAATAGTTGTGAGGTAAGGATTGTGAAGGTTGGTTGTGCGGAAAGGTATGGGTTATGGGTTGTGGGATGCGGATGGACCGCGTTGGGTTGGTTGGGTTGTTCCGGCCATACGGAAGGATGGCCTTGTGGTCCGGAACATGAAGGTTTCCATATTCTAAGTGATTGTGGAATTGTATGGATTGTTTTGTATGTTCACAGACTCGCTAAGCCTTTGTGCTTAACCTCTCACTCTCCTCCTTGCAGGAAACCGTAGTAAGACACCTAGGAAGCGGAAGGAAAGCAACGATAAGACCGGTGTAGATTTTTACCCTTTTGCAAATGTAAGAATGGTTTGTAAAGTAATAATTTTTCTAAAGATTCGGCCGAAAATATTGTTGTAGATTTCAAAGTATTTATAAAGGAACTAAGTGTTATTTAAGGGTGAAAGGGTATTGTGTGTGCTTGGCTTTAGTTCGGGGCAAACTAACGGATTGATGTACTTGAGTCGCAAGGCTTAGGGATATCAAGATGGGGTGTGCGTTCCTTGTTTCAATTAAGGTCCAACCGTGGCTCGGTAACCTTAGTTTGGGGCTCGGACACACACTAGTGACGCTCCCGTTCCTAGGATAGGTCCGGGGGTGTTACAAGGTGGTATCAGAGCATGGTTATGCTTAAGCACATATGATACATGTTTTTCGGTTTTAAAGAGAGTCTAAAAGTTTTGCAAAAGGTTAGGAAACCGGTTGCTTTCCTTAATAGAATGTTAAGCACTAACACCGTGTTATATTTAGATGCCCCCTACTCGGAGAGGACGACCACATGACTCAGAAAGACCGGACCGACTATACTCGATAGGATATGAATTTGAGATATCGGATGAGTCTAGTGAAGGGTCTTGGGCGGACAATTTTTGGTTGGAAGGATCGCGAGCTTCAGCAACTCGTGGGTATGGTACGGATGATACCATGTAGGGAGTGGAAGAAGTGGAAATGCCATGGACTGATCCTAGTATAACAAGTCAGTCGGTTAGAGGTAGAATGCGGCCTAGGTTTAGTGAACCGGTGGAAGATGACATGGGAGGAATCCAAGAGCGTACGTCACCGGATTTCTTGACTATAGTCACGGCTATGCGGAACCTAGGAACAACACGATTTTCTGGTAGTACGGACCCGATCGCGGCTGATGCATGGTTGCGGAACATGGAAAGGAATTTCCGTGCAACAAGATGCCCCGAAAGCTACAAGAAAGATGTAGCAGTTTATCATCTAGATAGAGATGCCGAGTATTGGTGGAGAAGTGTGGAGCGTCGATATGGAGATATCTTCACCACATGGAAGGGATTCCGCCAAGAGTTTGAAAGAAAATACTTTCCGGTTGAGGCACGAGATAGGTTAGAATTGCAATTTCTTCAATTGCAACAAGGAAATCGAAGTGTTAGGGAATATGAGGCAGAATTTGTGAGGCTAAGTCGGTTTATGCAAAATAGAAGGATGGACGAACCCGCAATGATTAGGAAGTTCATTCGAGGGTTACGACCAGCCATGTGGAGTAGGTTACAAGTGGTACAATTCTTCGACATGTACGAGGCCGTGGAGAGGGCAGTAAATGTCGAGGAAGGACTTCCGGCTGAGCAAGCCGCAGCGGCTAGGTCCACTATGCCGCAGTCTGGAGGACGATCGGGTTACCCACGTAACTCGCAAGGTAATGATGGAGGTAGAGGGTCGGGAAGTGGCCGAGGCCAGGGGTCTAGAGTGGCTAAGATCTCTGTGCGTGACCCGGGACAGTTGCCTTTGTGCCAAATTTGCAATGGTCGAGGACACTACGCAAGAGCATGTCCTAATTTGCGGAGGGAACGTTCGGAGGTTCCTAGGGATGTTGCATGCTTTACAAGTGGGGAGCGAGGGCATTATGCAACGTCTTGCCCAAGAACTCACCCACCTCCAACGGGAACGGCACAAGGACGTCAAAATGCCGCGGGACATGTTTATGCGTTAGGTACTAATAGAGCTAACACTTCCCAACCCAATAAAGGGCCTATTACCGGTAAGAAGTAGTGAGTTGTGTGAATACGTGGTTGTGTTTGTATGAACTTGAGTGTTTAATATGTAATATATGTAAATGTGTGTGTGTGTTAGGAACAATATGTGTTGGCAAAATGCCCGTCCACGTTTTATTTGACTCGGGAGCAACACATAGCTTTGTGTCACCCGAAGTCGCAGAGAGGTTCGAGGGAACCTTTGTTATAACCAAAATAGATGTACCTATTAGAACACCCGGAACCCAAACTCTTCATGCCAAGTCATGTATGTGGAATGTACCGGTAGAATTAGAAGCAATGAGGTTTCCGGCTAATCTCCTAGTTGTGTCCCTAGAACATCAAGGAGTTATCCTAGGAATGGATTGGTTAACAAGATTCCGAGCAAATATAGATTGTTTTAAAGGCCGAGTAAAATTAGGAAATGAGGAAGGACATACATGTGTGTACAAGGGAATATGTCCAAGTGTAGGAATGTCTTTGGTCACGGCTCTAAGAATAGAATCGGAGCTAGAAGAAGGAGAAGTGTATTTGGTTACCTTGGATACAACGGAAGTGAATTTGCGAAGGAATTGGATTTGGGAACTATACCCGTGGTCAGAGAATTCTCGGAGGTATTCGCCCCTTTGGTAGGACTTCCACCATCTCGAAGTAATAAGTTCACAATAACACTTGAGCCGGGAATGGCTCCAATTGCTAAAACCCCTTATCGAAGGGCTCCGACCGAACTAGCGGAGTTAAAGAAACAGTTAGAATATTTGATTGAGAAAGGATTTATACGCCCTAGTTCGTCACCTTGGGGAGCACCCGTGTTATTTGTGAAAAAGAAGGACGGAAGTATGAGGTTATGTATTGATTACCGAGGAATTAATAGAGTTACAATAAAGGATAGGTATCCTTTGCCTAGAATTGATGAGTTGTTGGACCAACTACAAGGAGCATCATGGTTTTCCAAGATTGATTTGGCATCCGGATATCACCAAATCCCGATTAATGAAAAGGACATCTACAAGACGGCCTTTAGGACGAGATATAGGCAATATGAATTTAGGGTCATGCCCTTTGGATTAACGAATGCCCCAGCCGTATTTATGCGGCTTATGAACGAGGTCTTTCGAGATTATTTGGAAGATTTTGTGATCATATTTATCGATGATATCCTCATCTATTCACGGACTGTTGAGGAGCATGCTATGCATTTGAAAAAGGTATTGCAAAGGTTAAGAGAACATAAGTTCCATGCGAAGCTTAGTAAGTGCAGTTTTTGGGAAAGAGAAGTTGGATTTTTAGGCCATAAAGTATCCGAACAGGGAGTGTTAGTAGACCCAGAGAAGATCAAGGTAATACAAGAATGGCCGCGACCTACGAATGCAACCGAGGTACGAAGTTTCCTAGGACTCGCAGGGTATTACCGAAAGTTTGTGAAGGACTTCTCAAGCAAAGCTAAGTCCCTCACTTGCCTTACGGGGAAAGGAATTAGTTTTGAGTGGACTAAGGAGGCTGAAGAAGCTTTTGTAAAACTCAAACAAGAATTGACCTCCGCTTCTATACTGTCACTACCGGAACCCGGTAAACTTACACGGACGCGTCCAAGGTTGGAGTAGGATGTGTATTGATTCAAGGCGAAAAGGTCATTGCCTATGCGTCTCGACAGTTAAGGAAGCATGAAGAGAACTACCCGACCCATGACCTAGAGATGGCCGCGGTAGTATTTGCCCTTAAAATTTGGAGATCGTATTTATACGGTGAAAGGGTAGAAATCAGGACGGATCATAAGAGCCTCAAGTATTTGTTTACCCAACCCGACCTGAACTTGTGCCAAAGAAGATGGATGGAATTCATAACGGACTATGATCTTGAGATCAATTACCATCCGGGAAAGGCGAATGTGGTTGCGGACGCCCTAAGTCGACGAAGAACGGAAGTGAATGTGACCATGGATGTAAGTGCCTTGGTGACTAAGTTTAAATTGGTAAGATAAACTGCATTAGAAGGAGAAGGAAGCGGACCATTAGGATTGGAAATAGTGAACCAGGCCAACTTAATCCAAAGAATCCGAGAGGCTCAAAGAGAAGATCTTAAGTTAAAGGGAATTATAAAAGCATTAAGGAAGGGAGAGAAAAGAGAGGGTGAGTACCAATTAGCCGATGATGGAACTTTACTTTTGAAGGAAAGAATTACGGTACCCCAAAACCGTAACCTAAGAGAAAAGATTTTAAGAACGACACATCAATCGTTGCTAAGTATTCACCCCGGTAGTACCAAAATGTATAGGGACATACGAAGGTACTACCATTGGCCAGGCCTTAAGAACGCAATTGCTACTTGGGTAGCCCAATGCCAAGTTTGTCAACAAGTGAAGGTAGAGCATCAAGTGCCCGGAGGATTGCTTCAAAATTTACCAATTCCCGAATGGAAATGGGAGGCGGTTGCTATGGACTTTGTGACGGGATTACCGGGTGCCTTGGGAAGAAACAACGATGCTATTTGGGTAATAGTAGATAGGTTGAAAAAGTCCACACACTTCTTACCCATGCGGGTAACGGATAAGGTCCCGATCCTAGGCGGATTGTATTTGAAGGAGATAGTGCGGTTACACGGAGTACCGGCTAGGATTGTATCAAACAGAGACCCTAGGTTCACGGCACAATTTTGGAAGGAATTCCAAAGATTGTTAGGAACAGAGATAATGATGAGCACGACCTTTCATCCGGAAACCGATGGGCAAACGGAACGGACAATCCGTATTTTGGAAGATATGCTCCGCTTGTGCATATTGGATTGGGGAGGTACATGGGAACAGTACCTACCCTTGGTTGAATTTTTCTATAACAATAGTCACCATACAAGCATAGGTATGTCTCCATTTGAAGCTCTATATGGACGACCATGTAGAACGCCGATGTGCTAGACGGAAGTGGGAGAAAGGCAATTATTTGGGCCTGGTATAGTGGAAGAGACCACAGAGAAAATTAAAAGGGTAAGGGAGAACATGAAGAAGGCTCAGGATCAGCAAAAGAAATATGTCGATCAACATCGAAGGGAAGTTACGTTTCAAGTAGGAGATTGGGTATACTTAAAGGTAGCAGCCCAAAAAGGAAAGGATAGGTTTGGGAAGGTCGGAAAGCTAGCAACCCGATATATTGGACCATGCCGCGTGCAAGAAAGGGTCGGAGAGTTAGCATACCGGCTAGAACTCCCAACGGACATGGCTTTACACCCTGTGTTCCATGTCTCAATGTTACGGAAGCATATACCTGACCCGAGGGCAATTGAGCCTCAAAGGATAGAGAACCTCCGTGACAACCTAACCTATCCTGAAGGACCGATCCGAGTGGGAGAACGTCTGATCAAGAAACTTAAAATCCGAGAGATTCCACAAATTCAAGTGTTTTGGGGAAAACAAGACCGAGTAATAGTAACATGGGAAGATGAGGAAGAGTTTTGTAAGAATTATCCCCACATGATGGAATCTTGAGCCAAGTGGATTTCGGGACGAATTCCTTTTAAGGGGGGGAAGGAATGTAATACCCCGAACGCGACCCAAGTGACAAGTCCCGATGGAATGCTACGAAGTTAGAAAGTGGTTTCGGGTATTATCAAAAAAAAAAAGAATTTACGAAGAATGAAGAGAAGTTAAGCTGGTCACGAGAGAGGCGGGTAGGCCTAGAATGAGTGGAAGAAGCTTTTAAGACCAAATGTTGGAATTGAGGTGCTCGGGTTTTGACATGCTTGGATTAGTGTGGATTAGTATGGACTAATGTTGGTTAAGGATTAACCCAAAAGCTTAAACAAAACCTCTCCATGAAGAAAGGTTTAAGTGAGTCATTTTACACTTGGCACAATTTTAGGAAAGGTAGCTAGGGTGATTAAGGTGTGTGCTTGGTTAGTAAAGTTGGAAGCTTAACCTCTTCTATAAATAGAAGAGGAAACCGAGAGAAGAGAGGAAGTACTTGGTGTTCAAGAGAAAAATATTTACTTTGAAATTGCTTAAATATCACTTAGAAATCTAAAGAAAGTCTTGAGAAAGAAGAGGAAGCAATCCGCTTAAGCAACCAAGGAAGCGTTTAAGCTGAGTTGGTGATTGTGTGTGTTGCAAGGAGATTGTGATTATGAATGATTGATTGTGAAAGTGTGATATTGAATGAGTAGTTTGATGATTGTTGTTTCCGTGTGTTTGATGGTATGTTCCGTGAGTTTGTGTGTTCCAAAAAGAGATGTTTATAGTTCGATGGTTATTAAATAAGATGGTAAGGATTGAGGATGATTGTTAAGGGAGCTCTATACTAGGAATATGACTAGAATGATGATAAAAATGTTAACATAAGTTGCGGATTTAAAATAAGATGATTAAGGAGGTGAAAGAAAGATTTAACTAAGTATGTTATTTAATGGTAAGAAGTATGGAGATTAGTTGTGAATCATAAATAAATCATTGAGTTGTGATAGTAGGTGAATTGTAATTAATTGAGTAACTGTGGTGATCTAGTGTATATAGTGTTGTTATTTAATTAAGATCGAAGGATGCTCATGAGTGTATGAATAATCATTGAGTGAGTGTTGTATGTGTGTTAAGTGTTTGTGGAAATTGTGTGCGTATGTGAAGGTTGTGGTAACGTGCGTATGAAGGTTGTAGTAACGTGGGTGTGAAGGTTGTGGTATGTGTGTAGGACGGTTGTGATAACCGTGTGTGGAAAGGTAGCGGGTATCGTGTGGTGGTGGTGGTGGTGTGTGTGGAAAATAGTTGTGAGGTAAGGATTGTGAAGGTTGGTTGTGCGGAAAAGTATGGGTTATGGGTTGTGGGATGCGGATGGACTGCGTCGGGTTGGTTGGGTTGTTCCGGCCATACGGAAGGATGGCCTTGTGGTCCGGAACATGAAGGTTTCCTTATTCTAAGTGATTGTGGAATTGTATGGATTGTTTTGTATGTTCACGGACTCGCTAAGCCTTTGTGCTTAACCTCTCACTCTCCTCCTTGCAGGAAACCGTAGTAAGACACCTAGGAAGCGGAAGGAAAGCAACGATAAGACCGGTGTAGATTTTTACCCCTTTGCAAATGTAAGAATAGTTTGTAAAGTAATAATTTTTCTAAAGATTCGGCCGAAAATATTGTTGTAGATTTCAAAGTATTTATAAAGGAACTAAGTGTTATTTAAGGGTGAAAGGGTATTGTGTGTGCTTGGCCTTAGTCCAGGGCAAACTAACGGATTGATGTACTTGAGTCGCAAGGCTTAGGGATTTCAAGACGGGGTGTGCGTTCTTTGTTTCAATTAAGGTCCAACCGTGGTTCGGTAACCTTAGTTTGGGGCTCGGACACACACTAGTGACGCTCCCGTTCCTAGGATAGGTCCGGGGGTGTTATAGTATCGACCATAGCTCGTTGTCTCGATTATCATGGGGCTTACTATGTAAGCATGAAACCGAAGTATGAGATCGTCTGCGGTTCGCCGAACAAGCTATACAACTGGAAGCGTTAGTTCTTCTATGTCAAAATCAATGAGGCTTCTGTGCTTGATGCTCGTCGGCCAGTTCAAGGAATTTGGAGTGACCTCATTGGTCTGGTTTTGACCTCTTTAATTTTGCTATCCTTAAGTTCTAACTGTTTGTAATAACTTTTGTATTTTGTAGATCGTCATCCAGTTGGTCGTCCACTACGCCCACAATTTCGAGCAGAGGTTGACAGGATTCGCGATTTTTCGCATCAACATTTTCCAGCAATTGTAGAGGCTCGTATTCGGCGAAGACAGGCTCGTCTTGACCGAGCTAAGTTTTGCAACTTGTGTAATTTGATTTCTTCTTCTTGTTTAAATTAACTTAGTTTTTTGGCAGATCCTAGCCAGATGGACTATTCTGCTCGTCTTCGCGATATGGCCAAGAAGAGAAAAGCTGAAGCATCTGCTCGTCAGAGTCCTTTGAAGAGGCCTTCAATTGACAAGGGAGGTTAAGATTCTTCAAAGAGAGGATCTCCCCGGGCTTTACCTGCCCCAGGCGCGGGCAAGACTTCTGATCGTCAAAAGGTCACACACCAGACCGGTGCTCGTCGAGCATCAAGGTCTTCTGTTTCGCAAGAAGATAGCTCTGCTCGTCGCTCTGGTTCTCACAGAGTAGTTCTTTCTTTGGCAGCTGAGAAGTCCAAAGATAAGAAGCGTGAGGCTGTTATCCGCTCGTCGAGGCAAACGGGTGCTGGGAGTTCGTCTGCTCGTCCAAATTATCTTGACTTCCATTACGACGAGCCCATAGCGTTTATCAATCATAGACGAGCATGCGGTGAATATCTCTATTCAGTGAGAAATTCTGACTCGCCCTTTCCTCCTCTTGACGAGCTCGAAGAGAAGGAGGCCTTTCTGGATTATGCTCGAAGCAAAATGCGGGTAATTACTTCGTCTTTAATATTCTCGTCTATTTCTTCTGTGTGTTTTATATTTATGCTCGTCGTTTTTGTTTTGCAGAGTGACGCGGCCTTAAACCAGCTGATGGTTAATTATCAGACCAAGCTTACGGCTGCTCGTCAAACTTCAGAGACCGCTGGATCTAAGGATCGTCAAGCTTATGGTCGTCTAGTCTTCCTTAATGCGATCAAGGAAGCTATATTTGATCAGTGCGTAGGTACCCTCAATTGCCTTAAGTTCCTTAAGGATGAGGGAGTTGAAGTTCCTCAAGACACTCTAGACTTGATGGAGGAGGATTTGAAGACGTATGAACTTCAAGTCAAAGTCCTGAAGCCGTTCGACATTGGAGACGAAGACCTTCTTCCAGCATCTGGTCCTACTCCTGCTCAAGCCGATCCTTCTGGAGAGCAGCGTGACTCCGAGGTTGGGCTTGTTGCTGTGGAGAATCAGCATGATGATGGTGCAGCAGGTGATCAGGTGACCGCTGGTGAAGATATGCCTGCGACCGAAGTTGTACCAGCGGATGGCGAAGCTCTCCAAGGCCGAGCTGGGGATCCAGAAGTCTAATGACTTGTAGTTTTTATGTTTGTTATACTTAGACATTTTTTCATCTTTTTCGGTGTTTTGTAGTTCCTTACTTATGCTCGTCAAAAAAAATTTTTTGTCTTGGAACTTTGTCTTTTGTTGCTTTTGTGAATGAACTTTTTGAAACTTATGTGATTCGCAATCCAGTACTTTGACATGTTCTTTAAAGCGATCTCATGTTGTGATTCCTGTCATTTTATTTTGAAATCAGAGATTACCGTAGAGATGAGCTTGTTACCTTAGTAAAAATAAGCTTGTCTACATGTGATGAAATTTGAATTGTATTTGTGTCGAGGCTAGGCTCGTCTTATTTTTTATTTTATTTTTAGGCTGGCTTTGTATTAGCGTTGTTAAGCTTTAGACTTGTCGCTTCGTTTTGAGGACTAGGCTCGTATACACGTTGTGTGAGGTTTTCGTGCTCGTCGCTGTGTTTTGAGGACTAGGCTGGTATACACGTTGCGAGAGACTCAGCACTGCGTTTTGAGGATTAAGCTCGTATACGCGTCGTGTGAGATTTTTGTGCTCGTCACTGTGTTTTGAGGACTAAACTCGTATACACGTTGTGAGAGATTTTTGTGGTCGTCACTGTGTTTTGAGGACTAAGCTCGTATACACGTTGTGAGAGATTTTTGATGTCTTCAGGTCACCGTACATTGTTGACCTGATCTTCTTTTCTTTTGGTGAACCTGCAACCTGTTTGCATAGACACATATATATATTTTTTATACAAGTGGTTGCACCGTGTTCGGTTGCCTACGTACCCTCTTAGAATGGGATCAAGCCGAACGTAGTTCTTATTACAAATATTCATAGATAAGTACTTAGTTAATTATACATGTGGGATCACATGTTCTCCGGGTTACTTAGTAGTAGTAACGACGCAGGTTTATCGCGTTCCAGCTTCGAGGTATCGCTGTTCCATCCATCCTTAAAATCTCGTATACTCCCGGTTTAACGATCTTTGAGACTATGTAAGGACCTTCCCAGTTCTTGCCAAGTTTTCCTGCATTTGGTTCCATTGTGTTCTCAAATACTTTGCGTATAACCAAATCTCCCTCTTCAAAATGACGTCCTCGGACTTTGGCGTTGTAGTACTTTGCTGCTTTTTGTTGATAATTTTGGAGTTTCAACAAGGCTTGGTCTCGCAATTCCTCGACTTGATCTAGGGAGTCTTTGATCATTGCGTTGTTCAGGTTGTCTTGTCTTGGAAGTTCTCTCCTTCGCAGATTTGGGATGCTTGCTACGGTTGGTGCCAAGGCTTCCGTTCCGTGTGATAATGAGAAAGGGGTTTTTCCTGTCATGCTCCGAGGAGTCGTTCTGTACGACCATAACACACCGTCAAGTTCATCCGCCCATTTCCCTTTCTTGTCATCTAAGCGCTTCATAAGTCCATTGATGATGATTTTGTTTGACGCTTCGGCCAATCTATTTTCTTGTGGGTTTCGTGGTGTCGCTTTACTGAGACGAATACGCCAATTTGCGGAAAAGTCACTATTTCGTGGTGTCGCTTGTTGGAGATGAACTGCGAGTCGTTGTCTCTCACTATTTCGTATGGGAGTCCGTGGCGGCAGATGATGTTTCTCCATACAAATTTTTGAACATCTGAATCTTGAATTTTTGCGTAAGAATCCGCTTCGACCCATTTGGTAAAATAATCGGTTAGCACTAGTACGAAGCGTTTTTGTCGGGAAGGAGGTAGGGGTCCGATGATGTCCATTGCCCATCTCATGAAGGGATAAGGTGTGGCTGCTGTTGCGAGAAATTTTGCCGGTGAATGGATGATAGGTGTGTGATGTTGGCATGCTTCACACTTTGCGGCAAACTTTTCGCAGTCGGAGTTCATGATAGGCCAAAAGTATCCGAGTCGCCGAACTTTGAGGGCGAGTGATCGTCCTCCAGAGTGGTTACCTTCTGCTCCTAGATGGACTTCTTGCATAACTCGTAAGGTTTCTTTCCCGTGAATACATGTTAATAGAGTTCCGTCTATACTTCTCCTCAGCAAATGTTCCTTGTGTAACGTATAGTGAGTGCTTCGTACTTTTAGTCGCCGTGCTGCCCATTTATCTTCTGGAAGAGTTACGTCCGCTATGTATATTTTGATATCCTCTAGCCAATCTATGTGATTCTTGGTGATTTGGTCTTCATCGGGATCTTCTTCCGAGGGTTGGCCTTCTTCTGTTATGATTAAACATGATCCCTTTGGTAAACTTATACTTGGAACTTGGATGCTTTCGACGGGATTATTTTGTGTCGATCCGGGTCTGAGGTTGATGCTAACGCGGCTAATGCGTCGGCAAAAGTATTTTCCCCGCGTGAGATTTTTGTCAGACGAAATTCCGTGAATTCCTTTGCTAATTCTTGCACCACTTTGAGATAAGCGTCCATTCGTCCATTTTTTGCGTCGAATTCTCCATTATATTGACTTGTAACGAGTTGAGAATCGCAATGTGCTTCCACTTTTTGGACTCCTAGTGATTGGACTAGTCGCAATCCGGCTACCAGGGCTTTGTATTCTGCTTCATTGTTGGATGCTGCGAACATTAATCGAAATGATTGTTCGATGATGCTTCCTTCGGGTGATACTAATTGTATCCCAACCCCCGCCCCGTGCACGGATGATGATCCGTCTACGTATAACATCCACTTTTCTTCAGTATGTTCGTCTACTCGCAGCTCGGGTTCTAATTCAATTAGGAAATCAGCCAAGACTTGGGATTTTGCACTAGTTCTTCCTTTGAGGTCGATATCGTATTCACTCAATTCGATTGCCCACTTGGTTAATCTTCCGGATTAATTCGGACTATGTAGAATTGAGCGTAAAGGATGGTTAGTCAAGACTGTTATAGCGTGGGATTGGAAATAAGGGCGCAATTTTCTTGCAGATGTTATGACTGCTAAGGCCAACTTTTCCATTGTTGTATATCTTGTTTCGACATCATTCAACGACTTGCTGACGTAGAATATAGGCTTTTGTTCTCCCCGATCTTCTCGGACTAGAACTCCGCTTACTGCCGCATATGTTACTACAATGTAGAGATATAACGTCTCTCCATCTTCGGGTTTCACCAATACCGGTGGTGTAGAAAGGTAGTTCTTTAGTTATGTGAAAGTGGACTCACATCCGTCGTCCCATTCAAATTTTTTGTTGTTGCGGAGCAATTTGTAGAAAGGGAGACATTTGTTCGTAGATCATGAGATGAAACGATTGAGTGCTACGATCCTCCCGGTGAGCCGTTGAACTTCTCGCTTGTTTCTAGGTGATGGCAAGTTTGTTATTGCTTTTATTTGCTTCGGATTGGCTTCGATTCCGCGCTTAGTTACTACATATCGCAAGAACTCGCCAGACTTCACGGCGAATGTGCATTTTGTCGGGTTTAACTTCATTCCATATTGATTGAGGGTCTCGAAGCATGTTCGCAAATGGCCCAAATGGTCTTCGGCCTTTGCTGACTTGACGAGCATTTCGTCGATGTAGACCTCCATAGTCTTGCTTATTTGATCTTTGAACATTTTATTGACCAATCTTTGGTATGTTGCTCCAACGTTCTTGAGTCCGAATGGCATTACTTTGTAGCAATATATTTTGCGATCCGTGATGAATGACGTTTTTTCGCGATCGTTAGGATGCATTCTAATTTGGTTGTATCCGGAAAAGGCGTACATAAAAGATAATAATTCGTTGCCTGATGTTGCTTCCACTAACTGATCGATGCGTGGTAATGGGAAACTGTCTTTTGGGCAAGTTTTGTTCAAGTCTGTGAAATCTACGCATGTTTGCCATTTTCCGTTCTTCTTTTTTACAACCACTGGGTTTGAAAGCCACTCGGGATAACGTACTTCAATTATTGACCCAGCTTTGATTAATCGCTCAATTTCTTCGTTCACAACGCGCGTTCGTTCAATGCCCAATTTTCTTCTTTTTTGCTTAACTGGCTTAAATGTCGGGTCTATGTTTAGTCCATGCGTCGTTATATCTGTACTTATTCCCGGCATGTCTTCAATCGACCAGGCAAATGTCGAAACATTTTGTTGAAGGAATTTGATGAGTTCAGTCCTTATGTTAGTTAGGATCTCCGAACCGATTCCGACACACTTTTTATCATCGGAGGGGTCTATATTTACTTGCTCGATCTTGTCTAAGATATCATCCTCGAGTTTGCGGCTTTCCTGAGCGCATGTTGAGTTAGTGATCATATAAATTCTTCCATTATTCCGGAGTTTGTGTTCCGTAATAAAGCATGTTCTCGCCATTTGTTGATTTCCTCGAACAGTACACACTCCGCCGTAAGTCGGGAATTTGAGGCATTGGTGGCAGGTTGAGATTACTGCTTTCATCGTGTATATCCACGGGATTCCTAGGATAACATTGTAGATTGTCGGCTTGTCGACAACGAGGAATTTTACCCAGGTGGTTGTTCCACCGAGGAAGACAGGGAGCTTTATCGTTCCTAACGTCATGGTTGTGTCTCCGTCGAATCCTGTCAATGGGCGCACCGAGTGTTTCATTTTTATGTCTTTTAAATCCATGCATTGTAATGTTTCTTGGAAAATTAGGTCGACCGAGCTTCCGGTGTCGACTAACACTCGAGATACGTCGCAGTCGGAGATCCTTAACTCTATAACAAGTGGATCATTGTGCGGTGTAGTGAGACCTATCATGTCCTTTTTTGTAAAGCATATATCTTTTGTGGAACCCATTTTGTCTGCCTATTTTCATTGGTTTGGTTTTGCTGGTTTTGCTGGTTTTGCTGGTTTTGCTGGTTTTGCGCCGTTCCTGCTTCTCGTTTGTAGACCTTAATAGCTCGGACAGAATCTTTGCATGCTACAAGTCCTCCCATTATCATATTTATCCGTTTTCTTGGTGGCGGGAGCTTATCTTTGTCGTCGTCATGTGGTCGCTTGGATGAATTTATTGGTGCTTTTGTGCTTGTTGAAGCGTTGTGCTCTTTTTGTATGCTATTGTTATCTCCTTTTGATGTCTCAGTTTTATTTTTTCCTCTTTCGTAATGGTTCGTACTTAAACCACCTTTATCTGGATGCTCTCTTTGGTATCTTTCGAGGAGAATCCGTTGCAGCTGTTTGCACTGTGAAGTCGAATGCCCATTTTGATTGTGGAATTCGCAATATGCTTGTGTATCTGGGATGTCGGTAGGGGCATTCTTGTTCCAATGGGGATTTGAACTCTTCTGTGTTGTTCCGCGAGGTGGCGAATTGACATAAAATGTGTTTGCCCTACCATTGTTTTTGACATAATTTTTCCTATGTTGTTGTCGAGACTCTTTGCCTTTGTGTTCTTCACTTTCTTTAAAGGAATCTTTGGTCGTTGATTGATTGGTGAATCGGGATTTTCGATCCTCTATTCCGGCAAACCTATTAGCTCGGTGTAAAGTGTCTTCCAGTGTTCGCGGTGTGTTGATGTGCAAATCGTTTTTTAGGCTTGAACCTTCACACAACCCATTTCGGAGAGCTGGAATTGCAACATCATCTGAAACAGTTACTTTTGACACGATAGCTTTGAATCGCTCGTTGTATGATCGCAAGGTTTCTTTTGTCCCTTGGAAGATGAAGTATAGATATGCGCTCGTCGTTGCCGGCTGGATATACATTGAGTAGTGTTTGAGAAACACTTTTGAAAGTTGTCTGTAACTGTTAATTGAATATTGTTCTAACTTTGAGAACCAATCCACCGCGTGTCCGGTCAGGCTTTCTACGAACATTTGACAGTACCCAGCATCATATTCTTGTGGTGTGTACTGAGCTCTGCCCATCGCGATTCCGAAGGCTGTTAAGAACCTTCGGTTATGTCTTTCCATTGTATGTTGGGCATTTGATTTTGACATTATGATGAACTCTAACCGCCAGTAGTTGTTTGCTAAATAGTGTATTCTGTGACTTGGCTAGCATTTGATCAATAGGGGTTGAGCTAATCGCGCTATGGAGTTGCGAAACCATTCTCTGGATCTCTTCTTTCATTGCTCTAATGGTTACTGCTTGGTCCTCTAGACGATCACCTGCTAGAGATGCTGGTTCTATTGGGCTGATGCGTAATTCTTGATATCGAGGGCTTTCAATACGCTGGTTTGTCATCCGCTTTTCCTGTAACTCGACCGGTTGTTGGTTTTACCGAACGCCTGAATTTGGTGATTCCTCGAACTGGACTCTCTGATGAGAGGAATGGTCGATACTTGTTGGGGTAGCCCTTGCTCGCGCTTCTTCGAGTGCTACGATCTTGTTTTGGAATTCTTCAAATTTTCTATTCATATTTCGAGTTGTTTCTTCCGACCTTCTTAGGAGAGTTTGAAGAAGTTCTGGGATATCCATCTGCTCGTCGAGTGATGCTTGCAACGTCACTTGACGAACTTGGTGGTTTTCCTGCTCGTCATGAGAAGCGATTTCTTGTGTTGGAGATTGTCTGCTGCTGATGTCTCCTACTCGTAGCGATTGTTCGTCACTGCTTCGAGCTCCATCCGTCGGCTCGTCAACTGCCATCATGACTTCTTGCGTGTAGAATAATCTCTGTCCCCACAGACGGCGCTAACTGTTTGTACCAGTCTTAGCACACCTTTTATATAAACATTTCCTGAAAGTGGCTGCACCGTATTCGGTTGCCTACGTACTCTCGAAAGGGATCAAGCCGGTCGTAGTTCTATCTTTTACTCTGTCATGTTTTTGTTGAAGTGTTTCTTCGTGGGTCGAGACCTTCGTATATGATGCCTTAATGTCAGTGACGAGCGTTTGTTTCTCCACTAGTTACTATTGTTTCTTATTTGCCTTATATTTATCTTTGCACAGCTTCTGTTTATTTTTGTTTACCGTGTGCTCGTCGATTATCCTCACCACTAGGGTGTTTGTATAATTTGTGCTAGCCTTCGCTCAACGTATGCTCGTCGATCACCCTCACCACTAGGGTGTTTGAAAAATTTGTGCTAGCCTTCGCTCAACGTATGCTCGTCGATCACCTTCACCACTAGGGTGTTTGTATAATTTGTGCTATTATTCACTCGACGTATGCTCGTCGATTATCTTCACCACTAGGGTGTTTTTATAAGTTGTGCTAGTCTTCGCTCAACGTATGCTCGTCGATCACCTTCACCACTAGGGTGTTTGTATAATTTGTACTTGTCTTTGTGATGCTTGTGTTCGACTTTGCACCGTGTGTGCTCGTCTATCGTCAAATACTCTAGGTTTTTCCTTTGAATGTTCTTCTTTCTTCTGGGCTCTTCTTTGAATGTTCTTCTTATGTTTGAAGTTTCTTGCTCCCCTCCCCTCTTCTTTATCCAGATTCCCTTTTATAGGTGGTTCAAGATGAGCACAGGCTTTTTAGTGGAATACATGTGTCTTCTTGCATGCTACTTTAGATATGCGTTTCAGGAGACACGTGTTGGCTTTGCGATGTGAGTCTGCTCGTCAGTGGAGTACAGGTGGCACCAAACACTGGCTTCTTCTCTATTGGGCTTTTGGTCTAGTGGGACTTTTGGCTAATGGACTTTATTAATGGGCTACAACCTAGTTGGGCCTTCTATGTAATTGGGCCAAGACCCAATTACCCCTCTACAGTCTTGAACCGGTGTTTGGAGCAGTACCTTCGCTGTTTCGTTTCTCAGACACCGAAGCTTTGGTATTCTTATTTTTCTTGGGTCGAGTACTCCTATAATACTGCGTTTCACACAGCCATTAAGACCACACCATTTCATGTTGTTTATCGCTGTTCTCTACATGATTTACTGCGGTTTGAAAAGGGTTCTACTAACAATTTTGAGCTTGAAAAGTCTCTACTTGAACGTGATCAACTTCTTTCTGTTTTGAATTTTAATCTTTCTAGAGCTCAGGAGAGGATGAAAAAGTATTCAGATGCTTCTCGCAGAGGTGTGGAACTCGACGTTGGATCAATGGTTTACCTTAAGCTTCAACCATACCGCCAAGCTTCTGTGGTTCGGTGTTTCTGTCCAAAGCTCGCTGCCAGATACTATGGGCCTTATGAAGTTATGGAGCGCATTTGCAAGACAGCTTACCGTATTAAACTTCCGGTAACGTCTAAAATTCATCCTGTTTTTCACATCTCTCAGCTGAGCAGATTAAAGGCACTCTTTCCACTACTTTACCACTTTTGGACTCCTTTACATCTGTGGATGACTCTTGCATCACTCATGTCGATGTCTTGGATACTCACTACACTTCAGATGGGCATTTACAAGATCTAATTCGTTGGAATGGACTTCCTGATCACGAGAAATCTTGGGTCTTAGTGCATGAACTGGCTCAAGAATTCCCCACTTTTCAGCTTAAGGGCAAGCTGGGTCTTGGCTCGGGGGGTAGTGATAAGCCTTGGAGAGCCTTCTATCGTCGGAATAGGAACTCGAAGACCACTTAAAAGCCATTCTCTCATCTGTAATTACTCTGTTAATGGTTAAGTCATATTTTCAGTATACTAATGGTTTCTTTTCAGGTCACGTGAGGTTCATGCTTTTAGTTAATTAGAAGTTGTAATCAGATGAGTTTCAGGTCACTCTGTTAATGGTTAAGTCCTTGTCGTTGTTATTTACAATTTGGCGGGAAACTGAGAAAAGTAGAAAGTAGATTGTGTAAAGCAGAGAGCTTGGCTCTGCCAAAATAACCAGTGCCAATCTGTATCTCTTCTTATTGTGAAACGTGAAACCCAGTCCCACCTGGTTCTACATCTTTGGCGACGACAAGTCAGAATTCCCGCGAGTTCAGTTCCCAACAAAAACCTGCTTAGATTTCTTTCTAGCTTTATGTCATATCATACTTTACTGGACTCCGCAGGGAGATTCCAAGTATTTGCTACTTGCAGATCTCTTTGACAAGCCTTGCTTTCTCGAGGTATCCGAGCAATTCAGGTAGTTTACTTGATGGTTAGCATGAATAGGTGTGAATAGTTTTATAACATAATATGTTGTGTTTTATTTTCAGGCGGATGCTATAATAAAGCGGGTTCCACTCTAACACCCATATTCCTATGGTCGTTGGATACTTAGATCCCCACTTTGGTATGAAGTCACTGGTTAACCACTCCATGACGTATTGGAGCATAACCCAAAAAAGTGTGATATCAACTAAAAGAAATACAAATTCTCTTGATTCTGAAATCTGCATTTCCTATAAATATCGATGTCTTTTATGGACATTGTTAATACTTCCCAACACTATTCAACCAGATGAGCATGATTTAGAGAATTCTGTTACCTGACTTTAGAGTTTGGTACACTTTTACATGACTTTTTTTTGTCAAAACCATGGTTTGGGAATGTTAATACTAGGCAAGATCCAATGACAATGGCAACTGTACATGTCAACTGAAAATGAAGAATCATGTTTTGGACAAGACCACCAATCTAAATGGAATTTCAAGTCAAACTTCTATACGAGTCTCTTCTCTTAATGTTCATCTGTCAATGGAGTAGTTTCACATAATTCTGTGATTTACTTAGGCTTGCTTGCTCCATATAATCAACAAACACATGACATTAAGAAAATGTTACAGGTATCGAATCAGTTCTTTTCAATGTTAACATTTTTATATAAACGTATATGTATTTACAAGTAAGAAACGTGCAGAAGCAAATGATTATGGCACTGAGTCATCAACTAAAGAGTATGGAGGAAAGAGCCGCTTTGTGTATTAAAGTCAAAGACAATGCCATCTATTTATGTCTTCTGTTCATTTGTTCTGATTTCTTCAAGAACTTAACGTGAGAGTGCTATAGGGTTTGGTATATTCTAAGGCAATAAGAGATAATTTACCTGCTGATAATGAAAAGGTACTCTAAATTAGTAGATGTATCTGAGTATTAGCAAGTCCAACATACATTATTAAACTATTTTATTTCTGAAATTCAATAACAAAGTTTCAATATAATTTTTTTTAAATATATGGTAATTTGTTATTTTTTGTTCAATGCTTATAATAAAACAAATATTTTTAGAAAAAAATATGTATGCATGAATTTAGTAAACAAAAACCGGGTGTCGTGTATGGCCTAGTTTATTTAAAAAGTTACATTTTTATTATATAGAAGATAGAGATAATAGGTTAAAAATCTAGTTACAAGGAAAAAGAAAAAACAAAACCCTAGTTCCAAAATCAAGGCCCATGTTTTCTTCTCTCCTATCAATTGGACGAGGCAAATTTCAAAGGGGCCGGATGAGGTTGGAGAAAACGGGAAGAAATGATTCGAAAAACCCATCAATTTTGCGCGGTAAAGAAGAGATAATGTATTCTTCATAATATAATAATAAAAGTATAGAGCCGTACATTTTGTACTAAACGGCACACGACGTGCCTTCAATAAACTGATCATCAATCACTATATTCAAAAGACCTATAAAGATCATGGCGAGCTGTTCTTATTATTCCTTTGCAATTTTTATTATTTTCCCAGAAAAAATTTAATAATAAGAGAGATGACTTCCATTAACGTGTTTATTTACCTTGACATTGTCAAATTACATAACTCTGTAATGGCTCCCATTTTCTCTTCCCTCTCCAGCTAATTTCCACGTCTCTGCTTTATAAACCATTTTTTTTTTTGTGATTAGAAAAATCTTTGTTTCTGAGTTTAGTTAGTTGTTTCCAGTTGCAGAACCGATGATAAATGTTTGTTGATTATTCAACTGATGATCAAAGTGTAGTTTATGTACATTAGTTGATATCTCTGCTTCTATGGAGTGATTTTGGGTTTTCAAAAGTCAAAACTTTGATTTGAGTGTTGTTTCTGGAAAACAGAAACAATTCAAAGTAAGCAAAAATTGAGGGAAAGGGTAATCAAAAGAAGAAGAAGAAAATGTCGGATTCGCCGACTTCTTCTCCACCAGCACCCGCCGCTGATTCTGCTCCTCCCCCGACAGATTTAGCACCACCTCCTAGCCCTTCGGCTGATTCATCACCTCCTCCGGCTGCTGATACATCTCCTCCTCCGTCAACTGATTCATCACCTCCTCCGGCTGCTGATACATCTCCTCCTCCGTCAACTGATTCATCTCCTCCGCCGGCTAACTCGCCGCCACCAAGTTCTCCATCTCTACCGCTTCCGAATATCACTCCCCCAGTTGCTCCGCCGCCGGTGCCCACCATAATTCCTCCACCTCCTCCTGTAGACTCCACCGACGGTTCACCATCGCCAGAGACTACCAACCCCCCTCCACCACCACCATCAGACTCAACCGGCGGTTCACAGCCATCAGACTCCCCTCCACCTCCGGAAGTGTCTGAACCACCACCACCTCCGCCCAATGAAGGCGATAACCCTCCTTCTCCTCCATCTCCGGAACAAGTGCCTCCTCCGGCATCTTCACCACAGGCAGGACCCAAAACACCTGAAAAATCGAAATCACCAAAAGCTCCAACCAAGTCTCCTTCAGGACCTGCAACATCACCTCCGGCTCCTCCAAACACACCACCGCATAACACTTCTCACGCACTACCACCAAAGTCTACTGCTACAAGTGGACCCGTAAACTCACCATCTCGTAAAGTCCCCACCACCGGAATCTCGACCCCACCTCCTCCATATGGTGGTGGCGATAGTGGCGGTAGTGGGAAGACTATGGTTGGTTTTGCAGTTGCTGGTTTCGCAATCATTGCTCTGCTCGCCGTCGTCTTCTTAGTGAGAAGAAAGAAAAAGAGAAACGTCGATGCCTACAGTGATTCACAATACTTGCCTCCTCCAAACTTCTCCATCCAATCAGGTAAATTCTTGTTCAATCTCTTTCATCTTCCTCTTCATCTTTAAGACCTCAGATTTTTAAGCCTTTTGAATCATTTAGATGGACTTTTATACGGTCAAAATCCTACAAAGGGATACTCTGGTTCTGGTGGTTCAAAGTACAATACACAGCAACAAACCAGTAGCGGAAACAGCTTCGGGAGCCAAAGAGGTTACACAAAGACAGGGAGTGGAAATGATTCAGCTTTAATGGGAAGCAGTCAGACTCATTTCACTTATGATGAGCTAATGGACATAACAGAAGGATTCTCTAAGCAAAACATTCTTGGAGAAGGAGGCTTCGGTTGTGTCTACAAAGGTAAATTACATGATGGAAAGATAGTTGCAGTTAAGCAGCTTAAGGTTGGTAGTGGACAAGGTGACCGTGAGTTTAAGGCAGAAGTTGAGATCATTAGCCGTGTTCACCATCGCCATTTGGTTTCTCTTGTGGGCTACTGCATTTCAGATTCAGAGAGACTGCTTATCTATGAGTATGTTCCAAACCAAACCTTGGAGCATCATTTGCATGGTGAGGTTCTTTTATAATTTTCTTTATTAGATAAGATTTTCTTGTGTCGTAAATTGACTTTAAATGGGTTATGTTCTTGATAGGAAAGGGAATGCCAGTACTTGAATGGGCTAAGAGAGTCAGAATCGCTATTGGTTCTGCCAAAGGTTTGGCGTATTTGCATGAAGACTGTAAGTACATTTTGTGTGTGAAGGCCATGTTTATGCAATTCAAAATTCTTAGAGAATCTGAGTCAAAAGAACTGTATTTATATATGTTTTTTTTTGCAGGTCACCCAAAAATCATTCACAGGGACATAAAATCCGCAAACATTCTGCTGGACAATGAGTTTGAAGCTCAGGCAATAAATAAATTCATCCTGTTTCTAATTTGAATTATTGGCTCTGAAGTTTTAGTCGTTGAGACTTCCTTTTTGTTCTTAGTCCTCTGTTTCTTGGTGTTTAGGTGGCTGACTTTGGACTTGCCAAACTCAGTGATTCAACACAAACCCATGTATCAACCCGCGTTATGGGAACCTTTGGGTAAGATTTATCACACACTCTACTATAATACTGAACTTATCATGGTATAGCCATTTGTAAGAGCATTCTTTAGAGTAGTGGTGGTTAAACTTTCTGGATATGAATTATATTAAAACTTGTTTGCTTGTATAGAGAGGTTACTAAACGGTTCGTTTCGATTCTGTAATATTTTGACTCAGAAACATAAAAATCGTTAAAAAGAATTACATAAGCAACTATGTTATTGGCTTTTGTTTTCAGGTATCTGGCACCAGAATATGCTCAAAGCGGAAAGCTGACTGATAGATCGGATGTTTTCTCGTTTGGGGTTGTTCTGTTGGAGCTTATAACTGGACGCAAGCCAGTTGACCAGTACCAGCCTTTGGGAGAAGAGAGTTTGGTGGAATGGGTAAATACTAAATTGTCATAACATCTCAACATATATTCTTTAATCACAGTTATATGGTCCGACTTCGCTCTGTGAACTTAAATGACATAATCTATGAACTCACAGGCTCGCCCACTGCTTCACAAAGCCATTGAGACTGGAGAATTCAGTGAACTAGTTGATAGACGGCTCGAGAAGCATTACGTGGAGAATGAAGTTTTCAGAATGATTGAAACAGCTGCTGCTTGTGTTAGGCATTCGGGTCCAAAACGTCCACGCATGGTTCAGGTAACATTCTAGCTAATAACTTTTTCTCTTGTAAGCTAAAGAATATATGAATAGACAATATGACTAGTTGATCAAAATTTGCACACTTGTATTGTCAAAAAAAAAACTTGCTTGAAAAAAGGTTGTGAGAGCACTGGACAGTGAAGGGGACATGGGAGATATTAGCAGCGGAATCAAAGGGAGTGCTTATGAGTCTGGTCAGTATAACAACGACACCATGAAGTTCAGGAAAATGGCTTTTGGTTTCGATGACAGCTCAGATTATAGTGGAGAATACTCTGTACAAAGCTCCCGGAGAGGATCCAATGGAGCCTCCGCTGAGTTCACGAGGATTGAATCTGATAACAAGAACTTCAATAACCGGCGATTCTGATTCAAATAATAGGTCAACTTATAACCTCTTCTCTTCGGTTCTTGCCTTATTATCATCATCACCCCTCATGCTTGAGCTCTCTGTACAGCATTAATGCTCTCTTTGAATTATTCGTTTTTTTTTTGTCTACCTTTAGTTTCGGTCTATAACGGCCATTTGCCTCAAAAGACTTATTATAGGTGAGGACAGAAAAAAACAACAAAAGAAGATAAACAACTCATTATAGTTCTGTAAGAGTGATTTGAATCTTGTGTGCTTTTGTGTTATTTTTTTCCGTGTTAAGTTTTGGATTTTTGTTGAGTGTGATAACATAAATGATTATGAAGAATTCCATCTTCTGATTTATATTTTACAGATTGAGCGTCTAAATTTTTTTTTTTGTCTTGCTTTCATTTATAATTTAATATTCAAGTTCCATACCAATAATATGCAACAAAACAAAATAACCCAAAACAAGACAAAACCAAACAAACAAGAATATGATAAAGTGAACAAGCATGATGAAGTCTCTTGTCTTATTAAGACAGTTCTGACAGGAGGTTAGAGTCGGAACCACCGTGTCTGAAGGTACCTTACACATGGTGATCTCCATTTTCCAGTAACGTTAAACATGTTTAGTACATAACCGGAGGTTGTCTTTTCCCTCCTAGTCCTCCTCCTTTTCCTCCACCACCTCCTCCTCTCTTGTTATCAAACCCAAGCTCAAAGTCCCCTCCGTTTCGATCAGAAGGTTTGCTCATAGAACCAGGCCGCTTCATATCGAACCCAAACTCCAAATCATTCCCTCTCTCTCTCGGCTCACGCTCCACAGGTCTAATCTCACGACTCTTCTTAGAAGACGGTTTCTCATGCTTTGAACTTTTGTTGTTGTTGTTTTTGTTTTTGTGTTGTTTAGCGCCACGGTTGCATAGCCTTCCAAACACACAGGCCATTGCTGCCAAGACAAGGATGGCGGCTAGAACTATAAACGCTGTACCAAAGGAGCCACTTGAACCAGAGGACGAAGGAGGGGAAGAGTAAGAAGAATAAGAAGAAGTAGAAGAAGAAGATGGATACACTTGAAGGGGTTGCTGAATCTGTTGTTGAATCTCTTGTGGTTGATCTTCCATTTTTGTTGTTTTTGTGAGTTTGGTGAGATATGCTTTGAATGATGCTAAAGACTAAAGACCATTTCAATTTATGCCAATTCCATAATGAACCCAATGTATTAATAGTACTAGCACTCCTCTCTATGCTCATTTTCTGTGAATAAAGTTTCTATTAGAATTTTTTTTTTTTTTTTGAAATAAAGTTACCCTACTGGTTGCTTTTGTGGAATTATCAGTTTTCTTTTTCTCTTTAATACAGATTTATGGTTGTTTTTGTTTTGTTTGTTATCAACAATGTGGGGTTGTTTAAGAGATGCACTTTAGAACAATTTCTGATTGCTTTGTAAGAAGAGAAAATGGGATTTTGGTTAATGTATTTTAAGATGAGACACAATTCATTGTTTCCAATAAAGATGAAACTAAAGATTCGATGAGTGGGGATATGCTTTACCAATCATTTGACTCTACTCTTTAGTTGCCCATTTCCCATTAATTTATACACTCTTCACTCTCCAATTTTCAATTCTCTAGTGCTTTTATGTGTTTTGTGTATTCTTTATTGGTATAAAAAGTTGGGCTGAATACCAGGAGAACAAAATGATGAATTTGCATTATCAGATAAAAGAATCCGCTAATTTTGCATTAAAAAAAACTTAGTAATACCATCAAATCTTCTTTAGTGTTAAGTGTTAATAATTGTTGTAAGTTCAGATTTATTTACTACAAATTTGTAGGCTGTCTTTAAGAATGGGGCTGCACAAGAGAGCATGAAATAGGAATGTATTCGGCATTGGGATTAGTGTAAAGCAATATTTCATCTTTCTTTTTTTTCATATTTATTTCAAACTTTTGTGTCTTCTTGAATGTCTTTTTCTTTCTCAGAAAATGTTGAAGTGTTCACAATGTTATCTTCCTTTCAATTACAGTGGTCTAATAGTAGGCTCACCTTTAGATTTTGAATCTTAATTCTTTCTTTATTTTCTTTTCTTTTGCACGAAGAAATACAAATATTCCTTACATAAACATAAGTCCTTCAAGTCTCTTGAGGAAGAAGAAAAATCACAAAACGTTTGTTTAAATTTTGCGTTAATAAATCGTAAAAGAAAAGATTCGCACATTATCAAGAATTTCTTCAAAAATTTTAAAGCATTATATGTATCACATATCTCATTGCTTTTTCACTTTTTCTTTCTTAAAATGTGCTCTGAATCCGGTTTAGCTTGAACGGTTCAGTGTAAGTGATTACATAATGGGTTTCCTGGACTTGACATTATGTGTTTTCCTTTCGATGCGATCTTAATTTTCAATAATTTAATACGAACGCAACTAATACGAACATTTTCATATAAACACGAACGCAACTAATTATATTTCTATCGTAATTAGAAACCTAACACAGATATAGAAAAATAAGATTAAAAAGAGAAAACAGGCTTTTCGTTTACCGCTCATGATTCTATAATTAATTTGTTGGGTAAACCAAAAAGTTTCAGATCTTAAACCAATAATTTGATGTGATCAAAAAGTAGAAACATATTAATGAATTTCTTTCACGCTGTTTGATACTCATGAACTTGACCACTCTTCCATTGCTGCCCCATTAGCTTTTGCGATCATAATCATTTATTGCTATCAAGTGTTGGATGACGTTTTCCTATCAGGCTAATAATAAAAACGGCACGCAGTTTACTAAATAGTGGCGAGGATTTCAACGTTACGTATTTCTTTTTTCTGCGATAAGCCCATCTCAATAATGACACGTGGCAATCGTGTTCCTTAATGGTCTCCTTCGTCGACTACCAAAAAAAGAGAAAGTGAGACACTTGCTTAAAGTCTTTGCACAATTGATTCTATGCTTTGGATCTGAAAGTAATTTAACAAAAAACTACTCATGTGCTTGTTCTGGGCTGTGTTTCTTTGTGAGTAAAGCTTTTTGGCTTTGCGATAGTTAGGAAATCTTTCAAAATCTTAACTTGGTGGCTTTACTTCAATTCTGTGGTTAATGTATTTATTATCATTCATAATATCTTTGAGTTTAAATTCTGGTTCTTCTGAGGGCAGTAATGTCTAATATAAGCATAGGATTGGTTCGTCCTAAGGGATGACAAATTGATTTAGAGACACGGTTATATTGCTTAAGAGAAAACCCTTCGTGAACTGATCAGACCCTAGTGATTAATGTGATCAAGAGACTCCACCACATGGTCTAATAACTCTTAAAGAGCCAGTGAGAATTTTGTTATATATGGCATGACTGGTAATGATAAATATTTGCAGGTGAGTATTCCGTGTTTGATAATTTTTAGACTTGTGATCCAAGTTATCTTTAGTAAAAGTTTGTTACTAAGAATAAAACCAAATAAATAGGATTAGATTTATGTAAATTAAATTTTAGTAGAATAGGAAGTTAGTCTAGTTCCTAATAGAATACAGAGTTAGTCTAGTTCTATAAATAAGAGTCTTTGGAGAGTTGTTCTATTAAGACTTTGAGAAATAAGATTTAGTTTTGAAAGAGTTTCTAAATCAATAACAAAAGTATGTTTCAAAATGCTTTACGATTGTTTTCTTCATTCCTAAAAGGATCACTTTGCAATCTCAAAGCCCAAGTGAACGTTGCTTTACCTCCTTATGTAGTCTATAATATTAGAGACAATGAACAAGAGGTCCACTTCAGCCAAATGGGCTTAACGAAGAACAAGCCCACGACGCCCACAAATCCTCCTCAACGGTCTTCCTCTGCATCAAAGGACAAAAGTAGAGCAAAAGCAAAACAAATGACACCACTAGTTCTTACAAAAGCAAACACACCATATGAATGCAAAAACCTATTTGATCTTTTGAATTCAGATTTAATCACATGTACATGAGTCTAGGGTTTATAGCTTTCTTCTTACTTGTATAAATATGCTTCTTAACACTTTGTAGAAACTAAGAGAGTTAATATCAAATACAAGAAAGCTCCTTCATCTCTTCTTTGTTTTTTGATAGTTTTCATGGTATCAGTGCCATGGACTCTAGATCTCTTGAAATCTACTCACAATCGATGCTAAGCATCACCAACTGTGTCACAATCAAGTTAAATCAACAAAACTACATTCTATGGAAATCTCAATTTTAGTCATTTCTCTCCGGTCAAGGAATGCTGGGATTTGTCATCGGAACGTTGAAACCTCCTCCTACAACCATGACTATTCCTACTACAGATGGGCGCGCTACAGAAATCGTTCCAAGCTTGGATTTCCAAACTTGGGAGAGATCCGATCAAGTGGTGAAAGCCTGGCTCTTAGGCTCATTCTTAGAAGAAATACTCAGTGTGGTCGTCAATGCGAACACATGGCAGGAAGTATGGGACTCTCTTGCCAAACATTTTAACAGGGTAACCTCTTCTAGACTATTCGAGCTTCAGAGAAAACTTCAGACTGTTGTTAAGGTTGACAGGACTATGAGTGATTACGTAAAGCAAATCAAAGATGTGTGTAATCAACTAGCTTTAATAGGGAGTCCAATTACAGAAAAGATGAAATTTTTTGCTGCGCTTCATGGTCTAGGCAGAGACTATGAGCCCATCAAAATCAGTATTGAAGGTTTAATGGACTGCGAACCTACCCCAACCTTCGACGATGTCTCATAGCGTCTCATGAGTTATGATGATAGACTTATAAGCTATCAAACAGATGTCACCCATTCTTCGCATCTAGCTTTCATGACGATAAGAACAGAAAGTCCACAAGGTTTTTACTCAGACCCATATCGTGGAAGAGCCAGTAGAAATGGTAGAGGTGGATACAGAGGAAGAAGCAATTACTCCACCCGAGGCAGAGGCTTTCACCAATAGATCACTACAGTGCTAAAAACTCAAAACTCCCAAAGAAGTGACAATCGTGTTGTTTGCCAAATCTGCGGTAAACCTAGGCATCTTGCTTTAAAGTGTTGGCATAGGTTCAAAAACAGCTACCAATATGAAAAGCAAGCCGCAAATGCTCTCACTGCAATGGGTATCACAAATGTAACTGATCAAGGAGGACAAGAGTGGTACTCTGATACAGGAGCAAGCGCTCACATCACAAGGTCACCATAAAATTTACAAAATGCGCAACCTTATCAAGGTAACGATGCAATAATGGTTGGTGATGGAAAATTTCTCTCAATCACTCACATAGGTTCAGCTAATATTGCTTCCACTTCAGGTAACTTGCCCTTAAAAGATGTGTTAGTCTGCCCAAATATTGCAAAGTCTTTATTGTCTGTCTCTAAGCTAACAAAAGATTATCCATGTACCTTTATGTTTGACGCTGACTCTATTCGTGTGAATGATAAGGAAACTCATAAGTTACTGGTCCTAGGAAGCAACTGTAATGGTTTATACCTGCTGGAAGACTCGATGGTACATGCTCAGTACTCCTCACGGCAACAAGTGGCATATGAGGCTGTGTGGCATTGGAGGCTTGGTCACCCAAATTCTCATATTCTCCAGCAGTTAATTGTATCCAAATCTATCCTAGTCAATAAGAAGTCCAAGTTCTTCTGTGAAGCTTGTCAGTTAGCAAAGAGCTCAAGACTCCCATTTTCTTCCTCTACTTTTGTTGCTTTAAAACCATTGGAAAGGGTCCACTATGATCTCTGGGGACCTTCTCCAATTGGTTCAGTTCAAGGTTTTAGATTCTATGTAATCTTTGTGGACAATTTCTCAAGATATTGTTGGTTCTACCCTCTCAGGATTGGACATAGTGGACAGATTGATCATGTGGTTAAGTTTATCAGTAAGTGACCTATGTTCATCGGAGAATAGTGAAATCGGTAGCCCTGATCTGCGCCAAACCGCGACAGCAAATGGACAAGTAAAGAGGACATGATCCACTGTTTCCAAAGGCTTTCCACAACGAAGGCAGCCCACTGGAGCTAAGATGTTTTGTCTTTGTAAATTAGCGCCAACACTAAGAGCATTGGAGCCCATACGCCGCAAAAAATGACATAATTTTGGTGCTATATTAAGTTTCCAAAGTTTGGATGTAATATTGCCAAAATGTCTGAGTGGTGGAGTAGCTTGGTGTGTCGCTAAATTAATGCCCAATGCAAAGCGATATCCAGACTTAACCGTGTAATTATCGTCTTGTGTATGGCTCCAAAGATACGAGAGTCCCAAAGTTTTTCCTTGGTTTTGAAATTGCACATTCTGCTCAAGGTATTTCTCTCAGCCAAAGAAATATGTTTTGGACTTATTGAGTTTCACAGGTTTCTCTGGCTGCAAGCCATATGTTGTTCCAATGGAGCCCAATTAGTCTCTGCCTAAAGATGATGGTGGTTTGCTTGAGGACTCGAAATACTACCGCAAGCTAGTTGGAAAACTGCAAAATATCTTACCACAACTCGACCTGATATAGTGTTTGCAGTCTCCAAATTGGCACAGTTTTCATCAGCTCCTGGCTAACCTCATCGCAAAGCACTCCACAAAGTACTATGATAATTAAAAGGTACCATTGGACATGGCCTCTTCTATTCTGCATCTTCTGACTTTGTTGTTTGTGGCTATACTGACTTTAATTGGGGAACTTGTCCTGACACTAGACAATCTGCCACGGGTTAGGTAATGTTTATTGGTGACTCACTTGTCATATGGAAGTCAAAAAAACAGCCCACTGTCTCTATCAATTCGGCTGAAGGAGAATATAGAGCCATGGCAATGGCTACAAAGGAGCTTATTTGGTTAACTAAAATACTTCAACAACTTCATGATCTTTTTTCGTTCCCTGCTTATCTCTATTGACAAAGGCATTGCATCTTTCTCCTTCTCCCTTCAAGTATTTAATGAGCAAAATGGGTGCTCCAACATTTACTGTGCTCCATGTTCTGAAACGCCATCTTGAGGAGAAATAATAGAAAATCAAATTACTTGGTTTAGTTTGGTTAACTTAATTTAATTGTAATTAGTCCGGTTTAGCTCTTTTGGTTTATGCTTGTAATATTTGCAATGTACAGATACGATTGATGATTTGAGAAATGGAAAATCTGTTTTACAAAATCTGTTACTATTTAAATTTATCTTACGACCCTTAACCACACTTGTAAAATTCAAGAAAAAAAATTTAGTAGAAGTTATATGATAAGTTCATAAAGAACTAAGCAACCAATCATTTTATTTGATACGAAGAAATTGATATTCTTTTACTTATAAAAATTATTGCTGTATAATAAGTGCAACAATGCTTCTCAATCTCATTGTATTTACTTCAGTTACAAGACATATATTAGTTCAGTTGCTAAGATGAATTACAACTATATGTTATGTGTACATCCCTCACTTAGAACGACCGTCAAAATATCCTTACAGTTCGTCGTGAGCATATTCAGTTTTTTCTCCGACTATAACAGTTTCTGCCGAACAATGATCAGTTTGGTTTAAGCTCTTATTGTCATGTGAATACAGACAATCCGCAGAGGGATGAACCACACCATAACCGAACCCTTCAGCAGAGTTACAGTATGTTTCGACTTTTCCATCTTTGCCTTCTAAATTGACATTGTGAAGGACAATGTGGCTGCATGGAACTGCGTCACTGCACGCGAATTTGATGGCCTTTTCGCTTTTTGTGGTTCCCGTTATGTTCCGGTACATTATCTCGGTTACATTAACTGCTGATGTCTGCAAAAAAATATTAGGAGTGTTATTGGTTTATATATTTAAATAAATTTAAATGTTATTAATATTCTGTTATTATATTAAGAGTTTAAAACTCTATTAAAGTTTGGTGTTATTAGTTTATATATTTGTAAAAAATCTAGCGTTATTGGATTCATGATTTTATAAAGTATTTAAAAGTTTTGTGTTATTCAAACTTTATGAAAGAGTCTCATAGTCATTGAATTAAAATATTGTGTTATTGGTTTGTTGATTCTAAACACATTTAATTACAAAATACAATCTTCAAAAGTATTGTATCTTGATGAAAGATTCTCAAAAAAATCATTCACGATGACTAAAATATATAAAATATTTTCTTAAAATATAAAAATCAAGAATATTGAAGCTAAAAATAATAATAAAATGATAATTATAATAATTAAATAATTTAGTAATAAAATTTGACGTACCTTCAAATATGAGAAAAGTATTGGTAGATTTTATGATTTTTGTTAAATATAATATAAAATTTATATAAAATACACTATAAAATATTATGTATGTGAAAATTTATGATGTAAGAATTTATAAGCAGAAAACTCTATAAAAATCTAAGACACAACTCATTAGAAGTCTTTGTAAAATATAGAAAACTTTCAAAATGTTCATTACTTTCAAGTTATTAAAACTTTTGTAAAATATAGATCTAATAACACCCCATAAGAAAAAATAATTATTTTCCTTGTTGAGATTTCATCTTGATGAGTCATTAATTTAATGGTTCTATGAAAGAAACCTGGTTTTGACAAGTTGATGGTGAATCACAGTAGAATTGATCGATTATAATTGGATTTGCAACGTCCTGCATCTCTATGTTCTCGAAACGTACACCCTTTACGTAACCATTACCACCCTGTTTCAAAGATTTCATTTTTTTAGTCCTGAATGACCACTTTTGAGTGGAAACTAAGGAAAACGATCGAGAAAGGATCATGAATTGAGATTTTACCTGCCATGTCTTGATTCTTAGACCATTTGTTGTATTCTTTAGATACGCAGTGTCCAACACAACTGCAGTGACGGTTCCTGTCGAATGACCTTGTCCAAGGCTTCCAATGCTGCGGATCAAGAGAATTACAAACTTTAAGTGTTTCTACTTTGACAAGGTTAGAGATGAGTTTACCTGATTCCATGTCCAGGTCCACAGTAAATTCTCTTCATCTTGATCCTCGCGCTTCCATTCACAATTGACACGCAATCGTCTCCTGTTATATCAGGTTTAATATATGTTATCATATCAGAATACTATTTGTGAGTTTAACATATATATATAAAAGATTTGGTGAAGAACCTGTGCTGATTTTACTATCTTGTACTACAACATCAGTCGATGCAGTGATATGAATTCCGTCAGTGTTGGGACTGTCTCCAGGAGATGTGAGCATAACTCTAGAGATTCGAACTGTATTTGATCGAGCAATGATCAAATGCATTTGTTGGCTGTTCCGGAATGTTAGGCCTCTCATATACACATTTGAACTAGAATATACAGTTAGCGCCTGCATAAATTAATAAAAACTTTGCTATGAATAAATAAATAAGCAAAAATGATAAGCCTAAAGATGGATGACAAAAGGGGGAAAAGTTGAAACCGTTGGTGCGCCTACGCAAGGCTACAAAAGACATATAAGAAAGATTTGTGTCAGATTTGTTTCTACTTTATAATTAGAATAATATTAAAGTTCAATTTATGCAAAAGAAGATGTTACGTTAGACTTGTTCTTCTTGCAAGAAGCAGCCCACCATTTAGAACCAGAACCATCTATAACTCCATTCCCTTGGAATACAACTCCTTGGAGTTTTGAAAATTGGAGCCAAACCCTTTGGAATTTTGGGTCCCATTGACTAGGCTCATCTGGTGCCACGATTGTTCCATCAATCTATATATATCATCAAGTTTCAAAAAATGCATTAGACATTAATACAGTACGTAGCTAAATTTTTATCTACGTATGATCTTTTTAGTTTACCTGAATGATCAATCTCTCTTGACATGGACCATCGAACTTCGTTGCATTTACTAAATAGCGACGTCCTTGTGGGACCAATAACACACAACTTGGTGCAGAGCAGGCCGTGGTCCAAGCGCGTGTAAATGCCTTGTTATATATAATAAGAACATGACATTGCATCAGATGATAAAATCTATTTTTATTACATTAAATTTAGAAATTGCTGCACTTGTTATTTAAAAACCAAACCTGAGTATCATCAGAAACTCCATCTCCAACTGCACCGAAGCTATCCACATTCACCAAATTCTTACCAGAATATTGGCTTGTCAACAACGAGAAACCAAAGGAGGTTACGTCATCGTCAATCTCATCTTCAGGTACGTCGAGGTTCTCAAGCTGCCCAAGAATGTCAAATTCTCTGAATAACGTTTTACCTGAAGTTCCATAAGAAGCTACCATTAACAGACCCAACAGGAAAGCAATGAAAGGCTTACTCATTTGATGCTTTTTTTTTTTATGAAGTGTTCTAAGTGATAAGATTCTGCGTAAAGGTAATTTTTGTGTGTAATGAGATGATCCATGATTTAGGTATATATATGTATAAGCATAGTAATTAAGGGGATTCTATTGGCAGCTTGGCTTAAAAGTTGATGAAGGAAAACCGCTATTTTTTCAAACACATCTAAACTTAAAGCACAAGACTTTCACTTCTTTGCTTTACTCCAAAACCTCAAAACAGATTTTCATGGTCAACAGTGGTCCCGTGAGATCTGAGAAAGAAGGATACACGAAGCTGAAGATGTTACATTCAGTTGTTGTTGTTTTCTTTTATCTCTAAAACATTTAGATTTTTGTGTTGCTTGTGCTAGAGTTTTGCGTAATGGATATTAGAGAGATTATACCGAAAGAACCGAGCTTGTTTGACTATTTAGTCGTCTGAGATTGAGTCCTCGTTGTCATTTTCTGAGCTTCTAGATTCTACCCCTGAAGTCGTTGTGACGGTGAGATCACTCCGCAGCAGTGGTTCATGTGGAAAATTCTAAAACGTAATCCACTTTCGATCAAGGTTGAGTTATCTTGCTTGACAAGAACGTTGAGGCTAAAGAACAAATTTCAAGAATTTTTCTGGATTCTTGAACAGCCATTTCAATGACCAGACATCATGAACAGATTTACTCATCTCGACATAAACACCAGAGTCTTCCATTAAACAGTGTAAGGACATCTGACAGCCATGATTACTTGACAGCCATGATTACTTGAGGCTCTTATCTTGCAATCAACATATCAAACAAAGCTGGAGTTCAACTCTTTCTTATAATACATTACATTCACTTCGAGTCTCCCATGTTTCAATGGCGTTGAGCATCTCGTATATAATCAGCAACTCTGCGATCCAGTAGTTCATTAATCAGCAGAGTGTCCCTTTAATACGCCTTTTTATTCCTGTTAACCAAAAAGCTCTGATGCGAAACCCCATATTCTGGAAACTGAAACTCAAACAAAGCTGTCCCAACATCGCAAAGATAGGAGGATGTCGTCAACGGGAATAGAACCTGAGCCTTTGTAGTTGCAGAATGAATTCAACATGATATCTCCAAGATTCAGTCGACCAAATTTCGCAATTTATAAGTAATTCTCAGTAATGATGATCCACAACTATTACTTTCAGAGAGTTCGTTAAAAGGGATTTTCTCATTAATTGATCTGATAATCACCTATACAAACTTATATACAAACCGAAGTTTGTTAGAACCAAGTAAACCAGAAACTAAACCACCGAATTTCATTAAGAACCGGTTTACATAATTAACATTCCCTCTCAAAATGAGCCAAAGATAGAAAGAAGGCTCATCTTGCCAATGAGATCTCGAAAGAGAGAAGGAAAGAGTGGCTTGGTCAACACATCCGCAAGTTGATTTGGAGTGCGAACGTGCATCGTCTTCAATAACCCACTAGTGATGTGATCTCGAGTCGTATGACAGTCATTCTCGATATGCTTCGTCTGTTCATGGAAAGAAGCATTGTTAGCAATATGAATAGATGTTGTAGAGTCACAAAACAGAGGAATCGGATCACATTGTGGCACTTGTCATTCATTCAATAACTTCACTAACCAAGCAATTTCACAACCTGCTAAAGCCATAGCACGATACTCGGACTCAACTAAAGATCTAGATACAACGTCTTGTTTCTTAGGCTTTCAAGAAATGAGAGAAGTCCCTAGAAAGATGCAGTAACCGGTAGTGGAACGTCTTGTATCAAGACAAGAGGACCAGTCTGCATCAGAGAATGCTGATAAGCGAAGATCACTAATAGATGAATAGAGCAAGCCAAGACCAATGGTTCCTTTGATGTATTGAAGAACTTTGTGAGCTGCATTGAGATGAGAGGTCTTTGTTGCAGAGGAAAATTGCCATAGTTTGTTCACAACATACGTAATGTCGGATCTAGTGATAGTCAAATACGTCAATTTCCCTACAAAACAACGATAGACTTCTGGTTGTTCAAGGAGAGGTTCATCACTATGCCGACTCAACTTGAAAATAGGCTCATCGGAATACTAGAGGGTCGACAACCTAAAAGACCCGTTTCTTCAAGTAATTCCATAGCATATCGACATTGACAGATGGAGATACCCTTTGCTGGAGCGAGCTATCTCAAGGCCGATAAAATACTTCAAAGGTCTGAGATCACGGAGCTTGTAAACTGCAGCCAAGTCTTTGATCAAGTTAGCTACCAAGATTTCATTGTCACTTGCAATGACAATGTCATCAACATATACCAGTAAGGCAACATAACCAGATTGATCATTACAAATAAACAAAGTATAGTCTGCAGAGGATTTGTGAAAACCCAAATCAGAAAGAGTGGAGCTGAATTTTAAAAACCATTGCCGAGATGCTTGCTTAAGACCATATAGTGATTTTTGTTGTTTAAGAACAGCATTGGCAGGCAATTGTTCCCCATTAAATCTCCTCCTCAAGATCCCCATTAAGAAATGCATTAGAAATATCCAATTGGTGAAGAAACCAATTCTTAGCAGCTGAAACAGAGAGCAGCGTTTTGACAGTAGTCATCTTGGCAATAGGGGAAAATGTATCTACAAAATCGATACCCTCTTGTTGAGTATAGCCTTTGGCCAACATATGAGCTTCAAACGCTCTAAAGAACCATCAACATTGAGTTTGACTTTATAAATAATTTGCATCCAATCGGAACCTTTCCTTCAGGCAGACAACACAAAACCCAAGTATTGGTGTCTTCCAATGCATCAATCTTAAATCCTATAGCTTCTAACCATTCCTTAATCTTCTTAGTTTGGCTGTAGCCAGTGGGTTCAGAAAATTTGTCTACTACGCAAACAAAAGCTTGATGATCCAGAGACAAACTTGTGAGATTAACATATGCAAAGATTAGATAACGAACACCAGACATTACATTGCAGTAATAATCTTGGAGATGAGTAGGGAGTTTACTCTGTCGTTTAGAAGGAAGAGGAGGATCTGCAATGGATACAATTTGAGAGGATGAAGACTCAGACGGTGGAGTGGGAGCTGGAGAAGGTGCTGCTGTAATATCAGATACAACAGTATCAGGAAAAGACTCCACAAAGGGAGAAATACTTGTGTGAGCCAGAGGGAAAATGTGTTAAAAAAACACATGTCTGGAAATAAAAATTTGATTTGTTTCCAGATCAAGGAGTCGATATCCTTTGTATCCTGCTGGATAGCCAATGAATACACAAGCACGAGACCGAGGCATGAACTTGTGACGTTGTTGAGATGATGTTGATTTTTAGTTCAAGCAACCAAATACCCTTAGCATAGTGTAATCAGGTGGCTTGGAGTACAACAATTCAAAGGGAGATTTATTGTCAAGGAGAGGTGATGGCAATCTGTTGATGAGGAACACTGCAGAAAATACAATCTGACCAGTATTCTATAGGAAGATGTGACTGAAACAGTAAAGAGCGAGCCACATGGAGAGGATACCTTTCTGCTTGAATAACTCAGTAAACTTCAACTCTGGAGTATTATCAGATCGAACACATTTCACCTTAGCCTTGAACTATGTCTTAATCATCTGCAAAAACTCTGGAAAAATGCGTAAAGCATCAGATTTTACTGTCATCAAAAATACCCAAGTAGCACGAGTGTTGTCATCTACTATTGTCAAAAAATATCTGTAACTATCATGAGATTCAATAGCAAATGGACCTCGTGTGTCAATGTGAACAAGGTCAAAGGGAGAAGGCGACATGTTGTTGTGAGATGAAAATGGCAAGTGTTTTTGTTTGGCTAATTGGCAGATTTCACAATGAATTGGAACACCTTTATTATTTTTCTCTAAACCAAGAACTTTGTTCAGTACATCAATCTTAGAAAAAGAAGGATGACCTAGCCTATTGTGCCAAACATGAGCATAAAGAGCTACTGAATTATAGAGAGAAACATTAGTGTTTTTGATTGAATTTGCTTGAAAAGTATTGTCCAGAAAATAGAGGCCTGCAATGTGTCTACGATGACCAATCATCGACACCTTGGTAGCATCCTGGATAATACAAAAATCTTCATCAAAAGATACTCTGAATCCCAATTCTCTTGTCAGCTGACTCACGCTGAACAGATTTATCCTGAAACTTGGCATATAAAGAACATTAGGCAAAGTAATATGTTCATTTAATTGAACAGTCCCAACTCCTGCAATCTGCACTGTGAGACCATTAGGTAAAGTGACCGAAGAATTCAAATCATAAGAGATAGAGATGAATAATTTTTTCTCATAAGTGACATGGTGAGTTGCACCACTGTCAATGATCCACGTGTGAGTATCCAAAGAATGGCGAGAATATGCCAAAACTCGAATGAAACAAAGATAGGAAAAGGCAAGAGATATACCATTTGGAGTTGGATTAGTTGCATTGTTGGAAGAAGTGGAAGTAATAGTCACAGGACGAGATGCTGCAGAAGGTTTGAGTTGAGCGCTGAAATAAGCAATTACATCATGAATCTGGTTCTTAGAGAGACCACCAACCAATGTGGAGGTATCATCAGTTCCAACCACAATATTCTTATCATTCACACTCAAATTGGCAATAACAGGCTGAGAAGTAACTGCAGGTTGAGAAGAAACAACATTGTTTTGTTGACTAGTTCCTTTCTGCTTATGCTTATAACCCGAGGGATAGCCATGGAGTTTATAGCATTTGTCCACAGTATGTCCAACGTACCCACAATGATAACACAGAGGCTTGGCTTAGGATTGTTCTTGTAACCAGATTGAGCAACATTAATAAGAACCTATTCAGAAGAAGCAGTTGTGATGTTGAAAGCTGAAGCGTTTTGAGAACTCATTGAATCAATATTCCTTTGACTGTTGTCCTGGTCCAAGAGATTGTAAATCTCAGCTAAATCAAGAAAGACTTTCTTCATGATTATTTGACTAGGAATGCTAGTGTAAGAGTCATTCAACGCAACCAGAAATTTGATAATCTTGGAGTGTTCTGCTTTCTTATGAAAAGATTTACAGCAAGAACATTGAAGACAATTGCCAACACAATCTACTCCATCAAGGTCATACCAAAGAGTTTTCAAAGCAGTATAATACTCAGAGAGAGTCATCGATCCTTGTTGAAGAGACCAGATTTTTTGAGTCAATTGATACGATCTTGGTATGTTAGTAATGTGAAACCGAACCAACAAATCATTCCAAGCTTCAGAAGCATCATTAAAGCGAAGGATACTACGAAATATTTGCTTGTTGACCGAGTTCAAGATCCACGACTTTACCATGCTATTATAATGAGAGCAAATGCGGAAACTAGGAGACAATTCGTATGGTCTAGGATGAGAGCCTTCAAGGAAACCTAGTTTATTCTTAGCATCTAACGCAATAGTCATAACAATTTTCCAGGAGGAGAAATTTGTTCCATCAAATACCTCAGAGATGATGACAGATCCGGGATTGTCGCTGTTCGTCAGAGCAAAATGAGAGTGAAAATCTGAATACTCTGCAGAAGAAAACGACGAGGACTGTGGAATCGGAGGCATCGGAGGAACATGTTGAAACAGAGAAAAATTAACACGAGGAGGAGTTGCTTCTACAAGAGTCTTGGACCGAACCGTGCAACGCCGTATATTTCTTACGGAAACCATCACACTAACCGATTAAACGGTCAAGAAGAGACAGAGAAGCTCGAAGATGAAGAAACGAGGCTCAATCGAAGAAGAAAAATCTTGGTTTCAAGTGAAAATGGTGGAAGAATCAAACACAAAAGCGTAGCAAAGCTCTGATACCATATTACTTTCAGAGAGTTTGTTAAAAGGGATTTTCTCATTAATTGATCTGATAATCACCTATACAAGCTTATATACAAACTGAAGTTTGTTGGAACCAAGAAAACAAGAAACTAAACCACCGAATTTCATTAAGAACCGGTTTACATAATTAACAACAACTATAAGTCATTTAAGCTAACCATGTTATGCTTAACATACTCAACTCTTAGTCACAAGTTAGTTCGGAGACACAAGTTGATCCCTCCGAACCAACTTTTCATCTAAAGTGAATCATCAGGTAGGATTCTCCTTCTTAATTGCTTTTCCCTCTTGGTTTATCTCCAACGTGGATCATATCACAAAAATCTCCCTGATCTCCACCTTGAACCAAGTTTAAAAACTCCTTGAACCACAATTTTTTTCTAAGCTTTCCTTAGGATTTAAAAACCCAGAATATTCAGCCAAAAAATATCCATTCTTCCTAGGCAAAAAGAGAACTTCTTTTCATGTGACGTAAAAAGGACTTATTTTTTTACGCTTCATTGCTTTTATGACTGAGCTCAAACCATATTCCACAAACCCCTTACTCATGAAACCATCTCTTAATTGCTTCTCCAAAATGAAATCCGTGATAGCACTCTTTAGAATATTAAGGTGTTGTATGTTTGTGCATCCAATAGTTCTATCTGGATGGAGATGCAAACTATTGTTTATTTAGATACAATTTAGTTGTTCATCCAGATGGAGCATCCAACTGGTTTTATCAAATTCATATAAAAATTTCAAAATTTCCAGATGTATTTGAGAAATGCAATCAGATACAAATGGGTTTATAAAAAAAATAAAAAGACTAAAATGCTCTTCACTATAATTCAAAATTATCGACTAAAAACCACATCGCAACTCATGGTCTCGTCGTCATCATCTTCTCGCCTCTTTCTCTATGTCTAGGGTTTTTGATTTCATTGGAGACTACAAAAGCTCGCCTAACAATAAGGTTTCTTCCTTTACTTTCTTCTCATCTCGTGTTAATTGATCCTTTCAATATTGGATTTCTTCAAGCATTTCTGGATTTTGAGTGAGTTTTATGGCGTTGGACCAACGATTTGGTAATTATAGCCTAATGACTTAATGGACTAAATCTTTGTTATAATTGAATGAGAAATGGGATTGAACTATGAGAAGCATACAACTTAACTTACTTAACTTGTTCCAGAATCCCACATTGCTAAGAAGAACATGTTTGCATGTGTATATAAAGTGTTACACTTGTAGAGTAGTTTAGCGAACATGGAGGAGAGAAGAGAACCACCACACGCGTGCGCCGCTACTGTGCTGTGCGTGCCGTTGCGGTGCTCGATGCTCGAGACTCAGGGGAATGTGGGCCTTTGGCCCACAACGCGCATATACTTTTTAAGCCAAATCTACGGGAAAGATTAGTCATAAAGGCAAAGATCTTGTATTGAATGCAAATATATCGTCTTAAATGAAAAAAATCATGAGCGTTCTCTCTAAGTCTTTTCTCTATATAAATGAGTCAAAGACTCCTTTCTCACCACACATTTTTTTCCACCGAAAAACGAAAAACACTTTCTCTCCACATTTTTTCTGTTAGTCTGAGAGTGTAGAGTAGATGCAACAACTCGTAAATTTTGTTCGTTGGTGTATCATCGATGGTCTCACTCACAGTTCTATCCTGGGGTTCTCAAACACATCCAACCGAGTACACTGCAGGCGTTTATTGAGTTAAGGTAACGAGATTTCTGTCTCAGCTTTGTGAATCGTTACCATTAACTATTTTGTTTAATCGTTTACAGCTCATGTGCAAACACTCGACCTGATTCGAATAAAGAGGTCATACAGTCTTAACTCAATAAAATCCACCGTGTTTTAGATTCAGGTTTATTTGCGATTTGAAACCTGTTTATTTGCGTTTTCTACTAACGTTTTCTACAAGTTTCTTATTTGATAAAGGGTATCTGCGATTCATTTTGGTGTTTCTGCAGATCATTTTTTCCTTAAGTGATACAAATAAAAGCGGTATCTGCGATCCTCTTTGGCATTTGTGGATTGTTTTCAAACGGCATTTACAAACCTAACATGGTTCTGTGAATCGTTTGCTAAACAAAATAAATAAATAATATATATATATATATATATATTAAACAAATTTGTAAATTTTTTAAAAATCTGCATATCGTTTATTTATTTTTAAACTACTCACGAATATTTTTTAAACAGTATTTGCAATTTTTTAATAGATTTTGCAAATTGTTTAAGATAATTTATAAGCGTGACATATTCTGATCATGTGTGTTAATCGTTTTAGATGTCTAACATTCAGACACCGATCTAAGACACACACATGGACAATCAAGTTGTTGATGGAAACACCGGTTTACCTGTTGACAATCAAAATGACGAGACGACACGTCGTGCACTCGTGCTCGGAAATGGCCTTCCTTATGTGCATGCTGCCCCACAAAATGTAGCTATGCCTACACATGTGCTTCACTCTGCGCCAACGATGGGACCACTGCCTGAAATATTGAGGGCCACAGGTTCAAATTGTGGCATATAAAGATGATCTTTTTCCTGAAAATCTCAAGCTCGAGAAGTTTGTCAAAGAGGATCAGCCACACCTTCATGCGGAAAACACAAACCTATTAATGTTTAATACTGTGGAAGCATGGAAACATTCTGAATGCTTCTGAAAATGTTGGATCTTAAACTACCTTGAGAACAAGCTCTTTAAAGTCTATTGGGACTACAAAACATCTAAGATGCTATGGACAGCCCTGGAAAATAAGTACAAGGTTGAAGATGCTGGTTGTCACAAGTAAACTGTGGCGAAGTTTCTGAATTTCACAATGGTGTATTCAAAAGCGGTGATGAAACAGGTAGAAGCCTTGCGACTGATCTGTCAAGAGGTTGAATCTGAAGGCATGTGAATCTGTGAATCCTTCACAGTGAACACCATCATTGATAAGCTTCCATCAAGCTGGTACGACTTCAAGAACTATCTGAAGCATAAGCTAAAGAAGATGGGTCTTGAAGATCTTCTTAAGAGGCTGCAAACCGAAGAACGTAACCATGGTTCACTTTCAGGTTCGATTGTCCTTCACCAACATGACGTGAAAATGATTGATCACAAGTTTAAAGGTGTAGACAGAAAAGGCAAAGCCATTGCCTTGTCTTCCCTGAAACTTACTTCTTCGACAAGCTTCAAGAAGCAGGCTAAGCCCAATGAGAAGAAAAATTTCAAAGCGAAATGTCACAACTATGGAAAATTAGGCTACAAATCTGATGAGTGTCATAGCAAGCCCAAGAACAACAGGAAAAAAACGACCAAGTGAATCTGACACAAGAAGATCTCGTGGTAGTCATCACTGAATGTAGCATGTTCCTACAAGGTAACCAAAGAAAATGGGGATATGACACTTGTGCCTCCACACACATCTGTACTGACAGAGAGTTGTTCAGCTTGTACCGCCCAAGTCCGCCGGACCACAAATTGCAAATGGCAAACGACTCTAAGTCAAAAGTGCTTGGAGTCGGCACTGTGGTACTCAAGTTCACCTCTGGACGTGAAGTCACCCTTAAGAATGTGAAGCATTTCCTTGATATAAGGAAGAACTTGATTTCGGCAACTCTGATGGATGAAGTTGGTTTTGGAATCAAATTCATTGCAGGAACTATGATTCTGCCAAGTTTTGGGGTGTATATGGGCAAAGCCTATCAGAAGGACGAATACTCAAGATATGTGTTCAAGCTGTCCTTCAGAAGGGAGTAGACGTCTCTGCTGCTGCTGCTTCTACCTCCGATGCTGGTGCTTGAACCTCTGCTACTACTACTTCTAATGCCGCAGATAATAATGTTGTTGCTAATAATGCTATTGTTGCTCTACTTCTTCTGTTGTAGTTTCTGATGTTTTAATGAATGAGAATAACCCAGCTTCTTATTTCGTTGATTCTTTTGATAATTGATACAAACGTTTAGGCCATGTTAACTATAAGTCTATTCAAATACTTATGAACTTGAATCTAATACCAAAAGCAAAACAAGCAAAGAAAAATGTGAAGTGTGCTCACAAGCTAAACTCACTAAAAAACCATCACCCCCAAGTTCAAAGAACAACTGAACCTCTAGGATTAATTCACACAAACTTGTGTGATTTAAAATTTGTGCCAATTAGAGGAGACAAAAAGTATTTTGTAACTTTCATTGGATCACACAAAATAATGTTATGTATATTTATTACATAGCAAAGAGAAGTTGAAAATCAACTTAGCAGCACTATTAAAATAGTTCGAAGTGAAAGAGGAGGTAAATACAAGTGCAACTTGACACAAGTAGAGTACGTGTAATAGGAAGTCTTATGTATTTGACTAATTGTACTCGACCTGATTTAGCACATGTAGTCAACGTATTAAGTCGTTACAGAAGCAATCCATGGCATAAACACTGGAAAGCCATAACTAGAGTACTGAATTACTTATAGTATACAAAAAGTTATGGGTTGCACTATGGTAAAGAACCTCAAGTTCCGAAAGGATACAGTGATGCTAATTGGGTATCTGATTCCAAAAACTCGAAATCCACAACTGGATACATTTTTACCTTAGGAGGTGCAGCGATGTCTTGGAAATGCTCCAAACAAACTCTACTAGCTGGATCCACCATGGAGTCAGAGTTTATAGCTTTAGACAAAGTAAAAGAAGAAGCAGAATGGCTTCACAATTTTTTGGAAGATATTCCTAAGTGGGAGAAACCAGTGTCAGCACTATGCTATCACTGTGATAGTCAATCCGCTATAGCCCAAGCACAAAATAATCTCTATAATGGTAAATCTCGTCATATAAGGCGACGACACAAAACCCATAAGACATAAGATCTCAACTGGTGTCATCACTATCGATTACATCAAGTCAGCTGACAATCTAGCAGATCCTTTTACAAAAAGTCTGTCTAGAAATCAAGTCAAAAAATCATCAAGAGGAATGGGTTTAAAGCATATGAATTAAGAAGATGTCTGATGGAAACCCCACCTACCTGACTGGAGATTCCAAGAAGTATGTTCAAAGGGACAACTAAATCAGACAATATCTTCAGAGCACACTATGAGCAATACGAATCAACCTAGTTCCTAAGATGATAAATAGTGCAACCTGTAGAACGTTGAGGATAAGATACAAATTGTTTAATGATTTGAGTCCAATAATTGGTTGATAAGTGAAGTATTACATGTTACTTCTGTACATCTAAATGTTTGGCAAATCACCTAATGCGTGTGAAATATAGGTCGTTTCTAGGAGAATGAAGGTAAAGCTATATTCTCCAAGTTCACTCATGAAATACCAGGCAAAGTTCAAGGCCAGAATGAACACAATAGAGAACTTAGTTCTACTAGAAAAGGAGTTGGGTTATATATGTTGTCTAGATTTATACTAAACTTCCGAGTGGTTCAAGACATCATGTTCACCTCCTGGTCAAGTAAACTCGACATATATTGACAATGAGTGGTTCAAAGCTAAAAAATGCTACTTACTCAAACACAGTACATTTTTGTCTACACTCTTGAAAGACCGTCTGTCTAGCCTATAGGATAAGTCTAGTCAGTCGAGTCTATCGAGTCTTTTAGTCATATGTTTAGAGTTATTTCTATTCATGTGGAGGATTGTTAGACCAACGATTTGGTCATTATAGCCTAATGGCTTAATGGACTTAATCTTGGTTATAATTGAATGAGAAATGGGATTGGGCAATGAAGAACATGTTTTCATGTGTATATAAAGTGTTACACTTGTAGACTAGTTTAGAGAGCATGGAGGAGAGAAGAGAACCATCACACGCGTGCGCTGCCGCTGTGCTGTGTCGTGCCGATGTTGTTGCTCGGTGCTCGGGGCTCGGAGGAATGTGGGTCTTTGGTCCACAACGCGCATATACTTTTTGGGCTAAATCTATTGGAAATATTTAGTCTTAAAGGCAACGAATTCGTATTAAAAGTTCTTAAAGGCTCCGTGATTTTTGCGTCTCATTACCGCATTTAAACGAGTCTTCTGTCTCATTTATTGAGTTAAGGTAATAAAATTTTTGTCTCAGCTCTATGAATCGTTACCATTAACCATTTTGTTTGGTCGTTTATAATTCACGTGCAATCACTCAACCTGATTCGAATAAAGAGGTCCTACATGTGGCTCCTCTTTATGTATCTAGTTTTGTTCTATCTATTGTTCCATGAAGAAATGATATAGCTTTGAGTTGAATTTCTCCTTAAACTTTTGTTATAGCTTTTAGTTGGTGGCTTATGGGTTTCTGAGTTCATTGATAAATTCTCTACTTTGATCTAATTAGAGATTCTCAAGTTGAATTTCTGTAATTTGTACGAAACATTGATTCACTCGAGCTGTTAAATCTGGACATAGGTTTATGATACTCCTCACATCTCAGTTTTAGTTGGGAAAAGAGCACCAAAACGTTTGGATGCAAAGTCAATTGTACAATTGATTCAGAGTTTAGAATTGATTCAGAGTTTAGATGTTCCTTCTGGTAAGAATATGTTTCACTTTTGTCTCTTTTTGTTGTTTGGTTTTCACTTTTGTCTCTTTTTGTTGTTTGGTTCTTTATGTGAGATTTAGAAGAATAATTTACATCTATTGATAATGTAGGAAGCAGAGTATATATCAAACAATCAAATCCTTTTCCCAGAGATGGAAAACAAGTTAGTGCTACAAAACTCTTCATTATAGTTTTCAGCTATGGTGTTTATTCCTTAAAACTGTAGGTTCGTGATTGTGTTTAAGGGTTGGTATAGTGGAGGATTTGGATATGGATTATGGATAGGAACACTAGTTGCCTCAGGCTTTTGTGTTATTCCAGTTTCTGCATCTTTATGGAAGAGGCATTTTGGACTTGCTAGTGGGAGTTGCACAAAGGTTAATTTTGATCTTCTACTGTCAAAACTTTTGTGATTTCGAAAACAAAATCTTTTAATTACAAAACAAAGTTTATGTTTTTGTTACAGGATGATAGTAGACGAGTAGAAGCAGAGTTGTTTCCATCACTAAGTTCACAACTCAAGAGGAAAAAGGATCATGGTCGAGCTGAGGCACTTCTCATTGCAGCGTATGGTGAAGCCCTTAAACCATATAAATTGTTGAACCCTTCACAAGAATTGGTATCTCAACTTAGTTACTTAGAAATCCAGTTACTTGAGATCCAATAATGTTTTCGTTACACAATCCCAATTTGTAGCAGATGCTTAACTTTACTGATTTCTATTAAGACTTTTAACAAAACATAACTTTAGTGCTTTTACTTGCAAAAATCACCGAGACCAAAGCCTACAAAAATTAACTCAGCCCAAGCTTTGATATCTTCAATCAAGATAAACCGAATCAAATTGAGATATTCAAATGGTTAAAAATTGTGACGGAACAAGATTTTGCACATCAGGAAACAGTTGAAGAGTATGCAAATTATGGTGATCAAGTGATAGAAATAAACGAAAAGGAAGATACTGATTGACATATTTCTTATATACCGATTGGTGATAGAGTGATGAAGAGATAACAAAAAAACCTCGATTTCCATATTGGTTTCATCGAAAACTTTAAATTATTAATTTCTTTTAAATTATCAACTTCCGTAAATGTTTTGTTTTGTGTTATGATTTATTTCATATTTTTGTTATATATATGTAAACTAAGTAATAATTTCTATTTCGTATTTGGTTTTAGGTAATTTAATAAATCTTTAAAAGTTAACTATATTAATAATTACCGTATCAAATGGTCATGAATAGTTTTATGTATTTTGAAAATTTGATAAAGGACGAAAACATATAAAACTTTAAAATATATAAATAATTAAATTAGAAATGCTAATAATTACAAATAAATAAATAAAAGATAAAAAAAATAGTGAAAATTGGTGTAGCCAGTTTTAAAGCTAAAAAACTAATTCTAAAAATTAAGTATTTAAAAACATTAATATTTATAAATCTCAAATGAATCAATTTATATTTAATTACATATAAATTCAATTTTAGTAATTAAAATAATATCTACATAAATCATTTTTTTTTGGTCATTTTGTTTCTAAGTCCATCTAGATGTATTACGCAAGCAAACATATATAACATCTACATGTATTATCCAACATTAAAACAAACAACATCAAGGTGCTCCATCCAAATGATATAACTGAATACATCATCTGGATGGAGAATGACAATATACAAACAAACAACACCTTAATCAAAAGTGACCAATTGTTAAACCAATAGAAACTCGAGAGCTTTCCGAAAAATCAACGACATGTCTTGTTGAGACACTTTCTTCAACAGAAACCCTTAACAACCTCAACTTATCAAACCAAATCTCAAACGAGATTACACCAGTCTTTGCCGAGAATATTCTACTAAGTGCTATTGTCGATCTCTCTTTTAATAATTTAACATGTCAGCCTTTCGAGATCTGTTGCTCAGTCCCTTCTCCTCTTCCAGATCCACTGAACATCTCTTAGACTACTCCCCCCTGCAATAGTAGCGATGCCTAGAACATCATCACCACCAAATTCTTCAGAAGAACACCAAAGCAATCAGGCCGAAGAACTCACTAAAACCACGCACAATAGTATACTTGCATATATAGCTGGTCGAGCTATCATAGGCATTTATATCCTTTACGTAGACCAGCTCAAGAACCGAAATTCTACCAAGAACACAATACTTTAAATAGTCTGGAGAAAGAAGATACATTATTCATCAAGAAATCAGTTCACAAATCAGGACACAATAGAAGCTGCCTCCAAGATCATAACATCTCCAGTTGCAGAAGCGGGATGTGCCTCGTGTATCAACAGAGGATAAGACGAGATAACATTTTAGCAGCTGTGTCCAAGGTCACGATATCTCTAGCAGGTACGTGAAATTTGATGCATCAGAAACTTTGGGGTTTTAAACTCCATGACTCCACCTGAAACTTTGCTTGCCTTATGAAAAATAAGTTTGCACATGACTTCTTCTCAGAAAACAGAATGCCAATAACTTGCTCCCAATGATCACACTTTGTGGTCTTCGATAAACCAACCACTCTTGCTATAGACAAAACACACAAAGAATCTTCACTTTTAATACATTTCCCTAGTATTGCCCATGCCACCACTGACATTCTTGATGATAAACATCACTCTGTGTAGTCTTCACAAATGTCTTGATCCGGAGAGACCTCTCTAAGTTGACTACTCGTAACAACTCTGTGAACCCCCAGCCGACTTATCTCTTTACACTCACTCCTTGATATACTGCGGACCTTAAACACTTTTGAAGACAGCAGATGCCGTCAACAACACCCATCTTTTGACTACACCAAATTCAACATTAAGAAGCAGCAGAATTTAATCTCCTTAATAAAGCGTTAAATCTGAATATTTCCAATGAAAATTCCTGATAATCTGTCATTGGAGCCGAGAAGCATTGAAATTCTTCGACATAATCCTCAACGGAATCATGTTGCACCAGAGCATGAAGTCAATCTACAGGAAGAACACTACGACTCCTTCCAAATCATAAAAGAAATTTGGATCAGAAATCCTCCCAATCAGTGAATGGTGCTCGACTCACCTCCCAATCAAACCAACTAAGAATCTTTCCCGATAAATCCAAAGAAACAAGCTCCAATTTTTCTGTATTTGAGTATTTACCCAGCGCGAAGAACCTTTCCACTAAGTTGAGCCATGTATGTGCATCACAACCTTCAAAGATTGACAAATCAATCTTCTTTAACAATGTCTCACAATTTGACACCGCCGAAGCCACATGCGATGAATCTATGTCGTTGCAAGTACTATTTATAATCGGAGAAGGAGGGAAAGGGTTATGTAACGAAGGATTAGTAACAGAAATGGAGAATCAGCGATTGCATAAGGGGCTATTGGAGGAGGAATTACAGAAGTTGTGTCATCGGCGATTGCCGAAGGGGCAATTGGAGGAGGAATTAATACAGAACCCGACGAACCAAGAAGCTGGAGTATAGTGTAAGTTTTAGTAGAGAATAAGATTGAGAAATGAGAGTTGTTGAGATTGAGAAGAAGAATAAGAGAGTTTGAGAGAGAGTTGTGGGTTGTGGGTTGTAGCCAAGAGTAGAAGAAGAAGAAACTTCTTTCTTAATTTTACAAATGAGAGTTACAAGGAATTTATACAAAAACCAAACTGAACCTAGCTGTACAAACATATACGCTCAGCTATACAAAATTGCCTAAAATTGTCTACAAGCCGTCCGAAAGTAAGTGGGAGACTTTTCCCAAAGTGTTCAAATATTCAAGAGCTTAAACTCAGCATGTGACTTTGCTTCCAACGGTTATGTGAGCTGAAACACAACATGTGATACTTTGTGGTTCCTTTCTAGCTTCTTAGTTAAAGCATAACCGAATGTAACTACTTAATGTTTCCTAGTTCCATTCGCTTTCCTTACTTGCTGTACTTCTTCCTTGCTTCACAATCAATTGTTCCTTTTTCATTTTAGAGCATGAGTTTAACATATAGTAGTCAGTTGATTGCTCACCGAACTGTGGTGTTCCTCAACCAATTTCTTCGAATCTTGCATTTCAACATTAACCAGACCCAAGCGTTCTTCAATTCCGGCGAATCTTGCATCCACAACAGCAAATCGAGCCTCCAAAGAAGAAACAACGTCAGTCGTGCGAGTCATCACATGCATTGAAGTCAGCTCAATACCGCACCAATTGTTAAGAGAAAAACATAGAAAAGTATAGAAATCTTTTTGTAATTCTCTGTAAACTCTTTGTTTTAATGAAGAATGAGTTTTACATAGATGCCTGGATAAAAACTCAAAAGAGTCAAAGCTCTAGTTTTATACAAAGTCTCAACAAACTAATTGACTAAACAATACTCAATATCCACCACTGATTAAGCCAACTCATCCTCTTATGTTGTCTTGATCAAGGGTTGAAGTTCATCCTCCTTGATTTACTTCTCCTGAGACCTTTTCTTCCTTATAAATGCCTTCCAGAACATATATTCTTCAAATATAGACCGGAAAACCAACAGCAGCAATCTTTTACCCAGAGTTAATCACCTGAAACATTCTCAATCTCATACAACCTTGGCAATTTCTCGATTTGCTGCAGCACATGTTATTTGACAAAGAAACCACCAAGAGTCAAACCTTTGAAAAAAATGATTGAAATTATGATCTTCACGATTCTTGAATCAACCCCAGCCACGGTCTCTGTAACTCTCTTCTTGTACTTAAACATCTGATTTCACAGGCAGTGAATAAACTTAGCAAAACAAAAAAATCCAAGTCCATGTTAGCTTCTCCTCTTAGAACATATGCAATGGTGGGAGACTTATTGAATCTTTCATCAATATAATATTAATATATTTTAGTAAAATTTAGTTTGAGAATCGTATACTAATATTGACCTCCATTGGTGAAAAATTCATTAAGAGAATCCGTATTTGTGGTCTCTCACAAGAGTCTCTCATTAAAATGAAAAATAATAAAATATTAGATAATAATTTTTTTATTAGGAAAGTCTCTCCGAATTCTTGGAACTCTCACTCATAGTTTCTCTTTGAATTTCTCATCAATGTAATATTAATAAATTTTTTTGAAATAATTTTTTTATTACTTATCAATTGTACAATACACTAATATACAAATTTTTTTTTTACATAATTCATTTTAGTACTTTTAAAATGTTAATAAAGTTTTATATGATTTTAGGGTTTAAATACTTTTTAAATAAAATTATTTTGAATTTAAGAACTTTTGGACAATATGTTTTATTTTTAGTTAATATATAATTTAAACATATATATAATGGATCTTGTTAAATAGATTTTATTTTATAAATTATAAAAAAAATTAAAAAAATAAAAACTAAATGAGAGCTGATTCTCACTCTCTAATATTAAAAAAATATTTTTTATTTATTTTTGATTTATTTTAGGGAAAATTATAAGCAACATCCCAAATGAGTTTTTATTTGTTAGAAATGTCACAATGTTTTTTCTCTCTTGAATATGCCACTTTTGATGGCATCGGTGGTATCAATAATGGCCATTTTACCCAAAACAATTACTTTAGTTGGGAAGAGAAAAGGAAGAGAAAGGGAATAGAAGAGAAAAATGTGGAAAGAGAAAAGATTTTTCTTGAGGAAATGAGAAGAAAGATAAAAATGGCTAATGAATCAGTGATATGTGGCACACAGAAAGAGAAAATGTGACACGGACATAGATATGTCGAAAACATACATAAACATAAGCGATGGACATGAACATGTTTATAATTGATATGGATATGTACATGGTCGAAAAACATAAATAGAAAATCTAAAGAATAAAAAAAGGAAAAAAAAGGAAAAAAAAGAGAACAAGATAGAAAATGAGAGACAAAATAAGAGATATGGATAGAATTGTGGAAGAAGAAGAAAAAAGAAAGAAAGAATGAATGAAAAATAAAGAAGATGGATAGTTTTGTCTTTTAATGTGAGTCAAAGTTGGTCAAAGTACCATTTTTGAGAAGATTTAAACTTAATGACGTTTCTCAATTAAAAATTTATTTGTGGCATTCTCTAAAATATTCCCTTTATTTTAATCTTGAGAGATTCCTTGAGAGGCTAGCAATGCATATGATCTTAATGAATATGCACTCAGAGAGAACAATATAGCCAATCATTTGTCTGCTCCCATCCCTCTAATTCATAATACACATGCAACTTGAACCTCTAAATGAGCAATATACTCAATCTCACCTCCGAGGTCCATAGAGCTATTTATTTTAAAAAATCCCTAGACAGGGATACCTTTCCAAAAAACGGACTTTTAAAAATCTTGCAAGTTCCTTGATGACACTCATATATAGTGAAGTGACAGAGTCTCTTGAAATTAACTAAAAAAAGAATTTTTTAAATAAGCACAAAAGATAACTACTTGCCCGACAACAATCTGTTATCCAAGGTGTCTCAAAAATATTTCTCATCTGCTTCTTTGCTCAAAACCTTTGCGTTCATATTCACTTCACTTGAACCCTACATCGGCTAAAACCAACAAGATGATCTTTACCTAGCTTTGATTTTAAACTTGTGAGCAAGCTTGCTTCTCTTGTAACAGATCATTTAACCTTCCCAACTCTAAACTTTCTTGTTGCCACCTCTCGGACTTCGAGTCAAACCGCAGATTAATAAAACATCCAAATTTACATAAGAAACTCATAGTGTTACACATCACCACCAGCCTCAAGGTAAGCTCCAGAATTTCAATCAAATCTAGAGCCTCAAACCCTCAAGAATTACTGTGACCATCCATTTTGCATCTTTTGGCGAGCTCTTCGTTATTACAAAATTTGCCTCCATCTCGAATTAATTTCTCCTTGAGTTGCAAATTTTAGAACCTCAATGCTCTTTCTTTGATATCTTTTCAACTATCAGCAGCCTCCTTGCAATAGTCTTTGCTTTTGACAAGTTTAGGTCTTATCTTTCTTTGATATCTTTTCAACTATCTCAAGATTTTATCTCCGAGTGTAACCCTTGCCAAAGGATGGGAAACATTAGCAAAAGAAACGAAATGCCCCATAATCCAATCTTGGAGATTGAGGTATTTGACTGTTGGGGAATTAACTTCATGGGACCATTTAATCCACCATCTCATAGGAACCGCTACATCCTTGTAGCAGTTGACTATGTTTCCAAGTGATTTGAGGCTATAACATGTCCCACTAATGATGCTAAGGTTAGGGTGAAACTATTGAGAACATCATTTTCCCTAGATTTGGAGTTCCAAGAGTTGTAATTAAGTGATGAAGTCTCTCACTTCATCAGCAAACTGTTCGAGAACCTATTGAAGAAACATTGAGTCAAGCATAAGGTAGCTACACCTTATCACCCACATACTAGTGGTCAATTTGAGGTTTCAAACAAGCAAATTAAAGCAATTCTAGCAAGAGTTGTTGGAGCATCCAAAAAGGATTGGGCTACCAAGCTAAATGACACTCTCAGGGCTTACACAACTGCTTTCAAAACACCAATTGGGAGAATACCATTCTAGCTTCTATATGGAAAATCATGTCATTTGCTAGTTGAGATTGAATATAAGACCATCTGGGCAACAAAGCTGATGAATTTTGATTTGAAAACTACTGAAGAGAAAAGACCAGTGGGTCTACATGAGTTGGAAGAACCGCGGTTAGAGGCTTATGAAAGCTCAAAGATATACAAGGAAATAACTAAAGCCTCCATGACAAGAGAATCGTGTCAAAGAAGATCACAACTTGTTATCAAGTTCTTTTGTTCAATTCAAGTCTGAAGTTATTCCGTGGAAAGCTAAAGTCAAGATGGTCTGATGGTAAGCTAAACTCTAATCAACAAAAATGGTAAAGACTTTAATGTGAATGGACAAAGGGTAAAGCCTTACGTGGCTGATGAGAGCATTCCCGAGAGAACCTCTATTTCTCTCGATTAACCGTCCCACCTCAAATGGGATTAAGAAGTAAAGCTTATTGACTATAAATAAGCTCACTTGGGAGGAAGTCTCATGATATCTTTCTAAATATTTTAATTAAGTTTTTGGATTTTCCTTTTGTTTCTTTTTTTATTTATTATTTTGGATTTCAGGAATTTGAGGAGTGTTCTATTAGAGATGTGATTTAATTGAGCGGTTTTGGCAGCAATTGGGGAAGGTTGAACCACAACGAGCCATGTCACATAAAATTTTACCACATTACTCTATATTTTGGAGAAGATTCAATGTAAAATGTGGTGGACTAGAATTTGACTCGAGCACCAGCATCGAGTTGACCATCAAGCTGGTCAGAAAAATGTGCTCAGTCTCAAAATCTGGTGGATAAAGGTGTGACTAAACCACTAGCTGCTGTGTGGTCACGTCAAGTCTAGAAATAAAAGAAAATTTATGGCATTATCCATCATATCCTCACATGGGTCTCTTGTATCCTTTGATTTACTCCTTTAAGCTCACATGCATTTGTGTTTAGAATTTTTGCCTCATTTGTTTCTGGTGAAATTGGTACTTATTTCTCACATTCTAAGCATAATTTATGTCGCACATGCATCTTGAAATCTAAATCAAAAGTGACCACATGTTTTGATGGTTTTTGCAATAATAAAAGTGTTGACTCGATGGATTTTGGTTCTTTTAGGGTCACATGAGGCTAGTTGAAGTTATGACAAGTGTAGGTTGTTTTTGCATGAAAACATGTGTTAATGTGATGGATAAAAGTTTGATTCACGTCCTCATTATTCACTATCACATGTGCTCAGATTTGTGATATTGAGACGCATATGTTTCCTCTTTTTACTCACTCTCCACCTAACTACACTCACATGCACGTTTTGGGAAAAGAAATGGGTTCATCTTCTTTTTTTTTGCACCACATGTTCCATCTACTTCTCCTATATAACTACACTCTCATGCTACATCTCTTTCATCCATTGCATTCATTCTCTCCTAACACTCACGTTTTCATTCCCTCTCTTAGAGCACTCTCAGTGTGTTCATCTTTCTTGGTAGAGTTTTGTGTCTCTTTTGTGGAAACTTTGAAGCCAACACGACCATCACTACTGAGTCAAGAGGTCGAGTTGCCTTCATCTTCACCATGAACAGCCGAGCTCGAGTCTCTGCATCGAGTCGTGAGGTCAAGCTGCTCTTTTTGGTGAAGCCGTGAGCACTAGCTCGAGCATAACCATCGAGTTGGACAACTAAGTCGAATCTTTCACTGTTGTGCATCCACCTCGAGCTAAGCAGTGAGTTGAGGGGTTGATCTTGTGTAGTAATGCAGCCACATTGATTCTTCTTGTTGATAATGATAATCAAATCGCACCATCTCTGTAATAAGTAAATGCCTCTTTTTCTCTGGAAATTGCTTCTTTGGCGTGAATCTTGGTAGCTCGTGCTCTCTGATCGAGTTCATAACCAAGCTGTACAAACCAAATACATCTCTGCTAACTCGAGCACCGTAGTCGAGTCAAGTAGTTGAGTCAGTTTTTTAATCACCGTGACCACCATCTCGATATCCATAGCAGAGTCAAGTAGCCGAGTTGATTTTTCCATCTGCTTATTTGGTGAGAAACCATTTAACTCGAGCTCAGCCATCGAGTCATAGAGCCGAGTCGATAACCATTTCGTCCAACTCAAACCGAGCACCAAGCATCAAAGCCGAGTTGGTTTTTCAACAACTGTACTGACTAGCTCGAGCACAACTGTAAAGTTGGAGGAATGAGTTGACCATTCTATCGGTGAAACAAGTCCAACTCGATTATATACATAGAGCTGAGAGGTTGAGTTGATTTAATATATCAGAAATGTTGAAATCACTTGCTAGTTCTTCAAAGAGGAGAGTACACATTCAATGCATGAAAAATCTCCAGTGGTTGCTGAAGATGACGAATGTGCTATTGAAATCATAGAGAGAAGAGAAGAATTAAGCAGGGGCAAACAAATAAATGAAGAGCATGAGTTTGATGTGGTTTTAGGGAAAGAGAATACAACCAGTGAGGATGATGATCTAGCGGATGCATCAGATAGTGAGGATGAGCCACTTCAAGTAAGCTACAAGGAGGCAATGAGAGCCTTCCACTAGATGAAAGTAAAAAGAACTAGATATCCTCATAGAGAAACAATGACAAGGCTAAGAATAGCCAAGAATGTGGATTATATGCTACGAGGATTCGGATTGACTCAATTCACATCAAATCCTCAGCCGGCTCACATAGTGGGAACTCTGCAATTCCTTGAATAAGTTGAGGTGTATGACTATGGTTCTGATGAAGAAGAGATGATACAAGAAGGAGGCTTTAGGTATTTGAGCTTCACAGTTGGGAATGAGACATATAGTTTTACAGCCAAGCAATTTGGAGAGTTGTTTGAACTCTCAACTTGTCGAGGAATTGTTACTCAGTTCGATAGGGAAGAATTCCTAATAGCAAATCCTGAACCTTATTCACCTTCCAGAAGCAAGTGTTCTCATCTTCGGAGCTCAGTAGTCTGATACTTTCACAATTTGATCGCCAACACCTGTTTTGCCAGAAACTTGTCTGGAAATGTAAGGTGGTCATAGCTAGAAATGATAGATGAATGACTCAAAGATATCCTTAATCATGGTGATCAATATGGCAGAAGATTCAAAGGAGACATGCTGAAGGGAAGATTCACAAGGACACTGATGGATCAATTTTTGAGCTACAGGGTTTAGGCTGCAAGGTTGAAAGATAAGGAAAAGGGAGTGGTTAGTGTTGTGGAATTGTTACAAGAATATTGCAGGCATGTGATGTGCCACTCAAATCCAAGCCAATTGCTCCAATCTAGATAGATTTTTCATACCTTAAGAGCGTTGGTTTTTTTAAGATAACGCCAAAGAAGAATGAACTTTGCTTGTACAAGTTCCATCACCTAGACTCTGTGGAAGAAGAGAAGGTACTGCTCCCGAATATAAACCTCTCAACAGTGGAACTTGGGCATAACCTTAATTTCAGACCTTCAAGGGAATTCCTTTATGGTGAACAAGCTCAAAAAAATGTTTAGAGGTGAGAAAAAGGTCTGGAGCAAGTCACCGACCAAGAACCAGAATGCTACTACGTTGAAAAGTTCCGAGATCAGAGGTTGAGTAAAGGGGCAAATGAAGCACTCAAGCAGTCCGGTCTTTCTCAAAAGTGGAACAAGTGGCAAGACAACGCGATTGAAGCACTAAAGAGATCAGGTCGGGAAATGGAGGAGCAGATTAAAGAACTTCAGAGAGCTATGAGGTTTGGTGCTCGTTCTCATCAACATACCCCACTGCCTCAGCTAAGTTTTAGAAGAACAAGAGGAGTTTAACATAGTTTTCTGTAATTCTTAGTTTGATTTTCATATTAGATCATGCATCTCATTTTTGGCATAGAAAATCCAAAAAAAAGTTTCATTTTAAGCATATCTGATCATACATTGCATATAAGGCATAGAAAAACCAAAACAAATTTAAAAACTTTTTCAAAATCATTTCATAAAAACAGAGTGTCATGTATTTCGCATTCATATTAAGATTGGTCTAGACATTGCATTGGAGATTATGATGAGTTTACCTTGAAAGCATGCTGATTTATGTGCTAAATTCAATACCCTAAGTAGATGTTGTTTGATGCATGTTAACTGGTTTTAAATGTGAGACTGCACCATGTTAGGATTGTTTGGTTTAAGCTTCAACCCTTATATCTTGTTAATCCAAGTAGAATCCCACCCTAGCCTAATTGTTTTCAAACCATGCATTGTTTGATGTGTGTTGTTATGTGAGGTCTATTTTCAGAATAAGCTTGGTACAATGTGTTAGGTGAGAGCCGACAAGGATAAGAGTTCATGTAGATTCTACTTCACGAGTTTTGGATCAGTTAGGATTAGGTGGATTCGATTTTGGGCATTAGAATGTTTATGTTTAATGCATTGGAAACGGAAACACTTGGAAAGAAACAAAAGAAGAGAAATGGTAAAGAGTTCTAAAGGGATAAAGGTCTAGAAAGTATACAAGTGCGGTACTAAAGGTTGTGGGAAAAAATGTCAATCAAGTTCAAAGCAATGAAAAGTAAAGATAGACAAATGTCTAAAAGAATCTTATAGTATAAGAAAGAAAAGAACTAGAGTTGTATGTTATGTGAAACCCAAACCACTAGAGGTCACCAAATAAGTAACCTCTCCTTAGTATGGAAAAAAAGCAAATTGTGAAGTTCATTCTAAATAATAAAGAGATCAAGGATGTGTACGGCTGGAAAGAAAAGAAAAGCACTAGGAGATACATAGCTTGATTCATGGTTATGAATTAATAAATGTGAAAAAGAGTGGTTTTTAATGCAATATCAGTTTTCTTTTCATCTTGTTTATTTCTTTCTTAACGTTCTGATTATGTGTTTTGTTTTGATTTATGGGTTGTTTGTGTTCTTCATGATTTCTAAGTAGATTATCTGAGGAAATAGTTTAGATTAGTTTGGATCTTAGGTTTTCTAGGTTGTTTAAGGTTAGATTGGCTAGAACTCGTTAGTTTTGGTGCTATTAATGCTTATTTCATTCTGATAATTTGAAATATGTATTTAGACATTTTAGCACCCAGAAGGTGTTTGATAAAATGTCTGACTGAACTATTTCAGAGATTTACATTCCTAACTCTAGAGATTGATTGTTTAGGGTGTTTATTGGCTAGATTAAGTTTTTTTTTCACGACTAGTAAGTTGTAAAACACCTATGAGTATAGGGTCTGTTAATAGCTTTTTTCAGAATGATTACCGTGAAAGTGGATTCAGTAGTTTATGAACTTGATGCCTAGAGATCCTCTCTGTATGAGTTTTGTTAAGTAACTTAGTAGACTTAATTGAACTATTGATCCATTATTCCCACTCCTCAAGGGTCTTCTTTCTTACTTGATTGTCTAATACTTTGTTTTACTACAAGTTGCTCTGTTTTTCTGTTAAGTTTCCAAGTTTAGTTTTGTTTTGTTATTTGCTATTCCATTTGGTTAATTACTTGTTTAATTGCTCATTTAGATTGGTAGTTAATCAAAACCATGTCTGATTTGCTTGAATTAGATCGTTATGACCATATCTTAATTGATAATGATTGCACCTTATTGGATTGACACCTTCTGTACTACATCGACATCTTAGTACATTAGGATTAATTGATAATAAAATCCTTGTATTAGATTGAAAATGATGTGAATTGGGATTGGTTTGTGAATCATCTCAAGATCTTGGACTTGGTGATGGAAAGCGTACACACTACAAGAAAACTGTCAATTTGCGATGGCAAGGGCCGTTGCAACAGTGTCGTAAATGGCTTATTTACAACACCATTGTGACATCGTCAAATTCATCGCAATACGTGTGTCACAAATCAAAAACGTTGCAAATACATCACAGGAATTGCAACACCATATAAACGTCGCAATCCTGCGATAGAAATGGGCCTTCCACATATGTCGCATGTTTTGTGACTCCATTGCGAGGCGGGTTACTGCGACTCCGTTGCGAGGCGCAGTTCTGCGACTCCATTGCGAGGCGGGTAACTGCGACTCCGTTGCGAGGCACAGTTCTGCGACTCCATTGCGAGGCTAGTTTCTGCGACTCTGTTGCAAGGAAGGGGTCTGCGACTCCCTTGCGAGGCGTGACTCTGCAACTTCATTGGGAGTCGGGGTTCTGCGACTCCATTGCGAGGCGGAGACCTGCGACACCATTGCGAAGTCTCCAACTCTGCCACTTTCGAAGAATCGACAGAGGTCTGCAAGCATTGCGACCAGGTGCTCTGCTCGATATGCGAGCCAAGGGAGCGACCGGTCCCGAAGAGTCTCCCTTTTTTACGGGGAGCAACTTGAAAAGAAAAAACAATTATTAAGTCCTTTAAATTATAGAGCAACACTGGGATATTTGCTTGTAATTGCGCAATGTCATCCTCTGTTAGTGTTCGTGTACATAAATCCCTGAAAAATGCTCCAATTCCTACAATTTGGAACTAATTTTATTTAACAAATTATATGTTTTACTTAAACGACAAATTTAAATTCAAGTACCATAGTTACCTGCAATTGCTTCGTGGACAGCTGTAGGTAGAAGCTCAAGTAGTGCCAATGGCAGTAGTCTCTACATGAAAACATGGCAATTATGACTCTTCATACCAGAGATTTTTTTTCCTTGCTCGATACATCATGAGAATTTTGACACGTAGCCATCAGGAAACTTTGCGTCTTTAGAAATCCATTTAAATAATGCTTGCCTCGCTTCTCTAGTCAACAGAAATATGGGAATTGGTTGTTTCTCATCCCGTATAATATGTAATTCGCTTCTCACACAGATTTCAGCTATGTCCAACCTTGATTTCAAATTGTCTTTACTCTTTCGCTGCACATTCAAAATCATGTTCATGATGTTATCGAAAAAGTTTTGAACGATGTGCATCGGATCAAGGTTGTGCCGTAGTAAGAGATCTTTCCAATATGAGAGTTTCCGAAAGATACTCTTTTTGTGCCAGTTATGAGATTCTGTTTATCTGTCAGGCATGTTTACTAGAGTGTGCCAATTGACCCCTCGTTTATATGTTTCCTCAGCACCATAATAATCAATCTGCTTCAAGATATCATCCCCTGACATGTGTGTTGGAGGAGGGATGCACACAACCTTATTCTTCTTGAACAGTTTCTTATTCCTATGGTAAAGGTGGTGCATAGAGAGAAACCGACGATGACAATCAAACCAACATGATTTCTTACCATGCTTTAATTGAAATGCATCTGACCATTTCATACAATATGGACAAAATAGCCTACCATGTGTAGTCCACCCAGATAACATTTCGTACGTAGGAAAGTCACTAATCGTCTACAACAAAACAGCATGCATCTTGAAATTCTTCTGCTGCAAGAAATCATATGTTCAGACACCTCTATACCATAAATGTTTCAGCTCGTGAATCAAAGGTTGCAGGAAAACATCAAGAGATCGTCTCAGATGGCTAGGACCTGGCACTAGAATGGTCATAAACAAGAATTCACTTTGCATACACATATCAGGTGGAAGATTGTATGGAGTCAAGATGACTGCCCATAGATATTGTCTCCCCGACAAACCAAATGGACTAAATCCATTTGTGCATAAACCAAGATATACGTTTCTAGACTCTTTTGCAAAGTCAGAATGTACCGTCTGAAAGTGCTTCCAAGCTTTTGCATCTGACGGATGTTTAACCTCCCCATCATTTGCTATGTGTTCTGTATGCCATCTCATTGCCGCTGATGTCCTCTCTGATTGGTATAGTCTTTTCAATCTATCAGTGATTGCAAATACCACATACGTTTGTATGGGACATGATTCCTTCCACATGTTGCTCGATATCTCGGCTTCCCGCAAAAACGACATTCTTGCAACTTATCATTGTCTTTCCAGAAAATCATGCAATTGTCAATGCAAACAAAATCGTTTCTGATGGTAATCCGAGACCTGCAACTAACTTATGCATTTCATAATAACTCTCAGCAGAATTATTATATGCTGGCAGATACTCTTTAAACGCATCCACTAACTGATTTATACTTCTCTCGGTTATGTTTCCTTCACTTTTAATAGACATCAACCTAGATGCTAATGACAGTTTAGATAGACCTATGCTACATCCCTTGTAGATAGGTTGATTAGTAGCATCAAGCATATCATATAACTATTTCGCTTCTGCATTAGGTTCTTCAATAGTATTTTCACTACCACCTTGAATGGACCCATGATATGCATTTGTAACCATATCATGATATTTATTACTTTGCAAATGCTCATAACTTTCAAACATATTATCACCATAATTGCAATTAGCATTTTCAATAGGTTGATCATCAACACCCGCTCCCATATGGAAGTAAGGCATCGCAAAAACATCGCTAATTTGCTACGTATTTGTGATAGCAGAATGTGAATCGCAAACACGTTCCAATCACATTGCAACCACGTCGCAATATTGCGATATTTATATACGTCACAATATTGCGACATGGTTGCGATTGTGCAAAATACGTCGCAAAGTTGTTGCAAATACGTTGCAAAATTGCGATAACATTTTGCCATCGCAAAATGATGTCGCAAATTGGGTGTTTTCTTGTAGTGACACCATCATTTATGATAAACAAAAGGTAGCTTCATAACATCACTTAAAATATTGATTAGGATAATACTGATTTAGCTACCTAACATCACAGTTTTTGTTGTTGTTGTAGAGACTAGTAAAAGATGTTCACAATCCGCTTACAGAGGTTGAACACATAAGGGAATTGGAAAAGGGATAGTCACGACATGCAGATTGAGAGATTATTCTGGAAAATAGCTAGCTACACGATGGGAGGCTATACATATAACTTAAAAGCACTAAAGCCATGCAATCCAGTGAGTTATGACTCACTAATCCAGACCAATCCACCTTCATGGTCATAAGCTTTCTTCAAGGTTTGTTCCTGTTGTAATCACAACTTGAATAATTTTTGTAAATCATTCAATAGGACTATTCGTGAGGGTAGGAAAAAACCACTATTAGACTTGTAAGAAGAAATATGACGACAATGTATGGTTTGGATTGCTCAGAGATGTATTATTTCACATAGATTGAGGACTGGTTTACTAAAAGTGTGCATGCTCATATTGAATTTGCTATAAAAAATATAGGAAATGTGTAAAATTTATGGGTACGAGTGATATACATGAAGTTGAGGTTCACGGTTGTTATTTTTTTCATTATAGTATAAGTATTGACTAAAAAAATGGGTAAGTGGTTTTATAACATGGTGGTTGTGATTTGTGAGCTCACTCCAATGAAACAAAAGTCAGCTAAGTACACATTTGGAATAATGGTTAGGTCGCAATAACCAAAAAGCTTAAGGCTTGTTATTATTGAAATCATTGTTATAGCTCTATGATGAGATGGTAAAACTATACAATTTGAGTCAAACACGAAGATTAACAAAGTGTTGCCACGTTAATGGAGAAAGATTATCTTTTGTAATCTTTAACATTAGCTAATACTTTTATATAACTAACTTTCACTTTACGTAACTTTTGATCCCACCCACACAGTTGGAGCCCAATTCTCTTACCCTTTATATCATTGACTCAATTCAATATTTTATTTAAAGTTTTAGATTTCTCACAAAATTCGAATACAAAATATATTTTTTCAAGACAACTTTATTTGAATCAATTCTGCGATCTCCAAATGTTTTGCATATGGTAAGAATAGAAGAATAATGAAATTTTCATTTGAAACCAAACTTCTGAAATTGTGTTTTTTTTTTTTGGTTTTAAGATTATGAAAGAAAAGACAAAACTTATATTTTGATGGACCACAGACAAAACTAAATAAAGGACCACTTCGAGAAACATTTGAAAAAAAAAGAATTTAAGTGCAAAATTAGAACTTTGCATCAAGATTCTTTGATTATTGTTTTGTGTTAATGCGGCATGTCAACGACATCCCCAGATTATGGGAATTTTTTTACTTGACACCTACGCAACCGAATTTATGGGAATAAAATCAATGAGTTAAACAGTAAATTATAATAAACTGAATTTTCCTGTGGCTGGTCTTAATTTTAATCAACATAAATTCAACTTATTTGGATTATAAATTTGTTCCACATTCTAAACTTTATTATATGGAATTAACGCGATTATATAAGTACTTAACCATCTTATTAACGTTGTATAAATTATTCATATAAGAATTGAAAATAATCAGGTGTTGAGTTAAATTTTAGTTCATTCAATATATATAGATACTCATGGTTGGTTGCTATCCGAGTGAGTATCCTTTGCCGCTGTTTGCATTTGACAAGATTTATTCTTCAAGATAATGTTTAAAATAAGTGCATACTTTACTTTCTTTCGGTCGATAAAGGCTCTTCATTTATACTATTTATACGTTTTAGGTGCAACGACTGCTGAAAAAACAAAAGATGAAATATTTCTGATATCATTTTTTTCCGTATAAAAAACAAACTTATTTTGTGGCTATCTTGTCCAGTTTCTCTTAAGAGGTACGTTGCTATGTTTTAGTCGACTTATATATTTTTAGCTAGTTAAGAATTTAATAATGAGTCTCTCATTATTTCTGTTATGCTCACATCTCAATTGTGTATAAGCATTATGTACATGCCTTGTTATTTCAAAGCGAAGAAAAAATAAAAAAAAGAAGAAATACGTTGAAAATTAAATATTTGTATAGAGGATAGTTCATCAAAATATCAGTAATATTATCGAACATTGTTTAAAAGCTGGCAACGCAAACACCATGTACAGTCCAGAACAGAACAGAACATTATTGAAAATTTAATATATGTGCACATGGAGAATCTATTGTATATTACTCATAATTGAACTTGCATTTTTATTAGATATAAAACGTAAAGGTGCAAAATAATTAGTTTTTGCTGAATATCCTCTAGAAAACGGTATTGATATGCAGATCCACCTTGAGGGCTAATGTAACGGTGAGGATTCTAAATCCGAAATGATCCAACGAAGTGAAATGAGAGAAGCAAAGCTGTGTCGTTTCTATAAGGTTAGACACCAAACCAAAGCTTTATGTCAGTTAAATTTCCTACCAAAGTAGTCCTATAGATCTGTCATTCAACCTGTCCATCAACGAAAAGACCTTTTCATTATTTGTTTTTTTAATTTAAAAAACTTTTGGTGACTAAACGGCATCAGTAATTTTTACTATATATATTACATGTTCTATATATAAATATATAAAATGCCGAGTTCTTATCAGTAGTTAGGATGATCTAATTAATGACTATGGTATCTAGGTTCGATTTCTCTCTTCTCCATGTTGGTAGATTAAATAAGAATTTTAAAAGTTGGGCTAGGCTATGGATCGGATTTTGTCGATCCAATATTGAATCTTTGATTCTTTTATGAATATAAAGAGAAAGAGCAATTAGTCTAGTGGCCACAATAAAACTTGCAAAAGCTTTTGAATTAGCACATGACTGAAACCAATTAAACAAAATAAGTACTCACTGAAATATTGATGGCTCTGATCGGCAAGGAACACCTACTTACCGTAGACGTGTTCACAGCGAAACAAAACTAAGTGAAAAACAATTGGAATCATAGGTGTCGGCCACCGTAATTGGAACGCCGTATTTGGTCATGGCCGTCGTTCAGCCCCTTCCGTCACATAATGCATATTTAAACTTTTTTTCTAATTTCAATCAAATAAAAATGGGTTTTCTTTTGAATAACTATATTTTACAATTTAATTTTCCAAATAGCTATGGACATATTATCTGAGATACAAAATCTTATTTGTGATCCATCGATCAATCCTAAAATTTTAAATATTTGGGATAAAACATATACGAATCTGGGTAAGAAAAATGACAGATCCATGGATATGGATCCAGATCTGGATATTACAAAATTTTTGAATATTCGATCCGTGTTCAGAAGTACCTCCAAGTAAAATAAATACAATTCAATATCATAATTTCTAAATTTAATGCAATATAATCTTACGCTATCATTATCAAGTTTTTAAAATTATGATAAATAAATTACCAAAATATACTCTTGAAAGTTTTAAAATCTAACAAATGTGATCATAAAAACTATTTTAAAATTTGTATAAGAGTAGTCCTAATTTATTTGTATTTGAGTAAAATTGACAAAAAAAATTGTATAAGAGTTATATTGCATCACTAAAGCATTCAGCATGATCTACAAGGTTAGGTTGGGGAGATTCCGAGACTTTTGTCTGGTGATAAGTAAGAATTTCAAATGCATTTTGGGCTAGACTTCATTCTCTTGCATCACTTATTTCTCTGGATGTTGTGTCTTCTGCCTTTATTTCTACTTTCTCGAAAATCAGCTTATTCATTGATTTCCATATAGCCTAGCTGATCCAAGGGAAGATTTTACCTGTATCGATCCCTGTAGGTGGCAACAGTTGAGTGATCTCGAGTTATTGATTCCACTTTTGATGCGTGTGATTTGCATCGAGTTCCACTCTTCCTTGAGAGGTACTTCTTTCCAAACTTTCCTAGCAAAATCGCAATGTAGAAAGACATGTTCATTCGTTTCTGATTCACCACATCTTGGGCAATTGGCAAGGTGAAAGATGTTTCTAGCTGCGAGGTTGAAGTCAATTGGTAGGGCATTTTGGGCCATTGTCCAGATAAAAATATGGATTTTGGGTGATGTTTTCCTTGCCTAAATATTCCTTATCCAGTCAAATCAAGGCTCATTTGGAGTAGAGTCCAAGTTCAGGTCGTCCGTCTCAAGAGCTGCGAGATATCTATAACGAGTTGTGTAGTCCCTTGATGCAGGTTGAAGCCATATATTTTTATCTTCCTTATGTTTTTTGCTGATCTGGATACTTAGTATATCATTTTCCCATTCAGAGATGATATTAGCAATCTTCTCTTTGTCCTAGTAGGCTGATCCAGCATTGATGGAGATTAGATTTGCTACTTTTGCTTCCATGAGATCTTCCTTAATTGGGCCATAGGGCCAAGTAGCAGTGGAGGTTGATAGCCAAGCATCTTCCCACAAGTTTGTACGCTTTCCATTGCCTATTGCCATTCCACTATTCTTTGTGATTAGGTTTCTGCCAATCATGATACCTTTCCAGCCGTGTGATGCATTATGCATTGTGTTGCGGTGGAATAAGGTTGAGTGTGGAGCGTATTTGCCAAGCAGAATTTGTGACAGGAGGCTGGTTGGATTTTGCATCATTCTCCAGGTATTCTTTGCTAATAGGGCATCATTGAAGGCTCTGATTTCTCTGAAATTGAGTCCTCCGTATTGTTTCCCTTTGGTTAGGCGTTTCCAAGAAACCCAACACATTTTTCTTTGGCCTTTTGTGGAGTCTCACCAAAATCTAGTTAAAATAGATTGAATCTTCTTACAAAGACCATTGGTATCTTGAAGCATATCATTGTAAATGTAGGTAATGCAGTTAGTACAGATTTAAGCATCACCATTTTTCCAGCTAGAGATAGGTGTTTTGAAGACCAACTAGATGCTCTCCTTCTAATTTTATCCTCTAGCAAACAAAAATTATCTTTTTTTTTGTGGCCAACTAGATGCTCTCCTTCTAATGCCAGGGTATTTTTCTTTCCCTTCTTCATTGTGCATCTCCAACGAGCTATAACTTCTAGGTTGATATATTTAGAAAAGAGTCCTTACTAAATAGGCATCAATAGTACATTGACGATAATTTTTCAGATTTTTCTTTAATAATATTAATATTATTTATTGAGAAGTGTGTCGGTATTCTTAAGAGGAATTTCCCAATTCCGACAAAAAGGAGTTTCCCTATTGTAAATAGTTAGAATTCATCTCTACTTACATTAAATAAACCTTAAATTTTAGTATCTATTTCTTTTTTCTAGTAGAATTCTGAACCAATAAGTAACATACGGAAATGGTGGCTAGACTTTATGCGGAAGAAGAAAAAAGCAAACTCCAAAATTGATTTTGAAGTTTATGTTTTGGTATTTTATACTCAAAATTTATATAATACCTTTTAAAAAATACTCAAAAGTATCATTTCTAAGCTATCATGCCTAGGAAAGTACAATCTGTTTATTGTAATCATGTTTTATGAAAGATAAGTTACAAGGTTAACTCCAATTTGTATATCTCAAATGGAATCTCTCATCCAAACTAAACGTACCATTTTATATGTAAAGCTGATAATTACTATAGAATTTTTCGGAGTAGTTTTCTTTTAGATGATGTTACATTGATGTTTAACAAAACATAGAAATTCTATATAACCAGAAACGTGCCTATATTAAAAACAAAAGCATTCACCTCGAATTTCAAGATACATATATTTTTGAGAGTCCCTATACTTTTTAAAATGATATATTATAGTGACTTTCTGGTTTATATATTATAGAGACAACCAATTGTTTTTTTTTTTTGAGAATTGGAATTATATTCAGGAATTAGGTTTTTCAAAAATGAAGTTTTTCCGTGAGTTAGGTTCATTCCAATTTTCTCTGATAAAACAAATTTTCAAATCTAAATTTAATTAATATGTTTCTATAGAAAAAGAATTACTTAGGAATCTACATTATGAAAATTTTGTTAAATTTTTTTTATTAAAACCAAAAAACGAATTTTTTATTTTAGGAAAAACATATTATTTTTTAAATTATTAATATATGTTATTCTAAAACTGTATTATATTTAAGTTATTTTTAGTTGTAAATATTATTTTTGGTTGTTTTAGAGCATCTTCAATGGATAATACCCAATTGAATCTCTAACCATTACAATATTAATATCTTTAATATTTTTTATTTTGAGAGATTCATAGGAATATTACTTCTTTTACACCTTCACTGGTGTGATACTCACATAAATATAACACTAATATAATATTAATATTTTAATATCAATTTAATATTCTAAAGAATTGTTTTGAATTTTATCTATGTATTTTATATTACAAATTTTTAACTAATATAAAATAATTACATCTTAAAATATATTTATTATATTGTATATTAAGTTTTTTTTAAATAACATTAATAATATAAAATATTATAAATAATATAGAGAAATAGAAATATCACACAACTAAAATCATAATTTTTTATATATTACGTAACAGAACTTAGAATAAAACTTAAAACATTAGAAAAGCATATATAATATTTATAATTATGATAAAAGATTAAGTTTAATCTTTACTTGATGATCCACCAAATTTTTGCCATATATGCTCTACCAAATAGCAAATTAGCTTGTAGGATCCAAAAGTTCGCACAACAATCTTTTTTTACGTTGAGCAAATAATGACCTTTTAAGATATTGATGAAGTCGGATTAATTAGACAAATATAGCCCATTTTGGATATATCTCATACGTGAGATAATTCACTTTTGGAATTTAACTTTGTAAAATATCATCAAAGACAGGTGAGCGGTCAAGAACATTAATATCATTTAATGAATCTGGAGGTCCAAAAAATGAATACCAAATCCAAAGATCATATGAAGCAACAATCTCTAAAACGATTATTGATTTTACACTTCCATGTGAATATTGTCATTTCCATGTGGTGGGATAAATTTTTCACTCCCAATACATACAATCAATACTTCCCATCATGCATGAAAATCCATGCATCTCTTCAATGTTGAGTATTCGTTGGAGATCCTCTAATGATGGCCTCCTTAGATAGACGTCTTTAGAAAAATATATAATTCCATCTACAAAATGTTCCAAGCATAACTTCGCGGTGCTTTTGCCAAGGCGAAGATATTCGTCCACAGTACATGGACAACCATATGATATCATACATATAGCTGCAATGCATTTTTGTAGTGGAGAAACCAAATCTTAGCATCATACTTAGGATTCCATTTTTGTCTTCTTTCTCTTGTTGACATTTCTAAACAAGAGATTCATGCTCAAATGAGCTTATTAATGTAGAGATTGAAACTAAAAAATGAAATAGCTTATGTAAAGCTTTATTGTGCAAAAGAACTAAAAGAGAAAGCTTAATATAAAAACACCAAGATTAAATAGATGTAGATAGATTCAAAAAATGAGATAATGGGAGAGTTGCACAAAGTGGCAACCCTCAAAGTTACCTTCTTGTTCTTAGAAAATACATATTTATATTTAGTTTAAACTTGCTAGGAAACCCTAATCTATATGGGTTTTACACTTCTAATGGGTCATAGAATTGGGCTTTTGTATATGCTTCAATACTCTCCCGCAAACTTAGCGTAGATGGAACATATACGCTAAGTTTGAAACTGAAAAATTGTTGGCTTGATAGGAGCTTGAGTCTTGATATGATCTCTTGAAGATGACGTGACATAAATCCTTATTTTCCTTAGAGCTAGTAAAGTGAACTTCATAACCAATTGAAAAAACTCTTGGTCTATACTTGGAGATCTAACAATGCTCACTCAGAGGTATTCTTTGATACTTGGAGAGCTTAGGAGTAGTCCCTCAGAGGTATTTTTGACCACTTTTTCTTACAAACTTCTTGGTTTTCTTGTACTCAAAACTTAATCAAACAAGGAGTTGCCCACAGTCAGCTACAATTCATCCAATTCTCAAGCCTATCCATTATTCAAATATAATCTGTCTTCTAATCATTCTGTTTTTCAATTTGGCATTTCACCAAACACCTTGTGTTCATTCCTTAAATTCTTGTGTTTGCCATAAAAATCAACAGAAACTTCACTCTTAAATGCATCCTAATCAAAACCAAGACTAGCCTTCCTTGAATACATAACCCAAACAACCATTCATTCCAATCCTAGCTTCAACATTCAAACCCTAGCTCTAAACGTTTCATTCCTCCATGTTCTGTCGCAAGTGAAGGTACAGAGCATTACCGTATATATGATGATTATGAAGCTTGGCCTTCTAGTTCTGATTACCCAAGATAATCGCCTAAAGCTCTGATACCATGTTGACATTTCTAGACAAGAGATTCATGCTCAAATGAGCTTATTAATGTAGAGACTGAAACTAAGAAATGAAATAGCTTATGTAAAGCTTTATTGTGCAAAAGAACTAAAAGAGAAAGCTTAATATAAAAACACCAAGATTAAATAGATGTAGATAGATTCATAAAATGAGATAATGGGAGAGTTGCACAAAGTGGCAACCCTCAAAGTTACCTTCTTGTTCTTAGAAAATACATATTTATACTTAGTTTAAACTTGATAGGAAACCCTAATCTATATGGGTTTTACACTTCTAATGGGTCATAGAATTGGGCTTTTGTATATGCTTCAATATACGATTGGCTGAGAATTTGGTTTGGATCATTACTCTCTCCATCCACATTATTATATTGAGTACTATATTGTTGAATTTCTAAAGAACTCATTTGGATTGAGTTTGAGAGGAGAAAAATGATTTGTAGAGTTTTCTTCTGAAGAGTGGTGAAATCTGTTGAGAAATGAAATGGATGATTTGAATCCATAAGTTAGAGATAAAAGAAGGAAATGAGAAATAAAATGAATTTGTAATAAGGAAATGAATTTTTTTTCCTAACATCGTAAGAAGAAAATGAGTATATGATGTGTATATATAAGCAAATTATTAGCCATAATTTTCGATAAATATTTAAATAATTTTTTATTATGAGTTGATAAGTAGTGAACTATTCATTTTTTTCAACCTTTACATCTTTTAAATTACTATATCATTTTGATTTCTTATATTGTAACCAAAATTAATAATAAATTATTATAAATATAATTTAAAATTATGCATGATAAAACTTAATATATAGCTTATTTTATTTTATGATTTCTAAATAAATCTAAATTATAACATATAAATAATTTAGGGTAAATTAAGGCAATAACATGTGTTGGAAAACTATTTAAATAACTAATATATAGTTTCTTTTTAATTAGGTGGATAACATTGGCTTACCACATGGTGGTTAATACCAAAATAACTTTAATCCAAAATTTACTTTCAGCAACCATATTTTTAATTATTATTATAATGTATCTTTAATTAAATATTGAATCTGAGTTGGCAAACACTAAATATTTATCGGGAAAAATAATAGTTATCGGTTAAATATTTTTTCGCAAATAAAATAATTGTTAAATGTTACAAATAGTAATATAGATAAGTTAACTGATAACTGGATAATTATCAGATAAAATAATAGCTATCGGTTAAATATTTCTATATTAACTGATAAATAAATTATTATATGTCAAAAAACTGTAATACATGTAATAATTTAGTATTAAAGTTACACATTTCCAACCCTAAAAAAGGACATCAAATATATTTTTTGATATTCATATATGATAATCATATTTAATTAACGAATATATTATGTGTTAATACATATATAATTTGTCTAACACATATATTAACCATTAATACATATATTATTTGTATTGAGTGTTATGCGAAGTTATGCGAAGTCAAATAATAATGAAAACTATCACTTAAAAATTGTAATACATAAAAGATTCTTTGTTAAGGTTAAAGACAATTCTATATTGTCGAACATAGTAATAGTTAAATGTTAAACAATTCTAACATATATAACAACTCAAATTTAGTGGTCTCATCACACCTTAATCTCCGCGTAACAACTCAAATAATGATAATAACTATTTTGGGGCTTAAATCAGTAGTTAACTGATAACTGGATAATTATTGGAATAATAGTTATTGATTAATTTTTCTATATTACCTAATAGTTATCAGATAAAATAATAGTTATCAGATAAATTAATAGTTATCAGTTTATTATCGAAAAATTTATCAAATCATCTTCATTTTCTTCATAAGATTTTAAGCTGACCTGCAACAAGGGTCATGCCAAACCAATATAGACTTCCCATTCCCAACACACTTAATAAGACATTTACTCAAAAGAGACCGCGTAGAGATAATACTATGCAATCATAAGATGGGGAAGCAACAGCCCTCAGGAAAAGAGGACTGCCATCCCCGAAATATCGACCACGCAAGACTCTAGAAAGAAGAGAATAAGGACATTCGATCAGACGCCATAGCTGCTTAGCCAACAACACCGAGTTAAAGTCCTTAATCACTCTAAAACCTAATCCGCCATCATGCTTCCTTTTACACAATTCCTCCCACCGAACCCAATGAATCCCTTTTGAGGTCTACTAACTCCTCCACCAGAAATCAGAAATCACAAAAGTAATCTTAGACGTAACCAACTTAGTTAGCCTAAAGCAAAACATCACATAGGAAGGCAAAGCAGACAAAATAGATTTGATCAAGACTTCTTTCTCACCCTTAGAAAGAAAACTTAAAAGACCATGAGTTAATTCTATCTTGAATTTTCTCCCGCACAAAAGCGAAAACCTAAGCCTTAGAACCTTCTAAACCTTCAGGCAGCTCTAAATAGGTCCCCATGCCACTAAGTGTATGAATATTCAAAAGATTCTGAATCTCTAGCCAAGTCATAACACCAACCTGATGACCAAACTAAACAGAAAATTTCACAAAATTAATTTGTTGACCTGAGACCCATTCATACTCCTTCAAAATCTCCATAATCATGGATGCCTCAACCTTGTCAGACTTACAGGAAAACAAACTGTCATACTTGAATCAAACGTCCCTGATTGTTGGAAGTCATTCACTAACCTAACTATATCATCCTGGATAGCTAATCATAATTTCTGATAAAATAAAGCAGTCATACTATCCAAACCAAGGGTTTTCCCAGATCAATCATGAACAATGCACACCTAACCTCTTCCACCGAAACTGGAACCAACAAGGAGCGTGTTGGTTAGTATATTAATTTTGGTGTTTGCGTAATACTCATAGCTATTAATTAAATCGTAAACATTATTACAGTTGATTGTGACAGAAAAGTACTATATATTAGTGAATCACGAAGAAAAAGACAAATAAGTTGATCATGCTATATATTTACCCGAATCGTATTCCTTAACAAATATGGCAACCCCTTCTCCTTTTTCACTATCTTGAATAGTGATCAGATAAAAAGTATATTTATTTATCATATTTTATTTTGTAAAAGTTCTGAGTTATACAAATAACGATAAAACTGATGGAATATAACTGCACGAAATCAATACTAGACCACCTTTAATAAAATATTGTAATATTTTCATTGTAATAAAAAATAGCCATATGTCCAAATTCGTAATTTACAAATATATTGATGAGACAAAAGGTTTTTGAGTTCTTGGCCGTAATACTTACGATTATTGATCTCACTAGTTAATTTTCCATTCAGACTCTCGTTGTAAAATTGTAAACAGTATGTTCATTGTCTCTTTTAAGTTCTTCTTCAGGTAAGCAAAGCGTAAGCTGGAGATTGCAACAAAGAGATCTTAATCGTATCTCACAACGATCATATATATAATCTATGGATAGAATGTGCGGTTTCCGTTCGGCTGAAGAGTATTCGGAGAAGGCAGAGTTGATGATTCGGTCAGATTATCAATCTTTCCTTTGTTCATCTGCCGGAGACAATCGTGTGTTTGGATCCGACGAACTTGCTTCTGCTTTATCGATCGCTCGAAAAGCAAATGATAATTTCTCTCTTGGATTTCTCAAATCGAAAATTGCTTCTCATCCTTTGTATCCTCGCTTGCTCCAAACCTACATCGATTGCCAGAAGGTGACTCTATTAACGTTCTTGTCCTTTAAAGTTGTTTGAGATAAAGCGTCATAGTGAACGTCAAGAACTTTTGATCATCATCGTCTTTGCTAAACCTACTTTGTACCCTAAGATTAATAAGATCAAGGAGCTATATTTTTCTGATTTTGATTAATTCACAGGTAGGAGCGCCGATGGAGATAGCGTGTATATTGGAAGAGATTCAGCGTGAGAACAAGAGAGATGTTGCTCTATTGTCTTGCTATGGAGATGATCCTGAGCTTGACGAATTCATGGTTTTCTCACTTTTAATTGTCTCCATCTTCGTTTCTCTTTATTTATTTATGTATTAAAGAATATTATATTTGATTTTTAGGAAACATACTGTGATATATTTGTTAAATACAAATCCGATCTCGTAAGACCGTTCGACGAGGCTACGACTTTCCTGAACAAGATCGAAATGCAGCTCCAGAATCTGTGTACTGATCCGGCCTCTGCTACAGCCTTTTCAGGTTACCACTAAATCATCTCTGTGAACTCGTATGTGTCTTATTGATCTTTAGGAGTTTTCCTTGATCTGTGATCTGTCAATGAACATCCTTGCGCTGCTTTCACGTTACAAATCCACCAGATTTGGAAATCTCTAATCAGAACTTTCCCTTTCAGTGCCTCACGATGACCAGTCTCTCTTAAAAAAAACAAAAAAAAGTTAACTAGGAGAATTTGTAGCTGAAACTAGGAGATTAGTTAATTCTGTTTGATAAATTTATGGTATAAAGTCACGGAGGTGAAATTCTAATGAAACCCTAGTTTTGGAAGGTAAAAAGGATCGATTCAGCAACATCTTTCATATTTGGTAAAACCTTGGAAAATAGATGACTTTATAAGGAGATCTTTGTGCTATTAAATTTCTTTAGTTTAAGCCGTAAGGCTAAGTGGTATTAGGGGTATGAAGTGGGTAGGATTTTCTATGCAATTGTTAGTGATCTTTTTGGTGTGTCTTACTTTTCTTTTGTTACTTTATAATATATTTGTATTATTATTATTATCTTTTCCTCTGTCACAAGGAAAATGGGTCTATGAAAGCTAAAACTTTTGCGTTAGAGATTCTGAATTAGACGTTTCAGTGTCCTGCTGAAAATTGTTTTTTTCTATTGCTTTTCTCCATTGTGAATCCAACCATAAACCTAGTCATATATAAATTCCACAAATAAATGCCAATGATTTTCTTAAGTTTGTTGCTTCACTTCATGTTTATAACATCTGAGATGCTATTGCTTATGTTGTTTGCATCTTCATTAAGACTGATGGGTAAAACAAAATAAACTTTTATCAGTTCTAGATTGTCCTAACTTCTCTTGGTGAATGTTCATAATAATTGCCAGAGTTTGGTTTTATCTTTGTGGGAAAAAACTGATATTGTGTAATAATGAAGAGTATAATATTTATTTGCATAGTTTTTTTAATTAGTATATGTGAAAATTGCATAAACCTTAATTTATCGGATGCAAGGATCTAAGTGTTCTACATTTGAAGTCAATTTCTTCAGGCGTCTTCATTTCAAATCTATGTCATCTGACTTAATTAGTTCACCAGATAAATGTCTTAATAGGTCAAGTATTTGGATTTGTATATTTTCACTTCCAATAATTGAGCTCATGAGAATGGAGAGAATTAATAGATTGGCCATTAGAAAAATGTTTGATGGCGAAATGGCTTACCATATTCATGTCCTAATTGACTTGTGTTGGAATTTGACCAGAGTAGTAAATAAATAATAGAAATGTATTGAGTTATGATGGTGAATGATTTAGATTTTATGAAATTTTAGCTAGATTTAAATAAGTGTTTATGATTTATGACAATATCCTTCAAAATTCTACCTAAAACAATGAAATTTAGACTTTTGAATTTTTAACTAAACGAATTTTCTAAAATATTTTAAAATTACTTAAAATCACACTCTTAAATTTTTTTTAATAAGAGTGGATTTGATTATAAATTTTAAATTTATTAGTTTAATAAAATTAAATTTTAGATGATTTTAGAAATTTATGTTTGAATAATACATGATTTATCATTTTAATCCAAATCACTTAAAACTTATGTTTCAATAAACCCTCCTGAATGAATTAATTATATTTTGCTAATGCTGAGAAATAAGTAATTTACTCATTTGGTGCCATGTCTTTTTTTTGTCAATTCATATAATATTAAAATACTTCAAGAAGGCAAAGAAAGTTTGCAACATTAAACTATTAGCACACTCTCTAATACTACGGGCGAGAGCATCAGCTTTATGATTTAAAGATCGCAAAATTACATAGAGAGATAGAGATCGGGAAAAGAGAGCTTAACCTCGCGTAGTCTTCTTGATATGATAGGAAAGCCGACAACTCTTCAGGTTACAGCATTATCTTCAGAACATCCTCACAATCCGTCGTTATCTCAACTTCTGTAACTTGGATGGAGAGGAGTGATTCCATCGCCCAAAGCAAGGCTTCAACTTCTAAATGTAGTGCAGAAAAACTTCTTCATACTCCACGGGTCCCCATACATTCTCCTTCCACCAAATCTTGGAAGTAAATCCATCCAAAACCAAAGTGAATATTCGAACTTTTTCAAGAGCCGTATACAAAACATCTCACTTCTAGCTAAAGACAATTAAGAACAATTAGAATATGGCTAACTTAATTAAGAACAATTAGAACATTATTAAGTATTTGCAAACAGCCCAAAATGGCAAGAATAGGTTCTTCTTTTTTATTTAATTAAACGGCTGCTTTAATCTCGTTGTAGTTGTTATAGAGTTATACCTTTGATATATTTTATTAGCTAGATTTTGTTAGGTCTATATTAATCTACTAGCCACGTTAGGTTTGTCAGAAAATAGGTGTTTTTGTCTCAGTAAAGAATACATTTCACGTACGATCTCTTAGAGACTTTTAATTTAATCATTTATTACTTCATCTCCACCTGATGAGAATTAGCTGGAAAGACATGGAACTAAACATTATCGGTTGTACTTGTTAGCATTGTTTAATTTGGAAAAATTGGTACTTGTTAGTACTTATCCTCGTATATATATAGTTAACTCGAGTTTGAATAGGGAGGGAATCATGTCCAAAAGGTTTCAAAACAGATCACTCTAGCTTTAGTGTTGGTTACTATAATCTTATTTTTAATTGCTACAAGTGTTGGATAAGTTTCAATTGTTTGCAGTCTAAGATATCTTTAAAAAAGAATTAAAGATTAAGATAGACTAAAAGATATTATAGATAGGATTAAGATAAATATAATCCTATTGGAAATAGGATTAGTAAGAGATATCAAAGGATCGATACCTCTATATATTCATGGGTTAATCGAGTTTGTGATTAACACAAGCAAGAATACAAAGTTTGTGTAATTGGTTAGTTTTGAGCTAAGTTTCTAATCAATACAAAGAGAGCAATTCTTTGATACAAAGTATGTTTTGATACTTTATCTGGTATCAGAGCAAAGGTCCAGTTTTTGAAATCTACAAACGGAATTTGAAGAAATCTCGAGCCATGGGAGACGACGTGAAACAAGTTAAGAAAGATCAAGTTCCATCATCGGTGATGTGTCCGATGTTGAACTCTACGAATTACACAGTCTGGTCCATAAGGATGAAGGTAATTCTATAAGTACACAAAGTCTAGGACACGACTGAAACATGTTCAAGTGTAGAAGAGAAGAATCACTTAGCTAAAGCCTTGTTGTTTCAATCGATACCAGAAAGCTTAATACTACAAGTAGAGAACAAGACTCACCAAAAGGAATATGGGAAGCAATAAAATCAAGGAATGTTGGAGCAGAAAGAGTAAAAGAAGCAAGACTCCAAACTCTCATGTCTGAGTTCGATAGAATGAGAATGAAGGATACAGAAAATATCGATGCTTTGTCTAGAAGAATGTTTGAAACTGCATCAAAATCAGCGGCTCTAAGACAAGTGATTGAAAAATCGAAATTGGTTAAGAAGTTCCTTAATGGACTACCAAGGAACATATATATTCAAATCATAGCATCACTTGAACAAGTTTTAGACTTGAACAAAATTGGTTTTGAAGACATCATAGGAAGGCTGAAAGCATACGAGGAGACAATCATTGATGGGGAAAACAATGAAACTCACAACAATCTGTTATACTCAAATGATGATTCAAGAGGACAACGAAGGGGTCGAGGAAAAGGATGTGGAGGTTCTAACTCACGAGATAGGAGCAAAGAGAAGAAAGACAAATCGAATATAGTGTGTTTTCGGTGTGACAAGAAATGTCACTTTGCCTCTGTTTGTCCGGAAAGAAAGAAAAAGATGGAGGAGATGAACAAAGTAGAAGAAGGGGAATCTGAAACAGAGGAAACAGAGGAGTCCCTATATATGCACGAGATCATATTTCTCAATGAAGAGAAAGTAATGCCAAAGAAAAATCAAAACGAGAAGAACCAAGATGGACTTTGGTATCTAGACAATGGTGCAAGCAACCACATGACATGAGATAAATCTTATTTCTCAGAGTTAAACACAAGAATCAATGGCAAAGTCAAATTTGGAGATGGTTCGTGTGTTGACATTGAGGGAAAAGGGTCGATACTTTTTCAAGCAAAGAATGGAGAACAAAAACTTATGACAGATATCTACTACATTCCTCATCTCAAAAGCAATATTTTGAGTCTAGGCCAAGCCACAGAAGTAGGATGTGAAGTAGTAATGAAACAAGACTACTTAACTTTATATGACCCAAGTGGTAGACTGCTTGTAAAAGTAAGAAGATCTCCGAACAGGCTGTACAAGATCCAACTAAAGATCAGAAAACCTATTTGTCTCCATACAAAGATTGATGAAGAATCATGGAAGTGGCATGCTAGACTCGGACATTTAAGCTTTAATACTATTAAAACAATGTCAAAGCACAAAATGGTTCGAGACTTGCCAAAAATTGAAGGAGAAAAACAGGTTTGGGAATCTTGCTTAGTTGGAAAGCAAACTCGACATAGTTTTTCCAAGATAACTCAGTTTAGAGCTTCTTCACACTGACCTATGTGGGGCAATCACACCATCTATTCCAGCTCATAATAGGTACATCTTCATAACATTGATGATTATTCAAGATACATGTGGTCAATTTTACTAAAAGAAAAAAATGAAGCATTGAAAAAATTCAAAGAGTTCAAGCTTTTAGTAGAAAAGGATTTGGAGAAATCAATCCTAATCTTAAGAACAGACAGAGGTGGAGAGTTTATGTCAAAATATTTCAGAGATTTTTGTGATAAGAGTGGAATCAAGAGACAAATCACAGCTCTGTACACGCCTCAACAAAATGGTGTGGTAGAACGACAAAATCGTACACTAATGGAGATGACTAGAAGCATCCTCAAAGCAATGAAAGTTTCGAATTATCTTTGGGGTGAAGGTGTTAGACATTCAACATATTTGATAAATCGTGTACCCACAAGAGATTTGCATAAACGAACTCCATATGAATGTTTAAGAAACAAGAAGCCAATTGTGAGTCATATACGAGTCTTTGGTTGTCTTGCTTATGAAAAAATTGAAACAACACATCGCAACAAGCTAGATGATCGGTCTTAAGCATTAGTGCATCTTGGGACAAAGCCTGGTTCAAAAGCATATAGACTTTACAATCCGACAACAAAGAGAATTGTTAGGAGTAGAGATGTTATTTTTGATGAGAAGGCAGTTTGGAATTGGAAAGGGGCACAAGAAGAAGATAAAATTGACCCGAGAATGTTTCATATGACTTGGGGAGAGACACGTAATGATGGGTATGGTCCTTTTATAGCTGGAAATCATCAAGAGGATAATGATTCTGATAATGAAAGTCGTGACTCACAACAAACAGAGGAAGAACAATTTAATCAAACACCGATGGAAGAAGTTCAACCTCTAAGAAAAACGACACGACATGTACAACCGCCAGTGTACCTTGATGACTACGTTCTTATGGCTGAGATAGAGTGTGGGAGACTTCTCTTGTCACTCCATAATGAACCAATGACTTATCAAGAAGCAAAAGATTCCATAGAGTGGACTAATGCTTGCTTAGAAGAGATAAAGTCAATCAACAAAAACAAAACATGGAACTTGGTTGATAAACCATATGGCGTCAAGATCATTGGCTTGAAATGGATATTCAAGATAAAAAAAACGCAAATGGGTCTATCAACAAACATAAAGTGTATCTTGTTGCTAAAGGTTATGCACAACAATCAGGGATTGACTTTGATGAGGTGTTTGCTCCGGTTGCTCATATAGAAACAATCAAATTGCTTGTTGGTTTAGCTACTTCCAATGGTTGGGAAATACATCACTTAGATGTCAAGAGCTCATTCTTACACGGTGAGTTAAATGAGGAAGTGTATGTTTGTCAACCCGAGGGATTTGAAAAGAAGGGAGAAGAGCATAATGTTTTCAAACTCTTTAAAGCTCTTTATGGTTTGCGACAAGCTCCACGAGCATGGAACACAAAACTTGATCAGATTTTGAAAAATTTAAGGTTTCAACGATGTTCAAAAGAGAGCTCTATATACCGTACGGGAAAAGAGATTAGACTTACTTATTGTAGCAGTCTATGTTGATGATCTTTTTGTTACAGGAAATTCAATAAAGATCATCAATGAATTCAAGGCACCAATGTCTACAAAGTTTGAAATGTCTGATATTGGAAGGCTTACTTATTATCTCAGCATTGAAGTTCATCAAACTGAAGAAGGATTTGAGACAAAACAAGAAGAATATGCTCAAAAGATTCTAAGAGAAGTAGGTTTGGATGATTGTAATTCAACTCATATACCTATGGAGTTTGGATTAAAGTTATCAAAGTCAAACAAAGATGAACCAGAGATTGATGCTACAATGTATTGAAGGCAAATTGGTTGCTTATGGTATCTCTTACACACAAGACCAGATCTTGCTTTTTCAGTTGGAGTTGTAAGTAGATATATGCAGAAACCGATAGAATCACATGGCTCAACTTTAAAGCAAATTCTCAGATACTTGAAAGGCAATAAACTATGGTCTTAAGTTTAAGCGAGGAGGTTCAAAAGAAATTTGTTGGTTATAGCGACAGCAGCCACAATGTTGATATTGATGATGGAAGGAGTACAACATGACATATGTTCTATCTTGGATAAACATCAATCACACGGTGTTCTCAGAGACAGAACACGGTGGCCTTGTCATCATGCGAAGCAGAATTTATGGCTGCCACTGAAGCTTCAAAACTAGCCATTTGGCTTCGAGATTTGATGAATGAAATCACAGGAAAAGAGAGTACAAAGATAGTCATCCGAATTGACAACAAGTCTGCCCTTGAGCTCACTAAGAATCTGGTATTCCATGGTCGAAGTAAACACATACATAAACGATATCACTTTATCCGTTGAATGTATCGAAAACAATCAAATAAGTGTTGAACATGTCCCGGGATATAAGCAATGTGCAGACATATTGACAAAAGCCATTGCAAGGATCAAGTTCAAGCAAATGAGAAGTCTAGTAGGAGTTCAAGATATTTCAAAGAAAGACTCGAAGCTTAAGGGGGTGAATGTTAGATAAGCTTCAATAGCTTGCAGCCTAAGATATCTTTAAAAAGGAAATTAAACATTTAGATAGGCTAGAAGATATTCTAGATAGGATTAAGATAAATAGAATCCTATTAGGAATTGGATTAGTAAGAGAGATCAAAGGATCGATACCTCTATATATTCATGGGTTAATCGAGTTTGTGATTAACACAAGCAAGAATACAAAATTCGTATAATTGGTTAGTTTTTAGCTAAGTTTCTAATCAATACAAACAAAGCAATTCTTTGATACAAAGTGTGATTTGATACTTTAACAAGTACAACTTGCCTTTTTAAGTATTCTCTGAGACTCATGTATGTTAATTCTGATTGGATAATATAATTAACCTTCTGTACTTCTTTTCCTTGGCCAATTATCTTTTTTCTTTCTTTTTTTCCTGTTCCATAACTCTGGAGAAATGAGTTTCTTGTCGTGAGCTAGCTAATAATAAAGTAAGCTTTAGGAATAAGCAATTGCTCTTTTGTCCACTGATGAATTTGTCACAACAATATAATTAAATTATGCTTGCTCAATATAATCACCTAGTACTTTAAGAGAAAAAAAGCTTGATAAGATTGTATAAAGCTCTGCTTGCATTCATTGTGTAAATCTTGCTCATTTATTAATTATTTGTCTATCCTCGTCTTATCTTGTCAACATTTAGTTTTAGGCAGTTGTATTGGTTAACAATCTGTCATATGCGATCTGTTAGATTATGAGCTCCAGTTCAAAAAAAAAATTATAATAATTATTGTTTTTACGATGCAAGACATTCCTTTACACAATTTGTAGTGTTTGCCCTCACGTTAAAAACCATGATCACATGGACTCCTGTGGATTCCGCTGGTTGATCCCTTTGTGATCCAATAGCAACTCTCTTTATTAGATTATCTTGATTTGACTATATAAAGAAAAATGAGGGTGTTGAATATCAACACCACCGTACATAGTCTTACAGAGACATTGGATTTTTAACACTTGGGCATTGTGATATAGTACAAAACAACACAATCATCCGTGAGACCATTACTCTCTCTCTTGCCATCTTTTTCAACAGTGGTTGTTATTTCCTCTGCGGCTTTGTTTCCTATATGGGTCAATTTTCCACGTGTCTCTTTTGCTATGTTTTTACATATATGAACCCAATTCGGGTAATAGGTAAGAGTTACACACCTAGTTATTATTTGCACATGCCTTCCTTAACCAGCAAAGGAGTGTAAACCACTCTTTAGTCTGGTTTGTCTAGAGATCTGCGCCATGTGTATATAGCGATACTATAGAACCTAATCATCTTAGTGATTTTGTTGACTTTTCTAAGCTCATTCCTTAGTAATTGTTGGTGTTATTGTCTTTCACTAATCTGAGTGGGATCAGACATTCAGTAAAGGTAAAGTTTCCTAAAGTAGCAGTAAGTAACATAGGGGTCACTGGTCAGTATGAACATGGGCCATTACCGTAAAATGTTGAGGAACCGTTTTTTCCGGGGGTCACTCAAAGGTCTCAGACTGATGACACGTGTCATTATTCCTGTGTACACGTGTTAGGATTTCATTCATATGTCTGATTCTTATGAAACCCTCCATATTTGCACACTAACCCTTTTCTCTTTTTTCCCCTAAAACACTTGGCTCTCTTCCTTTTTGGTTTTTGGCACTTTACTACTTTTACCTACACCTTAATTAGCCCATGCATTTAGCCGAGCTGCATTTTATTGATGTTTCACGTCCTTAACTGATACGTGGGATATATTCTAAACACTATTGATCTTTCAGATCATGCTGCGGTTTCATCTGATGAGGAACTTAGACAAGATGAGGACGTAGCAGCAGAGGATAGCCGAGAAAGAAGCAACGACCGACAACTTAAAGACCAGCTGCTGCGTAAATTCGGTAGCCATATCAGTTCATTGAAACTTGAGTTCTCTAAGAAGAAGAAGAAAGGGAAGCTACCAAGAGAAGCAAGACAAGCATTACTAGATTGGTGGACTGTGCACTATAAATGGCCTTATCCCACTGTAAGTGCCTCCATGTTTATCGAAAGCAATACCTTTTGTTTTCCATATTTTAATATATCTCATGGACATTTCCAATTTGTGCAGGAAGGTGACAAAATATCTCTGGCTGAAGAAACAGGTTTGGATCAAAAACAAATCAACAATTGGTTTATAAACCAAAGGAAACGCCATTGGAAGCCTTCAGAGAACACGTCTTTCACAATGATGGATGATTCTGGCCGTGAAACATATTTTACTGAGGAATAAAAAGACACTTGAGATTGTGCATTAGCATAATGCCTTTATATAAGTTTTACAATGTTTTCTCTATAAAAGAAAAGAAAAAAAAAAAGTAAAAGCTTTGGGCACATGAGACCTTATTGCTAATGAATGATACACCTCTGCCAAAACGGACGATGGCTTAACGACTCTTTTGTATTGAAATTAGTAGCAATGTTAATTATGCCACAAATTTGAACAAATCGGATGAGGTCTTATTTATGTTGAACCTTATAGTTAGATAGAACGATGTGCCAACCTATAGATTATTTTCATTTGATAACAATTAAAACTAGTTCATGTAAGAAATATTTGTGTGGGATGCCCCTTTTTGATGGAAATTCGCCACATACCTCTATGAAAATTATATTATCCCGCATTGTTTGTCCACTACAAGACGTCTAAGTCATATTATACTTTGCTTTATTCGTCTTCCATTATTTCTCTTGTCACTATCGACTTCTATCCTCCATGAAAAATATATTTTCCCGCATATCTTGTCCACTACAGACGTCTAATCCATAGGTCTTAACATCGTATACACATTTGGCCACGTGGCAGCCATCCATACGCTTTGTGTAATTCCAATCATCATGAGAAAGTCATCATAATCCATCTTTCTGTCACATTATTATCCAATCAATCTTCGTCACAAACTACATCAATGCCTGGAATACATCCCATATATTGTCCATACTAGACGTTCCCATATCATTTTTGCCTTCATTACCAAACACAAAAAAGTACATAATATTACAACTACCGTTTACCCTTACATTACGAAACAATAAAAGGAACCACCCACACAAGAAAGCAAACAACCTACAACTTAAAACATTTCACATTTCCGGCCATAAATCAACACTTACATCTTATATGCCAAACATTTCTAGAAGCTGAATTGATCTCCACCAAATGAAGCACTCACTCTCACATTGGTGGCATGTGGCATAATTTCAAGATTAAAGATGGCATTATACATTTTGTGTAATTCCAATCCCTATGAGAAAGTCATCATAATCCATCTTTCTATCATATTTTCTGTCCACTTTGGACGTCTTACACCATATGTCCGTTGTTGATTTGACCCAGTTCCAGGGGCAAGACCGTCTTTTCACATGCAAAAAGGGAGCTAATACACAAGAAATTTACAAGGGGGCATAGGACACAATTTCCAATTAAAATGGGGCATAGAACAAAAAATTCCCTTCATGTAATCTATGGTTAATGCCTTATTTGCATTGACATCTACGATTTGTTACGTGAGTTGTATATCGGAACATGGTTTATTCACAAAATTTGATGGGTGAAACATTTGAGCTCTATTTCCCTCCCAAATGTTGTTACTGGATGAAAGATTTGAGCAAAAATAGAATAAAAGATTTGTATAAATGGAGGGATACCATACAAAATATTTTATAGGTGACTAGGTAAATAGGTTCCTCAAGCCAACTACATTAGCTTTGGATAGAATTGGAAGACAAATGAAAGAAGCGCTTTTGGATGCATCAGCATATTATAGGCTTTAATGGGCCAACGTTAGCCTTCTTGGATCGTTTTAGGCCCATGAACTCACTATCGCTATTGCATGTAATCATATGATATACATATTACTCAACTTCACATATATTTGTATACTGACTAGCTTCTCTCATTATGTTTTTGTTCTTCTTATTCAGTTCTTTAAGGCTCATCTACCGTAGAAGGAGCTTTGAGAGACTGTGGCAGGAGACGCAAAACCAGGTGAATCGCCATCAGAACCATCTCGAAGTTCCATTACTCTTTCATCCATAAACGGAGGATTACTTGGCAATGGCAGAATTTCCTCTTTGTTTTTCAGCATATGCAACAACTTCGACATCGATGGTCTTAGCGATGGGATCTCTTGAGTGCACAAGAGCCCTATTTGAACCACCCTCGCTATTTCCTTTTCGATGATGATACTGTCAGTCTCATTCTTCCAGTTCAGGTTTGGATCATATATTTCCTCCAATTCTCCTGACTGAAAATGTTTCCATGCCTGTTTTTTTTGCCAAAAACTTAACACCTCAATTAGTACATGATAGCTGTGGGCGTTCGGATAGGGTTATTCGGTTCGGTTCGGTCCGAATCGAATAAACCTGATCCGAATCCGAGTTAGTACCGAATTAAAATCCAAACGGAGATTAATTTTTAATCATTCGGTTTTCGGGTTATTCGGATCGGTATTCGAATTCCGAATAAATCGAATTATTTCGGATTATTCGGTTTAAACGGGCTATTCGGTTCGGTTTATTTGGTTTTCATTTAACCAATTCAATTTTAGTTAACCAATTTCATTTAACCAAGTGAAGAATCGGATCAATTCGGACCAATATTTTCTGAGTGAAACCGAACCGAATAATACGAGATCCGAACCGAATCGATCCGAATAACTTATTCGGTTTATTCGGTGAATTTTACAATTTCCAAATAACCCAAATACCGAATAAACCGAACCGAATAACTCGATTAAGCCGAATGCCCACTCCTAGTACATGAGACGTGATATCTGGCTGACTATTATATGTCCCATAAGACAAAATTGGTCTATAACTTACTTCTGAAATCAGACTGTCTGAGTAATCTGACATTTGGCTCTCGGTGTTTTGCTTTCCAGTTACAATCTCTAGTACAAGAACTCCGAAGCTGTAGACATCTACCATCTCTGTTAGCTGAACGTGCGCTAAGTACTCCGGAGGCATATAACCTCTGCAGATTCACAGGTATTGGTTCAATTCAAACATATAAGTTTATAAAGTAACAAAATTATATCTCCTGAAGAATTGGTGTATTTTCTAGATATACTAACAAGGTTCCTGCAATAGCTGTGCTGATATGGCTCTTATCGTCCTGGAAAGATCTGGCCAGCCCGAAGTCAGCAATTTTAGCTTGTAGCTTTGAATCTAGCAGAATATTGCTTGCTTTTATGTCTCTGTGAATAATCTTTACACTTGACTGCTCGTGCAGATACACCAATCCTTCAGTGGTCCCAACAATGATCGTGTATCTTCTCTGCCAGTCTAGCGTTTTCCCTTTGTTCACGTCTAGAAAAGTAATAATGAAGAATGATGTAGTGTGTTTCTGTGTTCAGGATCAGAAAGATGCAACTCATCAAATGGTATGTGGTCTTACCGAAGATGAATCGATCAAGGCTCTTGTTTGGAAGGTTCTCATAGACGAGTAGGCTATCTGGTCCTGAGCAGCTGCAACCAAACAGCCTGACAAGGTTCTTGTGTTCAACACTGCTGATAATATTAACTTCATTGTAGAAGTCTTTTGCTCTGTGTCTATTATTGAAGAATAACCGTTTCACAGCAATATCTCGGCCTTCTGTAAGAACCCCCTAAACCCAGAGAGATTCCACTTCACTCACTTGCTTTAAAGAGTATAAGACAGTTGCACAGAGAGAGAAAGCCATGATCAAACTCATACCTTATAGACAGTTCCAAATCTGCCTTGTCCAAGCTTGTTTGTGTTGTCAAATGAACCTGTGGCCTTCTCCAGTGTTGAGTATTTGAAGTTCAAGCTACTGTCTTTTAGGGTTTTTACCTTTTTTTCAACATCATATGATCCTGAAAAGCACCCAAAAATCTCTGTAAAAACACACAATTTCTCTGTAACGGATTCATCTGAAAAAACAAAGCTGACCTCTTCTCTTTCTCTGTATGGTTGGGTGTCTGCAGATATAAACACATATTGCTATTCCAGTCATGAAGAGAAGCACAGAGCTAAGGACTGAGAGCACAATGACTACTACAGAGCCTGTAAAAGTCAATTAATAGGTGAGAACAATTGGTTATGATTAAGCATATGTAACTTTATGGAAAACATAGATCTTATTTGTGTCACCTCTGGATCTTCTGTTTCTTGGTATCTTGTTCAAGAAATCTTGATCAGAGTATCTAAGAAAACATCCGGTGTGAAGCGCATATCCCTCTGACCTTGGCAAGCATTATTTATTTAACCACAGACGTAGACGCGTTCTCCAAACACTGTTTACAAGATTCAGGACTCAAAGTTCTCCAGCAATTCGCCACCACAAAAACAGATTCAGATTCATCCGCCTTTGCAGATGCACGAGCGTACCCTCCATTCTTAGGAGCCGCAGAAATTGCATATCTTAGCCCTTGTCTTACCGCATCACCGAAATTCACTTTCTTTCTCGTCGTGTTTCCGCAGACAACGTTATCTTCAGGTCCTTTGAATTCATTATAGAAACTGTAATTCTCAGCTCTCATGAAACATCCATCGAGGAAGATTCTGCCTCCGTTCTGAGGATAACACTGTGGAAGCATGGTGCGTGCCTCTGCATAACAGAGGACACAGTCGTTTAAAGGAAGATCTCCGTAGCACTGCGCGAGACCATAGTTAGCGTCTGGTCCAGAACCAGTGAGAGCAACTCCGTATGCTGAGGTTTGCACTTGTCGACTGATGTTCTCCATCGTGGGGACGAAATTGGGGACATAAGCGGTTTCACTGTGCTCTAGCTGGTGTGAGCATGTTACTTGAAGAACTCGAGCCCTTGCGTCTCCGGTAATTGGACGGAGTAATGTAAGACGAAACATCAGAAGACACGAAAATGAGTTGAGTTTTTTTCAGCATGCTTTTGTTGATCAAAAGAGATACTTATTTTAACCATTGATGAAAGGTTATATGCTCTGTTTCAGCGTATGAAATCCGGAAGGAGAAGCAGAAAGATTGAGAATTTGAATGATGAAATTGGAGAAATTTACAGAGAAGAAATTTCAACACCTTGACTCTATGTACTAGTTAGTCTAAAAAGTAAAATTTTAAAATGGGATTTGGATATTTTCTAGAGCAAAGAAGACGCAATTGAGAGAAAGAAAGGAAAATAAACCTATTATCGGTTGACGAATAATAAATTAATAGAGCTAAAATTGAAGTGGAGCATACTCGGGCAAATGTGATATACGACCCATGGACAATGGCAATTAAAGCTCTGGACAAAGTTGTTGCAGATGGAGCAATGCGATGCTCCAGTTGACTTTGATAGTGTAACTGTAACCGTTGAGATGAGGACTTTTGTTGTTGACTTATTCATTGGATTGTGTTAAGGAACTATCACTTTAATTAGATAATCCCTTTAACCGATTTTATTTATGATTTTTTTGTTCAAATTCTTGATAATTCGATATACTTCCAATAAACAGGATTTGGTGTTTCTCATGTCCGAGAAAGTTGGTTCAACGGTCGCATTCCGGTGCCTATTACTTCATGTTTAAAGTCTGGTTGTTATGATGATCCAGCTAATGACTCATGATATTAGGATTCGATTCCTCCCCACTATACTAGTAGATTAAAATAGAATTTTAGGGTGTGACCTTTAGGCTATGGATCAAACCTTTGTGGATCCAATTGTTGAAAAAAAAATTTGTCTTATGTTATACTCGCAATCACTAAGTTCTCTAAAAGGCTTATTAATCTTCAGCCACTCGAGTTATCCGCTCTACTTACACTCGCAAATGTTGTTTAGAATATGAAAGTTTTGAGCTTTAACATTCTTATCCAAGAGAATTGTAGGCTGGTTATTCACGAGGTTGTCATTTGTCAGTGACTTCATGGAAAATTTGCCCTGTGTTTTTATACAATACACTTTTTTTTTGTTCCTTTGTCTGAATCATAAAAAAGTTGCTTGATTGATTATGATCTGAAGATGTCATGGAAAAGCTTTTTTTTTATTTACTTAGAACATAAATGATCTTACTATCGCTATTGCATGTAATCATATCATATACAGATTACTCAACTTCACATCTATATTTGGATACTAACTAACTTCTCTCACTGATTTATGCACCAACTTTGTTTGTGCTCAATGGTGTCGTTGTTCTTTGTATACAGTTCTTCAAGGCTCATCTACCGTAAAAGGAACTTTGAGAGACTGTGGCAAGAGACGCACATCCAGCTGAATGGCCATCAGAACCATTTCGAAGTTCCATTACTCTTTCATCCATAAACGGAGGATTACTTGGTAATGGCAAGATTTCCTCTTTGTTTCTCAGCATATGTAACAACTTTGACATCGATGGTCTTAGTGACGGGATCTCTTGGGTGCACAAGAGTCCTATTTGAACCACCCTCGTTATTTCCTTTTTGATGATGATACTGTCAGTCTCATTCTTCCAATTCAGGTTTGGATCATATATTTCCTCCAATTCTCCTGACTGAAAACGCTTCCATGCCTGTTTTTTTGGCCAAAAACATAACACTTCAATTAGTATATGAGACGTGATATTTGGCTGACTATTATATGTCCCATAAGACAAAATTGGTCTATAACTTACTTCTGTAATCAGACTGTCTGAGTAATCTGACATTTTGCTTTTGGTGTTTTGCTTTCCAGTTATAATCTCTAGTACGAGAACTCCAAAGCTGTAGACATCTACCATCTCTGTTAGCTGACCGTGTGCCAAGTACTCTGGAGCCATATAGCCTCTGCATATTCAAAAGTATAGGATCAGTTCAAACAAATAATTTTCTTAAGTAAAAAAACCATATCTTCTAAAGAATAGCTGAAATTCTCTAGATATACTTACAAAGTTCCTGCAATGGCTGTGCTGATATGGCTCTTATCGTCCTGGAAAGATCTGGCTAGCCCAAAGTCGGCGATTTTAGCTTGGAGCTTTGAATCTAGCAGAATATTGCTTGCTTTTATGTCTCTGTGAATAATCTTTATACTTGACTGCTCGTGGAGATACACTAATCCTGCAGCAGTCCCAACAATGATCCCATATCTTCTCTGCCAATCTAGCGTTTTCCCTCTGTTTACGTCTGGAAAAGTAATAATGAAGAATGATCTAGTGTGTTTGTGACAAAAAAAGAAGAAGAATGATCTAGTGTGTTTCTGCGTACAGGATCAGAAAAATGCAACTTATCAAATGTTACGAGGTGTTACCAAAGATAAATCGATCAAGGCTCTTGTTTGGAAGGTATTCATATACGAGTAGGCTCTCTGGTCCTGAGCAGCTGCAACCAAGTAGCCTGACAAGGTTCTTGTGTTCAACACTGCTAATCATGTTAACTTCGTTGTAGAAATCATTTGCTCTATGCCTGTTGTTGAAGAATAAACGTTTCACAGCAATATCTCGTCCATCAGGAAGAACCCCCTAAACCCATAGAGACTCCACTAGATCATTCATTTGCTTTATAAGAAGATAAGACAGTTGCAGAGAGAGAGTGAGAAAGCCATGATCATAGTCATACCTTATAAACAGTTCCAAATCCGCCTTGTCCAAGCTTGTTTGCTTCGTCAAATGAACCTGTGGCCTTCTCCAATGTTGAGTATTTGAAGTTCAAGCTACTGTCTTTTAAGGTTTTCGCCATTTTTTCAACATCATATGATCCTGAAAAGCACCCAAAAAACTTGGTAAAAACACTCAATTTCTCTGTAACCTATTGATCAGAAGAAACTAAACTAACCTCTTCTCTTTCTCTGTATGGTCCGATGTCTGTAGATGTAAACACATATTGCTACTCCAATCATGAAGAGAAGCACAGAGCTAAGAACTGAGACCACAATGACTACTACAGAGCCTGCAGAAGTCAATTAATCGGAGAAAACAGTTAGTTATGATCAAGCATATGAGATTTTATAGAACACGTATACAGTATCTTCATTGTGTCACCTCTGGATCTTCCGTTCCTAGGTATCTTGTTCAGGAAATCTTGATCAGAGTATCTAAGAAAACATCCGGTGTGAAGCGCACGTCCCTCTGACCATGGCAAGCATTCCTTAACCACAGACGTAGACGCGTTCTCCAAACACTGTTTACAAGATTCAGGACTCAAAGTTTTCCAGCAATTGGCCAACACAAACGCAGATTCAGATTCCGATTCACCCGCCTTTGCAGACGCACGAGCATACCCTCCATTTCCAGGAGCCGCATCAATCGCATTTCTCAGCCCTTGTCTGACCGTATCACCGAAAGTCGCCTTCTTTCTCGTCGTGTTTCCGCAGACAACGTTATCTTCAGGTCCTTTGAATTCATTATAGAAACTGTAATTCTCAGCTCTCATGAAACATCCATCGAGGAAGATTCTGCCTCCGTTCTGAGGATAACACTGTGGAAGCATGGTGCGTGCCTCTGCATAACAGAGGACACAGTCGTTTAAAGGAAGATCTCCGTAGCACTGCGCGAGACCATAGTTAGCGTCTGGTCCAGAACCAGTGAGAGCAACTCCGTATGCTGAGGTTTGCACTTGTCGACTGATATTCTCCATCGTGGCGACGAAATTGGGGACATAAACGGTTTCGTTGTGCTCGAGCTGGGGTGAGCATGTTACTTGAAGAACTCGAGCCCTTGCGTCTCCGGTGATTGGAGGGAGTAATGAAAGAAGAAACGTGACAAAACATGGAAGGTACAAAGGATGAAGATGAGTTGATTCTTTCTTCATCTTGTTTGGTTGATCGATAGAAATTGAAGAGATGGAAGGAAGTAGCAGAAATATTGAGAATTGGAATGATAAGGAAATTGATACAGAACAATTTTCAACAGCTTGACTTTTGTATAATTGGATTTGTAATAGTCCATCTCTCTCTACTAATTAGTCCAAAAAGTAAAATTTAAAATGAAATTTTGGATTCTGATCTTCTAGAGCAAAGAAGACACAGCAGACAGAGAAAGAGAGAGAGAGAGAGGACATAAACATGTAAGTTAGTCGTGGATTCACACTTGAAACCAAACCAGCTCGATCATGTCTTTATTGAAACATATGTCGGTTTTATAAACCTAAAACGCGTGAAACAATTTGAGCTACATTCGAAGTGATTTTATTTATGATTTATATTCAAATTCTCGACATTCGACATTCTTCCAAGTAAATTCAATTTGCTGTGCCGAGTTGCTCTCAATCTATTGGTTAGGATGATCCAGCTAATGATTTGGCACCAAGGTTCGATTCTTATCCGCTATATTATGATAGCTTAAAAAATAAATTATAGGGGTGGATTTTGGCTATGAATGCAATTGTTGACAAAAAAAAAATTCAATTTGCTGCTACTCTAAGAAATTAGAAAACGTCACATGTCCGTATCGTTAGTAAGACGACATTCAAGAAAATAGATTAAATGGCAAATGGATAAGCTGACGTTAGAGTTGTTTAAATAAAGAAATAGGTCCTCGGGTTTATTCAAAGATTTACAAATACAATGGGAAGTAGTTGGACTTTTTTTTTTTTGTCAAAGAAAGTAGTTGGACTTTAAATGCTAATAAATAATGCTAACCTACTTGGCTACAAAACGACATGTTATTAATTTATGTCGACCAGAAATAAATAATATGTTTTCTTAGTGACCTGAACAAAATTGTATTTTTATATGTTTAATATCTTCAAATTTTTAAGTGAATTTGATTCTTTGTCAATGGTTTTAATCGAATTTCTTTGAAAGTTACGATTTTTTTTTTCTTAATAAGGCATTCACTCTTATGTATACGTAGAAAAGTAATTAATTTGTTGAAAATAAAATTCTACTATCATAAACTCAAGAACAAACGCAATAGCCGTATAAACAAAGCTACTGAAATCGTAAACCGAATCACTAAAACCAAAAACCGAGACTAAACCGAAATCTATTCCCTTCATGTGAGCTCCACAACACAATGTTCAGTTCATTTGCTTATATGACACTGCCGTGGCTCACAAGTTCCCTAAGAATACTTGGCATCTCAATTTTTCCTTTTGTAATTTTTTGTTTACATATGACACAGATGCTTAAGAAGCCACACAAATAGATTCTAATATATATATATATATATATATATGTAAGATCTAAAAGCTCATCTAGGTTCGAAGAAACTGGAACTCTCAGTTATGTAGTTGCTCCTCGATCCAGAAGATTGAGAATGATCAGTGGTGGGAGTCATCATCATCTTTCTCATCTCCACAACACTCCCTGGATTCAGATACGGCGGTTGTGTCGGCGTCTGAATCTCCAAACCCCCTTTCATCATTTTCACAACCGCAGACATCGCAGGCCGCTGATCAAACGCTGCTTGAACACAAAGCAGTCCAATTTGAAGCAGCCTTGACGCTTCCATAGTGTTGAAATTATCCCCCAAAATTGGATCCACTGCCTCTCCCAGGTTTTTCATTCCATAGAGATTCCATACCTATATGTTTTTAAGATTCAGGAAAAGGCCTTTGAGCTAAAGAGAAATATCAATTCATCAAATTAGAAGAGTTAGTTTACCGTTTGTAGGATCGAACCACCGTCTTGTACAAAGGCATTGTTTCGTTTGCCAGTTATAACTTCAATCATAAGAACTCCAAAACTGTACACGTCTGCTTTCTCAGTCAGCTTTCCTCGTACCATATATTCTGGTGCCATGTAGCCTCTGTTTCCACAAATGACAAACTTGAGAAACAAAACACAAAAATTTAAGATTGGTAGAAATGTAAAGTTACAAGTATTGAGTTTTGAGACTTACAGTGTACCGGCGATGGCAGTGCTAATATGAGTCCTGTCTTCTGGAAACATTCGAGCCAATCCAAAATCAGCAATTTTTGGAGTAAAATCATTTTCCAAAAGGATATTACTTAGCTTAATGTCCCTATGTATTATTCTCAGATTTGACTCCTCGTGAAGATAAGCCAATCCTTCTGCTGTGCCAAGTAAAACTTTGAATCTCTTCGACCAACTCAACGGTTGAACATCTTTTCTTACTGAAACAGAAAAGCAGCAAAAATCTGGTGAATACAAATCCAATAAGACCCATGTTAACCATAAAAAAAACGGTTTGGGATGACAGAAACAAACCAAAGAGATACTCATGGAGACTTTGATTGGCAATGTATTCATAGACCAGAAGGCTTTCGGGTCCAGTTATGCTGCATCCCAAGAGCTTCACAAGGTTCTTGTGATCGACTTGGCTTATTAAATTGACTTCGTTAAAGAAATGATCCACCCATTGATTTGTGTTGAAGAACAATCTCTTTACTGCAACAGTCTTACCGTTATTAAGAACTCCCTGTTCCGCGAAAGATTAATCAATTTAAGAGTGGGAACATCGAAAGAAGAATCACAAGAATGATGAATAAGAAAAACTTACTTTATAGACAGAGCCAGATCCTCCTTGTCCTAGCTTATTTTTGTCGCTGAAGTAATTAGTTGCTCTCTCGAGATTCTCATAAGAGTAAGAGAGTTTAGATTTGTTCGCAAGCATGAACAAAGACCCTAATTGCTTCTTCTCTACATTACATTACACATTGACAAGCCGTTGTTAAGATCAAGAGTTTAACATTCAACAACGAACTCAAAATTTGAAACATTCAAAAGTCACAAACCTCTTTGCTTCTTGGCGTGTCTCTTCTTAAATAAGAAGCCAGCGGCAGAGACCAACAGAACAAAAGCCACTACCGAAGATGTCACCGCCAAAATCACAGCCAAACGGTTTGTCTTACCACCTGATCAACAGAAATGTTGCTAAATCAATCCCACTATTTTGTTACAACTTGTATTAAAGTTTTATTGACATTTCTAAGCTTTATTATATACTTACCACTATTACCATTCGATGTGGAATTTCCAGAGTTGTTATAGAATTTCTGTGTAGAAAACCGCATATAACAACCAACATTAAGAACTCGACCTTCTTCTTTATCCAAACAAGAATCAATTCCTTCAGAAGCTTTACTCAAACACTCAACACAGCCACTTCGATTAAGTGGCTCCCAACACTGAGCCAAACCATGAACCGTCACGTTATGTCTATCAACAAAACCTGCGAAGAACCCATCGTTTCTCACCGCCTCCACACTCATCTTCCTAACCAACTCCCCCGCGTTCTTTCGAAATACCGTCCGGTTAACTCCGGTTATGTCCTTTGGAGCACATATTGTCCGGTCTTGCGAGCTTACGGTTTCGTTAAAGAAGTTATAATCATCGTATCTGAGAAAGAAAAAACAGATTGTGAAATAAAGCCACAAAGTTGAGATCTTTTTATATGATCGAAATGAGTGTGAGAATCAAACCTGATGTAGCAACCATCTGAGAAAACTTGACCACCACGAGTACCTCGTTGGAAAGGTAAGCAACGAGGGACTTTAGCTTTGATCTGAGCGAAACACAAGTCACAATCTTTCTTATCAAGATCCTTTATGCACTCTCCGAACGCATAAACGGTCAAGCTTCCGGAGGTGTTGAAAACTTGTCCGTAACCTTTAGCCTCCACGAGTGGAGATACGGCGTCCATGGCGGCGAGGAAAGTGGTGACAAAGAGACTTCTCTCTTGCTGTGACGATGTTCTATTGCTGCATATCTGAGCCACCGTTTCTCCTCTAGAATCGGAAACAGAAGGGTTTATAAACAAACCCAGAAGCAGAAGAAGAAGAAGAAGAGTGAGAGAATATACTGAAGATAGAGAAAAAATCGACATCTGGGTTTTTAGTGTTTTAATCTTTTGAACTCGAACAAGACAGTATTTCGCAGGTTGTCTTTTTGAGATTAGTTCTGCTTTTTTAACCTCTTTAAATGGATTTGGTGAAAGAGAAACAAAAGAAGAAGATACGATCGAGATGTTTGTAGTCAAATAACAAGGAATAAGGTACGATCGGGTTGTTTCTAATTCAATTTCTTCGATTTTGGTTGTTGGGTCAAAAGAAAAAAACCTCGAGATTTTCCTAATTCAGTTCCTCTTGTAAAAGAAGTCAACGAGAGACTTTTTGTCTCTCATAATTCGAAGAAAGATACCAACGATGGTATTTCAAACAGTGAAAACTGTACGACGCCGTGGGGGAGTTGTCTTCTGTATTTCAATACAATATCAATGTTCGTAACGACGTGGTGGTAAAACTATTCAACTAGTAGACCCACCAATAGTCCAATTTCCACGTAACTTAAGTGTAATATGTAAACTAAAACTAAAACTAAAAGCACAGTTTGGGTGACAACAAGCAAATCTTCTTATAATGGTATTATCTCGATATCTTCTCTTACAAAACACTTTTTTAAGTAGTAGTAGAAGAAGTGTTGGTCAAACTCAGAATCATGTAAAATGATTCATTGGATGATGTGGAAAAAGTTACGTAGACCAAAAGAGGGAGGGTTTTGGATTTCGAGCCTTAGAAGAGTTTAACTATGCGCTTCTGGCTAAGCAAGTTTAGCGTTTGATAGATTATCCGGATCCGTTATTTACAAAAGTAATGAAATAGAGATATTATAAGAATGTGTGCCCAATGACGGCAAAACCGATTTGAAGTCCATCTTACGACTGGCAAAGTATATCTTCAGCTAGATCATTAGTTAATAAAGGTATAATTCGCAAGATTGTGGATGGACGACCAACAACGGTCTGGAGAGATCAATGGATCGCTGATATAGTCTCCAGACCGGGCATTGGAATGGGTCATGAGATTTTTCCTGACCTTACAGTTGATCAATTTATTGATGTTCAATCTAAGTCTTGGTGTGAGCCAATACTTCGGCAATATTTTACCAATGAAGATGTTCAGCTAATTATGGGTATTGTTTTACCCCACATATCAAGACCAGATTCATGAGGTTGGCATTTTACTAAAACAAAGCGTTATTCAGTAAAATTTGGGTACCATACCGAAGAAACGAATTCACTCGAGTAGGGAGTTTAAGGCCGAACTTCACGGCTCTACAAGCCAAGATATTGAAGTTAAATTGTCCCAATAAAATTAAATATTTTATATGGTAAGGTTTATCAGGGTGTAATGTAGTAAAGCAAAACCTGAATAATCGAGGAATCAATCATGGTTTATTTGAATGTCCTCCGACAATTCAAACTTGAGCTCTTTCGTGCATTCCCTCGGCTATAAATATGTTTCCAAGAAACTCATGTTGGTATAATTTGGACTATCTGTTCTGGAGAATCCCAGATCGATTAGATGTGATAGCTTTTCCTTGGCTTATTTGACATATTTGGAAGGCAAGAAATGACAAATGTTTCTCTAATGTAGATACGAATCCACAAGATATTATTTCACAAGCTGAAGTTGCAGATTCGGAGTGGATCAATGCTAGGCGACTTGAGTCAAGAACCCCTCAACCAGGCATCCTTAGTTCAGCTCCGGTGAGGTCAGAGGTGGCTGTTCCTACTTTGTGTCACCCATTTTTTACAGGATACATATGCTTTGTTGATGGTTCGTGGAAGAGCTCCGATCGACATACTGGACTAGGGTGGATATGCTTTTCGGACTCAGTCGAGGGAGGTTATATGGGGGCTAGGAGGATCCGGTGTAGTCTATCAGCTCTGCACTCGGAGGTAGAAGCAGTGATGTGGGCGATGGAATCCCTTTTCCCACTCCAAATCTTAGAGGTGGAAGTTGCAACAGATTGTGCGGATGTGCTCAAGATTATGATGCAACCAGAGGAGTGGCCTACTTTTCAGACGTATCAGGAAGACATTCTCATGTTGAAATCACTTTTTCATTTTTTTTTCCATGTAATCCTGAGATCTCTGAACCATAAGACTGATGCTCTTGCCCGTTTTTGTAAAGAATCGACTTATGGCTTAGTGTTGTAACTTTGTATTCAACCCTTATGGGTCTCTAATATATAATCCAGTTGACAAAAAAAAATAGTAGTAGTAGTTTGAGAAAAGTAAACAAAAGCAACGTAATGATCAAATCGCGTTTGTCTTCCGTATTGTGAAGGCTGCTGGACCAATATTTCACTTTAATGCTTTAGTAAAAAAAGTGAAATGTCAAATGTTAAAATATTTGGTTAAGTGAATATGAACTATGATTGATTTGTATATGAGATTTGTAAAAGTTTTTGCTTGTTTGTATGTAAATGTAAAATATCGGAAACTGTAAGGATTTGAGAAAAAAAATTTCATTTTATTCATATGACGGTCACAACCTTATATATACATACATAGATTGGTTTTAACCTAATATTATATTTAAACTATACATTTATATCATATGGTCCAATAGAAACTACTTCAATCTTTTTGTAATGCATAATTGGTAACTGGTTGAAGGCTAGTTTTTGGTTCGATTCATGGTACTTATTTTCTCAACTTCATGCATACTTCGGCGAGAATGGCTGGTCATATTTGCACATTCTACTTCATGAATTTCTCTCTGATTTAATCTCTGTGGGCTACTAGTCCACTACCAATGCTCGCTATGATGTTGCGCTCGACCTTCATGCTGCTCTTTCAACCATACCACTTCCACTTCCTCTTACCAAAGAAGATGAGTATCAATGGACTTACCCGAGAGAGGCAGGGAATGACTTACACTCCTCCAAAGTATGGAACAGTCACCGCTTAACGGCACCAGAAATCAATTGGCATTCTCTTCTATGGTACAAATGATACATCCCTAAAGTTGCTTTCAATTTTTGGATATTCTAATTGAATAAGTTACTTACATCAAAACTCACATCATGGAGAATGCAATTCTCTCCACTATGTTGCCTCTATAAGTTGCTTCAGACCAATTCATGCTTTTTCTTCTTGCGGCGCCATATTTGAATTGGCGGCGGTGCTTCGAGTTAATAAAGTTGATTTCTAGTGGTGCTTCTGTTAGAGGATGACAAAAGTTTTGATATAAATTCTTTTTATATCAAAACTTAAAAGAATTTAAATCAAACTAACTTCAACCATTTTCTTCTTTTTAATATTTTTTTTGATAAATCTTATTTTTATTCTCTCTCCACCACCATCATATTCAGACCTTGATTCATCTAAATTTTCTGCACACTCTAAATTATTTCATTCTTTCAGAAAATGACAAAATCATATACGTCAAACCCTCAATCATCGGTTTTTAAAAATTGCATTTTTATTGTAATAAAACCTCTTAAATTTGTCAGTTGATAAAAAATAACTGTATGTGAAGGAAATTTATTATGTTGATGATGTGTGAACATAGAATAAAAGTCTCTGAATAGGCATATGATAAATATGTAAACAACTCTTTTTATTCTAGTTTAATTATTATTAGGCAAAGATCTTATAAAATATTTTAAATAAATTTTGGGATGATCAACTGTAATTATATAAATGTTTTTTTTTACGTTATCTACTAGGATTATACATGCGATAAAGTGTGAGTTTTGATTGTTTTAAAAAAAAATATTTTACTAATAATATTTATTTTGTATCGATTTTTTTTTATATATTTAATTTTGTATCATTATGATTCTTTTGTTCTTTTATGTATTTGATTATATTAATTTCAGATGATGAAAAGTTATTAAGATTTTTTAATTCAGTAATCAAGATGTAAAAGTAGACAAAAATAAATGAATGAAGAGATTTTTGATTAGAACTTGTATATGAACTTCTAATTATTGGCTAATTTTATCTTATGATGTTTTGTACCATTGTACTCTTAGAAAATTTATTGTAAACTAGATGATCACATATTGTTCACGAGATGTTTTTTATAAAAAATAAATATGCATTTGTATTAATTTATATTTATTTATATGTGATATTTGTTTACTTCTTGTTTATTTCATGGTTTGATTTTTATATATAAATTTATTCATTTTATATATATTTAGTAAACAAAAAATCAGTTTATAATGATAATCCGTGTTGTACACGTAATATATTTTCTGGTTTTTGTTTACTAAGATTTTGATGCATTACAATGTTTGTATATAATTTTGTTTACTCGTGTTAAGTTGTTAGACTCGTGTCATTAAGTTTTTAAATTCGTGTTCATTTAGATTTTTAAAGCTGTGTTTATTTAAGTTTTTTTAGATTCACGTTCATTTAGGTTTTTAGACCCGTATTCATTTTGGGTTTTAGATCTGTGTTCATTTAGATTATTACACATATGTTCATTTAGATTCATAACCCTGTTATTATCAAATAACTTTATTAATTTATGTATATTATAAATTATTTGTTATTAAATTAAATACAAAATAAAACTTTTTTAGAATTTAAAATATAAATAAAATTCGTTTGAAAAAATTATGAAATCTTTTTTACCAATAAATAAATAATTTTTATAATTTGTACTTATTGTAAATTAATAATAATACGTTCAGAAATTTCAAAGTTATAGTAATTGTTATTTAACATAAATAAGAAAATGATAGGATATGTGGATAAATGAAAAAAATTAAAATTTATTAAAATTTCGCAAATTTATTTGATAAATTTGATGAACACGTATAGGATATGTAGATAAATGAAACAATTTAAATTTATTGAAATTTGCAAATTTATTTGATAAATTTGATGAACACGTTATAGGATATGTAGATAAATGAAACAATTTAAATTTATTGAACTTTATAATATCCTATACGTGTTATCTATAATATTTAATTTATTAAAATAGTTCATAGTTTATATGAAAAATAAAAGATTACATAACAGAGAATAATTAAAAGAAACAAAAGATTCAAACAAAAATCAAATATTATATGTTGTAAATTCATCACCACAAACATATTAAAAGAATATTTTAGAATTAATGAATTTCAAATTATATTAATTTTAGAATCTATTGTCAATGTCAGTTTATTTTAAAATGCATAAATTAACTTACTCTAAACAAAAGATTAATTTACAATGGCATATGATGTAATATCCCACATCATAAAGTTATTTATTTAAAAAGTTATCTTTTTATTATATAGAGGATATTTTGTCTTGATATTTTTGTAATGAAATTTTTGTAAAGAATATATCAACTAATGTGGTATACCTCTTTTTAAATATATATAGAGATGTTTATAGTAAAAAAATGATTTAAACACAAATACTAACGTCGAGTTGCTCTCAGTCTGGTGGTTAGGATGATCCAGCTACTCATCTGGTTTGATTCCTACATGTTATATTATGGTAACTTAAAAAATAAATTTTAGGAGTGGGCTTTAGGTTATAAATCTAACCTTATCAATCCAATTGTTGAAAAAAAAAAACACACAAATACTAACACACAATACACTACGTTAAACTTTTTAGTTGGACACATTTCTATCTTAGCTTTGTCGTATTCAGTGCACCAACTGAGGCAACATCTAGTGTATAACATTTTTTTTGTATGAATGTTAAATTTTATTCAACAAAAAAAACGAGAGTTAATATACAAGTTGTCTCAAATGAGTTTGATAATAGTCTGATATAAAAGTTGAACAAAGAAAGAGCCAAAGAAAATTAAAAACTGTTGTTGCCTATAGAAGAGGATTCATGTCAAAGATCAATCCTCTCGTACACCCAGACATAGTCTTATTCCCATTGGCAAGAGAGAAGAGATATCATAGAAGTGATAATCTAGTAGAGAACCATATGGTCATACTTGAAGCATAGCGAGTATCCATAGAGAGTGTAATAGCGCTGATGTTGTTCCTGATTGTTTTGTCGATGATTTTGCTGAGGAGCCTTGAATGAATGTGCCTTCGTCCATGATTGCGTCCATTACATTCCCTCCAAATATGGTATATGGTTGCTTGAAGGGCATAGCAAATAAGATAGAAGTGAACTTTGTTGTCCCGCTGAGTAAGAATGGCCGATTCAAGGCTTGTCCAAGTCGAGGTATGATGAGCACCAAGCATCGTACCAATTATGGTACACCAAACTCGGTTTGAGTAGCTGTAAGCAAAAAATAAGTGATCACAATTTTCCTCTTTCTGGCTGCACAATACACATGTAGAAGTAGTTCATGCGTTCCAAAGTTTAATACGATCTCCGGTAGGTAGCTTGTCCTGAAATGACATCCAAGAACAAAATGCAAATTTCGGTATGGCATGCGAAAACCAAATAAGTTTTGGCCACACCAAAGTCAATTTTGGAATTCTAGTGTGCTGCCAAGTGAATTTGGAAGAAAACTTATTTAGATACTTTGTACCTGAGCCTCTCCATAGAATTGTGTCTAAAGCATCCGGGTCCGCTTGTCTTGAAGCAACCGAGAGTGCTTCATCAACTTGAGTCATTAGTAGGTTCCGATTGTACCTAGGCCTACGACTTTGGAAGACTTCAAAGAGAGTGGTGAACTTTGTAATGCCAAAATCAATCAATCCTCTGCTGCCAAAGATATCATAAAGACAACCTAGATCTGACAAATTATCAAACCAAAACGAAATGTGTTTACCATTCCTGATTTTTATCCGATAAAGATCTTTGGCTGCAGTCCGATGTTTTAGAATTTGTTTCCAGACCCAAGCATGTGGTGGCTGTCTCCTTTATCGACCAGAATGTGCTTGATCGAATGAGAGATGTCCATATCCAAGACACCCAAAGCGAAGGCTGTCTAGAGATTATACACCAAATCAGCTTGAGGTAACAAACCTTCGCTGTTCCAACAAGTTCCGAACCCCTAAGCCTCCTTCATGCTTTGGAATACATACATCTGCCCATCCCACTTTTGCTTTGGTTGAACTTAAGTCTGGACTAGACCATAGAAAGCTAGCGCAAATACGATCGATTTCATAGATGCATTTTTTCGGTAAACAATATGCTGATAGCCAGAAGTTGGTGATCCCCACTAAACCAATTGAATAAGCTGAAGGCGACCTGCATATGATAGAAATCGAGCAGTCCAAAAGCTGAGCTTCTCCTTTAATCTGGAAATCAAAGGAATACAATCAAACATAGTAAGCTTCTAACGAATCATGATATTATAAATCAGACATAGCGTATAACATTAGTTAGATGAGATCAATCAAATCAAGTCCGTGACTAGTTCAAGGCAGGATATGGGTTCGTCTGACGAATCATGATATTATAAATCTAAATAGTGAGAGTAACACGTTTTTGTGGAATTATTGGTACAAGATTAGAGCAAAATGTAGGTCGATTGTCATTTAAAAAAGAAAAAACCTAGAAACCAAAGCGACCAACTTGTGACTATGTCAGCGTCAACTAAAATTAAGAGTAATATCGCGTCTTTGGTTGTTTAATTGTTTATTTATGAAATGAAGCAATGTTCTTAGTCTATCATTTTGGCTATGTTTGAAGACCTCTTTTGTCGGGCCAACAAGACGAATAATCACGACTCACGAGCTTGTTCTACAAGTCGGTCAGTTTCGAGATATAAAACGACCTTAAGAGTTAATTGACAATTATTAATTGATCCAGCTTTGATTCAGGGTGTCAATATAAGTCATTAGCTCATAAGTTGGCTCAGCTCAACTCAATTTTAGGCGAACGTAAACTATGTTTTTAGGCTCATTTAATAAATGAGTTAAATGAGTTGAGCCTACTGTTCGTATCAGCCTTAGTATGATTTTTATACGAACGTTTCATGAAAGTGGATGCACCGTGTTCGGTTGCCTATGTACCCTCGAAAGGGATCAAGCCGGTCATAGTTCTATTTTTAAGTCTCTCATGTGTTTTATTGAAGTATTTTGCGTGGGTCAAGATTTTCGTGTACGAAGTCTTTATGTCAGCTACGAGCGCCTGTTCTCCCACTATTTAATAGTGTCTCTCTGTTTGTATTGTGTTTTATCTTTGTTTAGCTTCTCCTCGTCTTCGCACAACGTGTGCTCGTCACTCTGCTTCACCACTAGGGTGTTTATGCAGTGTGTGCTTGTCTTTAATAGCAGTTGCTCGTCAATCACGTATGCTCGTCGATCACCTTCGCTGTTATGGTGTTTGCACAGTGTATGCTCGTCGCTCTGCTTCACCACTAGGGTGTCTATACAGTGTGTGCTTGTCTTTGATAGCAGCTACTCGTTAATCACGTATGCTCGTCGATCACCTTCACTGTTGTGGTGTTTGCACAGCGTATGCTCGTCACTCTGCTTCACCACTAGGGTGTATGCAGTGTGTGCTTGTCTTTGATAGCAGCTGCTCGTCAATCACGTATGCTCGTCGATCACCTTCACTGTTGTGGTGTTTGCACAGCGTATGCTCGTCGCTCTTCAAATGTTCTTAATTTTTCTAGGTTTTCCTTTGAATGTTCATCTTGGATATAAAGATCCTTTGCTCTCCTTTCAATGTTTTTCTCCCCCCCCCCCCCACCTTCTCTTCAATTAGCTTCCCTTTTATAGAGGTTCAAGATGAGCACATGCTCTTCAGTGGAATCCATGTGTCATCATGCATGTGCTCTTCCTGATGGGCTTCACATATTTGGGCCTTTGATTTCTTTTGGGCCGCAACTGAATTGGGTTTTTGTAATTGGGCCAAAGCCCAATTACCCCTATACAGTTAGCCCCCAAGTTCGTTGAAAGAAGAGTGTATGTATTTCGACAAACTGATGTATGTGCCATTTGTCACATTTCCGCTCAGGCTTGAGGAGTTACTTTTGGCTTCATATAAATAAGAGCCTTCTCTTCATTTACTTCATTTTGCATCTTCTCTCCTTCAAGGTACTTTCTCTCTCTAGACTTTTTTTCTCTTTCTCTTTTTTCCCTTTTTGTTCTTTCCTTTTATTTTGCGGGTTTTGGATTCTCCGGGTTTTGACTCGTGCTCGGCTTCATCGTTTCGATCTTCGTCGAAATTTTAATGTCTCGCAAAAGTTCTGCTTCCACCAAGCGTGTGTTCGTCGATACAGCTTGCGAAGCACATGCTCGTCGTTCAGATGTGGGCTCGTCTTCAAGGCTTATTGAAAGAGAAAGTTCAGGCCGCGATTTTGAAGAAAGCGGTGCCGGTGCTCGTCAATTGGAAGGAGAAATAGCTCCAATTTTAGACTTTGAAGAACGGATGCTCATCAATCAGGGGAACGACGAGCGCGTGCAATCCATTAACAATTTTGATGAAGGCGGAGCGGATGCTCGTCGAGGCGAAGGAGAAGTAGTTCCAGCAGTTGGTGATGGCGAGGAGATGACCTTGGATCGCGAATTTGACAAGCGTGAAGCAAGTGTTCGTCGAATTGGGGGAAAAAGAGCTTCACCCATTGACCACGACGAGCATATTCCATTACAACAAGGGCTCGATGAGCGTGAGGTAGAACATGGGCTTGACGAGCAGGAGCCTTCGATAGTGGATCTGATGATCTTGGAACGTCTGCTCGTCAATTAGGTATTGACGTGGTCTCCTCTGGCCACGACGAGCATATGGTGGATGACAACCCTAATCGCCTTGCTCTTGTTTCTTATTCTGGAGTTCATCAGGCAGAAATTGCTGGAACAAGTAGGCAGCAAGACGAGCATGGGCTAGCTCTTGATGATGATTTTAAGGCTGAAGACATGCTTTTTGAGATGGGGAGTGCTCCTCTTGGCGACGAGCCTATGTTGTCACCACTTAGTCAACGATTTGTCGATTTCTCCAGCAGTTCTCGAGGAAGTGCTTCCAATGATTCTCCAAAAGACGAGCACTTGCTTCACGCTCACTGAAGAGTCTTCCTTCTGCTTGCGATGAGGTGTATGTTCGTCAGTTGATAGAGAATCGCGAGCTGGGAGGTATCGAATTTCTTGTTCCACGACCTCATGATCGTCCATGACGTTCTCCTGAAGGTTACTTCTGCGTGTACGAGGGTTTTTCGCGTGTGGTCTGATCTTTCCACTTTCGCAGCTGTTCGTCGACTATTGTGACGAGCGCAAGGTTGCTTTTACTCAGTTGGCTCCCACTTCAGTCCACAATCTGCTAATGTTTTCTAGGATGGCGAGCAAGTGCGGGGTAGAGGTTGATTGTTGTCTTTTTGAGGAAGTGTCGACCATAGCTCGTTGTCTTGATTACCAAGGGGCTTATTATGTAAGTATGAAGCCAAAGTTTGAGATCATCTGCGGTTCTTCGAACAAGATATACAAGTGGAAGCGTCGGTTCTTTTATGTTAAGATCAACGAAGCTTCTGTGCTCGACGTTCGTCGACCAGTTCGAGGATCTTGAGTGCCCTTGTTGGTCTGGTTTTGACCTCTTTAGTTTTGTTTTCTTTAATGGTTCTAACTGCGTGTAATAACTTTTTTATTGTGCAGATCGTCATCCGGTTGGTCGTCCATTGCGTCCGCATTTTCGAGCAGAGGTTGACAAAATTCGCGATTTTTCGCATCGACATTTCCCAACAATTGTATAAGCTCGAATTCGGCGAAGACAGGCTCGTCTTGACCGTGGTAAGTTCTTTAACTTGTTTAAACCTTGATTTCTTTTTCACTTTATTTTAACCAACTGTTTTTGATAGAACCTAGCGAAATGGATTATTCTGCTCGTCTTCGTGACTTGGCCAAGAAGAGGAAGGTCGAAGCATCTGCTCGTCAAAGTCCCTCGAAGAAGCCCTCGATTGATCAAGGTTGCGAGGATTCTTCTAAGAAAGGATCACCAAGGGTCTCAACTACGCCATCAGGCGCAGACAGGGCCTTTGATCGCCCAAAGGCCGCGCAGAAGTCAGGTGCTCGTCATCCATCAGGGTCTTCAGTTCCTCAGGAGGATTCTTCTGCTCGTCGATCGAACTCTCGAAAGGTTGTTCTTTCTTTGGCAACTGGAAAGTCCAAAGATAAGAATCATGAGGCTGCTGTCCGCTCGTCGAGGCAAACGGGTGTTGGGAGTTCGTCTGCTCGTCCAGATTATCTGGATTTCCATTACGACGACCCCATGGCGTTTATTAACCATAGACGAGCATGCGGTGAGTATCTCTATTCAGTGAGAAATTCTTACTCGCCCTTTCCTCTTCTTGACGAGCTCGAAGAAAAGGAGGCCTCTCTGGACTACGCTCGTAGCAGGATGCGGGTAATTGCTTTGTTTTTAATATTCTCATATATTTTTTCTGTGTGTTTCATACTTATGCTCGTCGTTTGGTTTTGTAGAGTGATGCGGCCTTGAACCAGCTGATAGCTAATTATCAGACAAAGCTTACGGCTGCTCGTCGAGCTTTAGAAAATGCTGGTGGATCCGAGGAGTTAAGGGATGAACTTAAGAAGGAGAAGGATGAGAATGCTCTCCTCATTGCTCAAATTGGGGATCTTAAGGGTCAGATCGGCGAGCTCAAGAAGGAGAATGCAGCAGCAATAGCTGATCTGAAAGACGAGCTCGAAGCTTTGAACGGAAGCCATAGGAAGCTTCAATCGACGAGCAAGCGCTTTAGGAAGCTCTATGACTCTGTCAAGTCTGAGAACGATCAACTGCGTCAATCTGTTGTCCACTTTCTGCTCGTCTGGAAAGGTTGCATCGTTGATTAGTCTTCCTTAATGCGATCAAGGGACCGTCGGCTCTATTTGATCAGTGCGCAGGTACCCTCAATTGCCTTAAGTTTCTTAAGGATGAGGGAGTTGAAATTCCTCAAGATACTCTGGACTTGATGGAAGAAGATTTGAAGACGTACGAGCTTCAAGTCAAAGCCGTGGAACCGTTCAATATTGAAGACGAAGACCTTCTTCCAGCATCTGATCCTACTCTTGCTCAGGCCGATCCTTTTGGAGAGCAGTGTAATTCCGAGGCTGGGCTCGTTGCTGCGGAGAATCAGCATGATGATGGTGCAGCAGGTGATCAAGTGACTGCTAGTGAAGACGTACCTGTGAGCGAAGTTGTACCAGCGGATGGCGAAGCCCTCCAAGGCCAAGCTGGGGATCCAGAAGCCTGATGACTTGTAGTTTTTGTGTCTTAGTTATACTTAAGACATTTTTCATCTTTTTCGGCATTTTGTAGTTCCTTGTATTCGTTTATCTTTTGTCTTCTTGGAACTTTGTCTTTTATGAATGAACTCTTTTGGAACTTATGCGGTTTGCAACTTAGTACTTTACCATACTTCTTCAAAGCAACTTCACATTGTGTTTCCTATCATTTATTATGAAATCGAAGGTTAGCATAGAGATAAACTTCTTGCCTTGGTTAAGTTGAACTTGTGATGAAAGTTGCTAAGTCTTTGCATGATGAAAGAAAGTTGATTTGTCCTCGTGTCGAGGCTATGCTCGTCTTTTTTAATGTTGTGAAGCTTTAAACTTGTCGCTTCGTTTTGACGTCTAGGCTCGTATATGCGTCGTGTAAGGTTTTTGTGCTCGTCGCTGTGTTTTGAGGGCTAAGCTCGTATACACGTTGCGAGAGATTTTTGTGCTCGTCGTTGTGTTTTGAGGACTAAGCTCGTATACATGTTGCGAGAGATTTTTTGCTCGTCGCTGTGTTGTGAGGACTAAACTCGTATACACGTTGCGAGAGATTTTTGTGCTCGTCGCTGTGTTTTGAGGACTTAGCTCGTATACACGTTGCGAGAGACTCAGCACTGCGTTTTGAGGACTAAGCTCGTATACGCGTCGTGTGAGGTTTTTTGACGTCTTCAGGTCGCCGTTCATTGTTGACCTGATTTTCTTTTCTTTTGGTGAACCTGCAACCTGTTCGCATATATATATATATATATATATATTTTTATACAAGTTGCTGCACCGTGTTTGATTGCCTACGTACCCTCTTAGAATGGGATTAAGCTGAACGTAGTTCTTATAACAAATATTCGTAGATAAGAGTACTTAGTTAATTATACATGTGGGATCACATGTTCTTCGGGTTACTTAGTAGTAGTAACGACGCAGGTTTATCGCGTTCCAGCTTCGAGGTATTGCTATTCCATCCATCCTTAAAAGCTCATATACTTCGGGCTTGACAATCTTCGAACTATGTATGGACCTTCCCAATTTATGCCAAGTTTTCCTGCGTTTTGTTCTATTGTGTTTTCGTATACTTTGCGTAGCACCAAATCTCCTTCTTCAAAATGACGTCCTCGGACTTTGGCGTTGTAATATTTCGCTGCTTGTTGTTGATAATTTTGGAGCTTTAACAGGGCTTGGTCTCGTAGTTCTTTCACTTGATCTAGAGAGTTTTTGATCATTGCGTTATTCAACTTGTGTTGTCTTGGAAGTTCCGTCCTTCGTAAGTTTGGAACACTTGCTTCGGCCAGTGTCAAGGCTTCCGTTCCGTGCGATAATGAGAAGGGATTTTTTCTTGTTATGCTTCGGGGAGTTGTTCTGTATGACCATAGCACATCGTCAAGTTCGTCCGCCCATTTTCCTTTCTTGTCATCTAAGCGTTTCTTAAGTCCATTGATGATGATTTTGTTTGATGCTTCAGCTAGTCCATTTCCTTGTGGGTTTCGTGGTGTCGCCTTGCTGAGACGAATCCACCAATTTGTGCAAAAGTCTTCAAACTTTTTGGAGATGAACTGTGAACCATTATCTGTCACTATCTCGTATGGGAGTCCGTGACGGCAGATGATGTTTCTCCATACGAATTTCCGAACATCTGAGTCTTGAATCTTTGCGTAGGAATCTGCTTCGACCCATTTGGTAAAGTAGTCGGTGAGCACTAGTACGAAGCATTTCTGTCGTGAAGAGGGTAGAGGTCCGATGATGTCCATTGCCCATCTCATAAACGGATAAGGTGTGGCCACTGTTGCGAGAAATTCCGCCGGTGAATGGATGATAGGTGAATGATGTTGGCATGCTTCACACTTTGTGGCGAACTTTTCGCAATTGGAGTTCATAGTAGGCCAAAAATATCCGAGTCGTTGAACTTTGAAAGCAAGCGATCGTCCACCGGAATGGTTACCTCCTACTCCTAAATGAACCTCCTGCATAACTCTTATGGTTTCCTTTCTGTAAATGCATGTTAGCAGAATTCCGTTGATGCTTCTTCTTAGCAAATGTTCCTTGTGTAGAGTATAGTGGGCACTTCGGACTTTTAACCACCGCACCGCCCATCTATCTTCCGGAAGGGTTCCGTCAGCAATGTATAGTTTGATATCTTTTCACCAGTCGACATGATCTTTGTCAATTTGGTTTGTTTTGGTAATTTCTTCCGCGAGTTGGCTTTCTTCCGTTATGCTTAGGCAAGATCCCTTTGATAAACTTATGCTTGGAATTTGAATGCTTTCGACGGGGATTATCCTGTGTCGTTCCGGGTCCGAGGTTGATGCTAATGCGGCCAATGCGTCGGCGGAAGTGTTTTCTCCGCGTGAAATTTTCATTAGACGAAATTCCGAGAATTCCTTTGCTAGTTCTTGTACCACTTTGAGATAGGCATCTATTCGTTCGTTCTTTGCGTCAAATTCTCCATTGAATTGAGTTGTTACGAGTTGAGAGTCGCAATGTGCTTCCATCTTTTGGACTCCTAGTGATTGGGCTAGTCGCAACCCGGCTATCAAGGTTTCATATTCTGCTTCATTGTTGGATGCAGCGAACATTAATCGGAACGATTGTTCGATGATGCTTCCTTCGGGTGATACTAATTGTATCCCAACTCCTGCCCCGTGGGCGGATGATGATCCGTCCACAAATAACATCCACTTTTCTTCAATATATCTATCTTCTCGCAGCTCAGGTTCTAATTCAATTAAGAAATCAGCCAAGACTTGGGATTTTGCACTAGTTTTTCCTTTGAAGTCGATATCATATTCACTCAACTCGATCGCCCACTTGGTTAACCTTCCGGACTGATTCGGACTATGTAGAATTGAGCGTAAAGGATGGTTAGTCAAGACTAATATAGCGTGAGATTGGAAATAAGGGCGTAACTTTCTTGCGGATGTTACGACTGCTAGGGCCAGTTTCTCCATTGTCGTATATCTTGTTTTGGCATCATTTAACGACTTGCTGATGTAAAATATGGGCTTTTGTTCTCCGCGATCTTCTCGAACTAGCACTCCGCTTACTGCCGCATGTGTTACCGAAATGTAGAGATATAATGTTTCTCCATCTTCGGGTTTCACCAATACCGGAGGTGTGGAAAGGTAATTCTTTAACTCTGTGAAGGTGGACTCACATCCGTCATCCCATTCAAATTTTTTGTTGTTGCGTAGCAGTTTGTAGAAAGGTAGACATTTGTCCCTAGATCGCGATATGAAACGATTAAGTGCTGCGATCCTCCCGGTGAACCGTTGAACTTCTCGCTTGTTTCTAGGTGATGGCAAGTCGGTTATTGCTTTTATCTGCTTTGGATTAGCTTCAATTCCACGCTTAGTTACTACATATCCCAAGAACTAGCCGGGCTTCACGGCGAATGTGCATTTTGTAGGGTTTAACTTCATTCCATATTGATTGAGGGTCTCGAAGCATGTTCGTAAATCGCCCAAATGGTCTTCGGCTTTTGCTGACTTGACGAGCATGTCGTCGATATAAACCTCCATTGTGTTGCTTATTTGATCTTTGAACATTTTGTTGACTAGTCTTTGATATGTTGCACCAACATTCTTAAGTCCAAGTGGCATCACTTTGTAACAATATATTCCTCGATCCGTGATGAACGACGTTTTCTCGCGATCGTTGGGATTCATCCGAATTTGATTGTATTCGGAGAATACGTCCATGAAAGACAATAGTTCGTTGCCTGATGTTGCTTCCACTAACTGATCGATGCGAGGTAATGGGAAACTATCTTTCGGGCAAGCTTTGTTCAAGTCCGTGAAATCTACACATATTCGCCATTTTTCGTTTTTCTTTTTTACGACCACCGGGTTCGAGAGCCATTCGAGATAACGTACTTCAATTATCGATCCAGCTTTGATTAGTTTATCAACTTTTTTGTTTACGGTGCGCGTTCGTTCAGGGCCCAACTTTCTTCTTTTTTGCTTGACTGCCTTGAATGTTGGGTCTATGTTTAGTTCATGTGATGTTACATATGTACTTATTCCCGGCATGTCTTCAGTTGACCAAGCGAATGTTGAAACGTTTTGCTGAAGGAACTTGATGAGTTCGGTCTTTATGTTAGTCGGGATTTCCAAACCGATTCCAACGCATTTCTTATCATCGGAGGGGTCTATATTGAGTTGCTCGATCTTGTCGAAAATATCGTCCTCAAGTTTGCGACTTTCTTGAGCGCATGTCGAATTTGTGATCATATAAGTTTTTCCTTTGTTCCGGAGTTTATGTTCTGTTATAAAGCAGGTTCTTGCCATTTGTTGATTTCCTCGAACAGTACACACTCCACCGTTAGTCGGAAATTTGAGGCATTGGTGGTAGGTCGAGATTACTGCTTTCATCGTGTATATCAACGGGGTTCCTAAGATAGCATTGTAGATCACTGGTTTCTCCACAACGAGAAACTTTACCCAGGTAGTTGTTCCTCCGAGGAAGACGGGGAGTTTTATTGTTCCTAGCGTCATGGTTGTGTCTCCATCGAATCCCGTCAATGGACTCACTGAGTGTTTCATCTTTATGTCTTTCAAATCCATGCGTTGTAATGTGTCTTGGAAAATTAGATCGACAGAGCTTCCAGTGTCGACTAGCACTCGGGATACATTGCAATCGGAAATCCTTAACTCTATAACAAGCGGATCATTGTGCGGCGTAGTGAGACCTATCATATCTTCTTTTGTAAAGCATATGTCCTGTGCGGGAATCCATTTTGTCTGCTTATTTTCATTGGTTCGGCTTTGGTGGTTTTGCGCCGTTCATGCTTCTCTTTCGTAGACTTAATAGCTCGGACCGAATCATTGCATGCTACAAGTCCTCCCATTATCATATTTATCCATTTTCTTGGTGGCGGTAATTTATCTTTAACGTCGTCATGCGGTCGCTTGGATGAGTTCACTAGGGTTTTTGCGCTCGTTGAAGCGTTGCGTTCTTCTTGCATGCTACTGTTATCTCCTTTTGATGTCTCAGCTTTATTTTTTTCTCTTTCGTAGTGGTTCGTATGTAGGCCACCTTTATCTGGATGCTCTCTTTGGTATCTTTCGAGGAGAATCTGTTGCAACTGTTTACACTATGAAGTCGAATGCCCATTTCGCTTGTGGAATTCGCAATATACTTGTGTATCTGGGATGTCGGTAGGGGCGCTCTTGTTTCAACGGGGGTTTGAGCTCTTCTGTATTGATCCACGAGGTGGCGAATCGACATAAAATGTGTTTGCCCTACCATCGTTTTTGACATAGTTTCTCCTATGCTGTTGTCGAGACTCTTTGCCTTTGTGTTATTCACTTTCTTTAAAGGAATCTTTTACTGTTGATTGATTGGTGAATCGGGATTTTCGATCCTCTACTTCGGCAAACCTAGTAGCTCGGTGTAGAGCGTCTTCCAGTGTTCATGGTGTGTTGATGTACAAATCGTCTTTTAGGCTTGAATCTTCACACAACCCATTTCTGAGAGCTGGAATTACAATATCATCTGAAACAATTACTTTTGACACGATAGCTTTGAATCGCTCGAGGTATGATCGCAAGGTTTCTTTCGTCCCTTGGAAGATGGAGTATAGATCTGCGCTCGTCGTTGCCAGCTGGATGTACATTGAGTAGTGTTTGAGAAATACTTTCGAAAGTTGTTTGTAGTTGTTGATTGAATATGGTTCCAACTTTGAAAACCAATCCAGCACGTCTCCGGTCAGGCTTTCTACAAACATCTGACAATACCCAGCGTCGGATTCTTGTGGCGTATATTAAGCTCTGCCCATCGCGATTCCGAAGGCTATTAAGAACCTATTCGGATCTGTCTTTCCATTGTATGTTGGGCATTTTATTTTGACGTTGTGTTGAACTCTAACTGCCAGTAGTTTCCTGCTAAATGGTGTATTCTGCGACTTAGTTAACATTTGGTCGATCTCTGGGGTTGAACTGGTTGCGTTATGGAGTCGCGAAGCCATCCTTTGGATCTCTTCTTTCATTGCTCTAATGGTTACTGCTTGGTCCTCTAGACGGTCACGTGCTGGAGATGCTGGCTCTATTGGACTGATGTGTAATTCTTGGTATTGAGGGCTCCCGATACGTCGGTTCGTCATTCGTTCTTCCTATAACTCAACCGGCTGTTGGTTTTGCCGAACGCCTGAGTTTGGTGATTCTTCGAACCGGACTCTCTGATGAGAGGAATGGTCGGTGCTTGTTGGGGTAGCCCTTGCTCGTGCTTATTCGAGTGCTACGATCTTGTTCAGGAATTCTTCAAACTTTTTGTTCATATTTCGAGTTGTTTCTTCTGACCTTATTAGGAAAGTTTGAAGAAGTTATGGGATGTCCATCTGTTCGTCAGGTGACGCTAACAATGTCACTTGACGAACCTGATGGTTCTCCGGTTTGTCGTGAGAAGCGATTTCTTGTCTTAGAGATTGTCTGCTATTGATGTCCTTAACGCGTAGCAACTGTTCGTCACTGCTTCGTGCTCCATCCACATGCTCGTCGACCACCATTATGACTTCTTGCGTCTAGAAGAATCTCTGTCCCCACGGAGGGCAGGGCGCCAATTGTTTGTAACAGTCTTAGCACGATTTTTATATGAACGTTTCATGAAAGTGGCTGCACCGTGTTCGGGTACCTACGTACCCTCGAAAGGGATCAAGCCGGTCGTAGTTCTATTTTTAAGTCTGTCATGTGTTTTATTGAAGTATTTTGCGTGGGTCAAGATTTTCATGTACGAAGTCTTTATGTTAGCTACGAGCGCCTGTTCTCCCACTATTAAATAGTGTCTCTTTATTTGTATTGTGTTTTATCTTCGTTCACCTTCTGCTCGTCTTCGCACAACGTGTGCTCGTCACTCTGCTTCACCACTAGGGTGTTTATGTAGTGTGTGTTTGTCTTTGATAGCAGCTGCTCGTCAATGACGTATGCTCGTCGATCACCTTCGTTGTTGTGGTGTTTGCACAGTGTATGCTCGTCGCTCTGCTTCACCACTAGGGTGTCTATACAGTGTGTGCTTATCTTTGATAGCAGCTGCTCGTCAATCACGTATGCTCGTCGATCACCTTCACTGTTGTGGTGTTTGCACAGCGTATGCTCGTCACTCTGCTTCACCACTAGGGTGTATGCAGTGTGTGCTTGTCTTTGATAGCAGCTGCTCGTCAATCACGTATGCTTGTCGATCACCTTCACTGTTGTGGTGTTTGCATAGCATATGCTCGTCGCTCTTCAAATGTTCTTAATTTTTCTGGGTTTTCTTTTGAATGTTCATCTTGGATATAAAGATCCTTTGCTCTCCTTTCAATGTTTTTCTCCCCCCCCCTACATTCTCTTCAATTAGCTTCCCTTTAAGATGAGCACATGCTCTTCAGTGGAATCCATGTGATTTTCCTGATGGGCTTCACATATTTGGGCCTTTGATTTTTTTTGGGCCGTAGCTGAATTGGGCTTTTATAATTGGGCCAAAGCCCAATTACCCCTATACACCTACTTTAACTCACAAATTATGTGAGCGAGCTTTAACAAGTATGAGCTAACTCATGAGATCCACCATTTTCTAAATTTAAATGGAAAGTGTTTTTTTATTTTATTTATAGAACACATTTCGGCCTACATATAAAACAAATCTAGATCTTGAGATGGTAGGAAAGCCATACTTCTTAGGATATAACTTCTATGTGTCGAACCGTGTCAAGCTAATAGAAACTCTGACATGCAAACTCCGATGCGTCGAGGAGCACTTTGCAGGTTAACCGTCGCACCATTGCTCCCTTCTCTGTCTTCACTCTACAGACCCAATTAGAGACTATATCTTCTGTAGAGATTCCATCACAAAAGCTAAATCTATATCAACCACAGTTGTTTTCCACTTGTGTAGGCCAAGCTCCAAGCAACTTCTACACCTTCGAGACTAAGATATTGATTCCAAAATTTATTCACCTTTTCTTCTCTTCGATGGATGGTGAAAAGCAATTGAAGATTTACACCTCAAAGGTTTGGATTTCCTTCTGAAAGAGAAGGGATACACAGCTTCCGACGAACATTAATGTTTAGGATAAAGATATGCTGAGACCGATGCTAAAATCAAAACTAAAACCGGCACCAAAGCCAGATTTATTAACGGCCAAAGGCCAAACCATAGGATACGAGATGATAAAACCCTCGACAGGGAAAATCGGAAAACCTAATACCGGGAAAAACCCCAGAATTTAAACCTGAAAAAATTCCAGAATTGTACACGACCTAACGCAGATCGATATTAACATCAAAAGGATACTCCAGACCTCATATTCTCTGAAAATTTGAATATGAGAAGAAAGGAACATGGAAGAATACAGAGAAAATTGAGAGCCAAACATATGGAAACATATTTCTTATAATGACTTATGATTTCTTGTGAAAAAAAGAAGAAAAAAGATTCATTATCTCATACCTTAAAGTATATAGCATATAGCCCAAAACCACAGTTGATGTATCATAAATTTTTGATGGGCTTTGGATAGAAACTTATTGAAAGCCCAAATCTTTACGGATTTTGGAATCAAAAACAATTTTGCAAGTTGATTGATTAAGTGTTTGATTTGGTGCACCAAAAAGCGGGGAGTATTTGAATAAAAATGAGAATCCGCCAATTTATCACCACCAATCATGTAAAAGTGTGTTATTTTTTTTTAAAACAAAATTGCACTTTCTTTTTTTCTCTATTGAAAGTAAAATTTTAGGAGATTTGGTAGAATTTCAATTTTGATATATTTGGAAAGATTCAAATGAGTTTTCCGGATATTTGAGAAGATTTAATTTATTTTAGGAGATTCCAATGATAACTTATTATGAGATTTATGTGATTCATGTTTCGAGGGATTTTGTTTTTTATAAAATCAAATAAAAACAGAGTATGATTAGGATACGTCCAACTCTCATTCTATACAAGTCTCAAGAAAGAATGACAGAGGCAACATTGCCTCTTCAAACTAGTTCTCATTATTATGATAACTCACCTCTTCAAACTAGTTCTCATATAATTACATTGTTATGTATACTTCTCGAATCGTTCTGCGCCTGAGATTGTGGATTTGCTGCATGTTCATCATCAAGCGAGAGACTGTCCTCTTCGCGTAATTGCATGTAGGTTCTGTGGAGACATGGTGGAAGCGGGTAACTTGGAAGGTTGCAGCTGATGCTAGAGACAAGATGAGAGGAATATATGAATATGAGAGTACTTGTGGCTCAAGAACTGCACCATGTGACTCTTGTGGTCGATCTGTGATGCTCAAAGACATGGACATTCACCAGATTTGAAGTTTGCCGTTTCCTCCAGTGATATAAAACAACTATGTGTATCAGATCAATTGTTTGGAAAGAGAAGCATTCATATGTATTATTTATAAAAACTTGATTCTTGAAGATCAATAGTATTTTCATGTTTCGATTTAGTAGGTCTCATAGACCTTACCTCTTCAATGGAAAGTTAGAGTGAGTTATATCATTCATTACAGTAAGTTACCATTCAATGGGAATTATAGAGTAACGTCATTAGTGTTGTTACAAAGACGTCATCGTCGTCATTCAATGGTAGACTTAGAGCTTTTCTTCACAGCTAGTGAGTTACAAAGACATCGAAGGTATCAATCAAATCCCTTCGCCACGAAGGTTCCTCTTCTTTATCTACTCCATCTTTGTTTTCTTCAGCTTTCTTGTTAATATATTGACCAAATCTTGAGAAATTACATTCTTTAGTGTTGTTATTTTTTAAAACTTCACTGTGGTTTTGATGCAGTGGATAGATGGAGAACACCATTGAACGCAAAATCATGTAGCCAAAATTCTGCTTGAGTTGGGTTATGATATCAATGCTTATTGTTCCTCATCTGTCTCTTCTTTGTTTTGCAATGCTTTATCTGATCAATAACTTCTCTTATGTCTTATGGCCATGTTTGTTTCTCCATCTAGCTGCTCCATCCGGATGGAGATGTCAATTGTTGTTTGTTTAAATGCATAATTGTGCATCATCCGGATAGACATACTGGATGAAGCATCTCAACTTAGTTTAAATTTTTAAAAATTCTAGATGTGTTTATAAGAAGCAATTGGATGTAGATGAAATTCATAAAAATAAAAAAATACCAAAATGCTATTTTCTTCTTTCTTCTTTTTACTCTCTTTATCATATTTTTTATTTTTATCCTCTTTTTTACTCTCTCTCATCTTTTTTACTGTCTTTCCTCTTTTTTACTCTCTCTCCTCTTTTTATTCTCTCTCCTCTTTTTACTCTCTCTCATCTTTTTACTCTCTCTCATCTTTTTTACTCTCTCTCCTCTTTTTTATTCTCTCTCCTCTTTTTTACTCTCTCTCATCTTTTTTACTCTCTCTCATCTTTTTTACTCTCTCTCCTCTTTTTTACGCTCTCCCCTCTTTTTTACTCGCTCTCTTCTTTTTTACGCTCTCTCTTCTTTTTTACTCTCTCTCCTCTTTTTTACTTTCTCTCCTCTTTTTTACTCTCTCTTCTCTTTTTACTCTCTTTCCTCTTTTTTATTCATTCTCTTATTTTTAGGCTATCTCTACTTTTTTACTCTCTCTCATCTTTTTTACTCTCCCTTCATTTTTATTCGTTCTCCTATTATTTACGCTATATCTTATTTTTTACTCTCTCTCCTCTTTTTTACTCCCTCTCCTCTTTTTTATTCGTTCTCATATTTTTTACACTCTCTCTTCTTGTTTACTCTCTTCTTTTTTTACTCTCTCTCCTCTTTTACTCTCTCTTCTCTATTTTATTATCTCTCTTCTTTTTTACTCTCTCTTCTCTTTTTACATTTTGTCTTTTATTTTACTCTATTTCTTTGAATATCAGTTTAATTTTATTAATTAAAATAATACTAAAATTTAATCATTTTTTTTGGTCATTTTATAAGTAGGTCCATTTAGATGTAGTTGTCAATTTACAAAACAAACAAACACACATCTAGATATAGTATTCACTATGGAAACAAACAACATCCAACTACTTTATCTAGATGGTGCATTCAGATGGACCATCTGGATGAAGTAGCTGGATGGACAAACAAACAAGGCCTATAAATAGTTGCATCTGTGTCTTTGTCTTGTTTATTATCACTAGACCAATACAGTGAAGACCAATAGGAGAAAACTATTAATAAACATTTGAGATTATAAATATCAAAAGTCTGTTCGGAGAAAGACAATGTTTTTTTTTTATTCTTTCATTTTGAAATCACATCTAGGTAGGTGAGTTTTTCAAAATTATTTTTTCAACTAAGAAATTAATCAAAATCACTCGAAATCAAGTTAAGTAGTTTTCTTAAAGATTTTTCATAATTTTTGAATATAACATCAAATTTGATATGATTTCGATAAATGGTTAGTTGAATAGAGATGGTGTATTATTTTAAATGATTTTGTACAAATTCTAAATTTAATAACACATAATTTAAGAAGTGATTTAGAAATTATTAATGAAATAACAAGTGATTTAAATAAAAAACCAAAATCACCTAAAATTCTACTTTCAATACACCTCCATGTGTTTGATTGGTGTTTAGATTAGCGAGGCTGATTTGAGAGGAAAAACAAAATACGCACTTTGCGCACCCATCAATCAAATATATGGTTAAACGCATTTTCTTTAACACAAAAATGCCACAGTTAATTTTGTATGTTTTTTTTGGTAAACAAATTTCATTAACTAAAACCATTAAACCGAGTAGTTGGGTAGTACACTTTTAGCTTAAATATCAGCCACTGTATTAAATTCACGATGAATAAAATTAAAAGACACAAAATCAAAAACTTGAGATAAAGTAATGATGTCGCTGACGATTGTTGAGATCTCGATCGGTGATTCATTTTTGTTGATGGCGTTAATCAAAGATTGAGCATCTGAGAAGACTTCAATTCTTTGAAATCCTTTCAACATCTATTGTAAGGCTGTACACATTGTGAGAGCTTAGCCGTTAAAGCCGAATTGACATAAGATTGTGGTTGTGCTTGTTGAAAGAGAGTTTCTCCATCTTTTAATTTCAAGATCCATCCAAATCCTTGAAGAGTTTGGGAAACTCCGAGGCTGTGGTTGTGTTTGTGATTGTGGTTGTATTTGATTCGGATCTCTAAGCAGCATATGTGAAGAGTTTGGGAAACTCCAAGGCTGTGGTCGTGTGTGAGAGAGTTTGAGGTGATTTCTGATGTTTCGGGCCATCACGTTGTGCCTCACTCCATTTCTTTGCATCTGATATACCTTTGGTTAAGATCTACATCACTGTGTAAGCTTTGTTCTCGAATTTCAAACTGTTCCTTGATTTTCGCAGGGACCAGAGGATCCATGGAAGAAGAGGCCCTTTACTAGCACCGATGGGAGATATGTTAATGCCTTTATTCTCTAATTCTATGAGTTTTTTGCAGTTTCCAATTGTTGAAGTATTCTCAGGGAAAAGGATTGGGATAGAGTTCCATACCTCTTGTGCTCTGCAGCAGTCGAGGAAGATATGTTTTGTTGTTTCCAGTTCCTTACAAATCTGACATTCTGGGTTGATTTGCATTTGTCGTTTCACTAGATTCTCACTTGTTGGTAAGCCTCTTTCATTAGTTTCTATAAGACCTCTTTCATTAGTTTCCATAAGAAAACCTTTAGCTTTGGTGATAGGTTTATGGACCAGATTTCCTTCCACCAGTTGAAGTCACTTTCTTCTGTATGTAATGGTGCTCTTTCCATTGATTTCACCTTGTGATAGCCTCTTTTTGCCATGTAGATACTTTTTGGGTGTCCTAGCCAGATGTGTTTATCCATTGAGTTACATATACTTGGTTGAATGCTTAATATTGTTTCGCTCAAATCTAGGAGTATGTGTTCCACTTTCTCTTTGTCCCATATAGTCGTTCCTAGTCTAAATAAATCTGCTACTTTCATGTTACTTTGGTTTTGATTTGCAGGGCCATATGGGGTTTGTGGTTTCAAAAAGGAGAGCCAGGGTTCAGTCCAAACATGCGTCTGTTCTTCATTTCTAATTATTTTCCCGGGGTGTTCTCTGAATATGTTTCATCCAATCATAACTCCTTTCCACCCATGTGAACCATTCTGCGGTAATGTGCACTCCATAAAGCTTCCCAGAAGTATTCTTCCCAAGAGGAAGTTGGGTTGAGTCGAAATTTTCCAGCTCTGTTTTGTGATATGCATGATTTTTACCATGTTTTAGTGTCTCATTAGGCTTAGTTTTCATGAATATTCACTGAATTCTCATCATTTCAGTGTCGTTTTAGGTCCATAACATGCTCATTGCATTTGTATAGCATGCACACTGTATATGTTTCATTATCAGGTACTTTAGAAGGAATTTGGACCACTCCAGGAGCTGATGAACATGATAATAGACGAGGAACTGAATAGAGTGTTATCAGGTGATCAGACAAAAATGGCTAAGTACCGGACAAAGGCAGACTCGATTCTCACACTCGACCAACCCTTAGTCGAGTCACGCGATTCCAGAGACTGCCACCCGCAGCTCGACCCAACTACTCGACCAAGAGGGTCGAGTCTTACCTTGATGAAGTAGCGCCCGGAGTCCTGCTCGACCGAAGAGAGCACCGTCCAAAACTTGAGCTAAACATTTGCTGAACACGTTCCCACAACTCGACCAGCAGACTCGAGTAAGCTAGACTCGTGTCTAGTGAAGATTTTGCAGAAACCTAGTCACTCGACTGAAGGACTCGACCAACCCTTGGTCGAGTCACTTATCTGCGCACTTTTTGTTGACTTTTTTGTTGTTGACTTAGGTCATTTCATGTACTTGGGCTGTAAATACTCTTGGGTAACCCACATTTGAACGAGTGGGGATTTTCTAGACGAGTTTCTTTCTGTTTTTGGCTAAGTTTGTATTTCCAGAATCTTAAGTGTTTAATCTAAGTTTGATGCATTGAGTTTTAGTTTCTTCTTATCTTTTCTTTCTTGTTTATCTTTCCATCATCTCTCTAATCATGTTTATAATTGTTGTTGTGTTGATCATGTTGCTTGGTGAGTAGACATCTTAGGGTTTAAGAGGAAATGGTTAGATTAATGTAAAGCTAGGGTGTTTCCATATTATTTAAGCTCTTTCATGTTAGGATTTCTTTAGATTTGGTGTGCCTAATGCTTATTTCTAACTGATCACTAGGAATATGTTGTTTGCTTGATTGGCCCGGAAGATATTCGATCAAATGCTTGATAGAACCAAAGTCAGAGATATGTTGTCTATCCCAAGGGACTAGTTGTATAGATAACATATTGGCTAGAATATAATCATTCTTACTGCCTGCTTGCTTGGATTCCGCTAACGGGAGTTAGGTCTGATCCGTGTCATGTTGAGATCACTGACCACGGGAGTGGCTGTGTTACCATTGCTTGTATTGCATAGAAATTGCTCTCAATAGGTTGTTAAGCAGTTCTGGAAGTCCCTAGTATAGCATTGATCCTTGATCCAATTCCTCTTGAACCCTTATTTCCGTTAATCGCTTATTCTCGTATTAATCGCTCTGTTTTCACCAATTGCTTTAGTTCCGTTGCTTACTGAGTTGTTTACGTTCTTTACTGCTTGTTCTGTCTCCCTTCATGTTTACATCGCCTTTAATTCGGTTCTGTGACACTTTGATGAACTGAATACTGGCTTGAAGTAGAGTGATCCTTATAGTTTCTGAATGCTAGCAACACACTTGAGTTGGATTGACACCTTAAATATTATCAACGACATGTTAGTGTTTTAGTATTCATTTGATCTGATTGCACAAAACCGTTAAAATCTTGTTATCAAATTGGCATTGTTGCCAAATTAAGTGTTTGCTTGCTATATTCGGGAACCTCGGATCTCTTAAGATCAAGTTCCCCACGTTTACAGAGAGAACTGACTACCCATTTTCTCTGTTTCTGGTGTTTTTCAGGTACCTCGACCTGCTAGTTCGACCAGTATTGATCGAGTTGTGTCCCCCCGCAACCTCAGTTAACCGCTTGATCCAACAACTCGCTTGCCACTCAGTCGAGTCTGCATATTGCCACCCAAATCTCCACCACTCGACCTAGTACTTGACCTACTCTGGGTCGAGTTGCCTACTCTGGGTCGAGTTGCCTACTCTGCGCTGAATTTCCGGGTTTATGCAGACAAGATCAAAGGAAAACGAAAATCTCATCCGCTACATAGACAACATTGATCAGTTGCCACGTGAGCTACGAGAACAAAGGGCTCGGTTACAAGCTGATCGGGAAGAACAAGCGGGAATGGAGAACCAGAATGAACCACCACCTATGCACGAGCCTCCCCTAAAGAAGTCACGATATATCGGTTCTGGAGACTCACCGACTACCCACCGCACTCGGCATGGCGTTGTTCCCCCACCTATTCCGAACAACAACTTTGAAATCAAGAGTGGACTCATTGCCATGGTTCAGAACCAGAAATTCTACAGTCTTCCTATTGAGGATCCGCTTGACCATTTAGATGAATTCGAAAGGCTCTGGAGCCTAACAAAGATAAATGGAGTTAGTGAGGATGCATTCAAACTCAGACTTTTCCCATTCTCTCTAGGTGATAAAGCACATCAATGGGGAAAACACCTACCTCAGGGATCGATTACTTCCTGGGCCGAATGCAAACATGCTTTCCTCTCCAAATTCTTCTCCAACTCTCACACTGCCAAGCTCAGAAACAACATATTGAGTTTTACCCAGAAAATTTCTGAAATGTTCTCCGAAGCTTGGGAACGATACAAGTCCTACAAATCTCAGTGCCCTCATCACGGATTCAATGATGAGTCTTTACTCAGCACTCTCTATCGGGGTGTTCTTCCAAAGATCTGCATGCTTTTGGACACAGCTAGCAACAGAAACTTTCTCAACAAAGAGGTTGATGTTGGCTGGGAATTATTGGAAAATTTAGCAGCTGCGGATGGCAACTATAGTGAGGACTATGATCGCACTCAAAAGGGTACTAGTTCAGTTGAATTAGAGGCAGTGAGCAGAAAGGAGATCAAGGAACTCAACGAGAAAATTGATAAGCTTATATTGGCAGCTTCTCAGAAACATGTCCATATGGTTTGTGAGGATAACAAGGATGATGAAGATGAAGACGGCCATGTTGAAGAAATCAGCTATGTCCAGAATCAGGGTGGGTAGAAGAGTTACAATGCCTACAAGCAGAACCCAAACCTATCATACCGTAGCAACAATGTTGCGAATCCATAAGATCAGGTCTATCCACCTCAGCAGCAGCAAAACAAATCCAAACCGTATGACCCTAAGCAGCCCTACAACAACTACACACCGAAGCCAACGGTGCCACATGGGTACCAAGGTAATCAAATCCCGCAACCACCTGCCCCTGCTCCATATGTTATAAATATACTCCAACAGCTTCTTCAAGGACAACAATCCAACGCCAAAGAGCTCTCTAAAATGCAAGATGAGTTGAACAACAAGATTGATGCCTTCCACAACGATTTGAACTGCAAGTTTGAAACACTGAATGCGCGGTTGAAGTATATCAAAAGTCTACAAGCATCTTCATCCACTGTGAAGACAGCAGGCCAATTACCAGGCAAAGCGGTTCGAAACCCGAAGGAGTACACAACCCAATCTATTACCCTTCAGAGTGGTCACGAACTTCCTTCGCGAGTTGGTGATATTGGTATTACTGAGGACAGTAATGTTCGAAGGACAGTTTTTCCAAAGCTGATGCTAAAATTTCAGTCCCTAAACATGGACTCGAGTCTACTACTCAACCAGAAGATAATCGAGTTACTCCAGGAGCTATGCGCAAATTGCCACTCAAGTCTAGTACTCGACCAACTCTGGGTCGAGTTAAGCCCTCCAACCTCCAAAATCTTGCACCCTTGCAAAATCCGAGCAAATCTTCGACTCAACCCCCACATAAGCCACAAATGCCTTTTCCTCAAAGGTTTAAGAAGGAATTTGCTGAGAAATACAAGAACATCTTCGACAGCCAGATAAAAGGAATTGAGCTTAAAGTTCCCCTCCTCGATGCATTCACTCTCATTCTGCAGTATCACAAGTTTCTTAAAGAAGCTGTCAAGGTATGGGAATTGAGACTCACGAGTGTAATGTCATTGCACATATGAGGGTAGTGCAAAAGAAGCTTGAGGATCCTAGAACGTTTACCCTGCCGTGCACATTGGGTCATTTAACATTCCGCAAATGCCTCTGCGACCTTGGAGCTTCAATCAGTTTAATGCTGCTGTCTGTTGCAAAGCAGTTAGGATTCAGGAATTACAAGTCTTGTAAGCTCTCTTTGATCCTAGCCGATAGGTCCGTTTGATTGTTGTATGTTATTCTGGAGGATTTGCCTATCAAGATAGGTGATGTTGAAGTGCCAACAGATTTTATAGTGCTGGACATAGACGAGGAACCCACAGACCCACTACTTCTCGGTAGACCATTTTTAGCCTCAGCTGGTGCATTGATTGATGTGAGGAGTGGAACTATTGAGCTGAACCTTGGTAAAAGCATCAGGACGAAATTTGACATCAATGATGCAACAAGGAAGCCAACTATTGAAGGATAGACTTTCTCGGTTGAAGGGTTGGATCAGTTAGAAGCTAAACCGCCTAAACACCCTCAGGTCGTGTTGGTTGATAGCAGCAAGCCCAGCGATTACCGCGGTAAGACTCCTATGTATGAAGAGGTAGTGGACGGAAAAAGCCTGGCGTCTATGTACGAATGTGATGAAGCTGGCTAGAAACCAGTTAAGGACATGAGCATGCCGCCACCGTTGGATCTCGGTCCTGATATACTATTGAGACCGATTGGTTATGTAGACGGAGTAATGGAGTATAAGGTAAAGAACAGCAAGTGCCCCAAACCATTCGCAAGGGTTAGACAACTCCTTCTCCCACCACAGCCTAAACCATACTGGTCAGGACCATTTGACATCAAGGGAATTACGCCTTGCGGAGCCATCACTTTGGTTAGTAAGGAAGGGGAAAAATTCACGAGCCTCGATCCAAGGCAATCGAGTGGCTGACTCGAGCTGGGTCAAGGAGAAACGAATGGCCAAGATTGCTCGTGTTAACTAACTCGACCATGGTCAGTCGAGTAGCTAACTTGAGTTAAGCTTTTATATGGTCAGAAATTCAACTCGAGTCAAAATGTGTGAGGGAGACTCGAGTTAATTTAACACAACCCGAGTTAAATTAAATGCTGACTCGAGTTAAGCTTTTGTGGATCAAATTGAAGCAGCATTTACTGTAGTTGGCTCCCCACTCTCCATATAAATAGCAACCTCAACCCCACCACTCACTCCACACCAACAAACTCACTCCCTCTATAAAATTCTCTCTCTCTCTCTCTATGATCCTCATACTCAACACTCAACATCCAGCCAAGTCGGAAGCCCATAAGTGTAGCTCGACCACATCGAGTTCAGTAAGGTAGTCGAGTCATCCCTGAATAACCCACTCGAGCAGATCCGATCGAGGCGCTCAATCGAGTGCTTCCAAAAGGCCAAATTTCCGCAATCAACATCAGGTAACTCGATCCATATCCACTTGAGTAACCCAATCGAGCACCACAACCCAGGTATTTTTCTAGCCCCGTTTAATTATTTTAACTTCATGTCTTCGTCTCTTGCTTCTTGGCGTGCAGAACAGATACGACTCAAAGCCAGAATGATTAGACGATATAGGAAACCTCGCCCAACTCAAGAAGCTCCCGCTAAGAGTCTAGAAGACAGAAGGAAGAATTTTGTAGCAAATCAGAAGCTGATCTTACAGCCCAATAGTGATGAAGACGTTGTCTCTGTTGGGCAGAGCAAGGGAAGCATTGGAGGGACTCTTGTCTCAAATTAAGCCTGCGGAGAGATCAAGCTCTGGATCATTCTCTGATTTTGTTTGAAGCGCTCTTGAAAGAGAGCATAAAGCAAGCGAGCAGAGATTCTCCAAAATGCATGAGGAGGAACAGAAAAGGTTACAGGCTCGAGAGGAGAATACACCAGGCAATAAAGGGAAAAGAATAGCTCCTCCATCTGAGAATGAAGGAGAAACGCCACAGGTTAGTGACGATGATGCTAGGAATGCAGATTTGGAAATTGAGTACGTGGAAGAAGGCTCACCGGGTATGGGCAATCAAGATGAGGATGAGCCTGATCAGGAAGAAGAGTCTGAGGATGAGGAGAAAGGCGAGAACCGAGCACTGAATTTACTAGAGCCATAACCGGTCTGATGGAACTTGGGTATAGTGAGGAGGTTGCTCTGATTGCATACGAAGAACAACAATGTGAGTTACGACAAAAGAAGACTCTGGCAAAGGCTAACCACAAGAGTGCTTGGGAAGCATTAAGTGCAATGGGATTTGAAGGTATCCGCTATCCCCACCGTGAAACGATGGACAGAATGAAGATCACCTGAGATGTTTATCTGCTATTTGAAGCATGTGGGCTAACCCACTACATCTCTTTGGTCTCAAAAACCTATGAGAGGGAGACTCTTCAGTTTCTAGCCACGGTACACCTCCACGAGTACAATGAAAACATCAAGGGCTTGCTGGAGCGTGATGGAGGAGGGTACATAACATTTAAGGTGGATCGAAAGCATTACAAATGCACTCTGCGGAAGATTCATAAATTGTTCAAGTTCCCAAAGGGGACCGAGCCTTCCCAAGCATCGACGAGACTGAAGTCGATGAGCGCTGGTCAATGCTAGGTGGACCAAAGGAGTTTAACCCCTCACGCGCAAAAGGTAACTACATATGCAACCCTTGCATCAATTATATGCGTACAGCTGTTGGGGAAATCTTTTTGCCAGGGACTCCACAACCCCTATAAACTTGGGGGGAAGATGCACATGTTGGTTACCGCGCTAAAGGGAACCATCAAAGAGATGCCCAGCGGTAAGCAGATAATGGGAGACGATGTGAATTCTAGTCTAGCATTTGTTTTGGCAAGGCAGTTGATGGAGTATAGAGTACGGGCTGCGGTCCAAGCAAAGAGGGGCAAACCGAAGCGGATCAATATAGGAGGGCCCGTTTATCATATTATGAAGAAGTGTGGGGTTAAAATTAACAAAATGAGCTGGGTAGAACCCCGCTATATGGACGCTGAGTACCTCAAACGTCACCACATTTTTGCATGGGGAGAGCATGATGGAAGATTGGTCTACAAGGTTGTACATCCAGAGGATCCAAACGAACGCATTCTACTACCGTGTCTGGAACACACTTCAATCAGAATGGGTAAGAATGTTGATTTTATCCCGCCTTTACATGCTCTTTTTGATCAAGAGGCACAACCCATCCGCCAACCGGTTCTAGAGAGTGTTGAGGAGCTTGCACACTGCATATGTTTCATTATCAGGTACTTTAGAAGGAATTTGGACCACTCTGGGAGCTAAAGAACATGATGATGGACGAGGAACTGAATAAAGTGTTATCAGGTGATCGGACAAAAATGGCTAAGTACCGGACAAAGACAGACTCTATTCTCACACTCGACCAACCCTTGGTCGAGTCACACGATTCCGGAGATTGCCACCCGCAGCTCGACCTAACTACTCGACCAAGAGGGTCGAGTCTTACCTTGACGAAGTAGCGCCCGGAGTCTTGCTCGACCGAAGAGAGTACCATCCAACACTTAAGCTAAACATTTTGCTGAACACGCCCCCACGACCCGACTAGCAGACTCGAGTAATCTAGACTCGAGTCTAGTGAAGATTTCGCAGAAACCCAGTCACTCGACTGAAGGACTCGATCAACCCTTGGTCGAGTCACTTATCTGTGCACTTTTTGTTGACATTTTCGTTGTTGACTTAGGTCATTTCATGTACTTGGGCTATAAATACTCTTGGCTAGCCCACATTTGAACGAGTGGGGATTTTCTAGACGAGTTTCTTTCTGATTTTGGCTAAGTTTGTATTTCCAGAATCTTAAGTGTTTAATCTAAGTTTGATGCATTGAGTTTTAGTTTCTTTTAATCTTTTCTTTCTTGTTTATCTTTCCATCATCTCTCTAATCATGTTTACAATTGCTGCTGAGTTGATCATGTTGCTTGGTAATTAGACATCTTAGGGTTTAAGAGAAAATGGTTAGATTAATGTAAAGCTAGGGTGTTTCCAGATTGTTTAAGCTCTTTCATGTTAGGATTTCTTTAGATTTGGTGTGCCTAATGCTTATTTCTAACTGATCACTGGGAATATGTTGTTTGCTTGATTGACCCGGAAGATGTTCGAGCAAATGCTTGATAGAACCAAAGTCAGAGATATGTTGTCTATCCCAAGGGATTGGTTGTATAGATAACATATTGGCTAGAATATAATGATTCTTACTGTCTGCTTGCTTGGATTCCGCTAACGGGAGTTAGGTCTGATCCGTGTCTTGTTGAGATCACTGACCACGGGAGTGGCTGTGTTACCGTTGCTTGTATTGCATAGAAATTGCTCTCAATAGGTTGTTAAGCAGTTCTGGAAGTCCCTAGTATAGCATTGATCCTTGATCTAATTCCTCTTGAACCCTTATTTCCGTTAATCGCTTATTCTCGTATTAATCACTCTGTTTTCACCAATTGCTTTAGTTCCGTTGCTTACTGAGTTGTTTACGTTCTTTACTGCTTGTTCTGTCTCCCTTCATGTTTACATCGTCTTTAATTCGGTTCTGTGACACTTTGATGAACTGAATACTGGCTTGAACCAGGGTGATCCTTATAGTTTCTGAATGCTAGCAACACACTTGATTTGGATTGACACCTTAAATACTGTCAACGACATGTTACTGTTTTAGGATTCATTTGATCTGATTGCACGAAACCGTTAAAATCTTGTTATCATTTTGCAAGGAGAGCATCATTGAATCATTGTATGTCCCTAAAGCTAAGCCCTTCGATACTCTTTTTCTCGGTCAGTCTTTCCCAAGAGACCTAACACATCTTTCTTTGTTCAAGGTTTCCAGCCCACCAGAATAGTGTTAATGCTGACTGTATCTTCTTTGTTAAGCTTACAGGAAGTTTAAAGCAGGTCATCGTGTACGTTGGGAAAACAGTCAAGATGGATTGCAACAGGGTCATTTTTCCCGCAGAGGATAGCTGTCTTGAAGCCCAACATATTGCTCTGATTTTTATTCTTTCCACTATTGAAGTAAAGAGGTCCTTTTTTGATCTACCAAAGAGTTATGACAGGCTAAGGTATTTTCCCATTCCTCTGGATTTGTTTATTTTCAGCAGATTCTTTACTCTTTTTTGGGTACTCTCCGAGGTTTTTGCTGAGAAAATTATACCAGACTTTTGAAAGTTAATCATTTGACCCAATGTTGTTTCATATTGTTGCAGAATTTTGAGGAAGGTGTTGCAATTCTTTATCGTAGATTGACAAAAGAACATTATGTCGTTCGCAAAGAGTAGGTGATTGATTGATGGACTGTTCTTAGCAATCTTTATTCCACAGAAAGTTTTGTCTTGCATGGCTCTTTCACATAAGCCGAATAGAATGGATGAGCATATGATAAAGAGATAAGGAGAGATAGGATCCCCTTGATGGATTCCATGTATGGGGCAGACCTTTCCACGCATAGTACCGTTGATTAAAAAGGTATATGTTACCGTAGTAACACATTCCATTAACCATTTTATCCAAGTATTGTGGAAACCGAACCTCTCTAGCACTAGTTGAATACACTCCCATTAAAATATGTTATACACCTTGCTCATGTCCGTCTTTATCGCCATTGATGGGTTCTTTTGTGCTGTAGATGCTTTGAGAAAATGGAGGACTTCATGTGTAATTAGTGCGTTATCTAAGATGGAACGTCCCAGTATGAATGCAGATTGGTTCTTCGAAAAGAGTAGGTTCAGCACCGGTTGGAGTCTTTTGGTGAGAAGTTTTGAAATAATTTTGTAATATATGGTGCACAACGATATTGGTCAGTAATCTGCTACCTTTCTCTGGTTTTTTACCTTTGGGATGAGCCTAACTTGAGTTTCATTGCACTTTCTTGACAGATTTCTTGAGGTGAAGAACTGTTGAATTTCTTTCATGAAGGATGGACCCATGATTTCCCAATTTTCTTGAAAAAAACTCAAAGAGAAGCCATCAGCTCCAGGGGCTTTCCCGGAATGAATAGAGAACACTGCTTTTTTTATTTCAATCGCAGATGGGAGAGTCGTGAGATTCTCATTTATCTGGTCTGTGACTTTCGGTTGGATAGCCTTATGGATTATCTCTTTCCCTTCAGATCTGGTAGAAGTGAATAGAGAGTTAAAATAGGAGGTGATGACCTCCGTTATATTCTCTTCATCGGTTTGGGCCCTTCCCTCATCATCCTCTAAGATGGTAAGACGATTAACAGTTCTTCTCCCTTTTGTCACCACATTGAAATAGCCAGAGTTTCAATCTCCGTTTTTCAACCAGAGTTGGCGACTTCTTTGTCTCCATATGCTTTCTTCCTCCTGGTAAATCCTTTTTAGTTCTTCTTTTATAGATGAGATCAATTAGTTGCTGCATGAGCTCATACTAGCTTCCTCAAGGTCTTTTTCAGTTGGGAAGTCACTCTTTTACTAGTAGCCATCTTCTCTTTCTGCCAATCAATTATGCATGTTCTGCATTTCACGATTAGGTTCATGATTGGACTGTTGTTGTTGTTTATCCATACTGATTTCACCAATTCATGTACCTCCTTGTTTTTCTCCAGGGTTCTATCAAGCCTAAAGAGTTTTTGCTTTTTTGAATTTGAAGGTGAGAAGAAAGTTATAACCGGTATGTGGTCCGAGCCCTCCAAGCTTAGGCATTCACAGAATGAATTCGGGAAGATGTCATACCAGGAGCTATTTATCATAGTCCGATCCAGTCTACTTCAGATTAGATGGATGTGTCTATGTCCTCTCCAGGATAAATAGCTCCCTTTATGTGGTAAGTTGAATAAGTCATTTTCAGCCAAGAAATATCGAAAATTGGAAAAAGATGCTTCTGATCTTTTGGGGCTTACTCTCTTTTCTTCGTTGAGTTCAATATCATTGAAGTCTCCAGAAAAAATCCACAGCCTGTTACGGCCATTTGAGTGAGCAGTAAGTTTCTCCCAAATAGATCTCCTCTTTGTAACATCTGGCTCACCATAGATAAATGTGGCGTAGAATCTTTTTTCTTGGTGTGTGATCTTTGTGTCTATGTAGTTTGCACAAGATGATATTATCTTGAGGTCAAAGTCTTGTTTCCAAAGCAGAATGAGCCCTCCACTTCTGCCCTAGGGTGGAACTATCTACTTACAGCCGTATCCCATCTTGTTCACTACTTTGTCAATGAAGCTCTCGAGGTTTTTTGTTTCTGATAGGACGAAACAGTCGGGGAATATTGGAGTCTTAGCTCACGAAGTCTCCAAATTGTCAAGAGATTCCCCAACCCTTGGAAATTCCAGCAAGCAAAAGTTAAGGAAGAGGACTCGATGGATCTTAAAAATCCATCGATCTCTTTAAAGATGCAGGTAGCCTGTTTGCTTGGAGGGGGATTTTACTTGTGCTATTTTCATGTACAGATAGTAGAGATGTTGATATACGTTGTTTCCTTTTAGAAGGATGAATTGGGCCAGAGAGTGAAGGACTTCCAGCATTTGCTCTTGGTGAGCTTTGGATTTAGAGAACATTTTTTTTCCTAGAACTTGCTTCCAGTAAGAAGCATGAGCTGTTTTGTAGTTTCTTTTTTGTTGGGGGTCTTCCCACTTTCTTTCTTATCCCCTCCTTTTGGGGGTATTGGTTCCAATCTTTGAGCAATTGAGATTCTAGCTGGTTCAGGGGTAGCTCCAGCCTTTGGGATACTAGGATCCTCGCCGGTTTAGTTTCTGTGGTCATCTCTTGTTGTGAAATGATAGCTTTGCTTTTTTCACTCTGGACCATACAGATTGATGATTCCTCAAATTCACCAGATTCTTTTGTTAACTGCACACGCATTTTCCTCACGGCACTCTCATTGGAATCAACACATGTAGAGTAAGTAATCATGACATTGCATAGGTCATTTAGAGCCGTGTTAAGTGCAACTATAGGAATCTCTTCAGTTTTCTGATTGTGATAAGACTGCATATCATATGAGTTTCCATAATTTATAGGAGTTCTTGTTGATTCTGTAGTCTGGTGAGATGATACTTCTCGGTGTAAGTCTTCCTCTCGCCAGATTGGAGACTTTTGCATTGAAGGAGCAACATCCCACTTCATGACTTCCCTCCATATTCTTGATGGCGAGCTTCTACTATGGGAGGAGTTTCTCAGCTTATGTCTTAGATCCATGTGGTATGGTTCTTTGCTTCTCATATACTCTTCTCTTTTATCTTGGTGTCTGCCACTTCTCTCGGCATATGAATAATCCTCCTTGCTTTCATACTCCTCTTCTCTTCTATCATTATGGGATCTGGGGGAGGATAATCTTTCTTTCACACGTTTGAGAGCTGTCATATCTAGGTCAGTCCAGTCTTGTTTTTCATGGCTGAGCAGGTAGTAGTGAGAGCAATACCTTTCCATCTTCTCGTAGACCAAGTTTATAGAAAGTTCTTCACCACTTCGGAGTTCGATTATAGTCTTCATAATGAGGGGGAGAAGACCGTTTGTCATCACCCTGACTTTAGCTACTATAGAGTTTACTTCTACAGCTTCCAAAAGGGGATTTGCTCGGACCAAAGGTGCAGGGGGAGACTTTGAACAGAGATCCAAAAGGGGATTTGGGAGGGGAAAGAGGGGGAGAGTGAGGGCTTCCATTTTTGGATTATGAGCATCCATTTTGCAAAGTGGTAAGGTATGTTCTCCAGTATCTTTTTTTAAATCTACATCATTAGAGAACTGAAATTGTACTAGACCGTTTTCCATGTCTGCTCCAACATGTCTAGCGCTTGTTTTCTAGTGTTTAGACACGAAGGGTATAAGGGACCATACCCTCTGGGCCTTTTGGTTTGTGAGTCTGTAGATCAGGGTGAGATTTCTCTGTTTGAGGATTTTTGAGTTGTTAACCTCCTTTATCTTGATTATGCCCATTCAAGGTGCCTCTTGAGTATGTGCAAGTCCCTTGTCTTTCTCAGCTGAAGAGTATCTATTTGTCATTGTTGATTTGAAGTAGGTTCTGTTCACTTAGTGAATGAAATTCAAAAAACTTTGTAGGAGACTTTCAAAGAGATTTTAATGTTGGAACTGAGCTCATATGTTGTCCAGCTTTGCTTCCTTCAGTTTTTGTGTGAGGTAGATCGTCATGTTCACTTTTAAACGAAAAAGAACGCCAGAAAACAAAAAACCATTTTTGACTTTATTTAAAGTAGCATAAAACCAAGTTGAAATGAATCTGAGGTTTTTTGTTTTTGAAAAAAGCACCTAAAAATAGTAAAAAGCGGTAACCATAAATTTCATTGGGAAGAGGACCAAAAGAGATTTTCTTTTGTTCTGAGAGATCACTGATAGTTTTTGTTTTAGTAAATTTTGTATGTTAGATGGTATATTTCACTTTGAACCGCACTTACAGAAAACGGGTAGTGGATTTGCTACAGTACACAAACTTTTAATATATATTAATCAATAAAATTAAGATATGTGTTTGATCAATTCTTAAAATTTTCACTCCAAAATTTTTTCTTCAAAATTTTATCATATGGAATTGTATTATTTCGTGTTATATTGTTTGAGGTTTAGAGATTTGGATTATATATCTAGTATTATTGATCTTTGAGATTTTTTTATCAACAAATTGATCGACTAGCTCTGGTCCATAATGTAAAATCCACATCATAAAATCCTTTCTATGTTATAGGGAAAGATCGAATCCCATATACCAGAATCATTAACTAAAAAAATTAATAGTTTTTAAAATAAAATTCATTTTTATTTGTAAGATAATAACTATAGTTGTAACTATTATTACTAAAATAAAAATTATAACATTCATAATCAAATTATTATTATTCTACAAATAAATACCCATAAAATACCGCATCACTTATATTTTACTAATCATATATATATATATATATATATATTTATTTATCAAAATCATACTTAAATTGTATTTTTCAAAAATTGCACTTGTAATGCGCCTGCATTTTCTCTCGCACCACCAAAACCACATAATAAAACACAAAAATGCCTTTTTGAAACCATATTTCCATTTCCATGTGCATGTGCGCGAATTTGGAAATCTGTTTTTTCTAATAGTGCAATAACATTCATCTGATTACGTATTTATGTATATATATTACAAATACATTTTACGCAAGACATGACATATGACATATACCTTACAATCATAATACATATTACGCGAGTACATGTGATTTTTTTTTGTCAACATTGGACCACAACTGGTCGGCCCATTAATCAAGTTTCTACTAGGCGGTGGGACTTGATCCCTAATTGTACAAGTGCACTGTCTTTAATAGATTTACAACTTGACACTAGATTAAAGGTCACTTGCAATATTTTGTAATTACAATATATGATATATAAATAATTATTTTATATTATTAAGCGTTATATAAATAGATATTAAATAATTTTTAAATTTAAATACTTTATAGCTTATTCCAAAGTTACGTACAAATATTTCTACCAAATATACATAAACAATTCATAGACACATTAAAAGTTACGTAAACTATTCTTAAACATTTATTCATAAATATCGCACTGATGTTTTTACACCAATCATATATTTTCTGTCCTCCTTTCTTAAACAAAACAATCGCATATTACGTTTTTCTTTCAAACTGCATTTGTACCACACTACACTTTATCCCGTACCACCAAAACTGTCATCACCATTAAGTCATTGGCAATAACATAGGGAAGCAGAGTCAGAACACAAAGACTAGAAAACGACAAATGAACTAAATTTGATATATCTATGTAATTCACCGGTGATAAATTTACTACAATTCTCTCCCTCTCAATTACTTACTAAATTACCAGATTTTCTTTTAGCATATGTATTCGTATAAATAAACAACCTTCTTCTATTAGTTCAAATAATCAACAATTGCTGTTCCAACACCACACAGTTCTACAAAAGAAAAATGTATACAAAATTCCACATATTGCAACCGCAATGGTCCTTCTGCTCCTAACAGCGAGTCAAATCGGCTTAGTGAGGGCTCGGCGGGGGATGCAAGGCGGCCGGGATCCATGCTCAGTGTCGGATTTCAAAGTGTTGTGCAGATCAGTCGTGAAGGGCCAAAAGAACGTTAATGCAGCAACGAAGGTATCCATTAGAGAGCTGATGAGAAGAAAAATTAAAGCCAAAGAAGAGGCCGCAAAGGGCAAAAAAAAGAATAAAAAACTCAAAACTTGTTACTCAAACTATGATAGTGATGTGATAATGGATAAGCAACAAACGTTGGAACATGAAGATCTTTTGGAGCTTGGACCAGAAGGAGTACAACAATCTCTGGAGCTGCCAAATGGCCCTATTACTCGAGCTAAGGCTAAGTGACTTAAACAAGCTGTTAGCACCATGCTGGTACAGGCTGAAAGCAACCTTAGTTCGATGGCTAATCAAACCACACTGGTTTTGATTCAAGCCGACTAAGGGTTGTCAATGGAAGGTGTGTGTTCTTGCACTCTTTTCCTTGAGTCTATTTTTGTCCCATTGGGTTTTCTAGACCAAGGTTTTAACGAGGCAAGCTAACACACACTCTTACGTCCATCCCCATTGATGACACGCATAAGAAGAAGAGCTCCAAATCACCTAAGTGTTTCTAAGTTTTTCTAAGTGTTCTTTTACCTTATGTTTGGATTTGGGTTTTACATTTCCATCCCACTTTATTTTGGGTTTGTTTCATTTTGTGTTTTGGGTTTAAGCTCCTTTTGTCTCAGCCCACTAAGGCCCATTTCGTGGTTGAGACTCCCCTATAAGTTGTAAGTTCTTCTTCATCAAACATTTTCTGCAAAAGTTTTTCCTTTGTTTGATCAAACTCAAAAACCCTTTGTGGGTGTAATATCCAGAGAGTTCTTGAGATAGAAGACTAAGAGATTCTCACATCCCTAGAAAACGCGACTCCATCTTTGAACTCATTTACCCTCACTCGTTTGTCGGATCGAGCTCAAAACTCATCATCACACTCATCAACTTCTCATCTTTCCGCTGCATAATTTTCATTCAAATCCAAGCACTCATGTGGCTTTACTCGTACTCTCTGTCTGTTCATCTTCCATCAGCCAGTTCTGGAAGCTATGAAGCATGACATCAATTCTCTTGACCTCTTGAAGATTACAACCGCTTGATCTTACTCCTACGATCTTATCAAGTGGTATCAGAGCCAAATCAAGCCAGGTTTTGTCAAAAACTCTTCATCTTCTTTCCTTTTTTTCAATCTGTTTTGTCTGAAACTGTTAGGTCTATATTATCATGTTTATATTGCATAACCAAATGTTAGATCTATTGGAAAATGCTTGGTTTTAGGTTGTTACGTTCTAGTTTAACCATTATTCGATTTCACAAACCATGTCTAAGGCGTTAGTCAATATCTGTGCATCTATAAGCTTTGAATCTGATTGTACTTATGTCTTATTGTTCTGTTTTGAATCATTTAGTCAAAAAATGTGTTAGGGTCTAGTATCATCGATCTGTTACTTTGTTTAAACCATTGGACTATTTTACTTGATGTTGCTTGTGTATAACTTCTAGGAATCATAGCTGGAGAGGAATCAGATGAACCGGAAACAAGCCACAGTCGCTATGAGAAGCTCTTCATAGAGGCTATCACGGCTCAAATGAGTATGCTAAACTTGATGTCTTTCAAAAAGAAACAAACTCCACACCATCTGCGGCAAAGTTGCCTAGTGAGGCTGAGCGTAATGGTAACAAAGAACCTTCTGTCCGGATTCCACCACCAGAAGACGATGTAGTTCAGTCCATTCACAAAGAGGAGGCCACAGACTACTATGGTAGTGACCGTTCATTGCAGAGCCATCGTGTGAGGAGGCTTGAGAGACCAGAAATGTCACAACATGCCAACATGTCTCACGGGCTGAAGCTTAAAATCCCAATGTTTCATGGCAAGAGCGATCCAGATCTTTACCTTGAATGGGAAAAGAAGATTGAGCTGGTGTTCGAGTGTCAGTACTATACAGAGGAGAGCAAAGTGAGATATGCTGCCACCAAATTTTATGACTATGCGTTGAGTTGGTGGGATCAGATTGTAACCATCAGAAGGAAGAATGGCGAATTACCCATTCGAAGTTGGAGAAAAATGAAGCAGCTGCTCTGCAAGAGATTCGTGCCAAGCCACTACCACCGAGAGCTTCACACTAGGCTTAGACACCTTAGTCAAGAATCTAAAACCGTGGACGAGTACTATCAGGAACTGGAAATGTTGATGTTACGTGCTGATATACAAGAAAGCAATGAAGCTACTATGTCTAGGTTTTTGGGTGGATTTAACAGAGAGCTTGTTGACCTCTTGGAAGTAAGTGACTATCTGGATATTGAGGAGTTGCTACATAAGACTGTGATGTATGAGAAATAGCTCAAAAGGAAAGGCAATCGATCGAGCTACTATTCCAACAGAGCGAGTTTTGCCAAAGATTCAAGGACAAGTTTTCAGAAGGATTTCAAACCGCAAGATAAAGCTGAGAATAGACCTGCCATGTCTAAGGAGTTCAAATCAGGCGGTTCCAAAGATTCTAAAGAACCAGCCAAGACCAATACACGAGCCAGAGATCTTAAGTGTTTAAAATGCCACGGATTGGGACATTATTCTAGTGCATGCCCCAACAACCGAGTAATTCTGTTAAGAGCTGATGGAGAGTTTGAATCAGAGGATGAAAGCTTTGAAAGATATTAAAAAGAATGATGAGTTTAGCCTTAACATCAGTCTTAGTGCCTCCTTGACAGACTTTGATACGTGCAAAGACGCCATGGAGGATGCTAAGAAGTCAAAGGATTTTTCCAAATCCACATCAAACACTTTGCACGAAATGGCTGATAACTGTTTGGCTCTCTCAACTCTCGTGAAACAATAATGATAAACCAAAATATGACTCTGTGGCCTTTTAATGGAATACATGTTCCTTTATTAATTCCAAAGAAATTCGTGTACAGTTTCGGTATGTTTGGACATTGTGTGTTTAAAACGGGTTTATTGGCGGCTTATGCAAATGTTTTGTTTCTTCAATCTCATATCGTAAATGAAGTTCTTAATTATCTACAGTTATAACTTTTTTATTTTGTATATACCTTGTGTTTGGTTACAAATCATATAGGGAAAATATTTAGATCCATTTTGTCTATATGGCTCGGCCAGAGATGCATATGCATTAATCATCATATGCATCATGATAATGCAAGGGTAATAATATACAACGATTTTTGTCCACAATAGCCGCTTTAAATATTGAATTGTAAATACTGCCTTTAGATTATTTTCTGAAATAGTCTTTTTGGGTTTTAAAGTATGTAAAAACCACTTTGACTTTTCAATGATGTTTACTATATACAAATATTTGTATTTTTGTTTCTTGCATACATAATTTACTATATAGGTCTATCGTAGATAATATAATTTTCTACTGTAGACATAAATGTATGCTCTATCCTCATTTCGAAAAACTATATATGTTAAACAAACTATTCTGTTAAATTATGTACACAATGGACAAAAATGCAAATATAATTGTCCACGGTGGATATAGTTATTAAAAAATCAAAAGGGGTATGTAGAGTTCATTGTTCATATAAAATTATGTAGAATTCATTGTTCAATACACCCTTAAATGATTTGTGTTTGCACAACATTTGGGAATAAAATATTGGAGACGCCAACAATATGAAACAATGTAATCACAATTTAGTACAATGATTCAATAATATTATTAGTACATAGATTTGTTTTTGTAATTCTATCTTCCATTATAATGGAGGATTTCTTGAGCTATATCTAATTCACCTTTCAGCAAATTAAAACACAACAAAAGCATTTACAAAAGACCAAAAAAAAAAACCTTTAGACATGGTAGATCATACCGACTTCTAAAGTAGAACCGTGAGGCGATGTAAGCGTGTTTCTAGGGCCTCTAGTGTTTCTCCTAAGAAACTCGTAGCCCACGTTAATGGCGAGTCTCTTGACCAATCCTGATCCTTGCTTCGCTTTCATATACTGTTTTCCCATTACATAAGCCACGCCTCCTTCACGCGCCTTCGCTAGCTCCATTAATTCCTGCCTAGTCTCCTTCTCTATCTTTGGAGTTTGCGGTACAACGAACCTCACTTTCTTTTTGATCTTACTCTTCTTCTTTGGCTTTGGTGATCGAATCTCTGATGTCCCAAACTTGTCTGGATCGTCAATATCGCTGTCGTAATCCTCTACCCCTTGCATATATGAAGAACAAGTTCCAACAACGGCCATTCTATCATCATCTTCTCCGTTGGTCTCTGCAGCTGAAGTATCAGTTGCAGCCTCAGTACGGATAAACTCAGCGATGCTACCGACAAGATCACTTTCAAACTCGAAATCGTCTTTGGGAACATCGCGGTAACCAAACCGGACAATGCGACGGTACATCCTGAACTCTTTGGGGCCAATGCGTGCAACTAGAAATCGTTCTTCAGAACGAACGTGTGGAACTGGAACGGATTTGATGCAAAGGAAGACAAGAACCTGGTGGAACGCAGGAAGGTTGGTAACAAAATGCGAGGAGATGGCTGGGACGCCTGAGACAAGCTCGGTGTGGACAAGTCCAAGGCCACAGACACGTGCAATACCAATGGATTGACCCAGGCTGAGGAGCCAGTTGACTGAGACTTTGTTTTGTACATCGTACTCATAGCACTTCAGTGTTTCGTAGTGCCAAGTGTACATCGCAAGAAGGAAGCAAAAAGAAAGGGCAATTGGGACCCATGCGCTTTCCACAAACTTTATCTGGGAAGCTGAAAAGTGTTAGAATTTGCGGAATATAAATGAGAATGGATGAGATTTGAGAATGATGGGGAGAATAGTCGAAATTTGTGAGAATAATGAAATTTGGAGATTTGGAGACCATGATGGCCGAGAAAATGAGAGAGTATTGTGAAGAGAGAGATTTTATTGTCTCTTTACATTTACAATTGTGGTTACATACAATATATAGACAACACAAAGATTGACCTAGGTCTATACACAACTAAGGACAAAACTATACTAAAAGAGGAAAAATTCCTCATTGCTTTTGTATAAGACAAGAAAAGAAGAGAAAGACTTGTCTTTTTTGGTTCCAACGGCTACATGTTGGCTTAAGCAAACATGTGACTTTTCCAACGGCTCTTTTGTGGTCTTAAGTGAACATGTGACCTTTCCTAGTTGCTTCCCAACCAAATGTAAACGCAATTACATGATGCTTCCATTCGGTACCTTTCATTGCACTCTTTACTTCCTTGTTTCTACAACCATTTGGTTTGGTTGCTTCTCACGCAAGAATAATTGAATGATTTTCTTGAGCTGCACTCAATTAAGTTATCTTCTTAGTTTCACACTTACTTGTTTAGGTTTAACACAACCGAACCTCATTTCTCGATGTCCGGATTCTTTGTGTTAGAAGCAAGCCGAGTTCTTTCTTCCTTGCTTCACACTTAAGATCAATAAAGTAGAATGTTACACTAAGATCCAAAATTTTGGGTAGATGAGAATTTAGGCAACAAGATCGACATGATATATATCCACTTGATGCGCAGAGAAGAATCCAAAGACCTATTTAATAGCATGGGCCTACTCAATTCTGGAACCGAAAGCGATATAGATGACTCGAAACTGTGATGGCAACTTGATATTTAATCCGTGTTACGTACACAAATCTATCAAGCAATTGAATGAACAGATGATGGGGTTAAAGGGCTCCACATTTAAGTATAGAAACCGATGACTTTGGGATGATTTCAAGACTTAAGATATTGAAAGAAGTCCTCCTAGAGTCATAAAGTTTAAACCAGACCCAATTGTAACTAAATATTCCATGATCTAAACCAAAGTCTTCACCACAATCACCATGATTAACACTTGAAGAAAAATAGGCCTAGGATAAAATCAAGGTTATTGAAACAAAACTCACACTTGTGATGCTCCTTAGCCGTCAAAAGTTCAACACCTGATATTGCAGAAAAAACTGTAATAGACAAAACAAAATAAACAGTGTAAGCACAACAAATCCATGATCATGTCTTTACCAAAGAAAGAACATCAAACAAGAATAATACCTGAAATGGCAGGCGTAAGAACACCATCGCCAATCACCATACAAGTCCTAATCAAAGCACGAACAAGTAAAAATATCTGCAATACTCCACATTTTTCAAGCACTTTCTTCAATCTTCTGCCAGTGGTTTAATTGAAGAAAGTGCTTAATAGCAATGTCCAATTTCAGGTTTTGCGAGTGATTTCGATTTTCTTATGTACAGCAAAACAATATTTTGAAACTCTTGATTAAAAGTACGTAAGGATCAAAGTCCTTGAAGTGATTGTTCGTAACCAAAACACAACAAACAAAACAACAGACGAGAGTATTTAATAGTCTGTTACAGGATATTGACTAATTACAATAATGCTTCCTAGAATTAGTTTCCAATTGCAATTAGTAGGGTTTGATGTTGTCTTTCCTTGGGGTTTTGGGAGTATGTATTCATATAAGTACTTGCAGCTGATCAAAGACCTACTGTCTCCTACTTTTCCGTGATCCAACAGGGTTGGTTGATTCCAACGATGTACCCTTATTCTGTGAAACAGATGTCTCGCCTTCACCTTCCTTAAACCAGTTATTAACCTACAGAACAGAACCAGCTCCAAGCAAAGAGAGATAAAACTTGGCTGACTAAAAACAAGAAGGAAGGAAAATATTCACTACGAGAAACTTCTTACTTCTTACTTCTTACTTCATCATCAAAATCATCTGAAGGAAGATCACTGTTAAGATTTTGATCTCCACCAGCCAACGCTGCTGCTGCCTCAGGAAATACTTTCTACATAAAGATTCGAGTCAGCTGTCTTTAGGTTTCTTCTCTTATGTAACAATGGAAATCAAAATCATCCACAAAAATACCTCCCAACTGTCGCTGAGTGATAGTTCTGTCCCAAATGAAATATTAAGCAAATCCAAGCAGTCATTTTTGTAATCACATCAGGGCATAACCAACCCTCACCAACTGGAGGAACTACAAAAATCAAAATCAACAAAAAAAATTACAAAATGAAGAGTATCATTTACTATCTTCTGTTAGTAGAGGTGGTTCAACACAGTTTTGGTGAAAGCCTCGGTCTCAATACCCATCGCATAGGATGATATCATTATCGACAGACGTGTCCTTTGAACCACATTTTGCACAAAAGATCTGCGATGAAACACAAGTATTATCGATACTTCTAGAGACACAAACAGCTTCAATCTCGAAAGACAGAGGCACAAAGCTCTAGTTGCTGAATGTTCTTTTTCTTACATCCTCACTAGAAATCCTTCCATCAGAATCAAATAAAGTCTCTGGAAAGCTTCCTCAGAACAGAGTGTGTCCAAGTGCTGAAAAAGATCTCTAATTTTAACCTTGAGCAGCAGAATTTCTTCAGTGGCTCGTACAGACCTATATGCTTCAATTAGGTTTTGAAGTTTTGTCTTCAATAATGAGTTTGGTTTCGGTATTAGAACTCTTCTGCTTCTTCGTACTTGGTGACATCTTAGAAAGCTGACTGTTAAACGAGAAAGGAAGAGATGAAGAAGAGAAAGAGAAATGAGAATTAGAAGTGAGAAAGAAGAGTAACGAGAGAGGAGGAAGAAGAAGAAGAGTGACGAGAGAAAGAGAGAAAGCTGCTGAGAAAAACCAGAGAGACCAAACCTGAAACTGAATGTCAGGTTCTTCGCTTCGATTTGGAAATGATTTAATGTTCTTCGATTTGGAAAGAATGATTTATGTTCTGAATGGGCCTACCTTTCATTTATACTTCACCATCTGGGCCTAATGGGCTGGCAAATCAATGAATGTGTTTGCGTGGATGTCGATGCCTACAATCCTTTGTTCGGATCATTTGTTCTGAAATGAAAGAAATTAATAATGATCATTTATTTACAAAACATCAAACGTTTGAAGAATACAATAATTTAGTTGGATGCTCCCTCGTCATAGTCGATTAAAAAATTGACGAAAATCATATTTTGAGAATTATATTATTTTCATGAATTTTGGGATATTAGATCAATATTTGAAGTAAAATAACTATATTGTGTTGTAAAACTTAAATATTTATGTATTATATTATTATATTTTTTGTGTGAGAACAAGAGAAGAAGACGTGGAGAAGAACTATAATAATTTATTCACTGTTTCTCTTCTACTTGTGTGTCATCTTACAATAAGAGATGAAGAGTATTTATACAAGAGAAATGGTGGTGAATGGTAAGATATTTTATAGGTAATGATTATGTCTATAGGTAATTATTTTGCCTACATATATTTATAACACTCCCCCTTAATTACCTATTGCTAATTATATATATATTACGCACTGCCTCATTAAAAACCTTATCATGGAAAAACCCAGTGGGATAAAAACTATGATGAAGGAAAAAGAGTACAGTGACATAATTTCCCTCTGAAATGATGAATATCATAAATTTCATAGTTGACGCATCCCGATATTGTAAACATGTTTTCTGAACGTTGTAGTGGGAAGCGCTTTGGTGAACAGATCTGCTGCATTGTCTGTTGAACGAATATATTGAATATTCACTTCTTGATTCTTCTCGAGTTCTCGTGTGTAAGAGAAGAATCTTGGGGGGATGTGCTTTGTTCGGTCGCTTTTAATATAACTTTCTTTAAGTTGGGCGACACAAGCAGCATTGTCTTCAAACACTTTTGTTGGCTCTTTATTTATGGTTATTCCACTTGCTTCTTGTATATGTTGAGTCATAGATCTGAGCCACACACATTCTCTACATGCTTCATGAAGTGCAATTGTTTCTGCATGATTTGAGGAGGTAGCAACTAAAGTCTGCTTTCGAGAACGCCAAGAAATTGCAGTGCCTCCAATTGTGAAAACATATCCGGTTTGCGATCGGATTTTATGTGGGTCTGATAAATAGCTTGCATCTGCAAAACCAACTAGATCGAGACTAGAATTTCTATTATAAAGTAATCCCAAATCAATTGTTCCTTGGAGATAACGAAATATATGTTTTATTCCATTCCAGTGTCTGCTCGTAGGTGATGAACTATGTCTTGCAAGCAGATTTGTAGCGAATGCTATATCTGGTCTAGTGCAATTTGCAAGATACATGAGTCCACCAATAGCGCTTATATAAGGTACTTCTGGACCTAATATCTCTTCGTTATTTTCACAAGGTCGGAATGGATCTTTATCGTTATTAAGTGATCTATTGACCATTGGAGTACTTAAACGAGTTGCTTTGTCCATATAAAATCGTTTTAAGATCCTTTTTGTATAGTTAGATTGATGTACAAAAATTCTATTCCGAAGATGCTCGATCTGGAGTCCTAGACAAAACTTTGTCTGTCCAAGATCTTTCATTTCGAACTCTTCTATCATATGAGTTCTAGCAACATTAATCTCCTTTTGAGTTCCAATTATGTTCAGGTCATCAACATATACAGCTATGATCACAAATCCAGATACAGATTTCTTAATAAATACGCAAGGACATATTGCATTGTTGGTATATCCTTTACTCAATAAATATTCACTTAGACGATTATACCACATGGGTCCGGATTGTTTTAATCCGTAAAGTGATCGCTGTAATTTGACTGAACATACTTCTTTAGATTTTGCGTTTAATGCTTCAGGCATCTTTAATCCTTCTGGAATTTTCATATATATTTCACTATCAAGTGATCCATATAGATATGCTGTTACAACATCCATTAGATGTATTTCTAAATTTTTAGATGCTGTTAAGCTCATCAAAAATCTAAAGGTAATTGCATTCATTACTGGGGAATATGTTTCTTCATAATCAATCCCAGGTTTTTGAGAAAATCCTTGGGCAACAAGTCGGGCTTTATACCTTGTTACCTCATTTTTCTCATTTCTTTTTCGAACAAAAACCCATTTATATCCAACAAGTTTTACATGTTTAGGAGTTATGACAATAGATCCAAAGACCTTTCTTTTATTTAGGGAGTTTTTTCAGTTATCATGGCCATTTTCCATTTCTTCTAATCAGATCTTTTCTGGCATTCTAATATAGACTTTGGTTCTGGATCATCATTTTTATTGTCAATTTCTTTTGATACAGAGAATGAGAAAATTCCATCATCATCTTCTATCTCACTTCTAACCCAAATATTTCTGTTTTGGGCATAATTGATGAAAATTTCATGTTTTTCTCTATTTTCGTCTTCGAGACTTTTCTCTGTATAATTTGGTTCTTCTGGACCATTTATATTTATTTTTTCCAAAATCTTTTTCTTTCGGGGATTTTTATCTTTTGATCCCATAGGTCTCTCCCTTTTTAACTAAACATTGGGTTTATTTGTTACGTTTCCATCATTTTGTTCTTCTGGAACAATAATTCTTGATGGAACATTCACAGCGGGAATATATGATTTTGTCACCCTTTTTGTATTAGTGAATGCATCTGGTATCTGATTTGCCATATTCTGTAAATGCACAATTTTCTGAACTTCCAGTTCACGTTGTTTCGTAGGGGGATCAAGGTGCCATAACGATGGTGTGTACCATGTTATGTCTTTTGGAGCTTCTTTAGTTCCTCCCCCTAACGCGGAAAATTCATCTTCATTAAAATGGCAATCGGCAAAACATGCCGTAAACATATCACCAGTTTTTGGTTCTAGATACCGAATTATACTTGGTGATGTATACCCAATATATATTCCCAATCTCCTTTCTGGTCCCATTTTTGTTCTTTGTGGTGGCGCTATGGGGACATATACCGCACACCTAAAAATACAGAGATGAGATATATCTGGCTTCTGGCCAGATGTTAATTCTAATGGGGAGTATTTATTATATGCACTTGGCCTTATTTAGATTAGTGCCGCAGCATGTAGAATTGCATGACCCCATATTGAAATTGGGAGTTTTGTTCTCATTATTAACGGTCTGGCAATAATTTGTAACCATTTGATTAAAGACTCAGCCATGCCATTTTGTTTGTGAACATGTGGGACTGGATGTTCAACATCTATTCCCAATGACATACAATAGTCATTGAAGGCTTGTGAAGTGAATTCACCAACGTTATCTAAATGGCCCGCATTGTGGATGGATTGGTCCACATATATCACCATGTATTCTTTCCAAGAATATCGAAGATTCATTCTTAACTTTGGCTGGTGATGGCCGAGTTATTAGTTTTCCAAGAGAACATGCATTACATGGAAATTCTTTCGTTTGAAAAATCTTCTGTTTTTCAACGAATGACCATTTGTATTTTCCACAATCTTTCGCATCATGACTGAACCAGGGTTCCCTAGGCGTCCATGCCAGATTTTGAATGTACATATAAACTTCGGGTTTACTGTAACATATGATTCAATCATATTTATTTTTGTGAAATATATTCCGGAGGATAAAGCTGGCAGCTTTTCTAATATACATTTCTTTTCTGAGTTAACTGATGTGATGCAGAGATATTCAACACCATTTTTATTCATTGTTTCTACGTGATATCCATTTCTTCGAATATCTTTGAAACTCAACAAGTTTCTACAGGATTTTGGGGAATATAATACATTATATATTTCAAATTTTGTCCCCTTTGGTATTGAAAAACAAGCTCTTCCGGAGCCTATAATAATTTTTGCATCACCAGATATAGTATTCACGCTTCCGGCGGAATTATTCATCTTAAGGGAAGAGAAATAATTTCTATCTTTAAGTATTGTGTGCGTTGTAGCACTATCTGCCAGACACATATCTCCATCCTTGTTTCCGTATTTCAACATTTTCTGATTTGAAAATATTCATAAAAGATGCGTTAATATTAAAACAAGTTGTATATTACAAGATAAACTATTTTACAAACAAGACAGAAAACAACATTATGCAACCATAACTAATTATACATTATATTATACTTTCTTCTTCAGGAAGATTTTAATCTTTTTGGCTTTCGTTGATTTTTATGGAATCAACAGTGAAATCAGCCACATCGAGATATGTATCATTGTTATATCATCGAGATGCGGATCGACTTCATGGTGAAAAGAAGGACTAGCTTCATTATCAAAGGAATGCCCGATATTACCATAAACAAAGTTGCTTTCTCTTTGTTTTCCCTTTTTCTTTTGGGACTCTTGGTGTAGTTCGACAAAATACTTTGGCGTATGGCAGGTACGCGACCAATGTCCTTTCATGCCACACCTGTAGCAACTTTCCTCATGTTGCCGTTTTCCAACTTCTTTTTCTTTTGGTCTTTTGTGATTTCTTTCATCGTTGAAATCAGTGGGACAAAATCTTTTTCTTTGCCCACGTCCATATCCACATTTTTATCCTCCTCGTCCACGACCACGGTAATTACCTCGACCGCGTCCACGTCCATGATTATTATAATTTGATGACGTAACATTCGCTTCGGGGAATGGTGCTGATCCAGTAGGACGAGATTGATTGTTTAGGATGACAAGTTCATTATTCTGCTCTGCTACAAGAAGCACTTGCATTAATTCTGAATATTTCTTGTATCCATTAGCCCTATATTGTTGTTGTAGGACTACATTTCCAGGATGAAATGTTTGGAGAGTTTTTTCGATCATATCGTAATCAGTGATCTTTTCTCCGCACAACATTATCCTGGAGGTAATTCCAAACAGCGCGAAATTATATTTGCTTACGCTTTTATAATCCTGGAAACGGAGGTTCAGCCACTCATGTTTCACCTTTGGTAAGATCACGTATTTCTGGTGATAAAACCTATCTTTTAGTGACTGCCAAAGATCTGCAGGATCTTCTTTTGTGATATATTCATTTTTTAAGCCATTGTGGATATGATGAACCAAAAATATCATGGCATTAGCTTTTTGCTCTTCTGAAGTCGTTTTTGACTTATCAATTGTGTCAAGGAGTTTTCTCCCCCTTAAGTGCATTTTTGTTTCAACAACCCATCTCATATAATTATTTCCCGATATGTCTAGGGCAGCGATCTCGAGTTTAGCCAAATTTGACATAATTACTGCATAATAATTATAATTTTATTATTAAATTTTTAAAATAAAATATAGCACAATAATATGTCAATGATTAAATACATAAAAACGAAATAAGCAGGCGATTACAAAAAGATACAAAGTCCAAAATTCCGTGTGAGTGAAATCGCCGATTTTCTAGGCAATGTAATGTAACTTTGACAAGAAAAAGGCTACTAGGCCAACTAACGGTGGTGAAATAGGTTGCAACAAGATCAATCTTTTGTTAATCTATAAGCTATGTCTTTGGTGAAACCTTCAAACGCTTCTGTCTTTGGCGAACCCTTCGTGAGCTTATTCTAACGAGTTATGATGTCAAGCTATATCCTTAGAGCTATCCATGTTCATATTATACTTCTACGCATGTGATCTCTGTTAGCTAAGTTCAAGGCAATGTAATGTAACATTGACAAGAGAAAGTGTGCTAGGCCAACTAACGGTGGTAAAATAGGTTGCAACAAGGTCAATCTTTTGTTAATCTATAAGCTATGTCTTTGGCAAACCCTTCAAATGCTTGTGTCTTCGGCGAACCCTTCGTGAGCTTATTCTAACGTGTTATGAAATAAAGCTAGATCCTTAGAGGTATACATGTTCATATCATAGTTCTACACACGTGATCTCTGTTAGCTAAGTTCAAGGCAATGTAATGTAACTTTGACAAGAAAAAGTCTACTGGGCCAACTAACGGTGGTGAAATAGGTTGCAACAAGGTCAATCTTTTGTTAATCTATAAGCTATGTCTTTGGTGAAACCTTCAAACGCTTCTGTCTTCGGCGAACCCTTCGTGAGCTTATTCTAACGAGTTATGATGTCAAGCTATATCCTTAGAGCTATCCATGTTCATATTATACTTCTACGCATGTGATCTCTGTTAGCTAAGTTCAAGGCAATGTAATGTAACATTGACAAGAGAAAGTGTGCTAGGCCAACTAACGGTGGTAAAATAGGTTGCAACAAGGTCAATCTTTTGTTAATCTATAAGCTATGTCTTTGGTGAACCCTTCAAACGCTTGTGTCTTCGGCGAACCCTTCGTGAGCTTATTCTAACGAGTTATGATGTCAAGCTATATCCTTAGAGCTATCCATGTTCATATTATACTTCTACGCATGTGATCTCTAATAGCTAAGTTCAAGGCAATGTAATGTAACATTCCGGGAATAGTGGAAAGAATAATACCGAAGCAAAAGATTAAAACCCAATCCATTTTACAAAAATGAATCGATTTCAAGAGAAAAAAATTTGAGAGAAGGTAGAAAATTTTGAGTGATGAAAATGAGTGAAAGATGAGTGTATTTATAGATTAAAATTTTGTATGTAGCCGTTGGAAATAGTGTTTAGAGCCGTTGGAGAATTATGTATTATTATTTTTATTTTTTCTTTTTCATAACCGTTAGAAAAATATATCCAAAAATAAAATTATCAAAATTAATAATAACATAATCATGAAATATTCAGAGTATAAATTACGCAATTTAATAAATTAAATATGATGCAATAACAATAAATTTAAATATATTATTTGTCTTCAGGACAAAATTATTTTTATTTATTTGTCTTCTAGACAAATTTATTTGTTTCATCTGAAACAGATTTATATGTATATCCATTTTATTTTACCGTTCTTCGGGAACGTTTTAGTAAATATCTTCAGGATATTTTTGATTTTTATGTTCTTCCAGAACATTTTGTATATGTCTTATGGACATATAAAAATATTGATCTGAGGAGACATAGTCTACCATATGATCATGATCGTGAAGGCAAAGCCTATCTAACGATCGATTCGGGGAAGACAATATCTATCTTCCCGAAATTAATATTTAAATATGGAGGCTAAATTACTCTTGTGGTAATTTTGCCATTATTACAGCTTATAAATTAAATTAAAATATATAGTATATATATATGGGACCCAAGTCACCTATTATATCAAAGTATAAAATCAAAATTGACAAAAATAAATTTTACCTTTTTTCTGGCGCGGGAGCAGTTCATGCTGATAACGTGTTGTAAAACTTAAATATTTATGTATTATATTATTATATTCTTTGTGTGAGACAAGAGAAGAAGACGTGGAGAAGAACTATAATAATTTATTCACTGCTTCTCTTTTACTTGTGTGTCATTTTACAATAAGAGATGAAGAGTATTTATACAAGAGAAATGGCGGTGAATGGTAAGATATTTTATAGGTAATGATTATGTCTATAGGTAATTATTTTGCCTTTATATATTTATAACATATTGTTTTATTTTGTAAATTATGATGTAAATATTTATATTTTATCCTTAAATTTAAATGTATAATTGGTCTATATAGTAGGAAATTATATTGTTTTATTGTTAACTTCGTTTTTTCTTTTTGCATAAACAAAACAATATATTGAAAACTAAATTGCACTTGCAAATCATATACAGAATCCAAAAACAATACTCCCACAAAATGTCATAACGTTATATATAACAAATAGTCTTAGTAATTTATTTGATGTATACTTTTAACTCCTTGTATACCCAAGTAACAGAATAAATTATTGCTTATTAAAAACACAAATAAATGACTAACTGTAATGACAAATTTAGATCCACTACATTGTTTTAACTCTTCACTATATTGTCTTAATTCCCAAAATGTAACTTCCTCCTCTTCTTCTCGTATAAATAAATAATTTGGTAATTCCAAATGATCGTTGTCACTCATTACAAATTACCTCTTTCAAATTCACACCAAATTAAACAAGATGAAAACTTTCCACCTCTCTTTTACATAATTGAAAGCTTGTCGGAGTTCACAACATGTCCTTGCAAGATTTTTGCGCTTTTGGGAAGTCTGAAATGTCAAGAAAAGTGGAAAGCTCATGGGGGTCAACATGTTGCCCCTCGATGAAAAGGTATATAATAACTTTCACGACTAATGTAGAATGAACTACTCAAATACGACATGTATTTGTAGATATTACCTCACATCCTTGCAGTCAATGGCCATGCAAGATTCTATTCATGTTCATTGCCTACATATATTTAAGGATCTTTTAAAGAAGGAGCTTTTACATAACAAGGTTTGATTATTGGTGATTTTCTTTTTTTTTCTTTCCTTTTTTTTTATAAAGAGTGTTTAATAAGTTAATTCACAATGATACAAATCTCGCCCGAAGGGCGGATCCCCAACTAGTAGATATAAAAGATTGTAATAAACTCTCAAATTTAGCCAAGAATTAGGTGACCAGTTGGCTTGAACCTGATTTAGCTAATCATGAGATGGTAAGTTCAAATCTCGCCGTGCTCTATTTGGAGAACTTAGACTATGGATTGGCCCTTGTTGTCGATCCAATGGTTACTTGTTGACAAAACAAAACTCTCAAAATCCTCTCTGACTTAGACAAAACTTTCGGAGAACCAAACTCTCCGACAATACTCTAGCCTTCTTTTTTCCAATCTCCCTCCGATCACCCCTCGATCTCTCCATTTCTTTCACCTTATCTACTAAACCTTCTCTCAATTTCAAGATTACACATAATAGCAAACACTCAAAAGAACACAAAGGACCTACAAAATTGGCTCAGCTTAAACGAGTCCAGCTCCAACTGCAACCTTAAGCCTGATCTCAAAGTAAGGAAAAAAGAACAACGATAAAGACAAAGATTGAAAGATTGAAGTTTTCCTTGCTTGAATCTGTCATTTCTGGCGAGACGAGCCCTTCCTCGCTCATCGAACGAGTAATAACTGGTGAGGCCATATAAAGGACCATCGGCTGGTTGAAGACCTAAGAACTATGGAGATTGAAGATGAATCAACGATCGATCTTCTGGCATCTGGGAATTACTCAACTGCCACAGATGATCAACTCATTTTTGTAGGTAAGATACTAAACCCCGACTCTCAAAAACATGGCTATGATGATGATGGGAATGCCTAGAATATGGAGGTTAAACAATAGACTCAAGGGTACGGTTCTGGGGAAAGATATCTTTCAATTTAGGTTCCACTCTAATGATTATCTTCAAGAAATTTTAAGATTTAGCTATTGGGATTTTGAAGAATGGGGGATAACAGTCACTGCGATGGAAAAGGATTTTACCCCGGATAAACTCCTTGTAGTTATGATGTGGATCCGTCCTTCGAAAATTCCAGTATAACACTTCACAACTGATCTTTTCAAGGTTGTAGCTAACTTGATGGGGGAAGTTTTGGAAGTTGATTACGATCGTAACAAAACTCACCTTCATACCTTCATAGGAGTTAGTATACTTTTCATTATTAACAACTGTGTGAGGAAGAACAGAGCATTCAGATTGCCTTCAGGAGAGATCATCACCATTAAAGTGGAATTTGAAAGAGTTAGGAAACTATGCAACCACTGCTGTAGACTTACACATAGTGAAGAGAAACGCCCCTTGCTAGTGCCAACAGGGAGTATAGTGAATGAAGAGGCAAAAGAGAACATAAAGATGGAGTTGAATGCACGCAACAAGGATGGGAGTAAAGCAGTTGAACCCTCAGAGGTACAACAAAGAAAAGAAGGCACATCCAAATCTCATACACAAAGGAGCCTCACCATTATTCTCCTGTTGAAGTAGACAATGAGGAGAGCATCAAAACAGGCTCAGAAGGTATAAACATTAACAAGAATAACTCTATCATGAAAGTTAAGCCGAGCACTCTAAAGAAAGCCAATGACTCCTCACTGGAACTAACAATTACAAATGGAGAGGCAGATATGGGAAACTATTCCTTCTCGGGAACCGAATGTGAATCAAAAGAGGGACAACTCAGCATCCGAGATGTGACTCATGCACTAGAAGTGCAGGAAATGTGATTAAGAAGATATTGGACAAACAAGAAACATAAACAAACCTCAAGGGACACTTATAATATGGAAGAAGACGTCTCTAATTCTCAATTGATTTGGTGGCTTTCCAGAAGCCACCCAAGCATCAATGAGCATCCTGAGTTGGAACTATCAGGGAGTGGAGAGCACCCTGACAGTTCGACGCCTTAAGTAAATACGTAAGAAGCTATTTCCGAACATTTTGCTCCTCATGGGGACGAATAATGATAATAAATACATGGAAACAGTACAAAAATGGACCGAATATGATCACATTTATACATTAGAACCGAGATGTTTGAGTGGAGGCCTTGCAGTTTTCTGGAAGGAACATATAAAACTCAAGGTGATTCAAGGATGCAGCAATTATATAGACTCAACTATTACAATAGGAAATCAACATGCAGCAGTGACTTTCACCTATGGACATCCGGTAACTCATCTAAGGCCAGAGGTCTGGGACACAATCAAGATCTTTGGAGAAAGGAAAACACAACCTTGGTTTCTTATTGGAGACTTCAGTGAACTAGTAGACAATAAAGACAAGCTTGGTAGACCTCAGAGACCTGAAGCCTCCTTTGCACCATTTAGATCTTTCGTAAGGACCTGTAGACTAAGAGAAACTTTGAGCACATGTCCCTTATACTCCTTGATGGGGACCGGAAACAACAACCGGATACAATGCAGGCTGGATAACAGTTGTGGCAATACATAATGGTTTCAGATTTATTCCAGGATAAGCACTGCTTACCTTCCCATCATGGGTTCTGATCATAGATCCTTATACACAACCATAATGTCTGAAAATGCAGACTTTCATAAAAGGTTTTGCTTTGACAGTAGATGGATCAAATGTAAAGGCTTCCAAGAGATCATCAAGAGAAGCTAGTCCATAAATGCCTCTGACCCCCCACTAATCAACTTTGGATTGTATTGTTGACTGTAGAAAGGAGATATCTCACTGGAAAAAGTGAACAAACATAAATTCCATATAGAAAACATCAGAACCAGGCTGGAAGAGCAAGTATCAGAAACTCAACCAGATCAAGTGCTCATAGTGAAACTCAAACTTGACCTAACAACTCACTCTAAAGAGGAGAAAAAGGTCTGGAAACAAAAAAGCAAGGAGAGATAGCTCTTAGAAGGTGATTAAAATACTAAGTTTTTTTCACAAATTTGTGAATTACAAAAGATCGAAAAACAAGATGATTTTCCTGAAAGACAAGCACATGAATCTGCAATTTGAAGAATGTTCTAAAGGCAACATAGCTACCGCTTACTTCAGGGATTTGTTTCAGACTTTAGAGCCTTTAGTAATTCAAGAAGCGCTTGAGGACATGATTCCTAAAGTAACAGACCAGATGAATCTAAAGTTAGTAGCCTCTATAACTCCAAATGAAATCAAGCAAGCTGCTTTTAATATTAGAAGTGATAGCTCGTTTGGCCTTGACAGTATGACAAGGACTTTCTTTCAGACATATCGGGAAATAATAGGAGACAAAGTAACTAAGGAGATCAAGCAAACTTTCATAAGAGAAACATTTCCTAAAGAATGGAACTATACCACTATTGCCATATCCCTAAGTGCCAAAGCCCTACAGATATGAAAAATTTTAGGCTAATAAGCCTCTGCTCTATTATCTACAAGATAGTGTCTAAAATCATCACCAAAAGGCTCCAAACACTCTTGCCAGAAATCGTATCTGACACTTAGGATGCCTTCACTGCAGGAAGACTCAGCTCTGACAACATTCTATTAGCTCATGAGACCATGCACCACCTGTAAATGGATTTCCAAAGCATATGACAGGCTGTAAATGGATTTCTTAGAATAAACCTTAAAGAGACTAGGCTTCAACGAAGCATGGATTAGGCTAGCGATGTTCTATGTAACGATTATTTCATACTCCGTAATAATCAATGGCTCACTATATAGATATATAATTCCACAGAGAAGACTCAGACAAGGAGACCCATTATCACCCTTTCTCTTTGTTCTTGGAACTGAAGCACTAGTGCATATCATGACAAAAGCAGAAAGGGAAAGGAAGATTTCAGGTATTCAATATAACTTAAATGGTCCCACTATCCAGCACATCCTCTATGCAGATGATAGTCTCTTCATCAGTAAGGCAACTATTGAGGAAGCACATAAACTCATAAGATGTCTCAAATAATACGAGGATATTTCTGAACAATGTATAAACCTGGATAAATATGCTATTGCATTTGGAAGACCACTAAATACACGCAAACAAAGATCAAAGACATTCTCAATATTCATTCACGTCATGGTATCGGTAAATACCTAGGGAGTTTTTTTAAAAGGATATAAGAAAGATATGTTTGGTTTCATCTATGAGAAGCTTGCATCTAAAATGGATAATTGGTTCTCAAAAACCCTATCACTGGGAGGTAAGGAAATTATTATTAAAGCATTGGCCATGGCGTTCCCAGTCTATGCTATGTCTAATTTTAGATTTTCCAAAATCCAATGCCAGAAAATGACAAGTGCCATAACTCTGTATTTGTGGAGCTCAACAAAAGATAAAAAGAAGATACCATAGATTTCGTAGAAAAAGATGTGTAAACCAAAAAAGGGAGGTGGTTTGGGATTTAGAGACTAACAAAAGTTCAACCAAGCCTTACTGGCCAAACAAGCTTGGAGAATCCTTAACAAACCGGATTCCCTATTGGCAAAAGCATACAAGACCATATACTTCAGGAACTCCTCATTCCTTGAATGTGGGACAAGACTAAGATCCTCTTACGCCTGGAAAAGCATCTGTCATGGTAGAGATCTCATATCTAAAGGTTTGATCAAACAAATTGGCAATGGGAGAGACACGTATGTATGGACCACTAAATTGGTATTTCACCATGAACCAAAACAACCCGTAAGTAAAAAAGCACGATTTAATGTCTGTCTCAAAGTCTCTCACTTGATAACAAACTTAGAGTGGAACATCTCTAAAGTCATGGACACCTTTCATGCGATGGATGCAGCAAGGATATTGAACATACCTCCTTGCCCTACAGAAAAGGATGCTTGGGGTTTTGTGTTAGAACTCTTCTGTTGAATATACTGTTAGGAGAGGAAATTGATTACTTAACAAACATGGTACTACTGAGCCCAACACACCTACATGTAACATTGACTTTATAACTACTCTTAAAGCAAAAACGTGGAAGCTTAGAATACCTAGGAAGATCACATTGTTCCTCTGGAGAGCCTTATCAGGGGCATTAGCTGTAAGAGATAAACTAGAGAGCAAAACTATTATCTCTGAAGATAAGTGCCCAATATGTGGTGATGGATCTGAAACAATAAACCATTGCCTATTCCTATGTCCACCTGCAAGACAGATGCTGGCCTTGTCCAATATACAAAATCCACAAGGTGGTTTCTCAAGATCTTTCCTATATAACAACTTTGCATGCCTGATGAAAAACTCTCCTCAAGATGGGAATTCAACTGGTAACTTAACCAGATTTTCATGGGTGTTATGGAAAATTCGGAAGGCAAGGAACTCCATAGTCCTTCAGGGTCTTCAACCTACAAGAAATAACCAATGATACAATTTAAGAGGCTGAGAACTGTGAAAAACTGAATCAAGCATCAACAAAAAGAGACAAAGGTTATCCTAGGAATTATAGGAGAACAGAGGAAACCTCAACATATAACTATGAATTCACAGTGAATTGGAAAGTGAAATGGGCAACAAGAAACAACCTGAAAGAAGCAACTCTAATCATCACCAAGTCGGGTAAGGAACAATATCTTCATACCAGACATGTACTGACTGGATCTACATCACATATGAACTTGGAATTTACTGGCCTCATTTGGGTTCTGAGAACACTTTTAGACCTTAGAATTACTAAGGTGGAGATTGCAATTGACAACAAAACATTATATGGATCTATCATCAACCCATCGGCTTGGCCAAGATACAGGGCATGGTCTAAGAGAATTCAGACCATCACTAGTAATATTTGCAATATTCACTTCACAAGTATTGCGGCTAAGAAGAACATCAATGTTGCTCCTATAGCCACTAGTGTGGTTAGGGAAAAGAGATATGAAGACTACATTGCAAGTGGTGAGCCACTCTTTATTAGGAACCTAAACTACACTAGTAATACAAGAGGCCCTTTCACCGGCTCACAAGTTAGAACTACTCCCCAAACTGATAACCATGTTCTTGATCATTAATCTCTATCTCTAGCTTAATTGTTATTGATGCCCTCTAGGGGTATTCTGGTGATCTAGATAGGTTTAACATTCCATAGTAAGACTTAGAGCCTTACTTTCAAGTGTAAAAATCCTCTCATGAGTGTGGTCAGTGTTTGGTATTCAATTTCTCCAACACTAACAGTATATCCATGTCAAAACTTGGGCCCATATATTAAGAGTGTTAATTATGTCTTCAAACTGGGCCCTAGGTTATCTTAAGCCCATATATTTCTTTAAGCCACTTAGTTAAACTCTCGGCCAGTCATTTGGTTGTTAACTGAAGTCCTCGGGTTTTGTTTTTTTTAGGGGTTTTAGACATTTCACATTCCATCTTTATAGATAATCATTTTCCTTTTGGTCTACTTTTTGCAATCATGCCCTTGTGTCTCTAATTAATCCTAATTATTTAAATTTAATGTCATGGAAACTAGGAACCGTCTCTATCCTCCATGAAACATCCCCAAGTGGCAGTTGTCATAAACTAAAACCAATCAGAAAAGTTCACACTGGTACCTTGAGGAGATCAAAATCTCCTTGCGTAATTTGTAGCCGGTGTTTTCTCTCCCATGTAATCCAGCAAGTGGCCTTGAGCATCTCAAGAAGAAACCACCTAATGAAGCTTGGAGCATGCAGAAAAGTCTCAATGATGACAAATGCGGCTGCTGAGAATATATATAGGGGACATTTGATTACCAAATCTGCATCAAACATCAATTGAAAATGGATAACAATATGTGGCAAGCACATAACCAGTTCCACTTGACAAGGAATGATCCGGACATCTACATTCCTGCACTAGCCTATGAAGAAACCTTGGAGAAAACAAGAAGAAGTCTAGTGGCAAGGCCATTGAACCTTCTTGAACAGAATATCCAGGAGCTTACTGAAGATCTACCAAAGGACTAGAGTATGCAAACCACAGTGCGAGGACGAATGATTGACAAAGAGTTTACTCAGTTCTTCTTCTCTTCTAAAGATGACCCCAATTCGATTTTGAGAATGCAACCAATATTCTATAATGGTTGGCTAGTGGCTATTGAGAAATTGGTTGATCATCCTTCACCAAGCTTCCTCTCTAAGATCCAACTGTAAATTCAAATCAGGAACCTTCCCCTGCAATACGCTTCTGAAATAGTGGTTCAAATGATTGCAAGTTCTATAGGTGAGGTGGTTGAAGTGGACTTACACGAAGAATCAGTTACAAGACCCTTTCTAGTCAGAGCTAAGATGAACTTTAACATTGAGGACATAATCAAATACTACAAAACGATCTATTGTCATAATGGGGACAAGTTTTAGGTACAGTTTTGTTATGAATGGGTTTCTGGACTCTATTATAACTGCCAAAGATTGACTCACAACACCACATTCTGCCCACACACTCCCACTCCAATGGACTACTTCCTTAACCCAATGGCGCATGGTCCAGAGGAAAATCCTAGCTCCGAGAGCCATGTGTCATCTGATGATCAATCTAAGTTTGATTTGTGAAAAAAAATCAAAAACAAAATTGGGTAAATAATTCCTAGTAAAATCATATTATAACTTAAAGAACCATCAACCATCTGCACTGTAGGAAACATTTTCTAACCATATAGCACATGTGTTAAAGAATATGATTTTAACAAATGGTTTTTAATGAGGCAACATTAGAATACAAGGGATATATCCAATCATCTTATTATGCTCAAAGACTTATCCATAACATTGGAACACAACTACTACGAGATGTGTAAGGATGTGACCATCATTACTCGAAGGAGAGCTTTCGTCGTTGCACTCTTTTTCTCTTTGTATGATGTTTGCCACTGAATTTTCTAAAAAACGTTTTTAACAAGGCAACACAAGATAACAAAAGATTATAAAGTCATTAAGCAAGAAGCAATAATGACCAACCAAGACTCACGACTTCATTGGAGGGTGAAGATTTACGAAAATCCCTACTCTAATCTTTCTCCTTTTTCTCGTTTTCTCAATTAGGTTCTTATCATATTTAGGAACATCGAAGTTGTAGATTGATTGAGATTTTCGTAAACGAGTTAAGTAATTTGTTATGAAACGAGGACTCTTTTAATCTCCTTCAAGCTCTGCTCCTCCTCCTCCTTCTAGATTCAAATCTAATCTCGAAAGTCTTTTCTTCCTCTCTACTTACGAATCTGGGTTCTTTGCTTTTCTGTTGATTCGATTTGAGTTTTACATGTTTTATTTCTATCCCTTTCTATTTTTATTTTATGTTTCCCTAAGAGTTGCTCGTGTTATCCAGTTGACTTTTGTGGCTGTAAACAATAATTTGATTGTGAGTTGTCATATTTAGAAAGGTTTAAAACTTTTAGCACTGTGAAAGAGAGTAAAACTATCATATGGTGTGAGAAAGTATAAGTTTGACTGATAAGTGTTAATTAAAACTTTGAGCTGGTTTATGATATTATGTTACGGTAGTGAGATGAGTATTTCTATCATATAAGTCTTTAAAAGAGCTTACAGTGAGATTCATTTTGAAGGTTGTACGAGTGAAAAAGGAAGATTCAAAAAAAGCAACCTTACTACATCCGTTTTAAGGATGAGGCCTCCGGTATTTGGCTATTTGCTTCTCTTTTTGATTATTGGTAGAACTCAAGAGGGGATCCGTTTATCTTTTAAATTTTATTGTATTGTCAATTTTATTTATCTTTTAAATCCTGTTTTGAACTTATGAAATGAATTCTTAAGATAGAAACTTGAAGAGAAAAATTAAAGATTGAAACTGGAAGAGAAAAATTAGTGTTGTTGGCAAAAATTGTCGACATCTTTATTATTTATTTTGTTCACTAGTTAAGTGTGTTTTTAGGATTTGATGTCACAGACCCACTCAAACTAACTTGAAGTTAATTGGCAGGGACACTAAGAAGAAAAGATGATGAGGTTTATTCATGATTTCATATCTTATTATCATCTAAATCATCACTTGATTAACTAAGAAGAAAAGATGATGAGGTTTATTCATGATTTCAGATCTTCTTTCTCAACGTTTTCTCCACTTTTCTCACTCTCTTCTCATTTATCTTTTTAATTATTGTACCATAATGGCTACATGTTCATACGCGTTTTATGATTTTGTCCATAGTGGACATTGGTATTTCGTCCATTCTTGACATCATATGTTCATGCTGGCAATAATTAACATGTGTCAGATGGAGGTATGATATGGTGATATACATTTATCTGTGATGGACAAGTTTTTTTTTCGTCTATCCTGGACATTGATATTTTGTCCATTCTGGACATCCATATATTCATGCTAGCAATGACTAACATGTGTCAGATTGGTGTACGATGTGGTGATATACATTTTTCTGTGATGGACAAGTTTCTAGTTGTCTATGATTTCAACAGATTTCTTCAGGGGCATGTTTGTCATTTCGTCATCTACTTTTCCCCAAAACTTGACACTAGAGATAATTTCGGATTAAAGATGACACTAGAGATAATTTTGCATTTGCACATGGCATTTCATGTCAAAAACCCTTTTTATGTGTTGGCTCGACATATATTCGTTTACAGAGGCAAGCGTGCAAAGAGTCAATTGAGAATTCCAAGGATGGTTTCTATTATTTTGGTTTTTTTTCTTTCATGTATTTTGTTTCTATTTCCAAGGATTAAGATTTGTGTTATGTATGTTAAATGAATCTATAGACTTAAGATATGTATATTGCATGGGATCTAAATTTATGTTATGAATGTTATTTAAAATGATTTTGTAGATTTTGTTGTGTAATTTGTGTTTATATCATGTAAAAATAAGGTTATATAATATAACAATAGATTGCTTTCTTAAAATAGTTATAACAACAAAATTAACGCCATTAAAAATATATTAAAGAACCATAAAATTGCTAGTGTAGAAGGATCTACTATAGCACGCAATACAAATTGTTATATTTTGTTCAAAATCTGGAGGTGCTGTAATAAAATAAATAAAAGCATTCAAATATTGCTATAATATCTAAACCTATCGTAGCATATATAAAAAATGATATTGTATGGATAAAACCTACCATAAATACTGATGTAAATACTATGTAACACGTATGATAACATATTTTCCGCGCTAAGAATATCCATTTTTCTTATAGTTTTATGTAACAGGTTTTATATATACCTACAAACCTCGAATCTAAGTTGGTCAAGCAGAATCTATTCTTAAGACCCTTAAGGTATATGAGAAAGTGTCGGGTCAACAAATCAATTTCTTAAAGTAATTAGTTCAGTTTGGACATTCAGTAAAACTAGAGGATAAGGTAGAAATACAAAATAATCTAGGCATATCTAATTTAGGGGAGATGGGTACCTATTTAAGACTTCCAGAAAGTATAGGAGGCACTAAGACAAAGATCTTTGCTTTTGTGAAAGAGAAACTTGGTGAGAGTTCGAGTTGGTCTTCTAAATTGTTATCGAATAGGGGGGGGGTAAGGAAATTCTGATAAAGTCAGTTTTGATGGCTCTCCCTACTTATGTAATGTCCTACTATAGACTGCCAAAATCTATGGTGTTATCACTAAATAGTGTTATTGCAGATTTTTTTGCGGAAGAATAACTCTGATTCCAAAGAGATTCATTGGGAAAAAATGGGAGAAACTTTGTAAATCCAAAGAGGAAGGTGGTCTAGGGTTTAGATCTATCGAAGAGTTCAATTCAACCTTCTTGGCTGAAAAATTATGGAGATTCATATATTTTCATGTTTCTCTTTTTTTGGGAATTTTTAAGGGTAGATATTTCAAAGACACTAATCTCTTTGATCCTATTAGGAATTATTCTCCTTCTTATGGTTGGCGAAGCATCATATCAGGCAGAGCATTGATGAGTAAATGTTTAGTAAAATGCATAAGCGATGGGAAGTTGACATTGGTGTGGCACGATCCATGGATCCCATGTTTGGTACCAAGACCAGCAAGAAGCCAAGGTCAAACTATTTATCCAGATCTTACGATGGATCAATTGATTGATCACTCAACAAAATCTTGGAGAACCCCTCTTATTAGACAGTTAATTGATCCCAGGGATGTCCCTTTGATTTTGGGAATCAAGATTCCTAACATGAGCATACCGGAGTTTTTCGGATGGTATTACAATAAATCCGGTAGATATTCAGTTAAGTCAGGATATAAGGTTGAAACGGCCTTCAGGAATGGAGACGAAAGACGTTATGGACCTTCCTTGGAAGATATCCAAGCTCAAGGGTGGAAAACAGAATGCTCTCCCAAGATTAAGCATTTCATCTGGCAAGTAGTGTCAGGTTGCCTCCCGGTTAGAGCTAACCTAAGAAAAAGAGGTATTTGTTGCGATACTAGGTGTTTGCACTATGGTGTTGAGGAGGAATCAATAAATCATACTCTCATTGAGTGCCCACCGCTCTTCAAACATGGGCTATATCGAACATACCTTCAGATATAGGGGTTTTTTCGATGTCTTCTGCTTTTTCTAATTGGGATTACCTTTTCTGGAGGATACCAAACTTAGAGAATTTTAAAAGTTTTCCCTGGATTTTTTAGAATATTTGAAAAGCCAGGAATGAAAAAGTTTTCTCTAATTTTGATAGAGATCCACGAGATCTTCTACATGGCGCAAAAGTAGAGGCTAAGGAATGGTTTCAATTACATGAACAAAAGAAGCTAAAAGAATCATGTAAGTTTTCACAAGTTAGGCCAAATGAGTTATGGAAGTCAATTTCAAAACCTGGGATTGGTGATCCCTGTTTTACTGGATACCGTTGTATTGTAGACAGTTCCTGGAAAGATTCAGAACTATTCTCGGGTTTGGGTTGGTATATCTTCTAACTTTTACATATCATTGCTATATTTCTAGATAGATATCAAAGGAAGACTTTTGTTATTGGATTTTAGTATATCTTCTAACTTTTACATATCATTGCTATATATCGTAGTGTTGGATCCACATTAATTTATATGATCGACACATGCTATGATAATACAATGACTTTGTCGAGTCATTGAATTGGTAACTAGACATCTATCAAGTTTGATGACTCAAGACTTGATGAATAAGTTTATAACACTCTCCTTTGGAGACCATCATCACTACTGCTTCTTGCGTTATGTCTTCATTATCTTTTCGTTATTTAGTATTGCCTCATTAAGAACCTTCTTTGGAAAACCCAGTGGGAAAAACCATCAGAAAGGAAAAAGAATACAACATCGTAAGCTCTCCTTTGAATCATGGAGATGACACTTTACATATTTCATCGATGGTGCAGTCCAATTTGATGAATATATTTTCTTTAACATTGTTTGTTGATTGCACATATCTTAATCCAATATCTTTATCATCCTTTATTGTCTTGTTAAAAACCTTTGTAGGAAAACCTAGTAGGAAAAAACCAAAGGAAAAAAGAGTACAACAACGCAAACTCCCCATGGAATGATTATGGTTGTGTACTTCAATCTTATAGACATAATATTTGATTGTTTAGTGTTGCCTTGTTAAAAACCTTTTCTAGAAAACTTGTTGGAAAAAACCAGAGAAAAAGGAAAAAGAGTACAACACATAATCCTCTTCAAATGTTCAAAATCACATATTGCACATCAAGTGCTCTTCCAAAATGCATTTTGCTATTTTGGGTATACTATGCTTTTTAGTTTATTTTTGCTTTCTATGATTCTTTTCCTTATAACCCATATGTCTACCAAGCTCTAAGCGCTCTTTAGACTCTTATGTATCATCTGCTATTCCACGTCCTTGTGGTTTTTCAATTCTAGCGAAACATTTTCAGCGGAGACATATGACTTAATCACTGTCTTAGTATTTGCAAATGAGTTGGGAAGCTGATTTGTAGTACATTGGAAATGCATAATTTGTCGAACTTCTTGTTCAGACAGTTTTGTAAGAGGATCAATATCCTTACATATATGCTTATTTTCTCTCCAACCTTTATGGTATCTCATCTTTTTATGTCATGGTTGTGCAAAGTTACATTACCACACATTAAAAAAAAATCTTAGATGAGAAATATTTGGTTTTCAACCAAATTTATAATTGTAATGGAGACTGTTCTTTGATACGCATTTGGTCTTATCCAAATAAGTGTTTTTACATGCAACATGACATGTCTCCATACAAGGGTTGAAATATTTGATCCCTTGATAAATGGTCTTGCAATTCATTGCAAACCCTTAATAATCTTTTGTCAAATCATTTTGTGAGCAACATGATGCTCAACTTTACTTCATGTTATCATTTAATAAACATTAAATACTTGAAATATAAAATTACTAGTATTATCTAATCAAACTATGTTAATCAGTATTGCATAACAAGATAACTCATTTCTTGATTAAATGAGTTTGAAATCTTGAAAATTCTATACAAATATCACTGTGAATCCATCCAAGCAAGGGACTTAACTGATTGTTTAAATCTCCCCCTCGAGATGATGACATTTCATGTCCATCCATCTGGAATTGAATCTCACTTTAGGACCAATTACATTTCCAATAACCCATTTTGGGCATGTACTATGCATCAAATCCAGGACCAATTACATTTCCAATAACCCATTTTGGGTATTTACTATGTATCAAATCCTTTTGATGTGAGATTTTCCTATTTGGGGATTGCTTACGAATTCTTTGGTGATGCATGAGTGTCTAAGGTGATCATGTGCATGATCTTCAATAATTCTTTTGATCACAAAATGTGATTGAATTGCATCTACATAAGTATGATGAAAACCCGAAGGAAGTCTTATAATATTTTTTCAATGTTAGTCATTTTCTAGAATTATTCATTCCTTTTGGAATTTTCATTCCCAGTTGATCAGACTAAGTACAATATAACTAAAGGTATATGTTCTGCAGTCTCCACAAATTTCTTTTAGAATTTGGAGATCTTAAGACATTATCTATAAAAATTATGATCCATTAGATCATATATAGTTGGCCTTTGCCACTTCCTTCACATGAGCTCTTGCATCATTTAACTCCTTTTGAGTTCCAATTATATTCAGGTCATCAATATATACAACAATGATCAGAAATCCTGATAAAGATTTCTTAAGAAATATGTAAAGGCATATCGCATTGTTGGTATATTCTTAATCAACAAATATTCACTTAAGCGATTATACCACATGCGTTCGGATTTTTTTAATCCGTAAAGTGATCGTTGTAATTTGACCGAATATATTTCTTTAGGTTTTGAGTTCAATGTTTTAGGCCTTTTCAATCCTTTTAGGATTTTCATGTGTATATCATTATAAAATGATCCACATATCTTTTCACAACATCCATTAGATGCATTACAAGATTTTCCGATGCCGCTAGGCTTATCAAAAATCTGAAGGTATTGCATCTATTATTTGGGAATATGTTTCTTTCTAATCAATCACATGTTTTTGAGAAAATATTTGGGCAACAAGTCGGGCTTTATATCTTGTCACCTCATTTTTCTCATTTCATTTATGAACAAAAACCTATTTTTACCGAACGGAATTTACAGGTTTTAATGTTGTGCTAACAGGTCCATAAATATCTTATTTTTATTAAGGGAGTTTAACAAAGTTTTCATGACCATTATCCATTTCTTCCAATCATATCTTTTCTAACATTCCAATATGGACTTTGGATATGGATTATCACTTTCATTATCATTTTTTTTTGATTCAGCGAATGAGAAAATTTCATCATTATCTTCTATCTCATTTCTAACCCATATTTTTCAGTTTTGGGAATAGTTTATGGAAATCACATTTTTTCAACATTACCATCCTCTTCAGAATTTTTCTCTGCATGTGGCTCTTCTGAACCATTTTCATTTAATTCTCCCAATTTTCTTTTCTTTTGGAGATTTTTATTCTTTGAACTTATCGGTCTCTCCCTTTTTAACAGAACCTTAGGTTCATTTACTTTGATTCCATCATTTTGTTCTTCTTGAACAACAATTCTTGATGGAACATTTGCAGCGAGTATATGAATTTTTTTGCCGCAACATGCAAAATTGCATGACCCCATATTGAAATTGCGAGCCTTGTTCTCAATAATAATGGCCTAACAATAATTTGAAATATTTTGTCTTCTGAACAAAATATAATTTTTCATTCCTCTATAACATTTTCATAAATGTCTTCTAGACATTTAGAAATAAACGATAGAGACATAGTCTCTACCATACTGATCGATTCGGAGAAGACAACACCTATCAAGCCGAAAATAATATGTGGGTATGAGGAACAAATCACCCATATGACATGTCGGCCATATCAATCGGTTCATGAAAGGCATTGCCTATTCATCCCAAATTAATATTTAGGTACGGGAATGAATCATCAACCATACCGCATGCTAGCCATTATAAAAGTAGTTAAATTGAATATAAATGAGTATCATAATAGTATGTAAATTAAATTTAAATAGTAAATATATGTATATATGGAGAGTGAACACCTCGGGCAGAACCCCTTTATTAAAGTAATATATAAATTAAATTTAAATGAGCATTATAGCAACATATAAATTTAAACTTATATCGATCAAAAAGCAATCGTGCTGATAACGTGTTATAAAACTTAATATAATAAAGTTTAAGATCGGTATAATAAAACCTGACTAGGCCGGTGAGACATTCATAATTTTAGAGAGATAATTCTATAGAGATATCAAAAAGAAACTTTTGTTATTGGATTTTAGTATATCTTCTAACTATTACATAACGCTGCTATATATAGTAGTGATGTGGGATCCACATCAATTTATATGATCAACATATATGCTATGATAATACAATGACTTTGTCTAGTTATTGAATTGGTAACTTGACATCTATCAAATTCAATGACTCAAGACTTGATGAACAAGTTTATAACAGTAATTCTTTTTAACATTTTTTTCATAAACAAAAAGTCCTCTTGAAAAAAATGTATAGCCAAAATGTTTTCTAGTTTAAGAATAAATAAATTTTTATATACATTCAATCAAAATCAATAATACATAAGAAAAATTATCTATTTATTTTTCAACTACTCTTTTTGGTCAAAATTATTAAACTCTAAGTGATATAAAAATGGTGTACCTGAAAAATATTTAAAACATATAATAATATAAAATTTTGTAAACACTAAATAATATTTATTTCAATAAATGACTCTTACTAAAAAAATTACGATAACTTATACAAAAGTCTCAAATCAATTTTTTTTTTAATGAAAGTTTTAAAATTGTCATTCTAATGTAAAAAACAGTGTTACAACCACAACCATATTCAAAACTCTCCACTTAATTTAAGAATGCATAGTCATAAGAAAATTTACTCTAATCATTAACTTTTAAATGATATAATGAATATTTACTCTCTATTTAAAATAATTTTTAAATACTTATAGATATGCTAGAAAATAAAATGTAATAATCTGTACATATTCACGGGCCACGTTGTATATATATATAATATAAGATTGAGAGTTTAATATGATCTTACCTATTACTAATCCCAATCAAACTATACAAATTATAAATTGTGAGATTCATCCTCCTCTTCGCAATATTTTTCACCAAAATTTGACTTTTGAATTTTTACTAGTTATACAACTCTACATCCCAGTCTCTGTTCCACTTAACTCTTTTTTCATGGCCATATATCTTTCCGGTTAAGTAATAAGAAACCTTTCTCTTGTTACATTACATGAATCCTATTTTCATTTCATCGCGAAAAGTCATCTTTTTCAGTAATGTCTTTGTCATTCGATTCAATAGTATTCCGTTAGATAGCAACATATTTAATAAATACTGATAACTCTAAGATTGAGTATTAGAACGGAAATTTTTTTGAAAAAGTAAAGAAAAGGATATACTTTTGTAAAAGTTAATGGAAAAGAAATTTGAATGTAAGCACAAATGCAAATGCATTCGCAATTATGGAAAGAATGGACCAACATAAAGTATTGTAGCATTATTTCCAACTACTAAAAAGATTTCTCCATGAGTTAAACATATAAAAGAAAACATGATAATTATTAAATAAAAGGACATATAACATATAAAAATTTTACTCTCACAAAAAACTTTCGACATGGCTAATTTTGTGATTTAAACAACATAAGTAACATTTTTATGTGCGAATCCACAAAATTTTAATTAAAAAAAATATTTTAAAAAATAATTAAAATAACAAAAATATCTTTTAAAATTTCAAAAAATCGAAAATAAAATTTCTAAATTCTAAGAGTAATTCCTAAGACATTAAACTCAAAAATAATCACTAATATATTTCTTAAAACATAAAATTTTAAAAACCAAATTAATTTCAAAAATTTGAATAAAAATCCACTAAAAATAAAAAATATTAAACAACAAAAGGTTTACAAAATTTATTAAACGAATTTAAATTTTTCAAAAAAATACATGTAGAAAAAATATGTATAATCAAATATAAAAAATATATGTAGCAAAAAAATTTAAATAATCAACTACATTTTTTTTTTTGAATTTTTGAAATTATATGAGGTTTTTTTGGGATGAAGTACAATCTTTTTACAATCTTTTAGTTTTTGTTATTCAAGATGTTTTGAATTTTAATGGATTTTTACTCAAAGTTTTAATTTTTTTTTAAAAAAACTTTAAATTTTAAAAAATATTAGTTAAAACTTTTAAGAATTAATTTTTATATAAATATTTTAGGAATTATTTTTAGAAATTAGGGATTTAATTTTTGATTTTTCTAGAATTGTTTTTAAAAAGAATTTGTTTTAGTTGAAAATTTGTGGACTCACACACAAAAATGTTAATTTGGGGTTTAAATCACTAACGTAATCATAAATTGTAGAGTTACTTAAACAAGATAAGCTAAGAATTATTGTTTTGCTTGACCTCTGTAGTTGGAAAAGAAGGTATCTATCTCAAACAGACAACGGTATTTTCTTGTATTTTATCGGTTCAATTTTCTTTCCTTTTCTTCTTTCATCTTCCAAGTCTCTCTCTATTTCTTGCTTATCTCGCACTATGCCAAGTGACTGTGATCTCGATCAATCATGAGTTCCCTTGATTCAACATGTAATTAGTGTACTTATGAGACCAAATTACGTGCTAATTACATCCATCTTAAACCACGATTTTTCTTCCTTCGCCAGCTCAATTATTCTCCAGCGACGAACCTCTCTGAACCTAATGCCTTCCATCCTGCAACTTGCCATCAAAGCCTTGTCTCTGAGCATCACGGAAAACCAGACTGAGGTGAAATAGAAGCAAGGTTGGATTTTGCTACGCCTCTTCTGCACAAATCCGTGGAAGCTCCTCCAGGCTTTCCAGCTTTGCTTGCTAGTTCACCGCGGAAGGAGAGGCAAATAGCTGAGTAGTATATGTCGCATTCTGATCCTTGGGAAAGAAGAGCACATATGATCCGCGTCCAACAAGGAATGGAGGAGGACATTGTTAAGGAGAATAATTCTCAACCAAAAATCACCTTTGATACCAACAAGGAGATTGGTCTAGTTTATGTGGAAAAATGTGAAAGTGAATCGCAGGCTGTGCGTACAACAGAACCAACAAAGAAGGTTCCTTCTAAAGAGAATGATACAAACTTATATGAGTTGGAGGCTTCCTCTACTAAAAGTCTCGGTGATCTGAACCAGTTGTCTTCACCACCGACTTTCAGAATAAAAATATCAGTAAGTGAAAGGCCTAACACTGGTAACATACAGAAGAAGCCCAGAGGAAGACATGCTACGTGGGTTCAGAAACAGAGGAAGACGATTGAAGCTACACCAGTCTAGAAGCTTGAAAGTCCAAATCGTGTGATTGCGGAAAGTTGTAAGAGGAAGATGGATAACACAGAAATTGAATCAGTTAACAAGAATCAGAAAACTCCACATGTTGAGGTGGCTTCCGAGGTGAAGTCGCTGCCGTCCAAATGAGCATAATGAATTGGAACTATCAATGTGCGGGAAACACCAAGACAGTTCGTCATATCTGAGAATTATGTCGAAAGTATTTCCCAGATTTTATGCTTCTCATGGAGACTAAACAAGGAGAAGACTATATTAAGAGTTTGAAGGATTCGCTTGGTTATAAATATGTTCACAATATATCCAATAGGATTAAGTGGTGGACTTGCTGTGTTTTGGAAGGATAGTTTAAATGTTTGTGTGTTTGTACGCTGATAAGCGAATTATTGATATGAAAGTCACAATGAATTTGGATTGCTTTTATGAGTCGTTCGTGTATGGTGAACCGATTCGTAGTATGTGACGGCAAGTTTGGGATCATCTATCAACTATTGGCATTACCAGAGACGATTCATGGCTACTTGTAGGTGATTTTAACAAACATTTAGACAACTCTGAAAAACGGGGAGGCCCAATTCATAGGGACTCTATGTTTTGGAATTTCAGAGACATGGTTTCCAATTGTAAGATGCGTCAGCTACATAGTTCTGGTAACTCCCTTTCATGGGCAGGTTGTAGAGATGGAGTTTGGATTCAATGATGTTTGGATCGTAGTTTTGGAAATGACAGTTAGTTTCGTTTATTCCCGCAAGCTACTATGTAGTACAAGGATATGAGAGCGTCGGATCATCGGCATGTCGTAATTTTCTTCAGTGAATAAAAGATGCAAAAGGATAAGCGGAGGTTCACTTATGACAGTAGGTGGCTAACTCAAACAGGTATTAAAGAGGCAATTATTAAGGGTTGGAATTCAAGGCCAGAGCATTTGCAACTTTCACTATCCAATCGTATTCGACAATGTAGAACGGAGCTCTCAAAATGGAAAAAATCAGCACAAGGACGAGGTATCAAATTCAAACTTGGATGCTCCTCTTTTGAGCAGAATGAAGCGTACCTATCAGAAGTGTATAAGGAAGAGGAGAAGTATTGGTAGCAGAGGAGCCGAGTACAATGGTTGCAAACTGGAGATAAGAATACGAGATACTTTCACAACTATGTGAAAAGCAAGAAAGTCTGAAACCAAATACAGATGCTGCTCAATGATCAGAATCGAGAACAATTGTCAGAGGGCTCGAAACGTGAAGTAGCAGTGAAGTATTTCAGAAACATGTTCACGAGCACAGAACCACATAATATAGATAGGGTATTAACTGATTTTACGGAAAGAGTAACTTCGGATATGAATAAGATGCTTACTACACATGTAATAGATCTGGAAATTAAAACAGCACTTTTTGCTATCGATGGCCAGAAATGCCCAGGAGCTAATGGTTTCTCAGCTAAGTTTTATCAACATCTGTGGGACGTAGTGGGTCCAGAAGTTTGTAAAGCAATACATGCTTTCTTTGACACTAGATACCTACCGCTAGATTGGAATTTTACCCAAATATGCCTTATTCCAAAGGTCACGAATTAATCTTGCAAGAATGATAGATATTTGTCCTATAAGTTTATGCTCGGTTCATTACAAGATAATGACTAATATATTGTGCGGGCAGCTTAAAAGAGTTCTCCCTGAGATTGTATCCGCAACGCAAGGCGATGTTGTGTCTGGAAGAATTATTTATGATAATATCTTAGTAGCATATGAGTTGATCCATTCCCTACGTATTAATGCAAGAAATTCTAAGAGTTTTGTGGCTATAAAAACGGATATGTCTAAGGCATGCGACATGGTTAAATGGGATTTCTTGGAAAGTTCATTGACTAAGCTCGATTTTGCTACTGATTGGGTACGGTGGATAATGCAATGTGTGACTTCTGTCACATATACGGTCCTACTAAATGAGAATGCTCATGGTCACATAAAACCGGGAAGAAGGTTAAGACAAGGCAATCCACTCTCTCATTTCCTCTTTAATCTTTGTGCCGAAGGGTTGGTACACTTACTCAACAAAGTGGAAGCAATCGGTAAGATAAGTGTATTGAGAATTGCACCTGCAGCACCAATAATCCACTTGTTATTTGTAGACGATAGCTTATTGCTATGTAAAGCTACTCTTATGGAGAGTGAGGAGGTCAAACCCTGTTTGGAACTATACGAATCTATTTCCGGTTAGAACATCAATTTCCAAAAATCCTCGATATTTTTTGGTTCTAATGTGAGTGCCTCTGTCAAGCAACAAATCAAGAATACCCTTGGTATAACTAAGGAGAGTGGACAAGGAATGTATTTTAGGTTTGTCTGAATGCTTTGTGGGGTTCAAGCGAGAGTTTCTAAGTTTTATCCATGAAAAGATAAGCTCTCGTATGAATGGTTGGTTTGCGAAATCCCTTTTACAAGGTGGAAAAGAGGTGTTACTTAAGGCAGTAACTTCAGCACTACCTACATACGCAATGATGTGCTTTAAGTTACATATCCACACGTGTAGAAAAATCACTACGGCTATGAAAGAGTTTTGGTGGAGTAGTGGTGATGAAAAGAAAATCTTGTGGGTTGCATGGTCAAAGCTCTGTAAGAAAAAAATCGAAGGAGGCTTGGGTTTTAAAGATGTGGGGTGCTTCAATCAAGCATTTGATGGCAAACAAGCATGGAGAATTCTTGATCGGCCTAACTCACTCTTATCGAGAATACTTAAGAGTAAGTATTTTTGTAATTCGTCATTCCATGAATGTGGTGTAGGATCAAGGCCATCCTACGGATGGAGGAGTATATTACCTGGAAGGGAATTGGTGAATCAGGGTCTGATGAAACAAATAGATGATGGAGTTTCCACTAAAATATGGACTGATAAGTGGATTCAAGATCCTCATCCGAGGCCTCCAACAAGGGGCACACAGGAATGATTAATGAAGATGTTGTAGCAAGTCTTTGAGATGCAACGTATAACGGATAGAATGCGACCAAATTGCAGCAACTCTTCAATGCCAAAGATGTAAGGTATATAGCTGAGATGAGAATAACACCTAACAAACCGGATGCATTTAGATGGTTTTCCACCAAGAATGGAATCTATAGTACCAAAAGTGAATATAATTTAGCTGAGTTGATATTTACAATTTAGAACCAACATACACAAGAGCTTTTGCCATTTGAAAAGTGGATAAGACAAAAAGTATGGCAAGTCAAAACATCCCCCAAGATACGCCATTTTATGTGGAAAGCGCTAGCTGGGGCTCTTGATGTAGCGGATCATCTTAGACGAAGAGGTATAAACTAGTGTGATCGATGTCTGGCAAGTGGGACAGAAGTGGGAGCAATCAATCACGTTTTGTTCAAGTGAAATGTAGCTTATGAAGTTTGGAACCTAATGCATATACCACTTCCTAGTAGAGGCTTTTCGAGTACGTATACTTTGCTTAGCGTACATCACCTAATGAGATGTCAAGAGAATATGGTCATTGCAGATACAACAAGAAACGCGATCCCATGGTTCTTGTGGCATGTATGGAAGACACGAAATACATTTGTCTTTGAAAATACCAAATATGACCCAGTCTCAGTGATGAACAAAGCTTATGAGGAAGCCAATGAATGATTTCGTGCTAACAAAAAAGGAATATAGTATGGAAACAGAGTAACAATTAGTGATCAGAGCAAGACTAAATGGTGTAAACCACCGATACCTTGGTTGAAGTGCAATGTCGCATCATCTTGGGATCCAACTTCACGTATGAGTGGCGCAGCATGGATTTTACGGGATGGTAATGGCAAAGCTATCCTTTATGGCAGATGAGCTTTCTCAAATGTATTACAACCACTCCAAGCAAAACTATTGAGTTGTCTATGAGCGGTTGAAAGTGCTCATGATATCCATCAAAAGAAAGTAATTTTTGAAGTGCATTTTGAAGCATATAAGCTCTACTGAATAACTGTATATATGTAGAACCCTTCTCGCGTGGGTTTGCTCACACAAATCAAAGACCATCTGGATGAACTCCATAATTGGTCGGCCCAATGGGTCCAAAATGATGCTAACTATATAACATTAAAAATGGCCAACTCAGTTACTAAAGAACAAAGATATCAATCTTACATAGCCAGTGAGGGACCAGCTTCGCTCCAACAGGATATCGAGTCAGAGGCACTATACGCCATTAGAAGTGAGTCTAGAGCTTTTCCTCTCTTCTCAAAATATAGTTATCTTCCATGTACCTACTGGTATGATTTTCATGTATGTCAACAAACTCTTGTACAATCAATACAATACATTATAAGGAAAAATCATTAAAGTAATCATGTCAGAAGTTTATTGTGGGAGTAAAAATATTTAAAGTTTAAAGTGGAAATGGCTGTCACTTTAAAAAAATTTTATAGGATATTGCCTTAAATAAAGTGTCAAACTTGCATGGTGGTGTCCTACAACAACAAAAAGTATAAGCCATCGGAAAAAAAGATTCAATTAAATAATTAAGCCATAACTATAGACACAAGATCGATCACAAACTACAAAACATAACAGACCACTATAATGTTTTACTACTGACTATTGATGCATCAACAGGATCAGCGTTTAGCAGATATGACATAAGATTTGACACATGGTCCAAAAAATTGAAAACTCTTTCTAAAAATATTAGTTTGTTTGGATCTGTTAAGATTTTTTTTATATTATACAATTCTTTTTAGTAACTAAGTCATAGGGCCCAAAAAAACATTTTGTAAATCATAAGATCCAAAAATGTTTTAATAAGTTATAGGACCGAAAATTTTCTTAGTAAATCTTAGAGTCCAAATTTTATTTCTTTTTGATAAAATTTAAGCTATATATTTTTCTCCTATAGTTAGCTCAGTCCTATAAGAATTGTTTAACTTCAGCAACATAGGATCTATATTTTCTTTGAGAGACACCTGCGACGTGACATCACCTTATTTACATTTCATTTTCGTACCTTAACATGTTTCCATGTCTTTTTTTCCTAACATATTTGGAAAAACATTTTAGTACGTTATACTTATACACAAACACATTTCAGTTAGGTTATAAGAACTAAATTATATATTATCTAACAGTGAAGAGAAAAATATTTGAAAAGTCGAAGAATTGAGAAAAAGAAAAGACGAAGCTAACATGTGAAGTAAAGAAGGGTTTGGGCCAACAAACAACACTCATAATAAGACTTTGGGACAAAACCACGTTTGTGAAGGGGACTTGATCATCATCATTTCATTTACTATTCACTCATTTATACAAAATTTCAATGTAAAAGACTTTATCTTTACAGTCAGTGTTCATTGCACCTTTAACTTTATAACCAGCTTTTATTATAGCCATAATTGACTTGTCATATTTTTTGGGGCATATTAAATCTCATCTCATAGTCTTTAATTATCCGCTATGTGGTAAATCAACCCCACTTTGATATAATTATACTTCGGAAAAAATTTGTTTCACCTTTATATATTTTCATGAAATACCACTTTCCATTAACCAATTATCAAAAATCAAACAAAATAAATTATATTACAAACTACTCTACCATAAATCAATCAAAAATAATTGTTATATTGTAGTTATATAGATTGATTTAACAACAATTATCTGAATGAGTGTATTTCTCCTATTGAGACTTAGAACTCTCTTTATCATCTAGAGTCTTTTACTTCTAGTACAAAGAGATTGGTACCAGGGATATTTCCTTTTCCGTGGTTTTTTATTTCCTTTTCTTGTATTATATTTCCTTGATACAAAATGCATTTAATCTACATAACCCTACCTCCTAAGGATCGCAGGTAAAATTGGCACTGTAAAAGAACTGGCTTTTGATCCCGCAAAGTCCCAGAGTAGAGGATTTATTCGTGCCAAAATCCTTATGGATGTGTCTAAGGTGCGAAAAAACTCTTTGGAAATTGAACTACCGGTGGGTGATGATTTTAATGTGGGTGTTGAGTACAAGAGAGTTCGTAAGCATTGTTTTCAATGTCAAAAACTCACCCATGACAGAGTTAGATGTCCTACAAAATCTCCTAACTGGCAGTTATCTGCAATAGTACGAGATGCTGAGAATCAAATCATTCTTGCTCATGTATTGAAGCTGGACGATCCTTTGGTAGGTGTATTGTGTAAAGATGATTTTGGTTTTGATGCAAAGACTGGCAGACCAAATATTGCAAATGAGGTCATGGATGTCATGCGTAACTACTTATCGGTTGAAGATGCAAATGAGAAAGGTGCGAGAGTAGACAGAGTAAGAAGAGTTGCTTGGAACCTCGATGGTGATGCACAGAAGAAGGGGACTCAACCAAATCTAGACTCTCCTACTGAAATAACACAGCAGCTGAACAAAGACAATGGCATTGTGTATGAATTTTCTGCATCACAACATGTGGACTTGAGAGAAACTCTCAGCCGTTTAAATCGCGGAGAACCATCGCGACAAGGTTATGTCCCTCAGTTGACCGGTACAAGTGACAAGACTAGTGGAGTTCTCATCCCAATGGTGTTTAGAGCTAGACCCAAGGGCTCTATTCTTTCCGGGGATGGATCTCAGGTGTTAAGATACAGAAAGCGCCCCAGTAAATGGAAGAGGCAACAAGGCAAGAAAAGGATTAACCAAGTCCATAGGATAAAGAAAAGTGAACCTGCAGGAACAGATACGACTCCTAAAAGGAAAGCAAGCTCAGATGTAGGAAGCTCAGAGCAGTCTAACTTGGCTAAGAGATGCAATGTAGAGGTGGCTCCAGAGGAGGAGCTGTTGGAGAATCAATGAGCCCCATGACAATTCAAATCCTCCGGGAGATGCTTCACAAGTATTTCTCAGATTTGTGTTCCTTATGGAGACTAAAAACTCCAATGGTTTTGTTTCAAGTTTTAAAAATGATCTTGGTTATGGTGAGAGTCACATTGTTGATCCAGAGGGTCTAAGTGGAGGCTTGATTCTTTTCTGGAAAATTTCCTATGATGTGTGTGTACTACAATCAAATAAAAGGTTAAATGATGTAAAAGTTACGCTGGGAGCTTTATCCTTTTATATCTCGTTTGTGTATGGAGATCTTGTGAAACATTTAAGACATGATGTATGGGACATAATATGTGATATAGGAAGCAATCAAAATGATTCATGGCAGTTAGTTGGAGAGCTTAATGAGTTTATCGATAACTCAAAAAATCTTGGTGGCCCACGTAGAAAAGAAGCTTTTTTTTTTTTTTTTTGTCAAGGTAAGTACTTCATTACTAAAATTAAACGCATCACCCACCAAACAGAACTGTTCTCAAAGATTTTTTTTGCAAGTTCATCGGCTAAGACATTCACCGATCTCAGAATAAAAAGAAAATCGATAGAAGAGAAGCAAGGGAGAAGATTGGTTATATCATGTTGGATACCATAGATCTCCGAGATTGTCACGCCTTTGGAGATGGCATTGATTAAATTGAGAGAGTCCGATTTGACTACTATCTTCGTAAAGCCAAGGTTCACCGCTTTTTGGAGACCCGACAAGATCGCATGTGCTTCCGCCACAAGTGGTGATCCAATCGATGAGAAGGTTTTCGAGTAGCTATCCACATGGCAATCCCCTTTCATGAATACGAAAGCTGCCCCTGCGAAATTCTTTTCGCTATGCCAAGCTGCATCAATAAACAGTGTTAGCGATATAGGATATGGGTTAATAGCAGGTCTTCTATTTCTTGGTGGATGCTTCGGGATTCGAATTTGAGCTTCACTTCACTCTTTCGCCGACAGAATCGCCAGTTGAATAATTTCTGTTTCCGATTGGACCACGCCGGTGAATATCATTTTGTTTCTAGCTTTCCATAAACCACACTATCCATGCTGCTATTGGCGAATCAGAGACACATGTAGGTGGAAGCCAAATAGCTTTCGTTAATTTGTGCCATAGATGTTGAAAGTCCTCGGTCTCGCTGTGATTAGGCAACAGTGTACAAGGAGCTTCTTCCCAAACCTGCTTGGCGAAAGGGCAGTTCCAGAGTAAGTGTATGATCGATTCATCTTCCCCACATCTTTTACACGCCAAAGTACCCTCAATTTTCCTTTTCAATAGGTTTACTCCTACATGTATTGCCTCATGTAGAAGTTTCCATGAAATTTTTTTTAACTTGGGCTTGGATCTTTAGGGTCCATACATCTTTAATCCAGTCAATCTGGTCGCAGGTCCGGTTTTGGCAGAGAGATTTCGATGCTTCAATGGCTGCATAGTAGCCAATTTTTGCTGAGTACATGCCATTTCGTTGAGGCAGCCATATGCGGCGATCTTCAGGTAACATAGTGCTCAACTTTATGAGTTTTATGGTCGTTGAGTAGTGAGGTATAACTTTGGAAATCCTTTCTTGATTCCAGTCTTTAGCTATTGGATCAATTAAATCTGCCACTTTCTATTGTTGGGAATCGTTATTTGGTGGTCCATATGGGGCAAGTTGCTGGGAACTAGATAACCAATTGTCATTCCATAACGATATACTTTTCCCATTACCAACTGTCCAAACCTAACTTTGATTTTAATAGGTCTCTCCCCATCAGAATGACCTTCCAAGCATGTGAGCATGCCGAGGGTTTTGAGAAGAAGCTTCTTTTTATCGATTTCGTAACATGATAACATGATGTGGTTTACGTGAGGTTGTATGCTCGTGGAATTAGTTCTCTTGGTCTGGAAAGCGTAATGGTATGTACATTTAAAGCAAATTGAATCGGTCGATGGGGAATGCAGAATGATTTAATTTTTTTCCTTAAGCAGAGATGAGTTTCTAAATCGTATTGGATCAAATAATCGACATGTCTTGCTGTAATTATCGTCCAATGGGCGTCATAAAAAGGGACATTTCTTTTTTAACAAACGTTAAATAAGAGATATTTTTGAGAATTAGTGGAGAAGTGATACATATGGGCCAGAGAGATCCTTATCAAAAAGGATTACTTTATGTAGAAAAGCCATTTCAAAGTGGAAGAAAGACTCAGATTGTAACTAGTCCCAAATCAACAAGTTAAAAAATACTTTGGAAACTAAAGATCAAAAACAGATCTCAAACATTCAGCTACTAAAAGAAACAAGAAATAAGCTAGCACAAGATTATAGAGATGAGGAGGTGTTTTGGTAGCAGAAAAGTAAGGAGAAATGGTTGAAAGAAGGTGATTCAAACACAAGATTCTTTCATGGGAGTGTGCAGCGAAGATGATCCCAAAAATCCATTCCTGTCCTACTTATTTCAGATGGTATACTGCGATTTACTGAAGGCTCCGAGGGTAACATCGTTGTTGAGTATTTTTGGAATATCTTCTCTTTGTCTAATCAGGAACGTATATCGGACCTTTTGGCTGGTATGCAACCACGAGTAACGATAGAAACGAATGATGATCTTATTAGAGAAGTATCTTGTGAGGAGATTTGCAAGGCTGCGTTTGGTATTAAAGCATGGAAAGCCCTTGGGGCTGACCGGATGACGGGACAGTTCTTTCAATCGTATTATTGATCAAGATGAATAAAGAATAAAGTTTCACTAAAGTCAACAGAAGGTCAATAAAGTCAACGGTCGGGTTTTCATGTACCGCGGGAAGCAGATGGGTCAAGCTTAGTGCAGGAAGAATGTTCACGTACCACAGGACGTGAAACATGTACCGCGGGTCGAGTCTTCATGTACTGCGGGTCGAGAAAACATGTACCGCGATACGGTCAACGGTCGGATCAACGATCGCAGAAAAAGTCAATGATTTCAATAATGAAGAGTTGGCTTTCTAATGATGAAGAGACTTGTTTCAAGTGTCTAGTTGAATCCTAAGGAGAGACACATGACCGTTGGAGCTGTTGAAGACATGTGAACTTCTTCCTTATGCCAAAACCAAGAAGAAAGTGACATGAAGGCTTGGGTTAATATCACCTTGGGATCTTCACTTGTCTCTCTCATCCTTGAAGACCAACAAGGGATGCGGCTGAGACTTATAGCCGTTACACACATATTGTCTCTCTATAAAAAGGCTTGTAAGACAACAAATGTATGTAGACAATTATGAAATGAAAAATTGATTCTCTTCCTCTCTTATTCTCGATTCTCTTAATCTTTCTCTCAATATTTCCGCATGTATCTTCTTCAAATTCTAACATGTATTGGGATGTAGTAGGAGAACATGGTTTTTAGGAGGTTAAGATCTTCTTCAACATGAGGAGGATGCCCCTAGATTGGAATTATACGCAGATTTCCTAGATAGCAAATTTAACCAATCCCAAGAAAATGCAAGATCTAAGACCATTAGTCTTTATTCGGTAGTGTATAAGATTATTATAAGGGTCATGAGCACACGCCTCAAGCGTTGTATGACGGATTTGATTTCGGATTCACAAGGTGTCTTTATGTCTCGTAAGCTCGCCTCTAACAACATTCTTATAGCACATGAAATGATTCATACCTTTAAGACTAACACTCAGTGCAAGAAAAATTATATACTTATCAAAACTGATATGTCAAAGGCATACGATAGAGTGGAGTGGTACGTTTTGGAGGATCTCTTTCGCATTTTTGGTTTTGATGGAGTATGGATTGAGTGGGTGATGGAATGCATACGGGATGTGTCTTACTCAGCGGTGATAAATGGAAAAGCTCATGGTTTCATTAAGAGGTTTTCTTCTAGGTGATCCTATGGCTCCTTTCACCTTTATTCTGTGTGCATAGGCTGTTATACATGTGATGAAAAGATCAGAACTTGAGGGTAAGATAATCGGAATGAAGATTACCAAGAATTGTCCATCTATTCAAAAGTTGTGTTTGCAGACGACAGCTTATTCATTTGCAAGGCTTCTTTGCGTGAATGTACTGAGGTGTTTAAGTGCCTTCAACTTTATGATGATGCCTCGGGAAAGGAGATTAACTTCACAAAATCCGCAATAACGTTTGGTGATAGCATTGACCCCTATTATGCGTCGGCTTCTCGGATTGCGCTTAGGAATAAAAACGAAAAATATTTGGGTCTACCAGAGTGTATGAGTGGCTCCAACAGACCGGCTACAGCAACGGTTAAGTGGTTGATACGAAAAGTCTCATTCCCTTTATGGGAAAGAATTTCTCATTAAATCAGTGGCTCTACCACTACCGGTGTATGCAATGTCGTGTTTTAGACTCATGAGGTTCCAATGTCAAAAGTTGAAGAGCGCTATCTCGAGGGTAAGGAGAATACGAAGCAGATACACTGAGTTGTGTGAGAGAAGCTATGTAAGTCTAAGCGCAAAGGAGGCATTGGTTTCAAAGATATCGGGGATTTCAACCATCCCCTCCTCACGAAGCAAGCATGGAGGCTTCTTTCTCAGCCGGAATCACTCCTTGGACGTATCTACAAACATATATACTTTGCTAATAAGGACCTCGTGGACGCAGGTCAAGGCACAAGACCCTCCTATGCGTGGAGGAGTATTATGCACGAGAAGGAGATGTTGTCTAAAGGGGTTGTAAAGTCCATAGGAAATGGACATATAACAAAAATTTGGGATAACGAATGGTTTTTTAGGGAAAATCACTATGTTCAGCGAGCATATATCCAACTATGGATAGATCTCTAAAGGTTTCTATCCTTATTAAGACAACAAATCAATGGAACGTTGAGCAATTATGAATAGATCTTCAAAGGTTTCTAGCCTTATTAAGACAACAAGTCTTCCCCCTGCGATAGATATTGAGGATAAATGGATGTGGCATTTTACTAAGAATGGTTTGTATACGGTAAAGAGTGGTTCTGGTTTTGTAGCTAGTTCATGATAACATGATTTTTCTATCAAATACCTATTACTAGATCATATCATCGTAGAACAATAGGCTATCAATCCAACTCAGAGTGCAACTAACAATCAGGACACAACCAACTTTTGTAATCCAAGCCAATCAGAGTAATTTGTATCTAGCAACCCAAATCAAACTCAAAAATAATCTAAAGGAAAAACAAAGCAATTAGTAGGAATAGAGTGAATGCAAAACTGATGAGACCCTCCTTGATCGGCACTTCTGTGAGCAAGCAATGGTTTGGATAGATCTAATCAACTCGTGAGAGAATAAGAGATTGGGTGGAGTCGAATGGTCACACAAAGGTCTGCGGAGGAACCTTTGATATTCTGGGGCCTTTGGATATTACACACCAAAGAGATTGAACACAATCATAAGAAAACTTTGTAGATAGAAAATTAGTTGTTGAAAATGTTTACAACACTTTGCTTAAGACTTGGCCAAAAATTAAGGGTTTTAGAATGAGATTGGACCGAGTCTTATTCAACAATTGGGCCTCTTGAAATGTGTAGTCTACTTGCCTCATTAAAAACCTTAGTGGAAAATCCATTGGGACAAAACCACTTAAGGGAAAAAGAGTGCAAATGGACTACACACCCATTTGTTGAATGCAAGTCATGACCATTGTGGTAAGACTCGTATTAGCTTCTTCATGATCCTCAATACGTCTAAGTAGTCCTCCAATAGCTTGGTTGAAGATTCTGGTCCTTGCTCTTGTTATTGCTCCAGCTGGTATAAGCTTTATCTCCTCTTTTGTGAGCTCCAAGTCATCACTCGAACTAATTCCACTCGAGTCCAATGGTCGAGTGGTGTCCAAGCTTTCCTCAATATTACTTGGGCTGGTCATGATCACATCATCCCCCCCCCCTTTTTGAAAAGGATTTGACCTCAAATATGTATCGTCTGCAAGGAAAGGAGCTAAGTCAGAAACATTAAAGCTTGAGCTTATATTATACTTACCTTGGAGATCCAATTGGTAAGCATTGTCATTGATCCTCTTAATCACGGTGAAAGGGCCATCAACTCGTGATATTAATTTAGATTTTCGTTCAGCTGGAAATCGTTCCTTCCTCAAATGAACCCAAACTTGATCCCCTACATCGAATATCAACACCTTTCGTCCCTTGTTTGCTTGTTGCGCATACGCCTTTGTCTTTTCCTCAATGTTCTGGTGAGGTTGTTCATGCAACTTCTTCACCAATTCTGCTTTCTTTTGACCATCTAAGCTAGGTTTTTCACTCAAAGGCAAATGAATTAGGCCCAAAGGAGATAAAAGTTTAAATCCATACACAATTTCAAATAGAGAGAACTTAGTGGCAAATGTATTGCATGATTATAAGCGAATTCTACATGAGGTAAGCATTCTTCCCAAGTTCTAAGATTCTTCTTAATCAAGGCAAGCAACAACGTAGACAAGGTCCTATTCACAACTTCAGCTTGGCCATCAGTTTGTGGGTGATAAGTTATAGAAAAGACTAGCTTAGTGTCTAACTTAGACCACAATAGCTTAGTGTCCAAAAATGGCTTAAGAATTTAGTATCTCTATCAGACATGATGGATCAAGGTAAACCATGCAAACGAACGACTTCTTTGAAAAAGAGATTGGCTATGTTAGATGCATCATCAGTTTTATGGCAAGTAATGAAATGAGCCATTTTGGAGAACCTATCAACCACAACAAACACAGAATCTTTTCTTGTCCTAGTTCTAGGCAAACCAACAATAAAATCCATAGATATATCAGTCCAAGGATGATTAGGGATAGGTAAAGGAGTATACAAACTATTGGGCTGAACCTTTGATTTAGCTTGTTTACAACTTACATATCTAGAACAGATCCTTTCAACGTCACGCCTCATGTGTGGCCAACGGAAATGCTCTTGCATTATCTTGGAAGTCTTAGCCACACCAAAATGTCCCATCAGACTGCCACCATGTGCTTCTCTGACCAAGAGGTCACGAACTAAACAATTAGGGATACATATGCGGTTCTCATAGAACGAGAACCCATCATGCTTGAAATAGCGACCTGAGGCATGGTTAGAACACTCGGCAAAAATACCTTTAAAGTCTGAATCAATTGCATATAATTCCTTCAAGTGTTCAAACCCAAGTAGCTTAGTTTCATGAGTAGAGATTAGTGTGTACCTCCTTGACAATGCATCAACAACTACATTGTCCTTACCTTGTTTGTAGCGGATGACATAAGAGAAAGTTTCAATAAATTCCACCCACCTAGCATGGCGTTTGTTAAGCTTGTGTTGACCCTTTAGATGCTTAAGAGATTCATGATCCGTATGGATGACAAATTCCTTGGGCCAAAGATAATGTTGCCACGTTTGTAGTGCACTCACAAGTGCATACAACTCTTTATCATAAGTGGGATAGTTTTGAGTAGCTCTTCCAAGTTTTTCACTAAAGTATGCAATGGCTTTCTTGTCCTGCATCAGAACAGCTCAAATACCCACATTAGAAGCATCACATTCGATCTCAAAGGTTTTAAGAAAATCTGGTATAACCAAAATGGGGGCATTGATAAGCTTATCCTTAAGCGTTTGAAAAGCTTGTTCTTGAGTCTCAGTCCATCTGAATCCCATATCTTTCTTGATAATTTTCGTAAGAGGGGCAGCTAGGGTACTAAAATGTTTGACAAATCTCCTATAGAATCCAGCTAGGCCATGGAAGCTCCTTACTTTGCTTAGATTCTTAGGCGTGGGCCATTCTTTGATAGCTCTTACCTTCTCCGCATCAACCTTGATGCCATCTCCACTTACAACAAAACCTAGAAACACAAGATTATCTGTGCAAAATGTGCATTTCTTAAAATTAGCATATAGACTCTCTTGTCTAAGTACTCCAAGAACTTTCCTAATGTGCTCTATAGGCTCATCTAGAGATTTGCTATAGATTAAGATGTCATCAAAATATACAACCACAAATTCTCCTATGAACTCTCTAAGTACATGATTCATTAACCTCATAAACGTGCTAGGTGCATTTGTCAGCCCAAATGGCATAACTAGCCATTCATACAGCCCATGTTTTGTCTTAAAAGCAGTTTTCCACTCATACCCTTCTTTCATCCTAATCTGATGATACCTACTTTTCAAGTCTATCTAAGAAAAGTTCACAGAACCATGCAATTCGGCAAGCATATCATCAAGTCTAGGGATAGGATGGCGATAATTAATCATTATGTTATTGATTGCTCTAGAATCAACGCACATGAGCCAGCTGCCATCTTTCTTTGGCACAAGGAGGACATGAATAGCACATGGGCTCATACTCTCTCGTATATGACCCTTCTCTAGCAGTTCATTCACTTGCCTTTGTAGTTCTTTGGTTTCCACAGGATTAGTTCTATAAGCTGGCCGGTTTGTCAAAGAAGCTTCGGCTACGAAATCTATTTGATGTTATATTCCTCTTATAGGTGGTAAACCGCTGGCTATTTCTTCTAGAAAGACATCTTCAAATTCCTGCAAGATAGAAGTCATTTTACTCGGAAAAACCGGCTCAAGGTTAGCAAGATTTGTTAAAGCTTCCTTAAACACAAAAAGTAGAAGTGGACGGTTGGCCAGAAGAGAGTGTTTGGTTGGCACAACTTTGGTGTAAAAGTTGGTGGCCTTGTGTCCTTGAGGTTCTGTTATATTGGTTCCCTTAAGTTGAAGTTGATCTTTGTAGACTTCACGAGATGACAATGGCAGGAGGATGGTTTTGCGGCCATTATGCATAAATGAGTGTCGATTAGTAAATCCATCATGTATGACCCTTCTATTGGATTGCCACGGTCTTCCCAGCAGAATATTTCCAACCTCCATAGGTAGTAAGTATATCACACAGAACTTCATTCTTATACTCACCAATAGACAATGGCACCATGACTTGCTTAGTCACATTCAGCACTCCTTCTTCACTTAACCAATGAATATTGTATGGCTTCGGATGTTCGCTAGTCTTTAAGCCAAGTTTCTTAACCATAGACTCCCTTGCTACATTTGTACAACTACCCCCATCAATGATCATGTTGCAGATTTTTCCATGTACCATACACACCTTGTGTGGAAGAGGTTTTCTCGTTGTTCTTGATCTTCAACTTCATCATTCAGATTAAGAGCTCTTCTTGCACTATAATGTTTCTTTTCAATGGGGCAGCCTCATATGCCGTTGGGGAGTTACAGCCAGTAGGAGAAGGCGGCTGAGAAATGAACTCCTCACCCTCAAATTCAATATCACCATTAGGTAGCAAAACCATGATTTTCTGGTTTGGGCAAGCATTAGCATAATGTCCCTTTCCTTGACATTTGAAACATCTCACTTCTCTGGTCCTAGGCTTAGTCTCAACCTTGTCTTTAGAATTCACAGCCTCAGAACTGCCCTTCACTTCTGAATTACTGGTCTCCGGTTTTGTAAACTCGCGAGGCTTCTCTTCACGTGAGTAACCAGTCTGAGTGTTGCTAAAGTTGTGACCATAATTGCCTCGACTAGTACCTTTACGTTGGACATGTTGTTCAAAGAGAATGGCTTTGTGTAAAATATTCTCAATATCCACGTAATGCTCTGTTTCAAGTTTATCTTGTATGTCACGGCTCAAACCTCCTAGAAACCTAGCCATTTTGGCCTCTCAATCCTCTATGATGTCAGCCCGCAACATTAGTATTTCCTTCTCTTGATAGTATTCCTCAACAGAACGGTTTCCTTGCACAAGTCTTCTTAACTTATGGTGCAAGTCTCGGTGATAATGTGCAGGAACAAACCGCTTTCTCATGACCACCTTCATTTTTTTCCACGTGGTGATAGGATACGCTCCATTACACTTCCTAGTCGTGACAAGCTGATCCCACCAACTTAATGCATAATCCGTAAACTCAGTGGCAGCCACTTTCACCCTATTCTCCTCAACGTATTGTTGGCAATCAAACACCAATTCAATCTTGGTTTCCTTATCCAAATGAGCATCATGATCATTTTTGCCTTGGAAATGAGGGATTCGAAGCTTTAACCCTCCGAGGTTATCCACCATACGATTAGGAACATTCCTCTTCCTTTGGCTTCTATGGTTCCGGTTGGAAGCATCACTTTTCTTTCCATAATATGTCTCAGCCATCTTGTCTTTACTACCACCGATTCCTCTAGTCTCTCCCTCATGACCCGAGGATACGTGCAAGGGTTCTTTATCAGAGTTACCCTTCTTTGACCGAATAGGAGACTTGATATGGCCTTCAGACTAAATCTCTTGCCTAAAAGCATTGAACCTTTGATCCAAGGCTGTCTCGAGTTTTCTATCCAGCAGTTTCTCCATAGCTTCAATCAAGAGCTTATGGTTGATGTTCTGTGGGGTTTCATCTTCCTCTTGAGACATGTTCCTGAAAAACTAACACACGCTATCCACAGTAAAAGAGTTCCCAAAACAAAACAGGACCGAATGTGTAACTAAAGAAACATTTGACACAGTTTCAGCAAGCAAAACACAGCCCAATACCTATTAGTATGATAATTCAACACAGAGATGAAGAGACAACACGCACAAAAACAACTGCAAAGATCTAGCAACCTAGAGTAATGATATGCGTATGAGTGGTGTCAAAATGGATAGATTGGATACTAATAAGCCTAAAACAACATATTCTTAATGATTCTATGAGTAATCGGACGAGAATATGAAGAGTCCAATAGGATGGTTGCAGATCTAGCGATGAAGATGAAGAGTCAAATGATCAAATGACAAACGGATGATCAAAACGCCCAAATTCTAGAATGATTTGTGATGATCAAGCAAGGAATGATATATCAGTTCAGATATGATACAAAACACGATTTATTTTTGATTTTTCTATAAGAGCAGAAGGTGATATGATCGAAAATGGATGCAGGAATACGAAAAGATAGAAAGGGATAGAGATATGATTCGCTTAGCTACATAAGTGGCTCTGATACCACCTGATGAGATCCTCCATGATCGACACTTCTGTGAGCAAGCAATAGTTTGGATAGATCTAATCAACTCGTGAGAGAAGAAGAGATTGGGTGGAGTCGAATGGTCACACAAAGGTTTGCGAAGGAACTTTTGATATTCTGGGGCCTTTGGATATTACACACCAAATAGATTGAACACAATCATAACAAAACTTTGTAGATAGAAAATGAGTTGTTGAAAATGTTTACAACACTTTGCTTAAATGGAAAGACTTGGCCGAAACGTTAAGAGTTTTAGAATGAGATTGGGCCGAGTCTTATTCAACAATTGGGCTTCTTGAAATGTATAGTCTATTTGCCTCATTAAAATCCTTAGTGGAAAACTCATTGGGACAAAACTACCTAAGGGAAAAAGAGTGTAAATGGACTACACACACATTTTTTGAATGCAAGTCATGACTATTGTGGTAAGACTCGTATTAGCTTCTTCATGATCCTCAATACGTCTAAGTAGTCCTCCAATAGCTTGGTTGAAGATTCTGGTCCTTGCTCTTGTCATTGCTCCAGCTGGTACAAGCTTTATCTCCTCTTCCGTGAGCTCCAAGTCATCACTCGGACTAATTCCACTTAAGTCCAATGGTCGAGTGGTGTCCAACTTTCCTCAATGTTACTTGGGCTGGTCATGATCACATCAAAAACAGAGCAGTGAAAAATAGAGTAATAAACAAAGCAATAGGCGATTAGAAAATCGGGTTCCTAGGGAGTGGGAATCATGGATTAGTGGATCACTTAAGTTTACTAGATTGCTTAACAAAACTCAAATAGAGTGAATCTCTAGGCAAAGAGTTCATAGACTATTGAATCCACTCTCATGGCAAACAATCTCAGCGAAGCTATCAACAGACCCTATCATTATAGGCGTTTAACAACCTAACTGGCATGAAGAAACAACTCAATCCAGTTGATAAACACCTTAGATAATTGATCCTTCGAGCTAAGAGTGTGAATCTCTAAAGTTGTTTTGATCAGACATTCTATCAAACACCTATTTGGTGCTATAATGTCTAAGAACGGATTTCAATTGATTAAAGTGAAACAAGCACTAACAGCACACAATAAAAAGAGATCTAAGCTATTATATTCTTAAGCAACCTAGAAAACCCAAGATCTCACACTAATCTAACCCATCCTCAAGAGCTCTAAGCGATCTACTCAAAAATCATTAAGTAAACAAACACATCAGAAATCACAATAAGCAACGTTATGTAGTGAACTAATAATAAATGATGAACAAGATTAAAAGAAAATAGAAATTGCATTAGAAAATCATAAGCATAAAGTTTTGTTCTGGAATTTACAAAGTGAAAAACGGTAGTTGCACAAAAGAGGCAAAAACCAGGTTGTCCATTTTCAGTAACAACAAAGAATATTTATACTAAATTTAGCTAAAAACCTAAAATAACTCGGCCCATCTTTAGCGACTCATCGAGTGGTTAAGCTTAGATTCAATTTGGCTCATCTTCATAAATGGCCCATCAAATTGGTTGGCAACGGAATCCACTTGACCAGAAACTCCAGTGCAGACTCGACCATGGACTCGAGTGCAGTGGTGACTCGAGCTCGAGCTCGAGTGGGATGGCACATAATCAGCTCAATCTCTGGCTCGAGTAGTAACGTTGAGTTGGTTCTGTTCTGTCCATCCTCTACTCTCATTTGACTTAAAATGCGTCTCAATACTCCTGTTACTGCGTCAGAGTTGATTATTCATTCCCAAAGTCTCCACAACGTTTAGAATGCTCCATTTTATGCTCTCCAAGTACCTGAAAACTCCTTCATTGCAATATGTGTGCAATGCAAATGCAAAGTATGCAAATGAACCTATTTGGACTCTAAAACAGATGCAAATGTTATGAAATTTATGCAAACTAGACTAAATGAGACACCTAAAACTAGTTAAAATGCATACATATCAACTTCCCCAAACTTATTTTTTGTTTACTCTCAAGCAGGTAGCCAAGAACAAGTTAGAAGGAGAGGTTGCACAGCGGGGACTCAAAACCAAAGCAAGCTAATCTAAATGCTAATACTCACTATCCTATTTAGATGTTCTAGAATGCAATACTAACAAGTCTTACTCAGAAAACGTTAGCCATGTCAATCCTAGTTCAGTCTAAGCTCAGCCTCAACCTACATATGCATTCACATCAACCAAACCTTTTTACATTCTTTAAAATCAGAGCCATGGATCAAGCTTATGCATCTCCAATGAACAAGTTTAGCTAAAGGGAATGGTTAAGAGATTAGAATGATCTCTTTAGTAATTGGTCAAGCAATTTAAGCACAAGGATCACTCAATGAATGGATTAAGCTTCAGTGTAATGCTAAAGGTAAGATCCAACATATGTATACAAGGACAAGAATTCATCTACCCAATGCACCCAAACGATCTCAGTTCTAAGCTCATCTAATCCCAGAATATTGATCCCATTTTTACCCTTTCATCACAAGGTTTTCTTATTCAGCCAACAACAACTTCTCAAGCTTCTTTCCATTTTTTTTATAGTCGAATGAGAGGGTTCATACACTTTTGGTGACTTCTAGCGGTTTGGACTTAATATAACAATCAGGTCTAGTTCTTTTTCCTTTCTTATTTCATAAGGCTTTTCTAGACATTTGTCTTCTTTTTCACTTTAAACTTTTTCCAAACTTTGATTCCCAAAACCTTGACTAGAGCACCTCTATATACTTTCAGACATTTCTTCCCTTATACTCTTTTAACCTAAGGCTCTTTACCCTTTATTTCTTTTCATTTCTTTCCAAGACATAAAGCACAAGATTCCCATACCCAGAACTGTAGCCACCTAGACCTACCTGATCCAAAAATGTGAACTAGAATCTATATGAAGATTTTTTCTTGTCGGCTTAAACCTAACACCTTATACCGAGCTTAATCCAAAAAATGCCTCACAAACACACACAAACAATGCATTGCTTGAATAAAGGTATGGTTTAGGGAGGGATTCTATTTGGATTAACAAGCTAGATAAGAATGGTACAAAGGAAATCCAAATATTCTATGCAATCCACAAGTCCAAATTCGATGCACAAGCTTGATAATTAGATTCAGGTTTAAGTTCTCACTTAGCAAGATTTGGTATCAGATCAAAACATGTTTCAATCAAAGGCGTGAATGCTCAAGCAAAATATCCTAACATGGTGCGGTCTTACACTTCACACAAATTAGCAATCATAAAAAAAACATCTACCTAGTGTAGTGAATTAAGCACATAAACCAGCCAGCTTGCAAGGTAAACTCATCATAATCCCCAATGCAATGCATATACTCAATCCTATATGAATACAGGTAAATGACACTCTTTTTTATGATTTATGAAAAAGTTTTTTTGATTTTTTTGGTTTTTCTATGCCTTATATGAAATGCAATGAGCAAAGATGCAAAATGGAAAAAGAAATTTTGATTTTCTATGCTTTAAGTGATATGCATGAACTATATGGAAAATCAAAACTAAGAGACACAGAAAACAACATTAATATCCTCTAGAACCCTCCCTCAAACTTAAATCACACAGTCCCTTGTGTGGATAAAAGGTTGAAGGAAGATCCTAGACCGGTAAACAAAATGAAATATACATTGATATATATAAGAAAAGTCGAGAGTTCATACCTCACCGGAACAGGGACCAAACTGTTGGATCCACATCCATGATGTTAATGTAGGGTGGTTGCTCCTGCTTGTCCTAATGGTAGAGTGTAGGACGGTGTTGACTCGAATAGATCCAGAAAGTTCATGGCCGCATGTGGTGTGAAAGCTTGAGATTAAACTTCTATGTCTTCAAGCTGTGGCTCGGTATTTGCACTTCTCCGCCGTCAAGTTCGACTCAATGATACTCTTCGAGTGGGTGGATCAGGGTGCACCTCTAACTTCAGCTTAGGAGTCCTCTCAAGATTATAATTGTAGCGTTCGTCACTTGACTCATCCGCGAACCCGAGGTGATTGGTCGAGTTAAGATCAAAGTAGCAGAACTATGGTGTTGTCTCCTATTGTTATTGTTGCGACATTAGCCTTTGGACATGCAATGATGCTTGCGAGGTTGCGTCAACATAGCATGCCCTCTGGTTTCCCCCGAGAATGATGTGGACTGTGTGAGAGGTGCGGGAGTTGGACCTCTGAAGTTTGGAGGGATTGAACTCCTTGAATTGCATCACAAGCGATGCTATTTGTTTGTCCTACCACTTGCTCCATCCTTCAGAAAACTGATATGTTTGTGAGCTGCTTTTATGGCTTTGCTCATCTTCTGGTCCACATACTCATCGAAGTGGAAGCACTCAGGCGCTACATAGTCTATCTCATTTGACTCTGGCTCCTGCACTGGATGGTATGTCTGGCCTCAACCTCCATAGAGGAACTTTGCGGGAGGTATGAATGCAATGTTGCCTGCAATTCCCACAGTTGTAAGGTCTATGTACGAAAGCAGTATTTTCGCCTCATTTACTGCATCTGGGAGTGTAAACTTATACATCCAGAGTCTTCTTCCTGGTGCCTTTTAAAAAAATTTGTGCTGCTGGAGGTACGTTGTGTCGAGCCATTCTGGAGTGATTTGTTTCGATTTCAAAGTCATGCTACATGCCTCCAAAATTCTCGTTACTATCCTGCCAACGCATATGGTTCCCGTTGCCTTGTTTTGTAACGGACGAGCCAACGTTTTGTAGCTAACAAGGATGTTCTTAAGCCCCTTGTCTATCATTGCGAGCTCTTTTTTCTCGCATTCTCCGATTCGTGTCTAGCGAAACAAGTGCACGCAATCACTTTGTGGAAGTACCTGATTTTGGTGCACTTGCTTTTGGACGAATAATACGGATCTGAACCCGCTATCAACTGCCACAGATAGCTTAGGTGGGAGTTAAAAATGTTTTTCGAATTGAGTCGCCAAAATAGAATATTTATCGTCGTGGACCTCAAAGGTGAGTGCCCCAAATCCATTTATTCTATGTAGTTGTTCTTCATTATCAAAGTATGTTCGCAGCTTAAGTGAAGAGAGGAACTATAGAGTTTCTGCTTTATGAGTGGCTCGAATGTTGGAGACGAATTACGTTAACCCGCATGAACGTAGCATAAAGTCAACATCTTTGGCATTGCCAGCTTCACCATTGTTTCCCTCTGAAGGTACATTGTTTTCGTCACCTTCATCTGTTTGAAAGCTCTCATCACGTCCTTGTAGCTCACAATCCACAGCCTTCTCTCATTATCTAACTCATGAACTATGTCGTCACTCTCACTAGAGTTGCTGATATTCTCCATGGCTGCTTATGTCTCTAGCTCTTCTCTAACCGCTTTTCCTCTGCGTAATGGCTATTGGTGGTGGCTTTGATGGCTATTGGTGGTGGCTTTGATGGCTTCAAGGTGGATTATACTTGACCACAAGTCCAAGATGGCTCGACTAGAGGCTTGACGCGACGGTAGTGGTTGAGTGGGATGTAGCAGCGGCTGTTCGGCTTGACTCGAGGCTTTGACTCGATAGTGTGGCGACTCGTTTTGGTGACTCAACCAGGGGTTGAAAGCGACTCGACCAAGTTGACAATGGCTTGACCTGACGGCTTCAACTCGGCTACAGTAGTAGGCTTGACTTGAGAAGAAAGCTCGACCACGCGGCTTGGTGACTCTACAGAGCGGTTGCGGTTGAGTGTAAAGGCAGCTTTGACTCGACCACTGCTTCAACAAGGCAGCTTGAAGACTCTACACAAGGAACAAACTCCACCAAGAAGAATGAAGAAGCAATAGAAGATGCAATGGCAAAGAAAGAAAAAAAATTCTCGTAATGGAAGAAGGAGAAATGTGTGAATGATGAAGGAGATGAAGGATATGAGGAGATGAGTGAGATGATAGCGGTGACAGAGTGGAGTGAAGTAAGTGATAATTTAAAGGCAAACGGAGATAGCAAATTGATTCTCGTGACAAACGTGAAGGGGGCCTCACTTCTTTCCTTTTGTTGGGTAAAAAAATGCATGAAGAGCAAGTGGTGGATGCAAGAGCCAAAAAAATCTTGTCAATTTCTTAATGCATAAAACATTGTGTACTTGCTATAACATCTAATAACTCTTAGTTATTACCAAGTCTAGATAAAAATGTGCGGCCCCCTTTATATTTCATCGACTCATGTCAATGCCAAAAATAATGTATATGCAAAAAGGACCACCAAAAATCAAATGCAATATATGCTGAGCCAAATTGAGCAATGTTAAGGATACTGTGAGAATCTGGTGGATATTGCTAGATATTGCTGTGAATGTTTTTTCCTTTTTATTTCAGACTCGACTGACCACTCAGCTGTAAGGGTCGAGTCGCCACTTTATCCATCAGATTCTAAAGTAATTCACCCTTTAAGCGACCAGTTCCAGTCCAAACCACATAAAATCGACCACCCTTCCACGAGCTACTGAAAATAAATAAAAAATTAAAACCAAAAGAAGCAAAAGAAAAATCCTAAAAATTTGACTAACTTATTTACAACGATGCCATGGGACTTCCTCCCAAGTGAACTTGTTTAAAGTCACTAAAGTTGACTTGTCACTCCTATCAGAAGTAGGGTGCTTCATCAAGAGAAAAAAAGATTTTCTCGGGAATAGTCTCATCAGCTAGATAAAGCTTCACCATTTGATCATTCCTAGTAAAATCTGATCCCTCTTTGTTTACCAAAGTGACGGCTCCATATGGTAAAACTTCGTTGACTCGGAATGGCTAGACCATCTTGACTTTAACTTTCCAAGGAATTACTTAATCCTCAAGTTGAACAAAGCACTTGATCACCAGCTGTGATCCGCTTGGGTGTAATCTTCTTATCATTAAAGGTTTTAGTTCTCTCCTTGTAAACCTGAGTTGATTTCAAGTCAAAGTTTAGAAACTTGGTTGCCCACAATGCTTTGTACTCTATCTCAACCGGCAAATGGCATGACTTCCCATACAACAACTGAAATAGAGTTCTTCTAATTAGAGTTTTGGAAGTTGTTATGTAAGCCCACAATGTGTTATCTAACTTCTGCCCAATCTCGCTTTGAAACTCCCACAACTATGGCCAGAATGTCTTTAATCTGCTTGTTTGAGACTTCTACTTGACCATTTGTCTGTGGGTAATAAGGTGTAGCTACTTTATGCTTAACTCCATGCTTCTTCAGTAGATTCTCAAATAGCTTGTTACTGAAGTGAGAACCTCCATCACTTATCACGATTCTAGGCACTCCAAATATGGGAAAATGATGCTCTTAAACATTTTTCTCACAACCTTAGCATCATTAGTGGGACAAGCTACAACTTCAACCCACTTGGAAACATAGTCCACTGCTACGGGAATGTAGCGGTTTCCATAAGATGGTGGGTTGAATGGTACCATGAAGTCAATTCTCCAGCAGTCAAATATTTCAACCTCAATAATTGGATTTTGTGGTATTTCATTCATTTTGCTGAGGTTCCCCATTCTCTCGTAAGGATCACATTTGGAGATAAACTCGTGAGTGTCTTTAAACACAGTTGGCCACCATAAACTAACTTGTAGAATTTCCTGAACCATCTTGACTGTGGCAAAGTGACCACCATATGCTGACCCATGACACTGCTCCAAGACACCCTGAACCTCTTTCTCTACAATGCACCTTCTAAACAAACCATTAGATCCCTTCTTATAAAGATAAGGTTCATCCCAGAAATAGTGAATCACATCTCTTAAAAATTTCTTCCTCTGACAGGAATCCAAACTCTTAGGCACTTCACTAATAACAAGGTAGTTGATTGAATCTGCATATTAAGGTATAGTAGCTCCAGTGAGCTTACCGCTAATTTGGTAACAATTCTCCACTGCTCTGAAGGTCATGTGCTGCTCCTCTGGCATGGAATCATCAATAGGGATCGAGTCCTCTATCATCATTCGTGATAGGTGATCAGCCACTCCATTTTATACTCTAGTTTTGTCCAATACTTCCATGTCAAATTCTTGAAGCAGCAGTATCCACCTTAGTAGCCTTGTCTTAGCATCTTTTTTCTTCATTAGGTACTTCAAAGTTGCATGGTCTGTATACACAATCACCTTTGATCCAATCAGATATGATATGAACTTCTCAAACGCGAAGACCATTGGAAAAATTTCTTTCTCTGTTGTTACATACTTGATTTGGGCATCGTCAAGTGTTTTGCTGGCATAATATATCACATTCAGTTTCTTGTCCTTCCTCTGGCCTAGAACAGCTCCCACAGCAAAATCGCTTGCATCACACATAATCTCAAATGGGAGAGTCCAATATGGGGCCTGGACTATTAGAGTCAAAGTTAAACTCGACCTCTTTGCATATAGTAGGCGAGTCAGTGGTCTTGAAATTTTGGAGAAGTCCTTCATTAATCTTCTGTAAAACCCAGTTTGACCAAGAAAGCTTTGAACATCCTTTACTGTCTTAGGAGGCTACAGTTGAACCATAACTTCAATCTTAGCTTGATCAACCTCAATACCCTTTTCTGATATCTTGTGACCCAAAACAATACCATGAAGTGACATTTCTCCCTGTTCAACACCAGATTGGTTTCCACACACCTGCTAAGTAACCTTCACAAATTCAACAAACAAGAGAAGAAGGAAGAGCCATAGACAGAGAAATCATCCATGAAAACTTCGACCATCTCCTCAACTTATCAAAATTCTCATTCAGCGCCTTAATCTCCTTTCTGCTCATTGTATCACATTCAGATGTACCTCACACACTCCTGTCATAATCTTCGTTGTATTGACCATCCACTTGAGCAAGATTCTCCACTAAGTAGCCATCGTCAACATCCTTGTTAAGGAAGTTGCCATTGCTCGCTATCTCCAGGAGAATTCGGAACTTAGGGAGAACACCTCTGTAGAGGATGCTAAGTAGAGATTTGGTGCTGAAACCATGATGAGGACACTACGATTGATAGGTCTTGAATCGCTTCCAAGCTTCAGAAAAAGGTTCAGAACTCTGTTGCACAAAGCTGGAAATCGCATTGCGGAGCTTTGCCGTCCTAGAATATGAGAAAAACTTTGCAAGAAAGGTTGTCTTGCACTTAATCCAGGAGGTGATAGAGCCTTGAGGTAAATACTTCTCCCAGATGTGTGCTTTGTCCCTAAGAGAGAATGGGAACAACTTCATCTTAAATGCATCCTCATTAACTCCATTGATTTTTGTGAGGCTACAAAGCCTTTTAAATTCATCCAGATGATCAAGAGGATCTTCATAAGGCAGTCCATGAAACTTTTGGTTTTGGATCATGGAGATGAGACGGCTCTTGATCTCGAAGTTGTTGTTCTATATAGCAGGAGGGACAATCCCATGTCGCTGGGTGTGGTTGCTTGGTGTGTCTCCTGCTCCAATTGTTCTCGGCCTCCTTTGATAAGGTTTATGCATAGGTAGTTGTTCTATGTTCGAGCCTTGTCGGGGATCCATTCCCACTAAGTTGTCGTGTTCACTGTGGAAACAACTTCTATGCTCTCTCAGCGCACGTGGAAGTTGACCGATGTCATCGAGGAAGCGGAGAAGTTTCTGGCTGTCTTTCGATCGTGTCTGCATACAACGTGGGAACTCAACTCGAGTAGTAGGGTCAAGTCGAGTTACAGAATGGCAAAAGCACCTGAAACAGGATGGAGCAGGCAGGAACACATGTGAGTAATTAACTGGTAACAAACAGAACTTGATCTCAGAAAGTCAATAATCCTAAATGTAGGTAGCAGAAACCCATTTGGCAATAGCACTAATTTGATAACAGGATTTTACTATCAAATACCTAATACTAGATCATATCATCACAGTACAATAGGCTATCAATCCAACTGGGAGTGCAACTAACAATCATGACACAATCAACTTCCCTAATCCAAGCCAATCAGAGTAATTTGTATCTAGCAACCTAAATCAAACTCGAAAATAAACTAAAGGAAAAATAGAGCAATTAGCATGAATATAGTGAATGCAAAACAGAGAAGTGAAAAATAGAGTTGTAAACAAAGCAATAGGTGATTAGAAAAATGAATTCCTGAGGAGTGGGAATCATGTATTAGTGGATCACTTAAGTTTACTAGATTGCTTAACAAAACTCAAATAGAGCGGATCTCTAGGCAATGAGTTCATAGACTATTGAATCCACACTCATGGCAAACAATCTTAGCAAAGCTATCAATAGACCATATCATCATAGGAGTTTAACAACCTAACCGGCATAAAAAACAACTCAATCCAGTCGATATACACCTTAGACAATCGATCCGTCGAGCTAAGAGTGTGAATCTCTGAAGTTAGTTCGATCAGACATTCTATCAAACACCTATTAGGTGCTAGAACATCTAAGAACGAATTTCAATTAGTCAAAGTGAAATAAGCATTAACAGCACCAAAATAGATTAGATTTAAGCTATTCTACTCTTACGCAACCTAGAAAACCTAAGATCTCACACTAATCTAACCCATCCTTAAGAGTCCTATGTGATCTACTCAGAAATCATTAAGTAAACAAACACAGCAGAAGTCACAGTAGGTAACATCATGCAGTGAACTAAAAACAAATGATAAACAAGATTAAAAGAAAACGGAAATTGCATTAGAAAATCATAAGCATAAATATTTGTTCTCGAATTTACAAAGTGGAAAACGGCTGATGCATAAAAGAGGCAAAAACTAGGTTGTCCATTTTTGGAAACAACAAAGAGTATTTATATTGAATTTAGCTAAACACCTAAAATAACTCGGTCCATCTATAGCGGCCCATAGAGTGGTTAAGCTTAGATTCAATTTGGCCCATCTGCAAAAATGACCCATCAAGTCGATTGGCAACAGAATCCACTCGACCAAAAACTCCAGTGCAGATTCGACCACGGACTCGAATGCAGTGGTGACTCGAGCTCGAGCTCAAGTGGGATGGCACGGAATCAGCTCGATCTCCGGCTCGAGTGCTCATGTCGACTTGGTTCTTTTCTGTCCATCCTCTGCTCCCATTTGACTCCAAATGTGTCTCAATACTCCTGCTGCTACGTCAAAGCTGATTATGCATTCCCAAGGCCTCCACAACGTCTAGAATGCTCCAATTTGTGCTCTCCAAGTATCTCAAAACTCTTTCAATCCAATATATGTGCAATACATATGCAAAGTATGCAAATGAAGCTATTTGGATTTTAAAACAGATGCAAATGTTATGAAATATATGCAAGCTAGACTAAATGAAACACCTAAAACTAGTTAAATGCATACATATTAGTCTACGAGAGACTCCTTCTTTGGTTTCTACGGTGGATCAGAGAGTTAATAGAATTAAAAGGATGATATGGAAGCTCAAAATAAGTTCAAAGATTAAGTTTTTCATGTGGATATCACTATGCGGAGCTCTAGTAGTTGCAGACTGTATGCAAGCACATGGGATCAATGTGAATCCTCTTTGTCAAATCTGCCATCAGGTGAATGAGTCTATAAGGCATGTGCTCTTTGAATGCTCAACTGCGGAACAAGTCTGGGCCTCAATGAACATTCTCTTTCCAACAGGTTCGGGTAGTATATGGTTCAGCCGGTGTTATCTCCCATTTTGAGCACCTGCTGTTTTTGATTGAGAAAGGTAGTCTCTCGTGTCCTATTGGTGCTGCTATTCCATGGATTCTGTGAAATGTATGGAAGCAAAGAAATAATAAGATCTTCATGGATGCGGCTCATAATCATGATGTGTTTCTCGCCAAAACTTTGGAGGAGGCTGAGGATTGGAGGAAAGCGAATGAATCTTCGCATGTGGCAATTTTCTCCGGAGCTATTTCTACACGACCTTGTAGATCTTGCCAGCCTCCAACTGGCACGAATCTTAAGTGTAACTTAGGTGTGTTCTGGGTAAATGGGAATAGTGTGTGTGATTCTTCGCAATCGTATTTGCGACGTCTTGTTTCACGCGAGGGATACTGTCTCCATATCCCAATCCCGATGTCATGCAAAGTTTAATTGTCTCCTTTGAACTGTGCAAAGTCTAAATGATTTACATCTGAGGCAAGTCGAATTCTGGGTAGAGAATAATCCTATTGTTGCAACAACCAAAGATCCTTATGATTGGCAAGATTTCGAACATTTTTGAATTAGTTTAAGACCTTGCGCTTGAGATTTGGAGATTGCTCTGTTCATTGGTCCGATTCAAGAGCTAATAAAGCTACTCGGAGAATTGCAGCCAATGTTACATTAGTATTTGACGAGAGGTGGGCCTCTTTGGTTATCATTGATTCTGGAAGAGGACTGTTCGACACTTTCTAGCTCTTAGTCTAGGATTTGTTCTGTTTTTCCTCTTTTTCAGCTTGAGCTGTGTTACAGTTTTGTTATGTAACTAATTTTTTCCATGTTATGTGGGTTCCGATTGCTACTATTATTTGATGACGGAAAAAAAATTGATTTAATAATTGTATCGCCATGTGAACATTTAATTATTAAGATATCTTTTTTCTTGGAACACGACTGATATTTGTCATACTTGACTTTCTATAAGCCGTTTCAACTTTGTGTTTGAAAAACGAATTTACGAACGATGTAGGATCAACAATCATAAGAATTTAAAAGAATTTAACCCAAAACAACAATATCATAAGAAAACGTAGCATTTATGATTCAGTATAATGTTTTGACAACGGTGCCTTCTTTTTTGTTAAAAAATACTCCATATTAGTAGTAGAAAATCCCAAATAAAATGAAAAGTTAAAGAAAAATTAGAACATGTGAATTTAAAATCATAAATATCACAGTTCAGTGAGATACGTTTCTGCCAGAAATGCAATTATCAACAATAATAATTACCACACACATAACAAATAAAATAACTAAGATTATATAATATCATTACTTACGGGAATCTTTTTTGTGAAGAAAATAATTAATAATGAAATCCCACAGGTCCACCAACACAAGCTGCTTCTGCATCTATAATAAATAAATAATGATGTCACATACTGCATATTTTGGTCTATTCAAACACAAATATATACATAAACTTTGGTCACATGATTAGAAAAAAAAGGGGGGGTTAGTCCCCGATCGTTGATTGTATCTCTAAAATTTTTCACCCCTTTCTGATATTAATAACTAGAATTAAAAAAAAGGAAATGTTAATGCATCCGGAAATAAACGATTAATCTCTATTAATAAATCTGCTAATGAACCGAATGAAGAATCATAAGACTGAATTACCTGAGATGCTTGTGCCCATAAGAAATCGCGGAGCCACCCATTAATAGTAATGGAACTCTGTGCAAAGTTTCCTCTAGTAATATGAGTTACCACCCCTTGATCACTTATACTATCCCAAACATCTGACTGCATAAGTTAATTATAATTCCGTATTACAATAATTTATATACATATATTAAGAATAGAACAAAGATTTACACGACAAAAAACTACTTAATTTTTATATATTGCGTTCCTGCCTAGAGAAAGAAAGTCTTATTCCAAATTAATACATTTCAATATCTTTTTTTGATTCGAGAACATAACAAGATCCTAAATTGTATTTGTATAAGAATAAAATTGTAGTAAAAAAATCGAATCATAATAATGGCTTCAGATATCAATCAAATATTTCCATATTGATGCATCTCGCGATATTGGATAGATGCTACACATATTTGTACGACTATGGTTTGTTAATTTGATTCGGACGTTAACTAAATCATAATTACTGATTCTGCTCCAATTCTTAAACATTCTATAAGTAGTAGTACGAAAAGGTAACCCAAATTGGTCGGGTCAGTGCATTATGTTTTTCTCATTAAATCATTACTTACAACTAAGTACAGAATGACATCTAATTTGTGAACTAAACAGGGGTAGTCCAAAGCATAAATTTGTCTATTTTAAACTAGATTTTCTATGAAAACTAAGTTGCTATTGTTTAAATGAATCATGTATTAGACTTCACCAAAGCTCAGAATTATATTAGTCGTCCATGTCCATGTTGCTTCTAGCTGGGTTGAGGTTCAAATACTCTAATTTTGTTTTTAAAAATTTAATTTTATTAGAGAATATTATTTCACGTCGAAAATAAGAAAGGATCCTAACCAGTATATATTAGATTATAAGTTTCTAACTCAAAACCAATTGGTAACAAGTAGAGTGATCCCTAACTTATATATATATTAGATTAGAATGATCGTAACTTCCGATGTGCGATATCAATCACATTTTAATAAATTTGTAACAGAAGGAGTATTAATTAATTCGCGTGGATAAGTTATTTATATACATATGAATCAATGAATTTGTTTGCGTGGATCTCGATGCCTACTCTCCTTTGTTCTGAAATGAAAGAAATTAATAATGATCATATATACAACAATTAATGGAGCACCAACATATATTCTTTTGAGCTTAACATTTCACATTTGTTTATAAGACATCAAACGTTTGATGAATATAATAATATAATTGGATGCTCACTGATCATAGTCGATCAAAACTCGAAGAAAAATCAAATTCAACATATATATCTGATCTTTCAATTTACCAAAAATAAAATAATATTTGATCTTTCAAGCCCCAAAATTTATGACACTTAATCAAATTTTGTACTATATGTTATAAACAGGTCAAGGTAACCTCGACATGTGGATATGTAGTTTAATCATTATCATTAATGAGATTTGGTAAATAACTTCCTCATCCATCGTCAAACAAATATATTTATATAGTCGAAGAACATGGATTTTGACCTCAATATGCATGTTAGCATGTGTATGTTATATTATGTAAAAACTATGTACATGAAACACGACAGAGTATGTCTGTCCATTAGCATAGAATCTATACTTCAACGAGTTCAAGTTTTGTCTTATCATACTCCTTAATTATTTTACAGTATTTAATAATTAAATATAGTTAAAGTGTCAAAAATATATGGAAATCTTCTTTCTTTAACTAGCTTTTAGAGATGAGTTATGGCCCAATATTTTTTAAAAAAAATTATTCTAATGTGCCATCTTTTTTTATGCCTCTGCACACACAAACTGATATACATTTTTTATATCCAAATATAGTGAATTAGTGATTATTATTGACGTATTTGTCAAATGGGACTCAGTAATTAAGTCTACTATTTTTTTTTTTTTTTGTAAAAGTAAATCTACTATTTTTCGATAAGTGAAACCATAACTTCTAATTTAAAACTTAATTGTAGCTGCCGCTCTACATCTTTTTTTTCCGCTTTTTTTTCCGGTCAATATCTGGTGGTTTACAAATTTCGGTGTTGTGCCTTTCTTTTTTTTTCCTTTTTTATTTATACCTTTCGATCTAATTTGATATCGTAAACTTTTTTTTGAATTTTCTGATTTTGACGAATCTGGAGTGATATTGTTTTGATGATATCCGGCTACATCCGTCATGGCTTGGTTCTTTATCATAGATCGGTTTATATATCTCTATCTGGGAGGCGTGGTAGTGGCCTGAAGCATCAGAATTCAGTCTTTTGGTATCGGCTTATCAAATATAATGGTGCATCAACGGTTTTCGGCAATAATCGTAAAAGACTTTCACTTTTTAGTTAATTGTTTCTTATCTCATTATTGAGCTTTTTTTAGGGTTCTTGTTTTTGTTTTTTGGTGTCTAGGTTTTTAGATCTTGTGAAATTATGGAAGAATATTTATCTAAATTATGAACATTATTGTCATATTTTTGTATAAGGTATTAGAAGTCAGTCAACAATTATGGGTACATGAATATATAATTGTTTACATTGTGTTTCGAATCAAAACCGATGTGGTTTTGCTAATGTGTCATTAATTAATGTTTGTTCTCACTATTTCTGGTGAAGAAGACTATTAGTTTTCTCTTTGTATTTTAATGAAATAAAATGTTACAATGTGGAAAAAAAAATCTACTATTTTCATGTGAATTGTTCTTTTACCTGCAACGATCGATATATATTCAGATGCTCAATGTTCTTTGCTTTGTTATTTTGATGTACGTAATCACTCCTTAAAGAGTATTTTAACAAAGATCATTTCACAAAGAAGTTCTCGAAATCTTAAAAATCTAACGCAGAGACCATTTTTTAAATATACCAAATATAGTTATACTTGAAAATTATAAACCTCTCATTCATTTTCCGTAAATCAACTAATAGACCACTTGGTACCATACTAATTTAAGTAGCATATATATTTGAAAAGAAAAATGGTGTCTCGATATTGTAAAGCTTATTTTAACAATTAGAAATATTAATTAGATAGCGTAGAACTTTTTGATTGTTATTTCATTTTCAATTAGAAAAGTTTCATCTTTACAGGTCAACAAAGGGTAAAGAATGATATCTTTTAACTTTACTTTTAACGTACACACACGTAATTTGTTGTCAGTAATATATCGAAGAACATGCGAAGCGGAACACATAGATTGTATGCAGCACCGACAAGGGCCCCAACAACAATATGATTTATGAGTGCGTAAAGCAGTAACACTCATATCCACACTACAACAATACAAGGCATATTCCGACTGATAATACTATCATAAACTCATCAGAAAAGAATTTTTTTGAGTGCATTCTGAAAAAAATAACGCGTCGCTACAGTATGATCGAAATTGTGAATTCTATCAGAAACAATCAGAAAACTCCAACAGTTTCCGATAAAAATTCCGACAACACATTCTATCGGACGGAAAATTCTAACAACACATTCCATCGGAGATCGTCGGAGAATATCCATCAGAGTCTGTTAAAAAGCAAGTTGTCAAATGTCGTCAGAAGCTTGGCGGTCGGATGCCGTCGGACATTTCCAACAACTTCCACCATTTTATTAATTATATTATTTTTAATTATTTTATATATTTTATTATTTTAATTATAATTCATTAGTTTAATTATTAATTATAATTCATTAATTTAATAATTATATAATTATATAATTAAAAAATTAAAAATTTAAACTTTCTAATTTAAATCTAAAAAGTTGTTTGTTGTTTGTTAAAATATACAAAAACCGAATTTTAATTCTTGGATCTTGAGTTTTCTGGCTGTCGAATGAAAGAAAATTCTTGAGGATTTCTGCAAATATGGTCATATCTGAGTCCTGTTTCACTTGCCTAGCTTCATACGATTGTAGTGTAGCTCGAATATGGTGAAGAGCCTCAATAGTCTCCTTTTCCACCAACTCCAACTCCTCGTGTTTGACACGGAGTTCATTCAGCTCCTGCAAAATGTTAACTCGAGTTGAACTAATACAACAACCCATCAGTAGTGACTAGCTTCCCGTGCCAAGCCGTCGTCCCTTAGTGCACACTGTAAAATACAAAATACGTTTCTGTTAAAAAACTTTAAATTACATAATCTTTAAAACGAAAATTATTTTATTATATTTATACGTTTACGACGATGCGGTTGATATCCTCCCGAGTTAGCATTGTTGAATGACCCACCCCATTCTGAGTGAGTTGGGTTTGTAGCTCATCCTTCTTCTGTGACATGTTCCAAGATCTTCGGGTTCTCGATCTTTTTCATATTTTTGTTTGTGTGAGTATCCACCATAAGGGTGAGGAGATCCGATACCTCACCCCACTCAAGAGTATACAGAAGAAGAAGACATTTGTAGAAGTAAACATTAAATAAAATAGTTAACTTAAAAGACTAAACTTACTATCACTCGGGAACGCTGCTCAATTGTTTGAGAACCATTATTGTGTATCCCCACTACTTTCTTGTTTTTAGACATGTAGTTCTTCTTGTTCCTTTTGGATATCGTCTTTGTCTCCGAAAGCTCTCAGTACTCGATGAACTTCAGGTATAGATCTGCCGAGCAATTAGTCAGTACTTTACTTAGATCTAATTCCCATGGATGCTTCCATTCATGGACGTGGTTCTTGTGCGATGGATGTCCCAAATATAATATTGCTAGAAAATTGTAAATTATTAGTATAATTTTAATTAAATTATATAATCTTAATTACTATAAATGTAGTATTAATATTTTAATTACTATTAATTAAAATATTAGTATAAATGTAAGTCATTAAAATGTATAATTTTAATTAGTTATCAAAAATTTGTGTAACTTACCATGAAAGATCTGAACCACTACTCTTTCAAATTCTGGGGAAATTTTCTAAAAGTAGGGTACGCAACAGTGAGTTGATTCTGCACCATCAGCTTGACCAAAGTAACTATCTTCATCTCAAAGCGAAACTTGCAATCGAGAAATACTAGTTAGTTAAAAAACTTAAATTTATTGAAAATTTTTAACAAATAAACTTATCATGTGCCATTATCGAATGTACGATCGAGCTTTGGAAGGTGGTTACGTCCTCCACGTTCCAATAACTCCTCAATCGTCATATGTATAGGAGGCAGTTGTGGTGGTTGTTTTGTCTCCAGCACTGCTCGTGGACTAGGAGATCCACTCCAAGTCTGATCGGAATTCTAATCTTGTGATTGACGAGGACGTGACCGATAAAACTGCTCATAATTAAACTTGAAAATAAACAAATAAAACATATATATTAAACAATTAATGTTGATAATGTAATGCATTTTTCAAAAACTTATTAGTATGTAAATTGCACTTATAGTTATTACCAATTATCCACTTATAGTTAGTGTAATAGATGAAACCAAAAAAAAAACATAAAACGCAAAAACACAAGTGTTCTTACGCGGAAACAAAACAAAATTGACAAGATTACTAGATTAAGATTTTCTAAATCACCATTTTGATTACTAGATTACTAGAGTACTAGATTAACAAGCCGTTTAGATTACTTATATATAGATTACTAGATTAAACAAAAAAGAAATGCTTCTAACGGAAAGAAAACTGTTCTTACGGGAAAAAAGATTTGGGATTAACACACACACAAAATTCGGATTTCACCACATCCAAACTCGAAATCAGACCTAACCCATACTACATTCCTCCTAATTTCAAATTTCTATGTCCATTTCTAAGCCTAAATCGATGGTTTCATAAAGTTTTAGCAAAATTATTCAGTAAACAAAAATAAATTGAAAACTCCATAAAAACTTACATGATTGTAGTTGGGCCGGCTAATGAAGGGATTACCGCAGGTGAAATGAAAATTTTGGCCGGATTCGACGGTGAAATGCGGAGAATTTGTCGCCAGATTTGAGAGAATATTGGAAGAGGCTCAGGGGAGGAAGAAGAAGAGTCTGGATTTTATAAGAATATCTGACAGAAATGTCGTCGGAAAACCGTCAAACTATTTATAACCCTAAAAATGCCAAAACTTTTTTCGCGGTCCATTTCCCTCTAATTTCTGATAGAATTATTAATTATAATTTTGAAATTAATTTATAATAAGATATGTAATTTATGTAAAGAATAAATATATAAATTTAAATTACTTTCCAACAGTTTGCCATGGAATTATTATTTTTAATTTTTAATTAATTAATAATAGAGAAATTGGTTTACGATAAATAAAATTATATAAATAAAAATATTTTTTAATTAATTATTCATAATTTCGTCGGAAATTTTTGACAATTTCCGATAGAATTATGAATTAATTAAATAAGACTAAATTTTATGGATATTTAACCTACAATAATAAAATAACACTTATGAAATATAAACATATATATATATATAACATATTAAACATACAATTATAATACTAAAATCTATACTAAGTGTATTTCGGAACGATTATTGTATAAAACAAACATTCTTGAGATCATTCAAAAATATATTTTATTCTGATTTCGAAAGATAACCAACAGACTCTGTGTTAGAACTACCATCGGATTCTTTATTAAACTCTCCTACTTTGTCTTCCAGATCATCGTGTACGGCGGCAAATGCCTGTGACATCATATCTACACATAAATCAACTCCAAATGTTATATCAATGGGTCCTAAGGTACCGAGTTCAGCCTGCTGCAATGGGTCGTGCTCTTATGCGCCATAAAGTCTTCCTCGTGGGATAATAGATGTCACTGTGATCCATTCGTTTGAGGAGTTCGAGACTCGTGGGTATGAGAGGTAGCAGACTTGGTCGGTTTGTGATGCAAGTATGAATGGATCATACTTTTGTAAATTTCTTCTTGAGTTAATAGATGTGACACCAAATTCATCAACGTCAACTCTGACTCCCAAAACAGGATTGTACCAGTCAGAGTAGAAGACAATGCACTTCAAATCCAACATACCAGGATAGTGATTTCCAATATCTCTCGTAAAACGCCAAAGTAGACCATGTCACTTGATTTGGAAGAAATTCCATAGGCACATGTTAGTTTTCTCATACCTTCTCTAAGAATTTTGAAAGCATAACCACAGGTAAACTACATAAGAAATGCTTTTGCAACTGCTATAGGACCCCTGGAAAAGTCTTCAAGCCAAGTGGGGACGGCTTGCCCATAGTCGAAGCCTGTGTGACCTACAAATAATATGAAATCTTTTTATAACAACTTTCTTTTCGATAAACGGATGTGGCTCTTTAACGAATTTTGTGTAACTTATATAAAATTTTAACCACTCAGTAAACTCGTCCTCTTTCGTACTTTGTAGTTCATCTTCAGAGTAATGCGGGTAAGTAGCTCGAATATGTGCCATGTATAGTCTGTGCATAAATTATAAAACATTGTATATTGACTTAATTAGTATGTAAAAGTAAAACACATAACTTTAAATAAATGATATTCACATATCGAGATCTCTTATTTCAGTGTAGTTTGTTGCAATATACATATGCATATGTTTTTTCTCCATTGGGCTTAGCTTTCAGCGTATTGGTTTGCCACTAAGTCGACCAATTTATGAAAATATATCTGGGACATATGCTACATACACAGGTCTCTCCCCTCCATCATCGTGACGTGCTGGTCTTCGACTCTTCATCTGGACATGTTGTGGAAAGTATAGGGACGCAAAATTTGAAGTTTCTTCGTTTAAACTTTGGGCGATTATTGAATCTTCGACTCGGCTCAGGTTTTTAACTTTCTTCTTAAGATTGATCATATATTTTTTAAATGGATACATCCAACGATATTGCACTAGACCCCCAAACTCTGTTTCGAATGGATAACAATGTAAAAGCATTACTCAACAGTTATTCTACGAACGAATCTAGTTACCGGCTTCACTAGGCAAATGAACAGGTAGGTGTTCCATTACGTCAAAAATGACGGTGGAAATATTGTTTCAAGATTGCATAATATTACTAGAATCTTCTCATTCAAGTTTCGGATTCTGTCTGCAGTAAGTGTCCACGAGCATAGATCACGGAAAAAAGCGCTTATTCCTCATAACGGGCAAAACAAAGAAAGCATTTAGAAAAAAAATTGTAGATATCTTAAAAAAATCTAATTGGTAGATGTATACCTGCTAACGCTTTATGTACATTTCGTGGCAAAAAATAGGCGAACGAAAACGAAAAAATCTGTTGCATTACTACATGACAGTCATGACTTTTCATACCGCTAAATTTGTCTTATGAGCTATCAATGCAATTGCTTTAATTAGAAGCATACCCATCTGGAAATTTGACCTTGTGTCTTATCCAATCAAAAAAGGCTTCATGCACATAAAGTAAGCGTTATGTGATACATGTCAAGCTTGAACGTAAACATGAATACGTTCATAACGACAAAAACATGAACAAACCTTCTTCTTCCCATCAAATCTAAAGATAGGAACTGGCCCAACTTTGCTATTTCCTCATACGTGTAACAAACTTCTGTCACAAATATCTGGTAATTCCAATCTCGATTTGAGATTATCTTTAGTTTTCCCCCCCCACATTCATTACGGTGTTGATGGAATTTTCAAAAACATTCTTCTCCATGTGCATGATGTCTAAGCAGTGACGAAGTAGGTGGTTTTTCTAGTAAAGCAACTCCCAAAAGATACTCTTTTTATGCCAATTATAATATTCTCCAACACCGTCGACCGGCCAATGTCCATTTCCTCCACAATTCAAAGTTGACTCTGTACCGAAGTCCCTAAGTTATGTTAATAGTTGAAAACCATCTGGTTTTGTAGGTGGACCGTACAACACTTTCTTATTTTTAGTAAACAACATTGTGCTTTGTCAATAAGGATGATCCATAGGAAGAAATTGTCGGTAGCAATCAAACCATGATGTCTTTCGTCCATTCTTAAGATGGAACACTTCAGTGTTGTCCTGACATGGAGGACATGACAGTCTGCCATGTGTAGTCCAACCAGATAACATTCCGTAAGCGGGGAAATCGCTAATAGTCCACATCAAAACTGCTTTCATTAGGAAATTTTTGTTAGTAGAAACATAAAACGCTTCAATACCACTAGACCATAGCTGATTCAGTTCATAGATCAGTGGCTGTAGAAATACATCAAGCGATCTTCGTGGATGATCAGGCCTGGTACATGGACTGTCAAAAATAAGAACTCAAGACTTCATAGACAATGACGGTGGCAAATTGTACGATGTTACAATCACCAGCCAAACTGAATATGGTCTCCCATGTTTCCCAAATGGATTAAAGCCGTTAGTGGACAGCCCAAGATAGACGTTCTTTCGTTCATGTGCAAACTCTGGGTATACTGACTGGAAATGTCTCCATGCCTTTGCATCTGACGGGTGTGTTATCTCACCACTAGAATTATGTTTTGCATGCCATCTCATTGTTGCCGATGTACACTCTAACTGATATAACTTTTTTAGCCTATCTCCTAATGGCAAATACCACATCCGCTCGTATGGGACTTGTGTCCTCCCCAGTCTCCTGGATCGAGGTTTATGGCATAATCGACAATGCATCTCATTGGAATGCTCTCCCCAAAAGATCATACAATTGTCTTCACAGACATTTATCATCTGTTATGGTAGTCCGAGGCCGGATACCAATTTCTGGATCTCGTAGTATGATGTAGCGGCTATATTGTCTTTAGGAAGATGTTTCTTAAAATAATCAGCAAATGCATCGACACAACTCTCGGCTTAATTGTAATCTGTTTTGATATTCATCAATCCAGTTGCGGCTGATAATGGCGACACATCATTGTCACAACCACTATACAACGGCTACTTTGCTGCATCTAACATATTAAACAAATTATGTGCATCCACGTTTGGTTCTTCCCCAACATTTCTAGCCGCAGTAAACAACGGAATGTCCTCCCTAAATGCATCATTAACCATCTGAAATATACAAACATTGTTTTCCACTAGGACTATTGTGTCTACACCTAAACCTTTGTCATTATATTGACTACCGCTTCCAAAATTAACATCAACTAGTTTCATCAGAAACGGTCAGATAACTGTCGGAACAAGCCCGACAGCTTCCGACGGAATTTTAGCGGTCGGAATTTTCGACGGGTTTCATTATTCTGTCAAAATGTGGAATATTTTCCGTCGGAGATGTTCGACTATTCCCAACAGATCAAGATGGTCAGAAATTTGTCGACGGCTTCCGACGAGTCTAAACATCTGGTCACTAGTCGTCGAAATTTTTCAATCACATTTTTCCTTGGAATACGTCTTGTTTTCTTGTAGTGCCACCACGACTAATTAAAAACAAAATAGAAATTATAAATGATTATGAATAATTTAGATTCTCTCTAACACCATAATTTAATTAGTTTGCTTTTACTTAATCAAAGTATTATATTGCTTCCATAAAAGAAATATAACGCCCAAGGGTAAGATAAATTTATCTTTCCTAAGCTTTGAGGGATAATTCCAGAAAATATGTTTCTTGATAGATCAAGCGTCTCCAAACATACTAGTTCTAAAAAAATTTCTTGAATTCTTCCAGCCATAAAGTTTCTAGATAAAATTCAATATAATTCAAAGGTCTTACGGACAGTGATAAAGTCGATTCTTGGCGATCTCGATTTCCTCCCCCACCGTCGTCTCCTCCGACGGCGGTTCCCTGGTATCCTCCCCCTTCCCGACGCCGCCCCTCCCCCATGGCCAAACACAAAGATAAACCCAATAAGCAGAGGAAATCTCCGCACAAATCCAACTCTGTGGCTGAATCTTCTTCTTCAGTTGCTCCCTCTCCCCTGCTGGCGTCGTCTTCGGCCCCTCCACTGATGGCTCCTGTCCCTTCTGCCACCGCGGTAACCCCTGAGGAAGTTCATGCCCCTCCTTTGAAACATGGCATGTCCTCAGCCACCGCTCTTCCGGTAAAATCAGGCTCGTCCTCCGCCGCTAAATTGATTTCTCCGCCTCATCATGTGGTCTCGTCCGGTGTTAATTTAGCTCCTGTGCCGAAGCCTGATAAGGCCTTGCCTCAAGTAAGCTCTCTGCCTCCGCCGAATCTTGTCTCTAGAGACCCTTCGGCTACTCTCCGCCCTTCCTGGAGTGACCTTTTCAAAGGCTCATGCGATATGAAGAAGAAGGGTTCTCCTTACGCTCTAGACTTATGGGAGATGTGTGTTAAAATCCCTAACTCTGTCATTACCCGCAACAAGCATCAATGGAAAGATTTCATTATTAGCTAATTCCATGGCAATCTGCCCCCAAAAGGTGCCTTATTCGCTATTCTTAACGAAATTTGGAGCCGCCAACGTCGGGACATAACAATCTCAAAACAAGGCCCCAAGACAGTTCTGATAAAGATTCCTTGCCCCTTAACCCGCAAGAGAGTTTTGGAACTGCGAGCTTGGCTTATTGAAGGTCAGTCTATATTTGTTGCTCCATGGGAAGCTGGTTGCTCGCCGACGATGCCCAAGCTCAAGGAGGCACAAGTTTGGATTGAATACCGAGGGGTCCCTGCAGCTTTTTTCTCCAAGGAAGCGCTTGAACACATTGCGGCCATAGTTGGGCAACCTCTTCCTCTTCATCCTTCCACTACTGCATTAAAGGACATGGATGTGGCCAAGGTGTTCACTTTGGTTGATATAACCAAGCCCCTAGCGGAAGCCATTTACGATGAAAGCGAGAATGGGGCGTAGAAACGAATTGAGATCTCAAGCCCTTGGCTACCTTCTACTTGTTCCCACTGTTCACAGATTGGCCACACAATCCATCGATGCCCCTCGGCTCTGATTACCTGCACTATTTGTGTTTCCACTACACATACTACTGAGGCTTGCACCCGCAAGTCTCCTTGCCAATCCAAAGACAAGAGGCCTTCCCGTTCCAAACCTGCTCAAAAAACCACTCTGCATAACCCTCAGGCGATAACCTCGCCTCCACCTTATCCAAATCCCCCTCCAAACCTGCAAGGTGATTTGGTTATAGACATTAGCCTCCCAGCTCTCAATCCCGCTCCTGCGGCGAAGCTACCTAAGACAAAAGACAAGGGCTTAGCCAGGAAACGCTCATCCAAGCCAGCTCCTTCTTCATCTTCGTCTGAATCTTATCCCTCGGAAGAGTTTTCTTCCTCTGAGTACCCCTCGGAAGAAGATGATAACACTATGGAAATGGATCACGTCCTAAAACTCATAGATAAGAAGAAGCACTGTCTCTCGAAGGGTCTATCAGGCAAAGGCTCTTCAAAATCTAACATCTAATCATGTCCATCGACTTTTTTTGTTGGAACCTCAGAGGGTTCAATAGTAAACTTAAGCGGCGTCTTTTCAAGGAATGGCTACGGTAGTCCACACCGTATTTTGGTAGTATTATCGAGACTAGAGTTAAGCAACGTAAAGCTCCTCACATTGTAAGATCAACCTTACTAGGTTGGAATTTTGTGGCCAATTATGAATTCGCCCCCTTGGTTGTATTTGGATCTTCTGGCAGAGCATGTTTCACCTTTCAGTCCACTCCAAGTCTAATCAAATGATCACTTGTATGGTCTCTACTCCCAACTCTCCCTTAACCTTTGCAGTTTCCTTTGTCTATGGTATCAATTGCAAGCTTGGCCGCCAAGATCTATGGTCGAAAATATGTAACCTTGCTACTGACCCAATTATTTCGACCAAGCCTTGGATTCTTCTAGATGATTTCAATCAAACACTTAACCCATCTGACCACTCCTCCGGCGAGACCAGAATTCGAAGTGGTATGCAGAATTTCTGGGATTGTATATTTATGGCAAATTTACAGGACCTCACTATGAGAGGTAATTTATTCACATGGTGGAACAACCAAGCCTCCAACCCTATCGCAACAAAAATTGATAGAGTATTGATTAATGAAGAATGGCTTCTTAACTTTCCCCTCTCTTTTGCGCACTTCGACCACCATGCCATCTCAGATCATTGTTCCGCAGCTGTCTCCCTTGGTCACCGAAGACATGGTAAGCGCAGATTTATGATTTTCCAATACTTAATGGATCATAGTGACTTCCTCCCAAGGATAGCTCACTCTTGGATTGAAACTCACATCAACGGGACTGCTCAATACTCTCTCACCCGCAAATTGATACGTCATAAGGGAAATGAATAAGGAGTTGTTTTCAGGCTTAGAACACAGAGTCAAGGAGGCTTTTGATCGCCTTTCGCAAGCACAAACTCAACTTCTTGCAAATATGAGTGTGTATCTTGCTAAAGAGGTGAAGATTTGTAACGACAGGTGGATTGAATTGGTAAATGCTCAGGAAAAGTTTCTCCTCCAGAAATCCCGTGTCTGTTGGATGGAACAAGGTGATTCCAATACTGTTTTCTTCCACAGCGCGGTGGCCTCTAGGAAAGCATCGAACCAAATTCATTATTTGATTGACGATTTAGATCAAAAGGTTGAAGAAACAGCAGATATAGAGGCTCTTTGTGTCGATTTATACAGGTCTCTTCTTCGCAGCTCAGTTACCCGTTTATCAGTTCAGCACCAGTCCAGAATTGCCTCGCTAATTTCATTCTCGTGTAATGATAACCAGCGACTCAGACTTGCAGCTTTAGTTCTTCACTTTGATATTGGGAGTGAATTTTGGGCGTTACCCTCCCGGAAAACTCCAGGTCCTGACGGATATACAAGTGAGTTCTTTCAGGCCGCATGGGAAGTTATTGGTTATGACACTGCGGAAGCCGTTAACGAGTTCTTTGCCTTAGGTCAGCTTCTTCGTCAGATCAACTCGACGGTGATCTCCCTCATCCCTAAGAAGGCTGGGGCTGAGAGGTTGCCGGATTTCCGACCCATATCTTGTTGTAATGTGATTTACAAAGTCATTTCCAAGATAATTGCCAGGCGATTACAAGGTCTACTTCCTTCATTGGTTTCTGCTAATCATTCTGCCTTTGTCAAAAGGAGACTCCTAGTTGAGAATGTTCTTCTTGCCACTGAGATGATAGAACATTCCTCAAGAGCCGAAATCTCAAGTAGAGGTATGCTAAAGTGGACTTAAGGAAAGCCTTTGATTGTTTCAAATGGAACTTTATAGTTACTCTTCTTCATGCTCTTAACTTCCCCTCTTACACAGTGGACAGAATTCAGACTTTGATCTCATCGACCTCATTCTCTGTTAATGTCAACAGCGCTATGTGTGGTTTCTTTCAGGGAATGAAAGGGCTTAGACAGGGAGACCCCCTCTCTCCGATTCTCTTTGTGATTGCAATGGAAATTCTCTCTTCCTTGATGAAGGAAAGGTTCTCACAGGGTCTTATTGGATATCATCCGCTAGGCCGCAACCCCCAGATTACTCACTTAGCATTTGCGGACGATCTAATAATTTTCTTTGATGGTTCCCTCCGCTACCTCCAGCAGATCGCAGAGGTTCTAAACGAGCTTGAAGACCTATCTGGCATTTCCATGAATAGAGAGAAATCAACAATATACCTTTCGGGTGTCTCAGATTCTATCATCCAGCAATCCACGAACCTGGGATTCCAATCTGCTTCTCTCCCTGTCTGTTACCTTGGGCTACCTCTCCTTCATTGTCGATTGAGATACTCGGACTACTCACCGCTCATAGATCAGATCACCTCTCGCTTTTCCGCATGTACTGCCAAGTACCTTTCTTTTGCCAGAATATTGCAATTAATCTCAGCGGTAATCTATAGCTCCTTCAACTTTTGGGCATCTGCCTTTATTCTCCCCAAGGGGTGCATCCAAAAAATTGAATCTCTTTGCTCTACGTTTTTATGGTCCGGTAACATTCACAATAAGCGCTCAGCCGAAGTATCTTGGAAGAAGGTTTACTTACCCAAGGATGAAGGTGGCCATGGCCTTCAGGATATGCAGGTTTGGAATAAAGTGTTAATATTAAAACTCATTTGGCTTATCTTCTCTAGCAGCGGGTCTCTGTGGGTTGCATGGTCAAAGGAGCATGTGTTGAGGAGGAAATGTCTTTGGTCTGTTTCACCCACTTATCCGTCCTTGTGGATTTGGCAATCGATTCTCAAGCTAAGACCTACCGCTTCCTCTCTCCTTGGAGCTGCCCTTGGCAATGGTCACTTGATAAGATTCTAGCATGAAGATTGGTCTCCGCTCGGTCCCCTTCTTCAGCTATTAGGGACTCAAGGACCGAGACTAACTGGGATCCCCATTGACGCCATGGTTAATCAGCTACTGCCAATGGTCTCTGGATTCTCCCTTCCGGGAGAACTCGTTCTCAGACACTTACCACTCTCCGACAAATGCTTTTAACTATTGAGCCACCAATCTCATCAAACGGTTGATAAAAGGATTTTTGCTCTATTTGTCAATTAACCCTAAGCACTATATGGGTCATTGTAATACTTTAGGTGTCAATCCAATTGGGTGATATGCAAACAATCAAAATTGCAATAGAATCAACTAATTTAAGCCAAATAAATCAGATGATGTTTTTAACAACCTAAATTAAAAATAACGAAATTAAATAAGCAAGTAAAAGGAAACAATGATGAGGAAATTGTAGAAAAACAGAGAAATTCAATTAGACAAAATAGAAGCTTCTAAGGATGGGGATCAACGACTAATGAATCTCCTTAATCATAACCTAAGTACCTAACAAACTCAATAAGAGGTGATTTCTAGACAGCAAACTCAAAGGTAATCAAATTCATTTTCATGATAGATGATCTCAACCAAGCTATATCCAGACCTTATCATCATAGGCGAAACATAACACAGAAGGCATTAAAATTCAGTTTACTAAAGTCAATAATCGCCCTAGACAGCTAATCCCTTAGGCTAGGTACGAAAATCTCTGAAATTAGCAGGATCATGTATTTCATCAAACACTTCGTGAGTATGAAAATTCCTAAGATCTAACCTCAGGTGATCAGAGAGAGACTAGCATTAAAAACCCTAAAACAGAAGAAATCTATGCGAAATTTAACTTAGGCACTTAGTAGATCAAGGATTTTCACTAATCTATCCCATCCTCAAAAATCCTAATAAACTACTCCGACTTCATAATCTTAAACGAAAATTCAAAGCATAAACTAAGTTACATAAACATAAAGTATAGAAGAAGAATATGTAAGAATAAACCAGGAGATGAAATTGCAAATAGAAACTCAATATGGAAGAAAGTTGATCTTGAAATTACAGAAGCAAAAGTAGTTTCCCTGTTCTCTCTCAAAAGTTCATGAAAATAAAAGCGTGTTTATGAAAACAGGGTAAGAGGGGTTTGATACCCTATCTTAGAAAACCCTAAAATAAAAGTCAACGAAAATAATAAAAAGTCAAAGTGGGAATTGTTCAGCTCGACCGGGTCGGTCGAGTTGATGGGTCGAGTTGTGCGCAGAAATGGTCTACGAGAAGCCAACTCAACCGGTTTGGTCGAGTTCAAGGTCGAGTTGAGATCAGCTCTGGCGCGTTGGTGATCCTGGAGGTCGAGTTGGGATCAGCTTTGACGAGTTGCTAATCCTGGAGGTAGAGTTGAGTTCAGCTCTGGTGAGTTGCTGATTCTGGAGGTAGAGTTGAGTTCAGCTCTGGCACGTTGGTGATCCTGGAGGTCGAGTTGAGATCAGCTCTGGCGCGTTGGTGATTCTGGAGGTAGAGTTGAGTTCAGCTCTGGCGCGTTGGTGATCCTGGAGGTCGAGTTGAACTCCAATTCCTTCGTGGTGCATCCAAAAGTCTCCATTTGTACCTGAAATCCGCTCCAATGCATGTATGGATGCTATACATGAAAACTAACCTAAAAAACTCTAATGCAACACAAAATGTGATGAATATAAATACCAAACATGCTAAATATGACTCCTAAAACATGTTAAAATACAAACATATCAACGGTGTAGACACCTATCTATGGGGTCAAAAGGATAATCGCAAGCCCCGTTTTAGCGCTACGCAAACTTGGCAAATTTTGAGGCCATGGCATAACATAGTGAGCTGGCGCAAAGCTATCTGGTTCACAAAGGCAATACCTCGTCATGCGTTCACCTTGTGGACTGCGAACTTGGATAGGCTCCCTACCGAGTCGCGCATAATCTCTTGGGGAGGTAACATTTCTCCGTCTTGCTTGCTATGCGGATAAGTTCAAGAAACAAGGGACCATATCTTTCTCCATTGCCAATACACTTCTCATATTTGGTCGTTAGTGCTTCTTCGCCTAGGCCAACCTCCTGCCACCTTCACCAACTGGCACAACTTAATATCGTGGCTTCTTGGCCGCACCAAGGGACTTTCATCTACATTGAAAAAGATTGTTGCTCAAGCTGTTATTTACTTGTTTTGGAGGGAGCAAAATGATAAGACAATATGGAGTACTGACCACACCGAGGGGGCAAAGCTCGTGTACAATGCTCAAAAAAAGGTTGTAGGGCACAAGGGGATCTTGAATCAATCCCTCTTTTCCGACCTTCAATGCCTTCGATTAGAACTTTCGAAGACCGTTGCATCAACCTCCATCTGGTTCCTTCATTTCAGTTTTAGTCCAGCTTGCCCAGCTACACCCTCTCCTTTCAGTCTCGTTCCTCTCCTATAGCGGCATAGCTGAAGAGCGCTCGTGTAGCGAGTGAACGACCTTGCGATTCTGGACGAGCTACCTCTCTTTTTAGTCGAGTTTATTTCACAACCTCTCCCAACAAGCCCTACTCTCGCCTGTCTATTCAAATCAAAGATGGAATTGGGGAATGTACGATCCATACTAGATCTGACCGACTGACAACCCTACCTCCTCTACACTCCATTCTCTTATGCCAGCCTTACCTCAATTCCCTTCTTAGCTTCAACAGCTAAGACTTCATGACAAACCACCCTCCAACCCCACAGCCCTCTTCCGCAAGCTAGATAGATTGGTTCGAGATGCCCTTCTTGCCATAAGATTCACCACCAGAGGGAAAGACCTCCTCTCTAATTGGTTCAAGTATGTTTGATGTTGCTTAACTTTAGACTCTCTTAGATTTAGTTAAATAGATTAATCCATCAATTTATTTTTTTTGGATGTAGTTTAGCTTTTGACATGTAAAACAAACAGTTTAATTTTATTAATATAATTAACGTTTATAAAAAAAAATATCATTCCTCCAGAATTTAATTAAAATTCTACTTTATAAGAGTTTATTTTTTGTTAACTAGTTTAAATTTTTATTGTTTTTAATTTACAATTTTTGGAGCAAACGAAAATAAGGATCCAAAATAAAACAAAAGAAACTTAAAAGAAGTAGACATCATTATATGGACCATTGACCACGAAGCCACGCAGTTTTTTTATTAAAGATTATCATATTACTTTCTACAAACAAGTATATGATTGTTTGTGTATATATAGTTAAACTATTTGTCTGTGAAAAAATTTGTATGCTAATAACAATCTACAAGAAATATGCAGTTTAGAAAGCAAGTCTACTAACAAAAAGGGGTATATTGTTAGTTAACCATTTATATATAGGGTGATTTAAGCCAACATTAATAGATAACTCAAAAATTGTAAAAGTAATAATATTAATTTTTAAATTGGCAAAGTAACAATGCTTTCCATTTTTATCCCTATAAATTCATTTAAGTGATAATAATAAATTGTGTAAACTGATAAAATTTTGTTTGTAATGATAATAAATTGAGTATATTAAAGTAGTGGGAGAATATAATTGGAATAAGAAAGGGTGGATGATCTGATAATAGTCGATAATACAATATTTTACATAATAATGATATAGTTGATAATATAATGCAAATTATAGATGATAACAAGTTGTATAAATTGATAAATATATTGCAACAAATTTGAAGATAAACATATAACACAAATTAAAAACTGATAATCATATTATTAGCAATGTTTATTATTAACAAATAATGAACTATAGAGTAGAGATAAAATCGTCTGAAATTTGCTACAGGAACCTACTCGTTCCCGCTCGTTACTTTTACAAATATCCAATTATTCATTATCATGCAACCTAAAAAACCCTTATATAAATTGTAATTGGCTTGCAGTTTATAGAGCAATTCCATTACCATAAAAGTTGTCTTTTATCAGTTACACTAAATTAACCATGTGTAAATGTCAAATGAGTTAAATGAACACACAATAGTATAAAATAAGCATTTACAGTAGAGTTAATGAATATATCAAGTAGTGTGAAAAAGTTCTTAATTCGTTTGAATGAAACATAATATATTTAACTAAATGCATGCACAGCGACTACTCTACCACATAGTATTTTCTTACAATATATGATTCATCATTTGATATTTTCTTAAACGTATAGAGATAATAGTGATTTAGCTATTACTAATAATCGTCCAAATTTTAATAGCATCATGCGTGGTTCTTGTAATTCACAAAACATACTGTACTTGATTCTAAAAGACTAAGAGAGGTTAGCCTGTTCTTTTTAATGTCCTTTAGCGATCCATTTTAACACAAGCAATTTAAGATGTAACTAAGTGGAGAGGAAAAGAATATTATGGAGGACACTATAAAAGTAATCGCCCTAATCATTTTAGTTGTCGCTACTTATTTTAGGATCACATGTTACAAGAGATCGCGATCGTTTATTTTGCATATGTTTGATGCTTATTTTATTGATCGCTGAGCAATGTTGTAAAGAATAAGTCTTATATATTTGGTCAACGATTGAATTGACAATGTCTCATCTATATTCTATGTTACTTAATATCATGTAATTATCTAATAATTTTTATTTCCAAAAACAGTTTTGTAAGAAAAAAACACACAATCCCTTCATGCATATTTAGGTATACCCAGAACCATGCTTACCTTATACAAAATAAAGTAATTGCTTAAGGTCACAAACTTGGAAAGGCCACACTTTTTTATAAAATTTATTATAGAATTTTTTTTTTTGATAAATATGATAGAGTTTTTAATGTATTAAAGCCAAATATGTATAAAACATTTTGCACATTTAATATTTTTAGTTTAATATATAATAGAACAAGGGTACAAGCTAATATTTATTGTATGTTATGAGATATTTCTTATTTTTTTGAAATTTTTATTACATTAAAAGGCCATTTTTTAAAGCACGGTACTGGGTATACCCACCATTATATACAAAATATAAGATTCAAAATTAAACATATCGATTCTCAAAGACTCCATAAATACAAAAGGATTTATTACAGAGTGTCGGGTGAAATATTTAATGGCAATAGACTAAATAAGATATTATTGGTTTTAACCATAAATAGCCATAGCATTTGCCTTATATGATTAATAAGAGAAGGTGACAAATGCCGCTGCAGACGAATGTACATGTCATCATCACGTCATGCATACACATACATACTCCTATATGTTATGAAATTCCATAAATTAATCCACTTATAGCTCTTTAGTTGCAACTTGTGTATCTAAGTGAGTGGCGTAGAGCCTGACTGACACTCACAAAAAGCTATTATAAGATTCGTTATTTAATTGTATCCTAAAATAGTACGAATAATTAAAGTTAAAATTAAAATCTACTATTTTGGGAGACATTATACACAAGAACATAGGGACCATTACTCATATTTCATGTGATTGCAGCTTTAAACTAATCAGCTATTATTGGTTTTTTTTTGACAAAAGTTCTATTTTAAGCATTTTGAAAGTTGTTTTGGTAGTGGAATACATATGGTCTAATGGTAGTAGTTATTTACAAATCATCACGATACCAGGGTTCGATTATTCTCCGATGCAAGTGGAAGGAGAAAATAGATTTTAGGATATAGGCTTTAGCTATAGATCCAATTATAAGAGTAAGGTTGACAAAAAAAATTGTTTTGATATGTAATTGTAGTAGATGTTAGAATGTAATTGTCTCATATCGAAAGTTATGATCATTTTAGTCTATTATATATAAAATAAGGGTATCTCTACTCATTGTCAATTGATTCTGAGTTGGAAGTTCATAATTAAACATGTTATCAAAGTCCAAGATTAATTCTATCAAATCAGACATACATGATGATGTCGTTTGTTGTGGATCTGACTCAACATGTATGTATCATGTTGATGTGTATGTTGTGGTGTTTCGAGATGTTCGATTATACCACATATCATTTCGAGGAGACATATTAAAATTTAATTGTCTCATATTGAAAATTGGGACCATTCTAATCTACTATATATAAAATAATGGCCTCTCCACTCATTACAGATTGGTTTTTAGTTAACAATAATGTATTAGTAGATATTAATCATAAACTTAGAATAGTCGAGTGCATACAGAAATCATCTTCTTCTTTTTTGTCATTTAAATAGTTTTTAATGATTAAGAGAAACTATGATGCTTAGAAATGGTGGACCTGATCTTGCTCAGTAGCGGACCCACTTAAATATTAGAGGGTGCAAATGACATCTCTAATAATTTAAAAATTAAAATTTGTATATAATCTTATGATTATTTAGAAATTTGTTTCAGCATTTCCTTCATTTTGAGACCATATTAGTTAAAATTCAATTGCTTTAATTATACTTATGTGAATTTAATTTATTAATTTTAATAACTATTTTATTTTATTTGCTGATTTCTTCTTAGTATAGTAGTTACGGTAAACTTATCGATTATATTGTTCACATAAAATAATTATTCTAGGTCCGTCACATCCGCATCAAAATTGAACAAATCTTTACAGAGATTTTAATTACGAACGGAAACTCTTAAGATATCGAAATATCAAAACCACCCTTAATTATCATCTTATTCTAAAATAGTGGTATTGATTTTGCCACTCTCACGAGCTTTGTCAATTGCCTGCCGCAATGGGACAGAGTCACAGAGATCGTGATAATGATAAAAAAAAAGATGAAACTTATTATTTCTAATTTTTATAATTTAATTTAATAATGCGATTTCGAGTTCACTGTTAACGAATCTTACTCAGTTCCACTTATTATCTCTGGAGTCCAAAACCGCGTCCAATGTCATACCAAAAATGTTTTTTTGTTTTTTCTCAAACCGAACCGTGCTTCCGGTTATCGATCGTGAACATGCTACAATAAAAACAACTCAATAAGAGAAGGTAGAATTGAAAATAATAGATATCTACTTACTATAAATGGATTTAATTTTACACAAGTCCTTAACAGTTGTTGGATATTAGTTTTATGATGTAGGTATAGCTTCACTCTACGCTTAATAATTGTTGCTCCTATCATCAATTCACTCTAAATAATCTAATAATAGCTTTTGACTATTTACAACTGCAGTAAATTTAACTCCACTCATTCATATCCTCCCTTCATGAGATTCCATACATTCTTATAAATTATTTTAATTAAAATTGTCTTAAAATTAATATTAAAATAAAATATCTTAAATTTATCTGGTAATATAACTACTAAACCATTAATTTTAAATATATAGTCCTTTAGAAAACATGATCACGGGATTCGTATGTTATTGATGGTATTATTTGAGACTGTGTGGAATATACAATAGTAAGTTGATGTTTCCTATTTTTGTATTTTTTGATAAAGCATATCTTAAAATAATCTAAATGAAATGTATCTTATTCTTTACAAGGTTATTAACTTTAAGTCGTTAGAAAAAATGACATAAAATATATCATTAACAATAGTAATTAATCAACTTTAACATGCAGTATCACAGACAGGAGTTGATTTAATAATCTATTGGCGTCTTCTAATTTGATTTTCAGTTTTGCATAGATATATGACAAGTGTTGTAATTGTAAACCGGTAAAATAAAAGACAAAAAAAAAATTTAAATAGAGGGACTTTAATTGCTGAAGTGAAGAAAAAACTCCAAAAATAAGTAAAGCTTTAATTGCTCTTATATTTTGGACGGTTAAAAAGAACAAAAGAGACTTTATTAAGAACCGTTAAATTAGATATTGGTCAGAAACAAAAACCGGTTTTGAAAACGCGTGACCAAACCGGATTATGCCAAGTCCAACTTCATTTGTTTTTTTCCTTTCTTCTTCTACAACTCTACTCTTGTCACTCTCTTTCTGCTGTCCCTTTTTTCACTCCACTCCTTTTTTGTTTTTACTCTTTACTTTTTTTTCATTCATTATCTTATCTAATATTATATATATATATATATTAAATTATCTAATGTCATCATTTATTTACATATCCACAAGAGTATTAAATGGTAAAGTTAATAAATTTAAATTTAATTGTGTAGGGTTTAGTGATAGACATAACACAATTGTCTAGCCTTTTGTCTTCTATATATATATTTATGATATATTACACACATAATATATACACTCATTCGTGGCTCAAACCCAACAAGCCCACCAATCTCCTCTTTCTCTATATCTTATTTTTTCATCTCTCTCGCTGGAACCAAAATGCTCAAACAGTTTCTTCTTCTCCAATCCTTATCGTTATTCTTCTTCAATGTAAGCAAAATCTTTGAATCTCTATTGCTGTTGGTTGGATTTGGATTTTGACGTTTTATTTTAATTGGATTTATTGAGTATTTGCGGTTATTGGATTTTGTTTGTTGTTGTTTGAATCATTGCGGATTTTGGGGATAATGCAGGTAGTTATCGTCGGAGGAAGGTTAATTGGCGGTGGTTACTCGGCGGAGGAGAATCCATTTACTCCTAAAGCAGCTTTAGTTCGTTACTGGAACAAAGAGATCCGTAGCCAATCTCCCAGATCGGAGTTTCTAATCTCTAAAGCGTCGCCGTTAAACGCAGTCGACTTAGCCACTTTCGCAAAACTTGCTGCTGCGAACTCACTCCCGACTCGTTTCCCAGAATTCTGCAACGCAGCGAATCTCTTCTGTTTCCCTGATTTGGGAGCGAGTCTAGAGAAGCATGCCGATGACGCCAAGTTCTCCGTCTACGACCAGAAGAACTTCACAAGCTACGGAAATGCTGCTGCCGGAGGAACAAACTCGTTCAAAAACTACTCAAAAGACGGCAATGTCGTCACCGATTCGTTCCGGAGATACAGTCGTAATGCGGCGGGTCACGATGATAAATTCACCGTTTACGGAGATAACAGCAACGTCGTCGAAGAAACTTTCAATTCTTACGGAACATTCGGAACTGGAGGCGCCGGGGAATTCACAAACTACCAAAACAACGTCAATAATCCGACGAGTCGATTCACGTCGTACTCCGATGTAGGAAACGGTCATTCACAGACGTTCAAAACCTACACACACGAGGCCAACGCCGGTAACGGCCAATCGTTCAAAAGCTACGGCAAAAACGGAAACGGAGTTCCAAACGAGTTCGCTTCCTACGGCGTCTCCTCAAACGTAATCGGTTCTGATTTCTCCAATTACGGTGAAATCGCAAACGGGGCGAACGATAAATTCACAAGTTACGGAAGCGACGGAAATGTGCCGCAGAATAATTTCAAAAACTACGGTGCCTCCGGTAACGCCGCCGAAGAAACCTTCACGAATTACAGAGACAAGGCAAACGTAGGCGACGATTCGTTCTCTTCGTACGCTAAAGATTCGAATGCGGAGAAGGTCAATTTCGTAAATTACGGTCAATCTTTCAATCCCGGTTCGGAAACTTTCACCGGTTATGGCAAAGGAGCTGAAGGAAACAAAATCAGTTTTAAGACCTACACTCCCAACTCAACCTTCAAGGATTACACCAAAAACGGCGTCGCTTTCTCCAAATACAACGTTTCATCCAACGGAAACACAGTCGGTGATGGCAAAACCGTAAATAAATGGATTGAGCCGGGTAAATTCTTTAGGGAATCGATGCTTAAAGAAGGTACAGTGATTCCTATGCCTAACATTAAGGATAAAATGCCTAAAAGGTCGTTTTTGCCCCGAAACATAATTACAAAATTACCTTTCTCAACCTCCAAACTCGGCGAGATTAAGAAGATTTTTCACGCCGGAGAAAACTCGACGATGGAAGGTATAATCACGGATGCAGTGACAGAGTGCGAGAGACCACCGAGCGTTGGAGAGACGAAGCGGTGCGTCGGATCAGCGGAGGATATGATCGATTTCGCCACGTCAGTCCTTGGTCGAAGCGTGGTTCTCCGAACAACGGAGAATGTAGCCGGGTCAAAGCAAAAGGTCGTGATTGGAAAAGTCAACGGGATCAACGGTGGGAAATTAACGAAAGCAGTTTCGTGTCATCAGAGTTTGTACCCGTATCTATTGTATTACTGTCACTCCGTACCTAAGGTTAAAGTCTACGAAGCTGATATTCTCGAGCTAGATAGTAAAACCAAGATTAACCATGGAGTGGCCATCTGTCACATGGACACGTCATCATGGGGTCCGAGTCATGGAGCTTTCTTAGCTCTCGGGTCCAAACCGGGTCGGATTGAAGTTTGCCACTGGATATTTGAGAACGACACGAACTGGGCCATTGCCGATTAAAAATGGATCGGAGGTTCGATCTGCTCTCCGGATTTTATCAAATTTAAATATTATTATTATTATCCTATCGTCGAGTTTTACATAGAGATATGTTACATTTTCTGTTATATTTATATATATATTTTAAGTTTTTCAGTAACATGTAAAGACTTGTTACTGATGTGTGGGCTGTACGAATAATTTTATAATTAAAAAAAAAAAGATTTCAGTGAATGTCTGTTGAGACAATTTATGATCTATGGTTGGTTGGTTGGAATGAGGGATTGGATATTTATATTTGATGTATTAAAAGGAATTTATAAACAAAAAATGGATAAATCATGTTTATATAAATATAAGGTGAAAATAAAAACAGAAACAAGAAGAAGAGAAGAAGAGGACAGTGATGGTATACATGTGCTGAGTTATATGTCCACAAGATGAAGGCGTGTATAAAGATGAGGTGGACTTTATGTGCCACCCAATTTTTAATTATCTATGAAAATAAGAGACATCATTCATATACTATAAATTAGAAAAGGAGAGTCACGAGGTGGCTATTTCAATGGGACAAATACGTAACGAGGTTAACACACTTGTCATTGCAACATTATTTTTATGAATTCATATTTTTCTGTGTTTGTATTTATTTTGTTGGGAGTTTTCGTGAGCCGACATTAACTTCTATATACTTATCATTTCTTGTCTTCAATTACTCAATCGTGAGTCTCTTTTGTCAACATTCGGTACACATATTACTTGTTAATTCTGACTATTTCACTTTGTTTCTGTGGGTGAAAACTGCATACTGCCAATTGATTTTCGTATCATAACTGACATTATCATTTGGTTTCTCTATATTAAAGAAAACAATGAAAATTATTGGTAATACTTTGTTTGAATGATGCAATATGGTCATTCGTATAGTGTAGAAAAATTCTGGTTATGAAGATATTTATCAAATTTTCATAGTTGTGTTTCTCTGAATTATCTTCATTACAGAAAACAATACTAATATTGTATATTGTTTTGCTCTTGAAACTTAATATAAGGTACCTGCTAACTAAATTTGTGTAAACATGGAATTATTGATGAAACCCCGCAAAAACAAACCATACCTAATTTCTTCATATATTGTTAGAGACTAAAATTGACTACATTTGTGGGAATATTAATCTTATTTGCAGTTAGACCTACTTCCATTTAATAATATCATTATTAACAAACGACGTAAGGAAAGCTACCAAGACAAATCAGCTTGTGACGTTTCACTTCATTTTCTCCACTATTATTGCGCAAATAATGGATTTTAATCATTTCTTCAATCACCTGACCTACGCACTCCTAATTAACAAATCATATTTTTTTCATTCTTTTTAATTTTAATATCAAAAAGGGCATTTGTTAATTTGCTTTCTTTTCATTAGTTCATTGAAAAACACACATTAATTGTCAATTGACTCGACAAACCTAATTCATATATTTAAATTTAAAACATACTATTAAATAATTATTTTCAACCGTATATGCAAAAATTACTATAATGAAAAATTGTGCATGAAAATGGAACGATCCATCACTTTCACTTACCGACTGAACTATTTGGTATCTTCTATATTTGTTTATTTTGTTCCCTTGAATTCGGGATCATAGAAAACATATTGGAATTTTTCGCCAGAAATTAGATGGACTATGTAAATTTCAAATTTTATAACATGGGATTACGTACGCTACTACATGAGTATGAAAAACTGAAAACTTAGAAATATAACTAACTTTTTTTTTCAATAATGGATTACAACTCGCCGAGCCAAGTTCATGTTTAAATATTTTTGTATTATGTCATACATATATATTTACATAAATCACGTGATTTTCATTACTAAAAAAAATTGAATATAAGCTCTCATTGTACGGATCGAAAGAATAACATATTGTTTAGTAAATGTGATTACGTATTTACAAGTTCACGGTTTTGTCAAAGATGTTATGACAAATGTATCAGAGAGAGACCAGAGATTGAGTAATAGAGTTTGACCTCTGCGTGTGATCAGAGAGACTTACTCTCTCTCTCTGCATTGAAGCTTTACCTATTTCAACCAACTTAGTTCAAATTTATTGCTGCTTTAGCCTTTATGACAATAAATTTGTAAAATATCACAGAAGCCCACGTGAAAGATAGAGAATAGGGAAAATCTCCGATAATCGGAGTTGTGTATTTGCATTCAAATATATAACCAAAGTTGTTACATACAATTAGGGAAATCCCTTAAGACTAGAAAACTAATAAAAGAATATTCACGAGTGTAAAGCGAATAATTTATATTCTAATACTCCCCCCAAGTCAAGATGTTGGTTTATGAATCACGCCGAAACTGGATTTGAATTCGTTGAAAAGTTTGGATGGAAGATCTTTAGTGAATATGTATGCGTACTGATGTGTTGCAGGAACATGGAGCACTCGAACTTGACCCTTAGCAACCTTCTGTCTCACAAAATGGATGTCTATTTCGATGTGCTTTGCGCGTGATAGGTTCATATTTTAGCATGTTTTAGGAGTCATATTTAGCATGTTTAGTGTTTGATATTCATCACATTTTGTGTTGCATTAGACTGTTTATATTAGTTTTCATGCATAGCATCCATACATGCATTAGAGCGGATTTCAGGTACAATTGGAGACTTTTAGACGCGCAAGGAAAGAACCGGAACTCTGCTCAACCGTGAACTCGACCAAACCGGTCGAGCCAAGTCCCCGCGAGTCGTTTTCCCGGTTAGCTCGACCCACAACTCGACCAAACCGGTCGAGTTGGTCTTCCACGTACCAGCTCGATCACCACTCGACCGCCGACTCGACCAAAGTGATCAAGCTACACAACACGTCACCCCAGCTCGACCAACCACTTGACAAAACCGGTCGACTTGGTTCCACACGGCACAACTCGACTCATCAACTCGACCGAACCGGTCGAGCTGACCAAACTTCGCGTTTTATTTTTATTGTTTTTGTTAATTTTAGGGTTTCTAAGATTGGGTATAAAAACCCTCTTAACCCGTTTTCCTAAAGAGACAATTTTATTTTGATGAACTTTTGAGAGAGAACAGAAAAACTGCTATTGCTTCTGTAATCTCAAGACTTACTACTGAGTTTCTAATTGCAACTTCATCTACTGGTTTATTCTAATCTATTCTTATTCTCTACTTTATGTTTCTGCAATTTAGTTTATACTTAGAATTTTCGTTGATGATTATGATGTCTGAGTAGTTTAATTAGGGTTTCTAAGGATGGGTTAGATTATTGAAAAGCCTTGATCTACTAAGTACCTAAGTTAATTTCACATAGATTTCTTCTGTTTTAGGGTTCTTAATGCTAATCTCTTTCTGATCACTTGAGATTTGATTATAGGAATTTCCATACTCACGAAGTATTTGATTGAAATACCTGATCCACCTAATTTCAGAGATTTTCGTACGTAGCCTAAGGGATTGGATGTTTAGGGCGAATATTGACTTTAGTAAACTGAATCTTAATGTCATCTGTGTTATGTTTCGCCTATGATGATAGGGTCTGGATATGACTTAGTTGAAATCATCTGTCATGAAAGTGAATATGATTACATGCGAGTTTGCTGTCTAGAAATCACCTCTTATTGAGTTTGTTAGGTATTTAGATATCGATCAAGGATGTTCACTAGTCGTCGATCCCCATCCTTAGAAACTTCTATTTTATCTGATTGAACTTCCTTTCACTTGCTTATTTAATTTGGATTGCTAGAAACATCGTTTGATTTATTTGGCTTGAATTAATTGATTCTATTGCAATTTTGATTGTTTGCATATCACCCGATTGGATTGACACCTCAAGTATTACAATGACCATGATAGTGCTTAGGGTTAATTGACAAACAGAGTAAAAACCTTTTATCAGTGCGTTGATGTTGGACTGGGTTGTTGGACAAGTGCTAGGCACTTATGCTGTCACAAAACACAATTGCTGCTTTGGTTAATGGACAGTGAAGCTCTAGCAAAAGATTTCGCAACCAACATGTTTCTGCAACTGCATTTGCAACAGCCTTGTATTCTGCCTAGGCACTTGATCTTGAGACGGTTTGTTGACGTTTTGATTACCAAGAGATCAGAGTGTTTCCGAGATAGACACAGTAACCAGAGGTGGATCTTCTTGTTGATGGACAACATGTGTTGGATAATTCCTAACTTGAATAGGAAGTTATTTCTAGAAGGAGTTAGCTTCTAGAGATTAGATCAAATAAAATGATAAGATTTATGTAAATTAAATCCTAGCAGAATAGGGAGTTAGCCTATTTTCTAATAGAATAAGGAGTTTAGTTTAGTCTATAAATAAGGTCTTTTGGAGAGATTGTTCCACAAGACAAGCAAGAGAGTTTGGTTAAGTTTTGAGCAAGTTTCTTAATCAATAAAGAAGAGTAGTTCTTTAAATCTTTTGCTATATTTGTCTTCAATTGGTATCAGAGCTTGAGTCAAAGATCCGATCAAGCAAAAGAGGAGTCTCGCATCTTGAGTCAAAGTTCTGATTAAGAAAAGGAGAAGCCTCGCATAGTCAAGGATGGGAGACGTGAACCAACAACCACCACGAAAGGACCCTGGAATGTTATCGATCCATTGTCCTATGTTGACACCGACAAACTACACAGTTTGGGCGATGAGAATGAAAGTCATGCTTCAAGTTAGTGAAGTGTGGGAGACAATTGAAAAAGGATCTATGGACGTAAAGAAGAATGTTACGGCCAAAGCTCTCTTGTTCCAATCCATTCCTGAGGTACTAATCTTGCAAATCGGAGATCAAAGCACAGCAAAAGGGCTTTCAGATGCTATTAAATCGCGGTATCAAGGAGCTGATCGTGTGAAGAAAGCAAGGTTACAAACCCTAATGACTGAACTAGAAAAGTTAACCATGAATGACAATGACACAGTTGATGAGTTTGCGGGAAAGATTTCCGGTATTGCGGCTCAATCGGCTTCTCTTGGTGAATCCATTAATGAAACAAGGCTAATCAAGAAATTTCTTAATGGATTACCACCGAACAAGTATATTCAAATTGTGGCTTCTCTTGAACAAGTCTTAGATATTGAGACAACAAGTTTTGAAGACATAATTGGGAGAATAAAAGCGTTTGAGGAACATATTAGCGTTAACAACAAACATGTGGAAGAACAAGGAAAACTCATGTTCTCCAATAACGATTATGGAAGAGGAGAAACTTGTGGAGGTCATAGCCGAGGTGGTAGAAGCGGACAAGGCCGCGGGAGGGGTCGTGGTAGATTCAATAACCGAGACCAAGAAGAAGACACCAAAAGCTATAGCCAAAAAGGAAGGAGAGATCGATCTAGGGTGATATGTTGGAGATGTGACAAGCCGGGGCACTTTGTTTCAACTTGTCCTGATAGACATAGAGAGAATCAAGAAGCAAATTTTAATGAACCTGAAGAAGGAGGTGAAGAAATTGAGGAAGAAGCTCTCTATGTTCATGAGGTTGTGTTTTTAAATGAAGACAAAGTGTTTCCGAAAACTTACGGCACAAGTAATGAAGGATCGAAAGTTTGGTACCTTGACAATAGAGCAAGTAATCACATGACGGTGAACAAAGAACTCTTTACTAAGCTGGATGAAAACATTAAAGGAAAAGTAAAGTTTGGAGATGGCTCTCACGTCAACATAGTTGGGAAAGAGTCCATTGTATTTGTTGGAAAAACCGGTGAAAAAAGGGAACTTAAAGACATCTATTTTATACCCGATTTGAAACATAACATCATAAGTCTCGGTCAAACAACGGAGAATGGGTGTGAAATCAAGATGAAAGGAGACAAACTCCACCTTCGAGATTCACGAGGAAGACTTCTTCTTCAAGTAACTCGATCACCAAACCGGTTATACAAGACAAATCTTGAGATAAGTCATCATAGGTGTTTACTTGTGAAGGAGATTAACACCACTCAAATTCGGCACTCACAGCTAGGGCATATAAGTGTTGGGGTAATGGAGAACGTGATTGTAAGTAGAGATTTAATTTTCGATGAAGGAAAAGCATGGGATTGGACTTCGACAAAAGAAACCGATGGTGAAGCAGGTATGTTCAAAATTCATCAAGAAAATCTTGGAGGAGAAGGAGTCAATGAAGTACAAGATGATCTTGATGAATATGAGAACCTAGATGAACCCGAAGAAGAACATATTAACCAAGAAAACGTTAATGAAAACGTTGATGGTGACATGAATCAAGTAAACGATCAACAAGCAAACAATCAAACAACTCGATATGGTCGTACGATTTCTAAGCCACGATATCTTGATGATCTTGTGTTAATAGCTGAAATAGAAGGAGGAAAATTGCTTCTAACTATAGATGGAGAACCCGAGAACTACTTAGAAGCAAAAGACTTTCAAGAATGGGTTGATGCAATGAAAGCCGAGATAGAATCCATCATCAAAAACAACACATGGGAGCTTGTTGATAAACCCGAGGGAGTAAAACCTATAGGGTTAAAGTGGATCTTCAAGATCAAAAGATATGCGGATGGATCGGTGAATAAGCATAAGGCAAGACTTTTGGCTAAAGGCTATGTTCAAAAACAAATATCTGTGAAGAAGGGGGGAAAGAACAAAGTGTATCGTCTTCACAAAGCCTTATACGGGTTACGGCAAGCACCAAGGGTATGAAATGTGAAACTTGATCACGTCTTAAAGGGAATGAAATTCAAAAGATATGTGAAAGAATCATCAGTATATCTCAAGAAAGAAAAGAAAGATTACTTGATTGTGGCCATCTACGTTGATGATGGATTTGGAACCAGCACATCACAAAGAATCATTGATCAATTCAAGAAAGCTATGTCTATGGAATTTGACATGTCGGATCTAGGTAAGTTAACTTATTACCTTGGGATATAAGTGATTCAAAGTGATACAAAGATGGATTCATGTAACTTGACACACACACCAATGGAGTCAAATTTGAAACTATCAAAAGCTGAGAATGAATCGGAAATTGATGCCACCGCGTATAGAAGAACTATAGGATGCTTGCGGTATCTAGTTCATACAAGACCGGACTTAGCTTATGCCGTTGGAGTGTTAAGTCGATATATGCAAAGTCCAAGGGAGTCACATGGGAAAGCTCTTAAACATGTCTTAAGGTACATCAAAGGTATAACTAACTTTGGTTTACATTTTAAGAAAGATGGAACAAGAACAATCATAGGATATAGTGATAGTAGTTACAATATCGACATTGATGATGGAAGAAGTACCTCCGGCCACATCTTCTATCTTGGTCAATCTCCGATAGCTTGGACATCACAAAAGCAACCCACGGTTGCCCTATCATCGTGTGAAGCCGAATTCATGGCTGCCACCGAAGCCGCAAAACAAGCAATTTGGCTTAAAGAACTAATGAATGAGATCGTTGATGAAGACAAGAAGGTCAAGCTTAGGATCGATAACAATTCAGCCATTACACTCACAAAGAACCCAGTCTTTCATGGAAGAAGCAAACACATACTCTCGAGATATCACTTCATTCGTGAGTGTGTGGAGAACAATCAAATCGAAGTGGAGCATGTAAATGAGAGACAAGATTAGAGTTAACGAGATCATTCATCCCGGAGTTCAAGTCGGAATTACAAGGGTGAATGTTGAATAATTCCTAACTTGAATAGGAAGTTATTTCTAGAAGGATTTAGCTTCTAGAGATTAGATCAAATAAAATGATAAGATTTATGTAAATTAAATCCTAGTAGAATAGGGAGTTAGCCTATTTCCTATAGAATAAGGAGTTTAGCTTAAGGTATTTTGGAGAGATTGTTCCACAAGATAAGCAAGAGAGTTTGGTTAAGTTTTGAGCAAGTTTCTTAATCAATAAAGAAGAGTAGTTCTTTAAATCTTTTGCTATATTTGTCTTCAGCCTGCCCAATCAGCATCGGAATATGCCATTAACTGATCTGATTTTGACTTCGTGATTTGAAGACCTTGATGTTGTGTGCCTTTTATGTATCGGCGGATTCGAAGAAGGGCATGGAGGTGACTTTTTCTTGGATCATGCATAAAGAGGCAGACTTGTTGAACCGCGTAGCTTATGTCAGGCCGAATGAAGGTTAAGTATTGAAGAGCTTCGGCAAGGCTTCTATAGAGAGTCGGATCTACAACTTTTGGACCTTTATCTGCTTCTAACTTGGAGCTCATATTAACAAGTGTTGAGATCGTTTTGCAATCTACCATATCTGCTTGTTGTAGAATTTTTGAAACATATTTGGATTGATGAAGGAACAAGCTAACTTCATTCTTTTCAACAGCGATGCCAAGGAAGAAACTGAGAGAACCTGTGTCTGTCATTGGAAACTCTTGCTTTAGTGTTGCAATTATCCTTTGTTGTAGCTCTTTTGATGATGTTGTCAAAACTTTGTCATCGACATATAACAACAAATAAGCCATGTCTTTGCCTTTTCAATAGACGAACAACGAGTTATCACATCTACTTTCTTTGAATCCCATATTCTTCACATAACCTGCAAAATAAGAATTCCAAGCCCTCAGATCTTGTTTTAAACCGTAGATAGCTTTGTTTAACTTACAAACATAGTCCGGATTGTTCTTGTCAAAAAATCCTGATGGCTGGTGCATGTAGACTGTTTCGTCTAGCTAGCCGTGAAGGAAAGTGTTTTGCACATCTAATTGAGTTACTGGCCATTCTCACTCAACAACAAAGTTAAGAACAGCTCTTATTGTTGCAGGTTTTACCACCAGACTGAAAGTCTCATCAAAGTTGATGCCTTGCTGTTGTGATTTTTCATTAGCAACCAATCTGGATTTGTAGCAAGATAGAGACCTGTCGGCATTATATTTGTGCTTGTACAACCAAAGTGCTCCAATTATATTTGTACATACAGTTCTAGGAACTAAACTCCAAGTAGCACATTTATTGACGCAGTAATAACGCACCGTACGTGATTTTCTCCAATATGGGGCTTAGAACTCTCTAATTCTCTTAGAGGCTTTGGTCTTTAAATATTAGAGCTAAAATTACCGGCAAGTTTCCTTAATTCGCTGAATTTACCTATTTTTCTTTTGATTCTTTCCTTTTCTTGTCTTCTACGCTTCTTTACACAAGTTTGTGATACCCTAGCCGCCGTAGTTTCATCATTTCGAGTTCCTTCCTCCGGTGATCTGTGTGTTGGCATCGAGCATCTTGAACGCTATTGGCGTTGCTTTGAGCAAGATGACCATCGATGATGAAAAGCCAATCAAGTTGAAGTGTGTTCCAAAAGCTTGTGTTATGGAACGCAACAAGTGAAGCCTTATTGGAAGGTTGTTAAATCCTTCAAACCAGAAAATGTCCTCGTTCATACATGATATGCCTCGACTTTGGAGATCGTATGATAGGTGTCGTGGTTTTGCCTTGTCTGGGGAAAAATTCTAGTTTGTATTCGATTCAAAATCGGATCTTCTCTCTGTTTTGGAAGCTGGTGCTTGTACATATGATGACTGGAGTATTGTTGTTGACCACTGGGAGGAGAAACCGCCTGAAGATTTCCTACAGTTTCTCTCGGTGTGGGTGCGACTCTATAACATCCCAGTGATGTGTTACGATGCTGATTCAATTACAAAGATCGCTACCTGTCTTGGGAAGGTTGTAGAATTGGCGTTCGATCCTAAAAAGCCTCAAAGCAGAGGCTACATTCGTGCTCGTGTAATGATTGATGTTTCACGCCTTTAAAGAATATGTGCGAATTCGAACATCCTAATGGGGAAGTGGTTATTGTACAATTTGAATACGAAAGGATTCGTAAAAGATACTTTGAGTGTCAAAGGCTTACTCATGATAAGTTTAGGTGTCCCGCATTACTTTCAGTCCGACATTCTAATGCTACGGTAGGAAGTAATTTTGCTGCTATGATACCGCCTCATCCTTTAAGTGGAGACGATCCTCTGTTTGGTGTTTTGACAAGGAGTGATGTCGGGTTTAGTCTAGAGACTGGTAAGCATAGAATTGCCAAAGATGTGATGGATGTGCTAAGGAATTATCTCTCGGTTAGTGATCCTGCAGAGAAACAAGCCTGAGCTATTCGAGTAAGAAGATTTGTGTGGAAGCTGGATGAAGATCTACAAGCCAGAAACAAATTTTTACGGCTGGAAGTTTGCAACTATCACCAAGGAGTTAGAGAAAGGGAAGGGGTTGGTTTTTGAATTCCCAAAGAAAGAAGATAAAGGTAGAGACAAGGGAGGAGATAAAGCCAAGCTGATGGCTGCTTTGTTTAAAGCTGCTCACGGTGCTTTAACGGAGCCCAACTCTAAAGCTTCTATTGTCGAGGGCTCATGTTTTTTAGAGAGTTTCTACACCTAACTCAACAGTTTTAAAAGCAACTGTCCAAGAGGCAAGTACTTCCAGAGTTAGGAACCTTATAGCTAGGCGTCGTAACATGCCTAGTAAATGAAAGCATAATCAAGCTAAGAACAAGGCTATCGTCATTTACAAGAAGAAGAAAGAGCATGTGGAGACTCTAGAGATCATACCAAAGAGGAAAAAGGCATGCACAAAAGCAGAGGAAGCGGAAGGCTCATCATCGGCTAAAAGAAGTAACATTGAAGTGGCTCTGAGTGGGGAGCTGCCGACGCAGTAATGAGCTTACTTAGTTGGGATTCTCAGGGTTTGGGGAATCCCCTGACAATTCAGATTCTTCGGGAGATTGACGCAATCTTTTTCCCGATTTAATGTTTTTTATAGAGACGAAAAACTCCATTAGTTTTGTGGAAAGTTTTAGACAGTCGTTAGGATATGATTTCGGCCATATTGTGGACCTTGTGGGTTTAAGTGGGGTCTTGAACTTTTATGGAAAGCACCATATAATGTTTCGGTTCAGTTGGGGAATAAAAATATTGATGTCCATGTGTGGTTGGGAAATACATCGTTCTTTGTATATGGTGAACCCTCAAGAATGCTAAAGCAAGAAGTTTGGGATTGATTATGTGATATTGCAAGTGACAGACATGAGGCTCGGCTAGTGGTTGGTGATCTTATTGAGATGTTGACAACTCAGAAAAGATTGGTGGACCAAGCAGATTAGACTCATTGCTAATGCCTTTCCGCAATATGATTCATGATTGTGACCTTCGAGAGCTACATTTAGTGATCAATTGCGGTGATCAATTTTCATGGGCAGTGGTACGGAATAATCATTATATCCAATATCGCCTTGATCGAACCCTCGCCAATTCGGAGTTGTACAAAAAAATTTCCACCTCTAGTGGAGAGTTCTTTGACTGGATTGGGTCTTATCATAGACCTATATATCTACGGTTCGCTCCGGATGGCTCGTGTAGAGAAGGAAGATTTATTTTTAACAAGAGTTGGTTAACGAAACCTGGCATCAAGGAGACTATTGCTAAAGCTTGGAACGAGTGTAATAGCCCCTTAAACTCGTGTTTGTCCAAACACTTAGCTAAAGCTCTTTCTTGATGGAAAAAGAACAAATATTTCAACTCCAGTGAGAGGATTCAGATTCTGAAATGTAAGCTCGAGGCTGAAGGAAAAAAGGTTAACCCAAACCTCACAGCTATGAAAGAGTACAAGTCTCAATTATCTCAAGCTTACTGAGAAGTGGAAATTTATTGGAAGCAGAAGAGTCGAATTAGTTGCCTCAAGAAAGGAGATCGTAATTCAAAATTCTTTCACGGCAGTTTGAAACGAAGAAGGCTTCAAAACTCTATTCCCGTGTTAGTTAATGAAGACGACATTAATCAACTCACAAAAGGTTCTAAAAGGGAAGTAGCTGTTAGCTATTTTCATAAATTATGCACGTCTACGTACCCTTCCTTCTCGTCAGATCTATTGTATGGGATGACTCCAGGGTTACAAATAGCATGAACGCCGAGCTCACAAAAATGGTGACTGATAAGGAAATCAAAATAGCAGCATTTGGTATTAAAAAAACTAAAGCCCCTGGAGCCGACGGTATGACCGGGCTACTCTTCTAATCTAATTGGGATATTGTAGGAGATCAAGTCAAGAAGGAGGTACGACAGTTTTTTGAAACAAAGTCACTACCCGCAGAATTGGAACTACACTCAAATTTTTCTCATTCCTAAGATTCATAATCTAAAGAAGATGACAAACTTGAGGCCAATTTCGAAGACTCAAGAGCTTTCGTGGTAGGAAAGCTCATCTCTAATAATATACTTATTGCACATGAGATAGTACATGCTTTAAGGACCAATCCGAAGTGTAGTGATGGCTACATGCTAATCAAAACGGATATGTCAAAAGCATACAATAGAGTGAAGTGGAGTTTCTTAGCGAAATTGTTCAAAATGATGGGTTTTAATGAGACGTGGTGCGGCTGGGTGATGGAGTGTATCTCTACGGTTTCATACTCAGTGATCTTGAATGGTAAATCACACATGCTCATTAAACCTGAGAGAGGTTTTCGTGAAGGTGATCCAATTTCGCCGGTTCTCTTTATTTTGTGTGCTGAAACAGTAATTCATATCATGAAGAAGGATGAGTCTGAAAAGTGGATTACATGACTAAGAATCGCAAGGAACAACCCATCCGTACATCAATTATTATTTGCTGATGATAGTATTTTCATGTGTAGATCGACTCTTAAAGAAGCTAGTGAAATCCTAATGTGTTTAAAATTATATAGTGAAGCTTCAGGGCAGGAGATAAACTTTCTGAAATCTGCTATCACCTTTGGAGCTAAAATGGACCCGATAATGAAGAGATTGAGTGGATTATACATGGGGATCACACAAGAGGGTGGAAGTGGCAAGTATCTGGGGTTACCAGAGTACCTTAGTGGCTAAAAACGAGAGCTCTTGAGTTATATTACATACATGCTAAGCTCTCGGCTTACAAGTTGGACCGAGAAGTGCTTGTCTTTGGGAAGGAAAGAAATCATGATTAAGTCTGTGGCACAAGCGCTTCCGGTATATGCGATGTCCTGTTTTAAACTCACTAAACATCAATATAGGAAGCTCACAAGTGCAATTTCACAATAAGGACAATAAATGTAAAATGCATTGGGTTTCTTGGCACAAGGTGTGAAAATCGAAGGGCGACGGTGGTCTTGGCTTTAAAGATGTAGGTGTGTTTAACCAGACTTTGCTTGCAAAACAAGCCTGGCGTATAATTTCTGATCCAAACTCATTGACAAGCCAACTCTATAAATCCAAGTATTTCCCAAACAATGACTTCCTAGGAGCTAGTAAAGGTTCACATCCATCATATGCTTGGAATAGCATTTTACATGGTCGAGAGTTACTTTAAAAAGGTCTTATGTAATCGATTGGTGATGGAGTGGATACTCTTGTGTGGAAAGATAGATGGATTAAGGATGGTGGCCCACACACATCAATACCGAGAGGACATATAAGCGATGAGAACCTTAGAGTGTCAAATTTCTTGGATCCTACAGCTGTTGGGATCACGACATTTTACACTCTTTGTTTGCTGATTTTGAGGTCACCAAAATCTGTGGGGTTACTCTGTGGCTGTGATATCAATGTACAAAGTGGCTGCGATATCATGAATAAAGAGCAATCATCACTTGATGTTGTATCACCAATATAGAGGCGAAGTAATGGACTTAAAAGAAGGATTTGGAAGAGTAAAACGCTCCCCAAAATTAAAGTATTCTTATGGAGAGCTATCTCTGGTGCCCTAGCGGTTGCTAAGTGCTCACAATCTCATGGAATACAGGTCCCTCAAACGTGCATCTTATGTAATCAAGGGGTATAATCAATCAGCTACGTCCTGTTTGAGTGTACTAATGCAAAACAAGTTTGAAATCTGCTTCATTTTGATCCAATCCCTCGTCAAGTAAATGTGTTAGTAGAAGATTACATGGAGTTCTATCTCAATGTTTTAGCATCATCAGCAGCTAAAAATGAGTCTAATGAGTCTATACGCTCAATTCCGTGGGTAATATGACATGTGTGGAAGGCTAGAAATAGCAAGGTATTGATAACAAGATTTCTCACTTATGCTCGAATCCTAATACATTATCATGTCGATGCAGCACATAAGGTGTCAATCCAACGAGTGTGATGCTAGCAATCAGAACTACAAAGATCAACTTAATCCAAGCCAATTATCAGTCAATGATTGTCTCAAAACTAGAACTAAAACAACTTAAACATAAACGAAATAAAGCAAAGTAATAGAACGAAGTAAACAACTCAGCAAGCGGAACTAAAGCAACGAACGGAAACAGAGCAATAAGAATGACAATAAGCGATTAAAGGAAAGCTGGACATTGAAGAGTGAGGTTATTGATCTATGCTTAGCTTGGAGTCTCTTGACTACTTAACAAACCAATATGCAATGATCTCAGACTATGGATTCAACACAATCAACATCACTCCCATGAATATTGAACTTTGCTCAGCTAGGACCAGACCTGATTCCCATTAACGGTATCTAACCAAACAAGCATGAAGAGACATCCCACAACAGCCAATAAGCACTCTAGACAACTAATCCCTTAGGCTAGATATGCAAATCACATAATTTAGTTCATTCAAGCATATTATCAAACACTTGGCATGTGGATGAATGTAACAAATCAAATTTCAAATAGCTAGTAAGAAATAAGCATGAGGTTTACTAAATCTGATGAGATCCTATCATTTCTAAGCTTAAGCGGTCTAGATTCCCCTAGATTTACATAGATATACCTCATTTCCTCAACACCCATAAGAAATCTACTCACTAATCATGAGCAAATGCACGAACCCGAAAATTAAAGTAAATGACATGATTAGAGAGATGATGGAAAGATGAACAATGAAGAAGAAGAAAGCAAAAACAAATACTCAATTGATCATAACCAAATCAAGCATTCAATACAAGAGAAAAGAGGGAAAACAAGCTCAAAGTCTGCTCAATCTCGAAATTAAAACGTGATGCATGTTTGTGGGTGTAAATGGGTATTTATAGCCCACAACACAAAACCCTAAAAAGTCAAACGTGGAATTAAAAAGTTAACATTCTGAAAGTGGAAACTGAACTCGACCCAGTGCAAGTCGAGTTTGGTGGTCGAGTTGTCTCTTGGTTCCAGCATTCCAGCCAACTCGAGTCATGTGTGTCGAGTTGGCCAGTCGGTACATCCATCCTCAGCATTCTAGCCAACTCGTGCTTTGTGGGTTGAGTCTTCAGGTCGAGTAAGTCTCCAGGTCATTGGTGATCATCAAACTCGACCCAACAGGTCGAGTGTTAGGGTCGAGTGGTCTTTCTGGTCATCTTTGGGAACCAAACTCGACCCATCTGGTCGAGTGTGCAAGTTGAGTGGGCTTGATTCCAGCACTTGGTCATTTCCTTTGATGTGTTTGACACTCCCATCTGGTCTTTGCTAATCCTTGTGTCCAATGTTGTTCCAAAATAATCCAAAATGTTCCAAAGTACCTAAAAATCACTTTGTATGCAATGCAAATGCAAAGTATGCAATATGAGCTTAAAATGACTCTAAAATAGTGCAAACACTATGGATATGAATGCAAAATGTGATAACTAAGGTTCCTAAAACATTTTAAAATTCATACATATCAGGTATTCGCAGGAAGATACCAAAATGCTAGTGTTACTTTAGCCAATGCTTTAGAAGAGGTTGAAGAATGGCGTATTGCCAATGAAGAGCGAATGGCTGAGGTGAGACTAAGTAATAACACCAACCTTGGTGAGATTTGGATTAAAACAAGACTCAGAAATTCTAAAGTGCAACATCGACTGCTCGTGGTCTGGTCCGAACAAGCTCTACGGGGTGTCTTGGGTGTTACGTGACCGTCACGGGAAAGTTCTCTTCCATGCTAGAGATGATGTAACACCTTTGCAGAATAAGTGCTTAACAGAGTTCAAATGCTTGTTTTGGGCAGCTCAAAGCCTATTAGATTTACATCAGGACTATGTTGAGATATGGCTGGAGAATAAGGTGATTGTTGAAGCTACCAAGGATCTGCGTGATTGGCCTATCTTTAGATCATTGTTGAATCAATGGGAGAGTTTATCTCAAAAGTTTCAATCATGTGTGATCATAGCATCTCAGGTCAAGGCAAACATGGTGTGGCTAAGAAGATTGCTACTAGCGTTACAAGGGAGCATAGGTGGAACTCGTACATTGTGGTGGGTGCCCCTAGTTGGCTATGTTGAAAATAAATAAACTTGATTTTGGATCAAGTCTCATTTGAGTCAAGTTTAATTGGACTACATAAAATTTGATCCATATTCTAGAGAAGTCCTTAGAATAAATATCTAGATATTATGATAGAAATATCTAGATAACTATAATAAAATAATCTAGATATTATGGTAGAACTCTCTAGATTTTAGATTAAAATATTAGAGATTTTGAGTTTTGGAGGCTATATATACCTCCCTCTCCCTTCATTTGTAACCATCCACTTAAGTTTCTAAATAAGAACAAAATCTTCTTCTTTCTAAAGTTTCTCCTCTCCAAAATACTTAAACACTTCCAAAATAGTTTCTCTCTTCCAACAAAGTTGTATCAGAGCTAGAAGATCGTTTTGAAGATGGCGAGTAATGGTGTTGCCTTCCAAGTTCCGATGAAAAGAGCAACTATGATAATTGGAGTCTACGAATGACAGCTATCCTAGGAGCACACGACGTGTGGGAGATAGCCGAGAAAGATTTCGTTGTGCCGGAGAATGAAAGTAATCTTTCTCAAACTCAAAAGGATAGTTTGAGAGATTCAAGAAAGAGAGACAAGAAAGCTCTCTGTCTAATCTATCAAGGATTAGATGAAGATACATTTGAGAAAGTAGCGGAAGCTATGTCGGCCAAAGAAGCTTGGGAAAAGCTTCGAATATCTTACAAGGGTGTTGATCAAGTAAAAAAGGTACGTCTTCAAACCTTAAGAGGAGAATTTGAAGCGTTACAAATGAAGGAAGGTGAACTCGTCTCCGATTATTTTTCAAGAGTTTTGACGGTTACCAACAATCTAAAAAGAAATGGAGAGAAGCTAAACGATGTAAGAATCATGGAGAAGGTTCTTAGATCGTTGGATCCAAAATTCGAACACATTGTCACCGTCATTGAAGAAACAAAAGACTTAGAAAAGAAGAAGAAAAAGGAAGACATCACCGAGCAAGTACTCAAGATGCGGATTGATCATGCTAAGGAAGAAAGTGGCCGAAGTTATCCAAAAGGAGGTGGATTTCAGTCACGAGGAAGATGTCGTGGATATGGAAGTGGAAGAGGTTGAAGAATGTATGAAGATAACTCTAAGCAAAGAGGAGAAGGCTCATTTAGAGGTCGTGGAAGAGAAAATTCAAGACCAAGGTACGATAAATCAAATGTCAAATACTATAATTGTGAGAAGTTTGTACACTATGCTTCGGAATGTAAAACTCCTCACAACAAAAGAGTCGAAGAGAAGGTCAACTTCGTGGAAGAAAACAACAAAGAAGAAGAAATGCTATTAATGGCATTTAAGAAAGACGAAGAAAAAGATAGTCACAAGAGGTACCTCGACAGTGGTGCAAGTAATCACATGTGCGGAAGAAAAAGCATGTTCGTGGAACTTGACGAATCAGTGAAAGGAAACATGGCTTTGGGAGATGAATCAAAGATAGAGGTGAAAGGTAAAGGAAATATTCTCATCCGATTAAAGAATGAAGATCATCAATTCATTTTCCAATGTTTATTACATTCCAACCATGAAGACCAACATCTTGAGCCTTGGACAACTCTTAGAGAAAGGTTATGATATTAAAAGATAATAACCTTTCTTTAAGAGACAAGGAAAATAATCTCATCACAAAAGTGTCGATGTCTAAAAATAGAATGTTTGTTCTTAATATTCAAAGTGACATCGCACAATGTCTCAAGATGTGCTACAAAGAGAAGTCTTGGCTTTGGCATCTTCGGTTTGGGCATCTCAACTTTGGAGATTTGGAGTTGCTTTCGAAAAAAGAAATGGTGAGAGGACTACCTTGTATCAACCATCCAAATCAAGTTTGTGAAGGGTGTCTACTTGGAAAACAATTCAAAATGAGCTTTCTAAAGGAGTCAATCGCAAGAGCTCAAAAGCCGTTAGAACTAATTCATACAAAATGGTATGCGGTCCCATCAAGCCAAAATCACTCGGTCAGAGCAACTACTTCCTTCTCTTTATTGATGATTTTTCAAGAAAAACATGAGTTTACTTTTTGAAGGAAAAATCAGAAGTGTTTGAAAACTTCAAAAAGTTTAAAGTTCATGTTGAGAAGGAAAGTGGTTTGGTGATTAAAGCAATGAGATCCAATCGTGGAGGAGAGTTTACATCAAAAGAATTTATGAAGTATTGTGAAGATAATGGAATAGGAAGACAACTAACGGTGCCAAGATCCCCTCAACAAAATGGTGTGGCAGAAAGGAAGAATAGAACAATCCTTGAAATGGCGAGGAGTATGCTCAAAAGTAAGAAGCTACCAAAGGAATTATGGGCGGAAGCAGTTGCGTGTGCTGTTTATCTATTAAACCGATCTCCAACAAGAAGTGTTTCGGAAAAAACACCACAAGAAGCTTGGAGCGGAAGGAAACCCGGTATTTCTCACCTACGAGTTTTTGGAAGTGTTGCTCACACACATGTACCAGCGAAGAAGCGAAGCAAGCTTGATGATAAAAGTGAGAAGTATATATTCATAGGATACGATGCAAACTCCAAAGGATACAAGCTTTACAATCCAAATACCAAGAAGAAAGTCATAAGTCGAGATGTCATCTTTGATGAAGAAGAAGAATGAGAGTGGAGATCAAGTGATAAAGACTATAACTTCTTTCCACATTTTGAAGAAGAAAACTTGGAGCAACAAAGTGAGGAGCATGTTACCCCACCAACTTCATCAACACAAAGTTCTCAATGAGATTAAAGTTTGAGTGAAAGAACTCCACGTTTTAGAAGTCTACAAGACATCTATGAGGTAACCGAAAATCAAGAAAATCTCACTTTATTTTGTCTATTTGCGGAGTGTGAACCTATGAACTTCCAAGAAGCCATGGAAAAGAAGACATGGAGAAATGCAATGGATGAAGAGATCGAGGCCATCCAAAAGAATAACACTTGGGAGTTGACTTCACTCCCAAAGGGACAAAAAGTAATTGGTGTAAAGTGGGTGTATAAAGTGAAGAAAAACTCTAATGGAGAAGTTGAAAGATATAAAGCAAGACTGGTGGCAAAAGGTTATAGTCAAAGAGCCGGGATCGACTACGATGAGCTTTTCTAAATGGAGACCTTGAAGAAGAAGTCTACATTGAGCAACCACAAGGTTACATAGTCAAAGGAGAAGAAGATAAAGTATTGAAGCTAAAGAAAGCACTTTATGGGTTAAAACAAGCTCTAAGGGCATGGAATACTCGAATCGATAAATATTTCAAGAAGAACAACTTCATCAAGTGTCCATATGAGCATGCACTCTATATCAAAAATCAATATAAAGATATATTGATTGTATGCTTATATGTTGATGACTTAATATTCATGGGAAGCAATCCAAATATGTTCGAGGAGTTCAAGAAAGAGATGACGAATGAGTTTGAGATGACGGATATTGGGTTGATGTCTTACTACCTTGGAATAGAAGTGAAACAAGAAGACATTGGAATCTACATTACCCAAGAAGGTTATGCTAAGGAGGTACTTAAGAAGTTCAAGATGGATGACTCGAATCCTGTTAGCACGCCAATGGAATGTGGAATCAAATTATCAAAGAATGAAGAAGGAGAAATAGTGGATCCAACACTCTTTAAAAGCTTAGTTGGGAGTTTAAGATATTTGACATGCACAAGACCAGACATCTTATATGCGGTTGGAGTAGTGAGTCGTTACATGGAGAACCCAACAACAACTCACTTCAAAGCAGCAAAGAGGATCCTTTGTTATATCAGAGGTACTATAAACTTTGGTTTATAATACTCTATTTCTAACGACTTCAAGCTTGTTGGATATAGCGATAGTGATTGGGGTGGAGACATGGATGACCGCAAAAGCACAAGTGGATTTGTCTTCTACATTGGAGATACCACTTTTACTTTGATGTCGAAGAAACAACCGATTGTCACCCTCTCCACTTGTGAGGCAGAGTACGTAGCTGTAACTTCATGTGTTTGTCATGCAGTTTGGCTACGTAACTTGATGAAGGAGTTAAAATCTCCGGACAAAAAACCAACAAAGATATTTGTGGATAACAAGTCGGCAATAGCATTAGCAAATAACCCAATCTTCCATGATTGAAGCAAACACATTGATACACGCTATCACTACATCAGAGAGTGTGTTGCAAAGAAAGATGTGGAGTTGGAGTACATAAAGACGAACGATCAAGTAGCCGACATCTTTACAAAACCCCTTAAGCGTGAAGACTTTATCAAGATGAGGAGTTTGCTTGGAGTAGCAAAATTAAGTTTAAGTGGGGGTGTTGAAAATAAATAAACTTGATTTTGGATCAAGTCTCATTTGAGTCAAGTTTAATTGGACTACATAAAATTTGATCCATATTCTAGAGAAGTCCTTAGAATAAATATCTAGATATTATGATAGAAATATCTAGATAACTATAATAAAATAATCTAGATATTATGGTAGAACTCTTTAGATTTTAGATTAAAATATTAGAGATATTTTGAGTTTTGGAGGCTATATATACCTCCCTCTACCTTCATTTGTAACCATCCACTTAAGTTTCTAAATAAGAACAAAAAAATCTTCTTCTTTCTAAAGCTTTTCCTCTCCAAAATACTTAAACACTTCCAAAGTAGTTTCTTTTTTCCAACAGGCTAGCTTCCGTGTGTGAGACGGAAGGCCACTAATGGCGGCAATTGCGCGATCATAGTTATGTTAGGTTAAGCCTTTGCATGGCTTCCTTTTTTGGCCTTAGTGCCTATCACTCTTTCATTGTTTGTGGAACCTTGGGCTATTCTTTAGCTGTTATAATAAATCTCATGGCAAAAAGAAAACTCTTAAGTATTAGTTTTAATTAAAGCACCGTACTCATCCTTCATTGAAGGATTCCAATTTGGATCCAATAACGCTTGCTTGTAACCCTTAGAAAGAGAAGAAATAGACGCGACATTGAGAGAAAGGGTTTGTTTTGGCTTTCGAATGCCTTGCTGTGATCGAGTGACTATTCTGTGTGGTTGAGTTTCACTTACAGCAGGCGGTGTCGGATTTGTGTTTGGTTGGGAAGAAGGTGGTGTTTCGATTGGAGAATCAAGAGATGAGGTAAGGAAGCGTTTCTGAAGAGGTGAAGGTTCTGTTTCGGGCTGAAGAAAATCAAGAGCATTAGATGGTTCTTTGTTTGTGATGGCGAAAGGAAAAACAGATTCATCAAAGGTTACATGGCAAGATATGATGATTTTTCTGGTTTTAAGATCAAAACATCGATATCCCTTGTGAAGCATAGGGTACCCGAGGAAAATAGAGGGGACAGTATGAGGTTCAAGTTTATTTGTAAGAGTAGAATGAAGATAGCACAGAGAGCCAAAGACTCGTAAATGAGTATGAGAAGGAGGTTTATTGAATAACACAGTAAAAAGGAATTTTATTGTGTATGGAAGAAGAGGGAAAGATGTTTAGAATATGCACCAATGTGTTTAAAGCTTCGACCCAAATAGTAGGCGGAAGGTGTGCTTGAATGAGGAGAGTACGAACAGCATTGTTAATTGTCCGTATCATTCTCTCAGAACGTCCATTTTGCTGAGGCGTATATGGACAGGAGAATCGAAATTGAATTCCCTTTTCTACGAAGCAATCATGAAATTGAGAGTTATTAAACTCACCCCGTTGTCACATTGAAAGTTCTTGATGTCTTTTTGGAATTGAGTTTTGACATAAGTGTGAAATTGGTAGAATTTAGCAAAGACATCACTTTTTCTGCGCTAAGGGTAAACCCACAAAAAATGAGAGAATTGATCAATAAAAAGAACGTAAAATTTAATTCCAGAGAAGCACGGTATGGGAAAAGTCCATAAATCCAAGTGAATAATTTCAAAAGGAGAAGTCATAATAGAATTTGAAGAATAGAAAGGAAGTTTTATGTGTTTCCCCTGGTGACATGCATCACATGACACAGAAGGATCACGTTTATTACAAAGCAAATTGAAAGAAGAAATTAATGACTGAAGAGTGGCGTTGCCTGGATGTGCAAGTCTTCGATGCCAAATTTCTGAAGATTGGGTAAGAAACACCGAAGGCTTGATTGCAACTTTATTAGAGATCTCCTTTGCTATCACTGCGGACCATCACCTTCTTTGTACGAAGTTCCTTAATAGAAAAACCAAACGGGTCAAATTCAATAGAGCAAGAATTCTCCCTTGTAAAACGACGAACAGAAATAAGATTTTTAATAATATCTGGCGTAACCAGAGTATTCTTTAGAGTGAGAGGACAGAGGTTAGAAACAAGCTTTATTGTACCCGAAGCAGCAACTGGAATGCAACTTCCATTGCCTACAATTACGGATTTTCCAGTGCTTTTATTAAAACAATATTCAAGAGATGTACTTGAACCTGATGTTAGGTGAGATGTAGCACCGGATTCCATGTACCATTGTGTGTCGTTCGGGTCTTGTAACGTCAATGTGTTGAATACTTGTGGCATGTCAACAGTTGGCTCAACTCTGTGAGGAGCAGATTGATTGTGATGTGCTTGATTGGGTCTCAAGCCAAGGATTCCATAGTGTTGAGGTTGCTGCTGCAGATTGTTCTGCGGATACTGCCAGGGCTGATTCTACATCGGGTAAGGAGGCGGCCAGAATGGTGCTTACCAATTGGGAAACGGTGAGTAGGTTGGGCGAGGGTAGTTGATGTTGTTACGATCTCTGCCTATGCTGTTGCGTCCCCTGCCTCGACCTCTTCCTTGATATTGTGGATCAAACGAGTTTTGGTTGCTGGTGACGTTTGTCTCAGTTGCCGTGAGAATCGTTGATGAAGAAGAATGATCCGTATGTGTTGGATTTGGTTTTATCACACGTTTTAGACGATCTTCTTCATCCTGAAGCATAGTTACTGCATCATCGAAGGAGGGAAAAGGCTGGCGATGCTTGATCACGTTGATGATGCTGTCGAATTTGGCATTTAGCCCATTGAGAACATACATCACGAGAGTTCTGTCTTGAACCGGTGCGTCGACATTTGCAAGAGAGTCAGAAAGCTTTTTCATTTCTCTGCAGTATACACCCTCATATCACCGATCTCCTTAGTCCTTAGTTCGTTGTCCAACCGTAAAGCCCGAGCATCCTTGTTGTTCCTGAACTTGTTTTCAATGCCAAGCCAGATTTCTCTTGCAGTGGATCTGGTGACAAACGCGCCTTGGAACATCTTTGGCGAGAGAGTTCCATAGATCCAGAGTTTCACAATTCCGTCTCGTTTTTGCCAGGTAATGTCAGCATCAGAGGTGGCAACGAGCGTCCCATCAATATGACCAAGGACCTCAGAACTCAGACAATGTGGGAGAAATAGTTCTCTCCACGCGTCGTAATTGCTTTCTTCCAGATCTAGAATGATCGGAATGTGTGACTTAATGTTAGACACACCGTATGCCTTGTGGGAGATAGCAAGGCTGGAGCATTATTATTTGCTACCATTGAAGAAGAAAGAAAAAGATGGAAAGATATAGAAAGAAATCGAAATTGAGAAGAAGAAGAAGAAGACAAAAGATTTAGATAGAGTTAGGCTCTGATAACATGAAAGATAGAAAATAGGGAAAATCTCCGATGACCGGAGTTGTGTATTTGCATTCAAATATATAACCAAAGGTATTACATACAATTAGGGAAACCCTTTAAGACTAGGAAACTAATAAAAGAATATTCACGAGTGTAACACGAATCATTTATATTCTAATACTACAAAGGAATTAATCGAGTGTTGTGAAATCAAAGTCAACTTCAAAAGAGTTTGTGTTTGTCCTTTGTAGACATTTCACTTCATTCAATTTAGATCCCTCTCTACTTACTGTGTTCATTCTGTTTCTGGTTGGTTGAGAAAATCAAAGACTAAATGCCAATTCCATGTGAACTTCAATCACTCAATTCTACAAGATAACAACTTATACAAAATCTGATCCAAATGTCATTTCTGATTTCTCAAGTGCTAAGTATATAAAGTTTCAAGACCTCTGTACATCTTTATACAAACTAAAGATGCATATTTGCAGATTTAAACACTTACATCTCCATCCAGTTAGATGGAGAAACAAACATGACCAAACAATAATCACTCTAGCTGATTCACTAGTCATTTAATAGGTCGTCCTCCACGAATTATGCCTATGTAAACAGGCCTGATTTTCCAAAAACTTAGCGAATTTCTCCTTCCAGTTAACCACATCATCCCCTTCTGTCACACGATCTCGAAACTCTTCCATGCATTTCTGCTTCCACGAGTCATTGTCTGCAACCAGGTCTCGCAGTTCTGAAGAAACACAGGCCAGAATTGCAATGTTCACACCCGAAAGGGACTCTGTTACCTTGCGTTTGAGCTCCGGAGGTAGGCACATAAAGCAAGGTGGAAGCTCCAAGCTGGATTTATAGTAAAGATCAATCAACAAAGGCGTAACCAAACCATCCTTTATTATTCCCCAGCACTTGAGTACCTTTTTGTGGATGCTTAAAGTATCTTCTTTTTCAGATTCTAGAGTTCCCATAAGCAAATCAACAATGTGCAAATACCTACGTATATCAAAACACACTCTACGCACCAAATTACCCAGACCAAGTGACCCGTAAACTACAACCATATCGCCTAATCTCTGAAACTTCAAACTGACGAATTCAATTCCATTGGATTCATTAACACTAATCAGAGCAGGAAGAGTATACCTCAGCGATATCGAAATCACCTCGTCCATAAAGCTAAGCGCATACCTGAATCCATTCTAACATAACAGTATGAACAGGCATGATCACAGTCGTTAATCCAAAGGTGTCACCAGATTCCTCTAACAACATCGTTTTCAAAAAAAGTGGTTAGGTTAACCTTTTTCTACCGGAGAGATCAATCGGCTCAATAACGGAGGAACCTTCGCTCAGCTCTGCTGCACCCGCATTCGTATGAGTGTTCACTTGAATCTGGACACCACCGTTTCGCGGAGCAACATCGTGTTCTAGCATTTTAATCCCCATACAATCGCCAACAATCCTCTAATGCATTTCCGATCCTTGATTTAGTATTCAATTTCTCGTCAATATTCAGAGTTTCGTTCATCTCGAGTTTTATAAAAAATTTCAAGTGAATCTTCATCCTCGTTCGTGACTGATGAAGAAATTGACAAAAAGAGGCGCAGATAATAACCGGTTATCAATTCCCGGTTGAACCAGAGTCTAACCGATTAGCGGTCAGTTCGGGATATATAATGGGCCGAATTGGGCTGTGATGGATCCGTATCCTTCAGATTGACCCGACCCGAAGTTAAAACCCCACCTTCCCAAATCGCGAAATGTCGCCGAAGTTTTTTGAGAGTTTGAGAAAAGAGTAAACATGGCGGCCAACGGCGTGAGAAGGGCTCTTCAGTTATCCTCATCACCCGGGAAGATACTCTTCGGTCGTTCATCAGCGGCTTCTACTGGTTCGAAGATTGGAAAGTCAGTGGGAATTTCTTTCGGGAATGAATCATCTTCTTCATCCCTTCCCTCACTTCGCAGACTGACACTCTCCAGGTTTGCTCCCAAATCAAAACTTCTTTTCTGAGGTAAATTTTTCTCTGTACTCGATAGATCTGTTATTATTGACGAGGTGATTGATTTCGTCTACAGTGAGTCTGCCTTTAAGTTGAAGAATTAGGGTTGAGTTCTGAATAAATCTTCCTTTTTGCTTTTTTTGTTGTAAGTGAGACATTGTACATTTTGGTTTGTTTTTCAGGGTTCCTGTGGAACTGAGTGCAGGGATTTCACTTATACCTTTACATAGTGTCACTGCTTCAGCTTTGCTCACTTCATTGCTATCTTTGAGCAATCAAAACTGGAGTTGTCTATCAGAAGGTAATTACTTGTATTCATAATCTTTTTCTGCCAATGAAGTGGATCACTGGATTACAGCTCTTGTGTCATTTTTCGTCTGATGTTCATAATTGCAATTGAGTAAAAGGTCGAATTTCTGCTGATGTGTGTTTATGATTGAAGCCATTTCTGCATTCTGTCTCCATAAGAGCACTAAATGTAGTTTCAATTAAATTACGGTTCCATAAAACATCTGCTTGACATGCTTGTCCAAGTATCTCAATCGCCTTTATTTTGAGTAACTATCATTGTGTATCTGTCTTACCATGTAGTTAATCAATACTAATAACCAAAGATAAAGGAACCTTACTTAATTGTAGTAAAATGTGTTGATTAATTTCTAGAAACATTGAGCCCCGGTGGAGTAGATGCTCCAGACTTACCCATCAAATGCATTTCTATTAACCCAATGACTAATAAAAGATTTGCATTTGATAATTGCAGGATTTGCTTCAACACTATAACATGGCCCGCAAGTTTTGATTTCAGATGTCAGATTTCAAGAATTTTGTTTCCTTTCATCGCGGTATCTTACAGTTTGTTTTCTGAGAGGTTGAAGTACCAAAAGAAAGACAGAACCTTGCTTTGTTTTAAGAGCTACTTCTGTTCAGTTTTATTTATAAAATTTGTCATCTTCGAGTGATGATTCCAATTTTTAACATTGTTGCCTCGAAATAAACTACTCATTTTTGTAGAGTATTTCGTATTCCATTACAATAACAGACTTAAAATAAAGATCATAATTGTGTTGTGGAGAACCCACAATAGCTATCTCTCTTTTGAGCTTAGAAACCTCTAACTCTCTCAGACTCTGTGCCAGGGTGTAGAAAGAGCTTTTGTAACCTAATCCACCGTTTTGGTTCTTGTGCTTTGCCTAATCCGCCTTTATTTTCTAACCTAAACGTCCTCTTCCGTTCGTTTGTCGTCGGTTGTTTTCGTTATTTTCTCAAGTTTTTTAGTAATGTTTGCTTCCATGGATAGAACTCTGATGAATCTGTGTTTCTTGAGTTTTGCAACCCAGACTGTCAAAAGATGACAAGCCTCATCCTAGGAAATGGCAAAAGCAAGGTGAGGGGTGTTCCCTTATCTCAAGAGCGATTTCAGTTTATCTTCTCAAATAAGCACGATTTTGAGGAGATCTTCAACATGGGTCTTCAAACATACGAGTGGGTCATTGTACTCAATAAGTGGGTCGAATCCCCTCTGCTAGATTTTCTGCAATACATTCCGTTTTGGGTTCGGATTAGGTAGTTATCAGTTAACTACTATATTGTTCCGGCTATAACAATGATATGAGAACTATTTGGTCAAATTCTGGAAGTGGCTTATGATCCTCTGAAATCTCAGGTTAAAGACGATGCCCAGATTTTAATTGTATTTTTGAAGTTAAGAAAGGTTTAGCATTGACATACAAAGAAGAAGAGGAATATTGGAGGCAAAAGAGTATGGAAAAATAGCTCAAGGAAGGGGATAAAAATACGAGGTTTTTCCACTCTTCGGTGAAAGGAAACAGATCCAAAAGGTGTTTAGAGAAATTGAAAGATGTAAACGAGCATATGTGTTATGCTGATGCATCGAAAGGGGAAATTGCATCTGCCTATTTTTCGGACTTATTCAAATCCTCAAATCCGCCTCCTTGTCAGCATATGTTTGTGGATATCGAATCTCGGGTAACAGATCAAATGAATCAAGCACTCACAGCGGACGTCACTATGGAAGAAATTAGGCTTGCAACCTTTGCTATAAACCCTTCAAGTGCCCCTAGCCCTGATGATATGAATGGGTACTTCTTTCAGACGCATTGGGAAGTTGTTGGTCAAAAGGTTTCAAGAGAAGTGCAAGATTTTTTCAGGACAAATCAACTTTCTCTAGAATGGAACAGAACTCATATATGCCTTATCCCTAAAAAGGTAGATTCTCCTCGAATTTCAGATTACAAGTCCATTAGTCTCTGCTCGGTTATGTATAAGATCATAGCTAAGATTTTAGCAATGCGCCTCCAACCATGGCTGCCGCAGATTATGTCAACTTTCCAATATGCCTTCGTCTCTGACAGAGTTATCACATATAATATTTTAAAAGCTCACGAATTGACTCATAGTCTAAGAACTCATAAAGGTACAACGAAGAACTTCATGGCAGTGAAATCAGACATGTCCAAAGCCTACGACCGTGTAACACTCTTGAAAACTATCGTATCAGCTATTGGTTTTGATGCTAAATGGATTGAGTGGATCATGGTGATAGTTTCCTCAAAGTCTTCTATTCGGTTTTGATAAACAATCAGCCTTTTAGTTTGATAGTGCTAGAAAGAGGTATTAGGTAAGGGGATCCGATTTCACCGTTCATGTTTGTATTATGTACAAAAGCCCTGTCTCACCTCATGTTCAGAGCTAGGCGTTTAGACTTAATTCAGGGGATCAGATTTTCAGCATCAGGTCCAGCGCTACACCATCTGTTATTCGCAAATGATAGCTTGTTTTTACTTCGTGTTTTAGTAGAGCAAGCCCTAGCCTTCAAGAATATTTTGTCCCTATATGAAGAAATTTCTTGTCAGAAGATTAGTGTGGAGAAATCTTCCATAACCTTTGGGGCAAAAGTGCCAGTTTCCACAGTTAGCGAGGTGCAGATGGTGCTTAATATTCACAATACAAGAGATGCAAGCTCTTATTTCGGACTTCTCAAGTGCTTTAGTGGCTCAAAGGTCAAGCTCCTTGATTTTATTCATGAAAAGCTGCAAGGTTGAATGTCTTCATGGTTCTCAAGGTCTCTATCAATGGGTGGTAAGGAGATTTTACTCAAGCCTGTGACTATGGCAATACTTGTATACGCCATGAGTTGTTTCAAATTGCCAAAATGATCATGTATGAAGCTAAGATATGAACAAGGCCGTCTTTTGGCTAGAGGAGTCTGTTACATGGGAGAGAATTAGTTAAGTCATGATCAAACATTATGGTGGGGAATGGCCAAAGCATTAACATCTGGATGGATAAGTGGGTTTCAAATGGTGAGATGAAAGCTCCTTGGAGAAAGGAAAATTCTTTTAACCTTAAGCTTAAGGTTGCAGATTTGTTGGATTTCCAATCTCATACTTGGAATCACATTGTGCTTGATTAACTTTTCTTTCCAGCTGACATTGTAAGGATAAAAATGCTTGTCTATTTAAAGGGATCCACTACTTAGCAGCAGAAGCCTGTCAAAAGGTTAGGGAAGAATCCCAAAATTGGTATCAAGCTCAACAATTTCCAAATCAAATAGCGAATACCCAACTTAGAAGTGAACTGAGAAAGAATGTCAAGAGGCATCCTCCTTCATTAGATTGGTTGAAATGCAACACTGGTTGCTCGTGGTCAAGTCAATCAAAACTATGTGGTGCTTCATGGATTGTTTGAGACAAAGATGGCATAGTCCTACTTCACAGTCAAAGAGCTTTTGCAAATCTCAAAAACCTACTGGATACTAAGTTTACTTCACTGTTATGGGCCATGGAGAGCATGCAATCTTTGAAGATTCGTAAAGGGATATTTGCCTCCGAAGCTATGGAGTTGATCAATGCAGTGGCTCGTCCTAGATCCTTCCCCTTGAAGGCCTTTTACTCAGGGTTATTGGCTTAGGCTTTAAGCCCCTTTTCAGATGCAAAGTTAGTCTTTGAACGTCAATCGGTAAACATAGGCTCATTTCTCATTGCCCAAAGTGTAACAAAGCAGGATAGAAGATAATTTTATGTTGCTTTGTGCTCTCCTGCGTGGCTTCAGTCACTCTTTGTCTCTGAGATTCACCTCTGTTCTCTCTTGATGGAGCTTGTTGTTTTTGTGTTTGTTTTTTCAGAGGGAAGTGCTAGAATGACTTAATTGGAGAAACAAAAATCTATCTAACCTTACTTATTTCTATCTAACCTCCATTATACTAACAAACATAAAATTTCCATTTTACCCTTTATACAATAATTAAAATTAAAAAATTAAAATAACATCATCTTCTTGCTTCTCTCTTCTCTCATTGTGAAAAAAAAAGCACAGCTCGACCGACGTCGCCGGAACCTCACACCACCGCCGTCGATTTCGATCCACCGTCGATTTCGCCTCCGCCGCTGCCTCCGCCGCTGTCGCCTCTCGCCAAGGGCCGCTCCCTGTAGCCGTATTTGAATTGGTAAAGAATTTCAATTTGATTTTATTCTATTTTGATTGTTGTATCTTGTGCTTCCTATTCTTGTGTCGATTGAAGGTTTAATGTTATTGTGGATTATGGGCATGGATTGAGAAGTGAATATCGGAATTTGTTGGTTCAGATCTGAATATGGGAAAACTAGATCTGCAGATAGTACAACTAGTTAAACTATATATAGACAGTTGAACTAGTTAAACTGGTTAAACTAGTTAAACTATATACAAACAGTTGAACTAGTGAAACTGGTTAAACTAGTTAAACTAGTTAAACTACGTGCAATTGTTATATATTGATGTCGTTTATTTTATTTTTTCAGGTGGCGATGATTGACATATCTTTTAATTACGGGGGACATTACTCACATGACGGGGATGATATACAATGGAATCCTAGAGAACATCGGTGTTATATCATATATATGGATAGAAATTGGAAACAAGTGAGTTATTCATCTTTGGTTGGTAAAATATGCAGAAAGGTGAAGGTAAGTGAATCGAAGTTGCTGAAGATAAGTTACTTTCAACGTCGATGGGTGAAACCTAAGATGATATCTTATATCGAGGATGACGAAGATACCATCGGATATATTATGGCATGTAAAAAGGATGCGTATATACCTGGTTTGCACGTGGAGGTAGTGGAAGGTGTAGAAGAAAACCCGGACGGTTCCCAATTATTAAGAGAGGATGAAGCAAGTAGAGGTGAAGAAAGTAGACATTGTGTTAGTGTTGACGAGCTTGCGAGTGATGCTAGAGTTAATGAAGATGGAATACTTTTTCATAACACAGAATCTGAACCTCTAGAGCGTGGTGCTGAATTGGAGATTGTTTGTTATAGCTCAGGTGGTGTAAACTATACTATTGGTGAAGGAAACCCTGAAGATGCACTTGATGTAGAAGGAACTGAGGTTGTGGATGTTGAATGGGAAGATGGCATTGATATGGTGGTAAAACAAGAATTTTCGAGTAAGCGCGAAGTGCAAGATATAATTGACATTGCTGTACATCAGAACTGTTTTGACTATATTACAGACAAGTCAACACCTACGTTGTTTGTGGCGAAATGTCGTGGCAAAGATTGCAAATGGTTTGTACGAGCTGCGAAAGTTAAGGACTCGGATCGCTTTTCAATTAGAACTTACAACAAGATGCATACATGCTGTCGGGTAAGTTCGAGCACATCCAAGAAAAGGAAGAAGGGAACACCGCGATTAGTTGCATCTGTGATACATCAGGATTATCCCGGTAAGTTCGACACTCCATCCGCAAAAAATCTTGTAGATTTGGTTCAATCAAGACTTGGTGTTAAGCTTTCATACTCCACCGCTTTGAGAGGAAAAAAACTAGCTGTTAGTGATGTGCGCGATAGTCCAGCGGATTGTTACAGCATGTTGCCTTCTTATTTGCACATGTTAGAGACAGTGAATCCTGGTACAGTAACACGGTTGGAGTGTGATGAGGAAAACAAGTTCAAGTATTTGTTCTTTGCGTTAGGAGCTTGCATTGAAGGGTTTAGAGCCATGCGTAAGTTGATAGTTATTGATGGGACTCATCTGAAGAATGTTTATGGTGGAGTTCTTTTTGTGGCTACTGCTCAAGATCCTGAACACCACCATTATCCTATTGCTTTTGGGGTAGGTGATGGTGAGAAGGATGCAAGTTGGAGGTGGTTTCTCCAAACATTGAAAACAGTAGTGCCAGATGATTCAGGGCTTGTGATTATTTCTGACAGACATCAGAGCATAATCAAAATTGTAGAAGAGGTGTACCCCAACGCTAAGCATGGGCATTGTATGTGGCATTTGTCTCAGAACATCTTAACGAAAGTTCATAAAGTTAACAAAAAGTCGGTTGCAGAACAGTTTATGGAATGTGCTTAGGCTTATTCAGAGGCTGAATTCACCACACTTTTTTCAGCCTTTAAGATAAGGTATCCAGAAGCAGGGAGGTATCTGGATGATATTCATAAGAATTGTCTTGTGTTATATAAATGGGCAAGATGTTATTTTCCAGGTGAAAGGTACAACATCATGACGACAAATGCTTGTGAATCTATGAATAGCGCTTTGAAAGATGCAAGAAAGTACTCGTTGTTACCAATGCTTGATGCGATTGTTGGGAAGTTAAGCTACTGGTTTAACAAACATAGGAAGGCTGCCGCAGAAGTTCCACCCACACAAAAACTGGTACCTTCTATTGCTGGTTTGTTGCACAAGAGATGTAAGGATGCGAAAAAGTTAAAAGGTATCTGAGCTAAATAGCTTTATGCTGGAATACATTGTGATGGGAAGTGATTGCAAAGAGTATCTGATTGATTTGACAAGAAAATCTTGTAGCTGTAAGCATTTTGACATAGACCGATATCCATGCGAACATGCAATAGCTGCAGCTTTTACACACGCAGAAACGGCGGTGGATGATGTTGATCTACATGTGTTTTGCTCGCCTTATTATTATATGGAGCAATGGATGTTAGCGTACTATCAAACCATTTATCCAGTACCTCATCAATCTGAGTGGAATGTTCCTGAGTATGTTGCAGATATGTGTGTCTTACCTCTAGATTACGAAAAGACGAAGGGAAGAAACCAAGAGGTGAGGTTCCCATCGGTTGGAGAAAGGAGAAGAATGACTAAAACTCGCTAATTGTTTTTTGTTTTGTTGTTGTATGTGTGTGTTATTTCATGTACTAGACATGTTAAACTGGTGAAACTACATTAAACTGGTACCTTATGGTTAAACTTGTTAAACATGTTAAACTGGTGAAACTACGTCAAATTGATGAAATATGGTTAAACTTGTTAAACTTGGTAAACTGGTTAAACCCTAAACCTTAAACTTGTTAAACTCTAAACCCTAAACCCTAAACCCTAAACTTGTTAAACGTACATATTTCAATAAATTGTATAGGTAATCGTATATAACAACATGATTTTGGCCTAAAAAAAACAATTTTTTATGATTTAAGTGATTATTTCATGAAACCTTTACACTTCCACTAATCTTCCTTATACTTTTAAGGTCACTTACTAATGTTCACCAAATTACAATGTCAATTAGATAAACATAGATTTTATCATATATTACGTCATAATAAGTTGGTAAATATATGTTAAACAACTATTTTCTTAAGTTAAACTAATTAACTTTTTGTTAAAATGTGGTTAAACTAGTTAAATTGATTTAGACATGTGGTTAAACTACATGTAATAAAATGACTGCGCTAAGAACTGACGGCGCCTAGAAATGACGGCGCCACGTGGCAATCATTTTGGGTCTCACGTTGCAATCATTCTTAGCGCCACGTGGCAATCATTTTTGGTGCCACGTGAAAAAAAAAAAATTATTTTAATGGCGGGTCAATTGGTTAAACTGGTTAAACTACATTAAACTGGTTAAACTGGTTAAACTACATTAAACTGGATAAACTGGTTAAACTACATTAAACTGGTTAAACTGGTTAAACTACATTAAACTGGTTAAACTGGTTATACTACATTAAACTAGTTAAACTAGGTTCATAAATACAAAAAAAAAAAAAACTCAAAGTTATTAAAATCAATCTTCCATACTCTTCGTACTCCTACCCCTTCCTACACCTTTTGCCACCTCCTTTCCTCCCACCTCTTCCTACACCTTTGCCACCTCCTTTCCCCCCACCCCTTCCTACACCTTTGCCACCTACTGTGAATGGGGTGCTGATATGCTTTGACTTCGTCCTCTTCCTCTTGTTCTTCCCTGCATTATCATCTGGAGTAGAAGACAAAGATTCCGCTGCAGCCGTCGGCACCCATAAAACAATGGCACTCTCCGGATCAATAGCAGCAGGAGGCTCACCAGCGGCGTCTAAAACTACACATCAAGATAAAGTTAAACTAGTTAAACTACACATCAAGATACAGTTAAACTAGTAAAACTACACATCAAGATACAGTTAAACTAGTTAAACTACACAGTTAAACTACTTACCAAAGTCATCATCAATAGTACCAGGAGGAGCTGCAGTACCTCTAGTAGGAAGATCCTCTGGAGAAGAGGCACCACCCTCCGGATCAGTAGCAGTTACTACACATCAAGATACAGTTAAACTAGTTAAACTACACATCAAGAAATAATTAAACTAGTTAAAGTACCTCCGGTAGGAACATCCACATGAAAAGTGGCAGGATGTAGAGGAGAATCCCATGTATGACGAGGAGAATCCTCATAAGTGTTATGCTCCTTATCAAGGTTTTCTCCACGGGTGTTAAGCTCCTTCTGGAGGTTTTCAATTTTTTTGTCCAGAAGATCAACCTTCTCATTCAGCTTTCGGAACTCATCCTGAATTAGAAGACGAAGGTCTAGAACATCAAAATCAGATGGAGGTCTAGAAGACGAAGCATCATGAGGGGCAGCATGGGGAACAGGAAGATCTGTAGCACCAGGAAGAACAGCAGGACCATCACCATCTCTTCGACTTGCAATATCTTTCTCAAAAAGATCATTCCAGAATATTTTCCCACCTCCCTTTAGAATGCTCGTCCAACCATCAACGATGTCATCATGGGCATCCTCATCATCATCTGCCATGATTACATCGTTCATCCTAGACTCATTACTTCCTTCTACAAGTAAGATACTCGTGATATCCTGTGTGTATACAGACAAAAACATTAAACTTGCCCTTACATCAAACTAGTTAAACTAGTTAAACTTGTTAAACTATGTAAAACAGGTTAAACTAATTATACTATTTGGAATACTAACCTTGGACTCTCCTAGAACATCATATATCTCCCCTAATCCGTAACCTGTTGTCTTGGATTCTTTGAACTTGCCCCTACACAGCCTAGGGCAAAAGTCATTAGTAACCACAGTCTCTCTGTAGGCGCTTTTAAGGGCATCAATAGCTTCAAACGCCAAAACCTACACATACAATTATAAGATGTTAAACTGGCTAAACTTGTTAAACTAGTTAAACTGGTTAAACTGTAAAACCTACTAGAATTAACAAGTTACCTCTAATGGCAATATAAATCCAAGAATAGTGGTGTTAGGTTTCACAACACCTTTCATCCGCGATAATATAGTATGGATGTTGTATAAAGCATCATCAAATGTTAGACGTCCCCACGGGAACGTCTCACACAACTCTAAGTTATCGACGCTCCTTATCAAGAAGTGGTCTATGGAGCCTTGCACCTTCGACTTACCTTTGATCACTGACGCCAAGAACCAGAGAACACACATCCTCAATCTATCTCTCGACGAATCCTTCATCGACACCAACTTCTCATAAATATGCTCAGGCCATGGTTTAACACCTTTACCAAAATATTTGGTCACAAATTTAGTCCTACCCAAATTCTTGTAGTCTTTAGGGTATGACCCGCAGTCTAACCCAGAAATGAGGCCATGCTCCCTAATCGAATAACGGATAGGTATGCCGTTTACCACAAACCACAATTCCTTCTTCTTATCTGTTTCTACCATCCGGACAAGTAAACTCCATAACCCCATCAACTTTCTATTAGTATGGAGATGCATGTGAAAGAAGTGTCGGAATTGACGATGTGCTAGAAACCATCGCAGCATCTTCTGATGGCCGCCATGAGGCATTCTTTGTGCGAGGAGGCATTCCTGTAACCTGAAAAATCAAGTTCCATTAGCAAAATCAGACTGCCAATACAAGTTCCCCAACAAAAACTTAAAGTTTAACTACCATCGCAAAAGAACCCAATTACTTGAACATGAGTTACAGACTCTGTAGTTGATGATTCGTTAAAATTAAAAAAGGGAAGCAATGTGGAAGAATAACTTACAAAAGGGAATGGAAGGAAGGAAGATGAAGGAGAGCTCCATGGAAACCCTAGATTTTGTGAGAATCAAATAGGAAGGAAGGAAGATGAAGGAGAGCTCCACGGGAACCCTAGATTTTGTGAGAATCAAACAGGAAGGAAGGAAGGAAGATGAAGGAGAAGGTAAGAAGGAAGATGAAGGAGATGACGGAAGGTAAGAAGGAAGATGAAGGAGAAATGGAAGGAGGAGAAACCGAGAAACCGTCGGCTTTGTTGAAATTGGAACCGTCGACGGTTCCAATTTTTTTTAATTAATTGGGGATCCAATAAGAAAGTTGGATCGGGTGGGTAAGTGGATTTGGGTCGGATTATTCAATGGCTGGATTGTAAATATGAATACCTTTCATAGTATTTTGGTCATTTTGCTTATAAACAAAATTATAATTTTTTTTAGGTCATTTGGGCATTCTCCTTTACCAATTAAGTCATTCCAGCCATTGTTCCGTTTTTTCATCTGATGCCACTTATGTTTGTCTATATTGTCGATTAGTATGGTTGTTTGTTCATATGTGTTGTTTGTTTTTAATGTTGGTTGTAATCGTTTAATGTTTTTGAAACCCTCTTAAGGGCGTGGAAGGTTAGTAACCTACCCCACCTTATGTGGTTTTCTATAAGATGAAAGAAAAAGAAAAACAAACTTAAGATATGGAGACTCATTTCTTGTGCCCTAGACGAATTTGAGACAATTACCAAAACAGGGACGTCTGAATGATATATTTCTAAAATAGGAACTCCAAAATTTGTGGTCAATTATAAGGGATGGAGACGACAATTTTACCCCTCGAGAGTCTAGAGCACTACCATTATTATATCACGTGGGCACTTTAAAACTTGTCTTCTGTGATTGCATCTGTACCATTGATTCCAACACCAATATCAGCTTCTTGAAGCATTAAACATCATTTGCTACATCTCAAATTGCTTAAGTTTTCTTCCATGTTCCAGATTTAACCAAGCCTCTAATCTGAAAACAAAAACTACAATACTAGAGCCTGTAAGAAAAACAAACCATTTTCCACGGGAAAAGACATTACCAATGTTTTTTGTTAAGGCGATGCAAATTTGCAGCAAATAATAGAGGCACATCTTGTGGCTATATCAAGAAACATTTTTTTTAAACCATTTTGAAGTTTGTCCTCAACTGCAGTTGCAGCAAGGAGAATCAAATCGCTTTCCATCTGATCTATGATTTCATCAATTAAGCTCTCACGATCCGCTATTACCAAGTTCTTAGCTTCATTGAAGTTTTTGTTGAATTCTATATACTCATTCTCATCAACCTCACGGTATGCAAGTATCAATGTCCTTAGCCCTGCATCTACATATTCATTAACATGTTCTCGAGTCTTTCCAGACGCTAAGAAATAGAAAGATAAGCAAGAAAATTCAGAATCCGACATTGAACAAAGCCAAGTTGGACTCAATGACAAACACAGAGTAAAAAACCAAAGGAAAAGAAATACCAAAATAACTATACAGTTAGAAATCGAAGATTCAACAAAGCGAACAAGAATTTGATAAAAAGGAACAAGAGATGCAATGACAACAAAAAAGCAATAGAACACCAAATTCGAGGTGTCTGCAAATGTAAGGCAAAAAAAAGGGGATGACGTGGAGAACAAAAGTGTAAAACAACTGACTTAAAAATGAAAACAAGTATCAAGGCATTTGTATAGGAGTAGGACCGTACAAATAGAGTAAGGCCGTGTTCTTCCGAAGTTCGCTGCGATAGCGACGAGTATAAAAAAATTTGTCTTTGTTAAAGACAAAAATAATTAAAACGATCGCTAAAAGAAGTCGCCGGTATTACGCATAGTGTTTCTTTTAATCGCTATAAAACTTAGTGATCTCTTTTATGGTTCAGCGATCACCGTGATAACCAGTAATTACTCACAATCATCTCCATTTCCATTGTCGTTAAACTCACTTTTGTTCTATTATAGTCGCTGTCGCAGCGATCGTCGTAAGAACAAGGCTTAACTAAAACCAACGTAGACATGCAACAAGGAAAGATAAAAATTTATGAAGACGATAGCAATAAAAGAAGAGATTCATTTCTCACACAGAAAAAGGAGAAGACGATAGAAGCCGTAAAATTCAAGGGCAAATTCGTCTTTCCACCAATTACAGAAGTCTCTAATTTGGAAAAAAATCCCTCCGAGTACCTGTTTTGGAAAAGTTTATAAATATCGATTCTCTTTTGATAATTATCTCGAAGAATTTTGTTCCTCAATTTGGCTAAGTTAACTATCAATTGACATAACAGGAGTCCCATTCAATGACTCTTATACAATCTAAAGGGGATACTCAATCAGCAATTCGACCCTTGCACTTGCAACGTCCCATAGAAGAAAGCCATGATTCAAAAACTTTGCTTTACAAAAAGTTGCTTTCCTTCTCCTACTAGTAACCGTTGGCCTTGCTCCTAAGCAACTGCAGATTCTTAGGATCATCTAACAACACAAATTCTTCGTTTCACCTTAACTTAACCCATCAAAGTGACTAAAACAATTCTTAAATTTTTGTAATTCTCGTTCTTAATCTAAAAGCTATATAAAAATGGCGGCTTTAACGCCTGGAATTCTTCAAAAGCTAATAGAAGGTATGAAATAGGAATCAAACCGACCTGAGAGCACTAGAGATCTTTGTTACAAGTTACTGATATTGTCCCCATCGATCTCGACGAGAATTTGGTTCCAAAGCAAGGGTTTCTCATCAAGGTCTCCGATTCCTCTCACGCAATCTACATCACGCTTCCTCCTTACCAAGAAGACGATGTTCTAAGCAATAAACTGTAGCTGGGTCAGTTTATCTACGTTGATCGGCGCGAACCTGGATTCCATGTTCCCATCATTAAAGGCACAAAGCCAATCCCAGGGAGATATCCACTGCTGGGACACCAAAACAATTTATTAGGGAATAACATCTCACTCAATCTACGTCAGGCTTCCTCAGGTCTAGGGATGTTAAAATAAGCTCAAAAATAGAACTGATAGTACCGAGAACGCAAAAAATTTACAGGTTTTAACCAATTTTTAAGCCTAGAAAAAACTGGGCTTAAAACAGACTCGATACCCATGACCCCAAATCCCGTATGGGTTACCCCATTAGGTAATGGATACTCACTCAATTTTTTTCTAATAATTTCTTTTAAGTAAATAATATTGTTTTAGTATATTTAAATGAAAAATGATGTTAATTTATGATATAAAAATAGTTAAATGAAAAAAGAGGAGAAAAGTAAAAAAGAGGAGATAGAAAAATAATAAGAGAAAGAGAATAAAAAAAGGAGAGAACGAATAAAGGAAGAGAGAGAGGAGAGAGAGTAGAAAAAAGGAGGAAGAGTAAAAAATGATGGGTTAAAAAAAAGGAGAGAGAGTAAAAAAAAGAGATAGAGTAAAAAAGAGGAGGGAGAGTAAAAAAGAGGAAAGAGAGTAAAAAATAGGAAAGAGAGTAAAAAATAGGAGAGAGAAGTAAAAAAAAGAGAAGAGAGAATAAAAAATGTGAGAGAAAAAAAGATAAGAGAGAAATAAAAAATGTGAGAGAAAAAAATAAGAGAGAAAAAAAAGATGAGATAGACAATAATAAAAAGAGAGATGACCAAAAAGTGGAAAAACGGTAAAAAATAGGAGAGAGAAAAAAGATAAGATAGACAATAATAAAAAGAGAAAACGTTCTATTTCCACCACGGAAGTTTCATATAACATCAATTACACCACATGTTGACATCGTAATATAATTGCACCATTATCCAAAGTTCTAAACGCGATTGCACCTAAAGTAAGTGTTCAAGAAATCCAATTCTACACACATGCTGGATAGGTCGGGAATCAATGGTTTACTGTGTACCAGACGTACGATTAAACCATGTAATCCATCGTTAACCATAATAAACCCAAAATAGATCCGATTAGAGACCTGTTTAAGTGATTTAAACCCATAAAAAAATCCCAAATCAGAAAGAAGTCGCTTCTTTTATGAACCCTAGAGTTCGACAGTTCCGATACGAAAATCAAATCACCATTTGTGAGTCCGAGAATCAAGTCGCCGGATTTCAAAAATGGAGGATGAGTTTGGAGATCTGAATACTTATGCGGTGGTTGTGTATTATGCTTAAGGTGAAGGAGAAAAAGATAGAGAAACTTAAGAAGAAAGAAATGAGAAATTTCAATATGAAGAGTACGAGATGATGAAACTCGTAGATGAGTTTACTGATGAACCGTCTGTTCGTCATAATGTATGTCCATAAAGTGATGATGATGAAGAAAGAGGAGGATCTGGGCAACGAAACGCAGAAGAAGAAGACATGGGACGAGGGCCAAGATTTTTCAAAAAAGGTATGTCGTTCTTCAATGATGTTGCCTTCAAAGAAGCTATCGTGGACTATGTGCTTCGAACTGGGAGAAATCTGAAACAATATAGGTATGATACAACGAGAGTAGCTTACAAATGTGTTGGTGGTAAAGGTTGTCAATGGCGGATTTATTGTTCTGTGACTAGTAAAGCTGATGGTTGGAAGGTTAGGCAACTCGAGAATGTTCACTCATGCAGTCTGAATGGAGAGTGTGGAATGTTCAAGGTTCCTGTAATTGCTAGACTTTTTGTTGAAAAAATTAGGCATGAACCAGAGTATTACATGCCTAAGAAGATGTGAGAGATTATTAAGGAGAAATGGAAGATTCACCCTTCACGGCCTCAATGTCAAGCTGCTCGGAATAAGGCTTTGAAGTGGTTACAGCGAAAATACAATGAACAGTTTGCTAGGCTGAGAGATTATATGCTGCAGAGATTATAGCATCCAACCTATTGTTGACTGTGGAGATAGAGACGGTCACCAATGAAGTTGGTCTTGATGTGTTCAAGAGAGTGTATGTGTGCTTTGAAAATATAAGAAGAACATGGAAGGAGACTTGTAGACCTATAATAGATGTTGATGGATGCTTCATTAAGTCGAAGATGAAAGGAGAGCTCTTGGTTGTCCTAGGTAGAGATGAATATAATATGATTTATCCTATAGCATGGGCTGTTGTGAAAGTGGAAACTATGAAAATTGGGCATAGTTTATGAGGAAACTGAGAGATGATTTAGTTTTAATGGATAGCGATGGTTTTGTAATGATATCAGATCGACAAAAGGTATGTGGTCCCTTATATTGTTTAATATTTATGTCTAAATTCACTCAATGTTGTTGGTGGTTGGTCATTTAAATATTATGTGGTCTCTTGTATAGTTTATTATTCCTGTCAGTGGTTGGTGTTTTCAATAGCTAATTTAAATATGTTTTTTTGTCTTGATTGTAATGTTGTTAGGGACTCATTAAAGTTGTTGCCTTGGAGTTTCCAAGGGTTGAATACCAGGCGTGTGTACGCCATATTTATGCTAACTTGAAGAAAAAACATGGGAAGAAACCTTGGATGAAGCCGCTGGTATGGAACTTAGTGTAGAGCTATAACGAGGTTGAGTTTGCAGCTAACTTGGAGCGCATTGAGAATTACGACAAATAGTTTTATGACTCTGTTTTAGCCGAGAACCCAAGAGGTTGGTGCATAGCCTTTTACCGCCTTGGAAGCTTTTGTGAAGATGTTGAGAACAACTCGACTGAGTCCTTCAATGCCTCTATTGTCAAAGCAAGGGGAAAGCCACTTGTACCTATGTTGGAAACCATCAGAAAACTTGCAATGGTACATATAGACACCCGATCTATTGTATCTAATGGACATACTGGGTTGTGTACACCATATGTTGCTAGCTACTTAGCTAGAGAGCATAAAAAGGCTGTGGAATGTAAGGTGTTTCCAAGTACGAATGGAATGTTTGAAGTGGAAAGTATATGTAATAGCCATCGGGTGAGCATGAATAGAAGGACTTGCACATGTAGAGTATATGATATCTCTGGTATCCCGTGTGTACATGCGTATGGTGTGATTTTTCACAAGAAACTGCTACAAGAAGCATATGTTTTCCAATGGTTCCAGACTTCAATGTGGAGAAGAAACTACGCAGAGAGTATAGTTCCATTGAGAGGTCCTCAGTTCTGGCTTCTACAGATGCACCTAATGTGCATGCACCTCCTCCGCATTCATTGCTTGGGAGACTAAAGAATAAGAACAACAAAAATAAGAGGAAATGCGGGACTAATGAATCTCCACCGAGAAGGAAGTCAAGAGATTTGAAGAGGGTCATGCATTGTGGTGTTTGTGGAGCTGCCAACCACAATGTTAGACACTACAAGCCTTAGTCTTCACAGGGCATGATGACACAGCTGGTGGTTCAATCCGGTTCACAACATGAGTCTTCACAGGGCACAATGACACAACTTCATTAGAGGAGTGTGTTACACAACATGCTTTTGTTGTTTTATTTCATTTTGGAATGATGTTGTGTATTCTGATACTTATAAATTAGATCAAATTAGTTGACAATGCAGTTGCAAGTTTTTCATTGTTGTTTTGTTGTGGAAACATATCATCGGCTATTTCTCTTAATCTAATTGTTATCGACTACTTATCTAATTGTCTTGTTCATCTCAATTGCTTCTTGTTGCTTTTTCATACTACTTTTGATTCTTGTATTTGCAACAAATGCATTGGCTTTATTAGACCAGAACCTGCAATGGCATCATGTTTTCATTTGAATCAGAGACCAGAACCTGCAATGGCATCATGTTTTCATTTGAATCAGAAACCAAAAACTATAATCAGTTGCCAAAAGATCCAAAGCTCATCATGTGTTAATTACATAGACTAAAAGATCAACATTCATGTCATTACATAGAACAAAAGCTAAAAATTCATTGTCAGTACAAAAGCTAAATAGTCATAGTCAGCCCCGTGACTAAACAAACAGTTTGATAACCAAACTCATGATCACAATACCACCAATTGAGACTACCATCGCTGTCTTGGTCTTGTTTTTTTGACTCAACCATCACAGTCTCTAGCTTCTCCATTAGTATTTCCCCAAGCCTTTGCATTTGTTTAATCACCTTCTCAAACTCCAGATTTTGTTTTGATATCTTTTTCACCATTTTATCAAGCTTCACGATTTTTGAATTCATTGCTTCTATCTCTTCTAGCATTGCATCATCAACCCACTTAAAATCATGATTATCACTTTGTTTCTACCAATAAAATCGATATCACAATCCTAGTCAAATGTTAATAAACAATGTTAGAACAAAGATTATCAATTACCAGAGTATAACATCGAAAAAATCTCTTGTAAGGATTCCTCTTTGATTTTGAGAGTTTTACAACCATACTTTCACCACACCAGCATCGTTTTGGAATACCCACGATTTGGTTCCAAGGTCGACTAGATGATGATCGACGGGAATTTCCAGAATCGTTGCTCATTGCTTTGCTCTGATTTATTTGATTTTATGGTGTACTGAAATTAGGGTTCATCGATTTTCTTTTTTGGGATTATGTTATGGGCCGACGAGTCGGGTATGTGTATTCAATTTGGTCGGGTCGGTAGGCGAAACAGTCGTCAGTTTAGTCTCGAATACGGTTAAGATTCAAACCATTAAATTTGTGCAATCGCGTTTAGAACTTTGGATTATGGTGCAATTACATTATGATATCAACATATGGTGTAATTGATGTTATATGAAACTTCCATAGTGGAAATAAAACGTTTTCTCTAATAAAATTTACTTTTATTGTAGTCACAGTTTTACTTTTAAAATTAAATAACAAACAAATTTATCTTTAAAATTTTTTCAACAAAACTAATTACTTTTGTAAAAAAAACTTAAACTCGGGTACCCGCAAGTATCCATGGGTAACCCTTAATTTGATTGGCTTTTTCTGGGTTACCCAAAATATCTTAGATTTTTTCTAGGCTTTTGATACACATGCTTGAACTGGGTTTGGGTCAGGTTAGGTTTTTTTTCCACCACAAAATCCATACCCCTGACCAAGAAGATGATGTTCTAAGAAATAAATTGCAGCTGGGTCGGCTTATCACAAACCCGGATCCTATCTTCCCATCATTAAAGGCGCAAAGCCAATCCCAGGGAGATACCCACTGCTCGGGACACCAAAACTATTTATTAGGAAATAACATCCGACATCGAAAATTGAAAGGGATCCTAACTAGTAAATATAAGATATGGACCTCATTCATTGCCAATTAATTTTGAGAAGCTCATATTCTAATACTATTGATGTGTCTTAAAAGAAATTCCGATCAAGAGCCTGGATCAAAGCCGAAAAGAGGCCCATGGGGATAAAACGTCGGCATTTCATCTCCGTTCGTTCTGAAACCAATGCCATTGGATTTTGCTATTCTACGCCGGCTATAAGGTCTGTTTCAGTTAGATTTGCAGCGTTCTCCAACTAGAACATTCGGAGTGAGATGCTCTTTCGGTGGAGGGAAATGGGAGGAGAGAGTCCAGCGACCGCGATGCTAAGGAAGAGTTGTGTTGTTTTGTCGGCTTCGAAGTTTCCGAGAAGTATAAGTGTATGTGATAGAGAGGGCAACAGGAACAACAATGCATCAGCTTCTGTTCTTAGTCATTGAAGTCCTTTCGAGGTAAAACGTTTGATTCCAACATTTCATTGATCGTAAAGTGTATAATGTGTCAACATTTCTTGATTGCAGGTTCGAGAAGAAGTTATTCCCTTGTCCACCTCGAATAAGACTTCCTTAAGACAGGAATCTCAAAATACTGAGTCCATAAAACCTGAGAACAATACCAATTTGGTTGAAAGGCTCAACACACTAAGCAAAGTGATTTCAGGTCGTTTTTTGTCTCCTTGTGGATCAACTATTTGATTGAAGTTGAATACTTGGAATATTCCACGATGTTCAAAAGGTTACTTACTTTTTTTTTAATGTTACTTTGATGCAGGAAGCAGTTCAGCTTCGGGAGATAGCACAGAAGATTGCCCTTCAGGCATTGCGAGAGGCTACAATTACGGACAGTATCGTGCGTAATCTCAAGTATGTAAACCAATATTCTTTATCGTGAGAATTATAATCTGATTTGAGTTGGAATTTGATATCTTGATGTGACAGGATGTTCACCAATCTGAGCAGATCAGCAAAAGCTGATTGTCCTGCGGTGTGCTTTGAGAAGTTCATGGAGTTTCATCATGAGATGGCACAAACCATAACCGAAATTACATCCATTGATGCAGCTTCTTCGGATGTTGATAACAAGTCACAGAACAATAACACAATAACTGAAGATCAAAAAACAAGAAAAGAAGAGTCTTCTTCAATCTTGCATGAAATCGCATATAGTCTATTGATCAGGAGAAACGGAGATCAAAGAGACGGATTATCCTGAAGCAGCAGGATGAAGGGAAGATATTGAGATCAAATGATGAAAACAAGAACCCAACTTATGGCGGGATAGGCAACATGATTAGGTTGGCAAAAGAGATTGAGAACGAAGCTACAAAACTGGTTCATGGAGTTCCTTGAAATGGCTCTTGAGAAAGGTATGAAAAAATCTAAAGACCCTGATGATGCAGATGTTAAGAAGGTTCCGCAATCTCTAATTCTTAAGAGTTTTAAACTGGATCGAAGTCGGACAATCTAATAGCAACAACAAGACACAGACCGTCCATCCAAAAGCATCAAAGATCACCAGAAAGCTCAGAATTAAATTGAAGAATCCTTGATCCCACGTTGGAGCCTTTAACAGCTTTCATAAGTCTATTGTGTTCTTTGTGTAAGAAATAACTTTTTCACATATTACTGAAGCAAAACGAACCATTCACATGCGACGATTCACAGATTAATGAAGCTGAGTTTGTCGAAAGCTCAAAGAATACAACAAATACAGATAACAAGGTTTGGTAGAATCAGATGACCCAAAACCAAGCCAAGACAGACCCAGTGGCCAAACCGACAACCAAGAACATCACAATGACGATACCTGCGGTCTCTGAGTGTTGCAATGCAACAGATTTTGGAGCCAAAATCATCAAGACGCTTGTCAAGTATCCGTTGGTGAGTCCCAATAAGCATGTTAGTATAGTTACAGGAATCTCAGTCCTGAGAAACATTGGACCGTGCAAGCAACCCCAGAAAAGAGGGTAAAACAAGAGCCTAGCGATGCAACCACCAACAGCTATATTCTTATTCTCCAGCATGAAAAGAGCGGTCAAAGACTTCCCAACCAAGTCAAACACATTGTAGGCTGCAATGAGTATTACAGGGTACCAGTCTTTGAGAAGCTCGGAATGAACATCCTCGGTAATATAGCCAGGGAATATCGACAATGTCACCATGTATATGAGAACGATCCCAAAACCATGAGATTTCACTTCCTTCACGATCCCCCAAAGTGTTTCTCTCCACACTGGTCCGGTTAAAGAACTTTTCTCCTGACTCTTCTCTCTGATTAGTTTTTCATTTTTACACTCTTCTTCATACTTGATGATCGGAAGTCTATGGGCTACGTTGTACAACACAGCACAGATCACCATAACAACAATTCCCACAGCAAAGTAAAGATTCGCACTTTTTCTCAACCCTTCAGGATCTTGAGGATATACAGCTTTAGTCAAAATTCTCAATAGTGAAACAAGAACACCTACACATCCAAAATTCGCAAAAATCTTCTAAGTTAATCGAACTATATCTAGAATTCCTAAATATTTCAAAGTTAAGCTGAAATCGATCTGCATTTTTGTTTTTAATTTCCAATTTGGGAGATGAAACATTTACCGGAGCCAGCAGTTCCGGCGACAACAGCTTGCATATATCTCTCAGGCATTTCACCAGCAACGCCGATAAGACCTCCCTGCATAAGTGCATCGGCGAAACCAGAAAGCGCAACGGCACCGGAAGTAATATCGAATCCAGCGTAGAGACCGACCTGTCCTTTGACGTACACCAGATCCAAAATAGGAACCACAAGCAAGGCAATTACAAAGAGTAAGAGGCCTAGATTGATTCTAAAGCTAGCGAGACTCTTATGTGCATAGAAGACAACGATGACAGAGAGACAGACAAGACCGACGAGCATGTAAACAACGGCAAAGATCCGATCAACGGCGGTGGAAGGGTAGAGGTAAGCGAAGTAATCGACGGCAGTGATGAAAGAGTTCCATGGAAGAAGAAAGCCGACACCAAGGGTGAAGTAGATGATGTAGGCGAAATAGAAGGAATCAGAAGGAGCTTGTTTGGTGGATCCGAGAAGAGAAGTCTCCGGTCCTGGTTCCGTGTCAGTTACAATCCCGGCGGTGCTCATTTGAATTCGTTAGTTTTTCCTTTTTAGAAATTTTGGGAATTTCTGGGAATTTCTTTGACTAATGGGAACCTCCTGGTTAAAACGACGTGGTTTGTCGTGTTTAACTGGCAAACAATTTATTGGCTAGTTGAGATAAGGTAGCGTAGACGCATAATTTTAAATTATTTGTTTGATTTTTTTTATTTGATTTGATTATAAATTTTAATATCTATTATTTATTTCTACACGAGAATTACATTATAGATTTTTGATAGTGAATATTTAACATAGTAGACTAGGCTTCACATGTTGAACTTGTTAGAAGCAAAACGAAAAAAAATTCTGTATTGCTTAACTTTAAGAGAAAAGTTTGTTACAATATATAGAGAAGAAGATTGACAAAAAAAATATATATATATAGAGAAGAAGAAAAAGAAGGTTGTTAAACCAAAATAGATAACCGGAACAAATTTGATTAACACCCAATTTAAACCAATTTTCCAATATGTCTAATACCTCTTTTCAAGATAGCATTGTGATTGAAACTAAAGACATTTTGCTTATGAGCTTGTGAAAGTTACCTGGAGGAAGAGCCTTAGTGATATGAATCAGCGATTTGATTGTTTGTGCACATGTGAAGAGTCTTGATCAAGCCATTTGTGATTTCTTTTCTAACTTTATGACAATCCAATTCAACATGCTTTGTTCTTTCATGGAAGACTGCATTGTTGGCAATATGAATGGCAGCTGTTGAATCACAATAAAAAGGGATAGACCAAGCTTGGGGAACTTGAAGCTTTGTAAGAAGATTTACAAGCCAAGAGACTTCATTAACTCCAAATCGCATTGCTCTGTACTCTGCTTCTGCTGAGGATAAGGACACAGTTTCTTGTTTCTTAGACTTCCAAGATATGAGAGAAGAGCCAAGGAACATACAATATCATGATGTTGATCTTCTTGTGTCCGAACATGAAGTCCAATATGCGTCGGTGAAAGCTTTGAGAACAAGGTCATTTTCTGCTGAATAGAATAAGCCAAGTCCAATAGTGTTCTTCAAATATCTGAGAACATTGTAAGCAGCTTGTAGATGTGACTGTTTTGGAGCTGAACAAAATTGACATAGCTTATTAACAGCAAAGGTGATGTCTGGACGAGTTATGGTGAGATACATAAGGCATCCCAGTAGTCTTTGATATTCAAGGGGGTCAGGTAAAAGAGGTTCATCACTGTCGAGTCTGAGCTTCAAGCTTGGATCTATTGGTATACTGCAAGGTTTGCAAGCTAAGAATCCAGTGTCCTCGAGGAGATCCAGTGTATATTTTCTTTGACAAACAGAGATGCCAGCATCAGATCTTGCAATTTCCAAACCTAAAAAATACATTAAAAGACCGACATCACGTAATTTGAAGCAATTATGTAAAATAGACTTAAGAGAAGAAATAGCATCATCATTGTTTGAAGCAATGATGATATCATCGACATAAACCAATATTGCTATGTATTCCCCTCCTATGTTTCTCACAAAAAGAGTATGATCACACTGAGATTTTCGAAAATTAAGACCAATAATAACTTCACTGAACTTTAAAAACCATTGTGTAGATGCTTGTTTCAAACAATAAATTGATTTATTCAATTTGCAAAAGCATTATCTGGAAGAATAGATCATGGTTTTGGTGTATATCCTGGAGGGAGAGACATATATATTTCTTTTGTTAGTTCTCCATTCAAAAAAGCATTTGAAATGTCCAGTTGATGAAGGCTCCACTTCTTGGCAGCAGAGACTGACAGGAGAGTTTTGACAGTTGTCATTTTTGCAACAAGGTAGAATGTGTCGACAAAATCGATTCCTGGTTGTTGAGTATAGCCCTTGGCAACTAGACGTGCTTTGTGGCATTCTAGACTCCCATCTGCATTTAGCTTTGTCTTATACATCCATTTGTAGCCAATAGCCCGTTTATTTGAAGGTAAAGTGACTATATCCCAAGTATGTGCATCTTCTAAGGATTTGAGTTCCTCATTCATTGCACCAAGCCACTCATCAAACTTCTTTGTCTGTGAAAAAAGAAGAGGGCTCGCCAAACTGCATAACAGAACAAAAGTAAGATTTATATTCATTACTTAAGTCATTAAAAGACATATAAGCAGCTAAAGGGTTAGGAATATTAGTCTCAGTGAGATTGCAATAATAATCTTGCAAATGGCGAGGTGATTTTGAAGCTCTCTTGGACTGAATTTTGGGAGTATCTGCAGGTTTGTTGTTGTCTAGTGTTGTATCACAAATAGAATCTGAGTTGGCATTATTATCAATCTCTTTAGATTCTCTGTTATTTTGTTGTGATTGAGAGAGAATATCTTTAGCCTCTGTAACTAGTTCTAACAAAGAAAAGAAGTTAGATGGAGTAGAATATTTGTCTTGAAAAGGAAAAATGTCTTCATAGAAGACCACATTCCGAGAGATGTGAATTGAATTTGTCTCCAAATCCATTACTTTATATCCCTTGTACCCCAAAGGATATCCGAGAAACACGCAAGCCTTTGATCGTGGTTGGAACTTTGTTCTCTGTTTTGAAGAAGCTGAGCTATAACATAAACAACCAAAAACACGAAAAATATTATAGTTAGGTTGCTGTCCAGTCAATATTTCAAAAGGGGAATGATTTTGAAGCAGAAGAGTAGGGATTTTGTTAATTAAGAAGACTGAAGTGAGGATGCAATCTCCCCAATGAGATAAAGGAACGCCTGCTTGGAACATAATGGATCTGGCAACATTTAGAATATGTTGATGTTTGCGTTCTACCACTGAGTTTTGTTGAGGGGTCTCAGGGCATGAATGATAGGCAATGATGCCTTTTGATTGAAATAGCTCAGTGAATCGCAGTTCCGGGGCATTATCAGACATGACACCTTTCACTTTGGCATTGTATTGAGTCTTAATCAGTTTAAGAAAGTCTAGAAATATCTTTAAGACATCACTCTTTGATCTCATAAGATAAGCCCATGTCATGCAAGTGTGATCATCTACAATTGTTAAGAAAAACCGATACCCTTCATTTGTTTCAACTGAAAAGGGACCCCAAGTGTCAATATGTAAAAGATCAAAAGCATTATAGCAGATATTATTGTGAGAAACATAAGGTAAGTGTTTCTGTTTAGCTAAAGGGCAAACCGAGCAATGAAAAGCAGAATTAAGCTTTTGTTTGATACCAAGAACATTAGAAATATACTCAATCTTTGACAAAGGAGGATATCCTAGCCTATTGTGCCAAAGAGAGAAATCATCAACAACATTAAGAGAAAAAGAATTAGAAACAGATGATGATTTCTTGTTAATAAAACTTCTATTGAGAATGTAGAGATTGTATATCTTCTCAGCTTGTCCAATCATCATTCCCTTGATAGGATCCTGAATTAGACAAGAAGAATCATCAAATATAAAGCGACATTTCATATCAGAGGTTAACTGACTGACACTCATGAGACTGAGACAAAATTCAGGGATGAAGAGAACATTTTTAAGAAGGAGATGATCATTGATACAAATGTCACCAATACCTGCAATTCTAATATCTACACCTGTCAGCAAAGTCACACTTTTATTTATAGAAACATCTATGTTAGAAAAAAGACTCATATCATGAGCAACATGGTGACTAGCACCATTGTCAACGATCCATGATTGCTTAGAAAGAGAAGTGTTCACAGATTGTAACATGCCAACAAAGTGTAAGGTAGAAGAGTTGAAAGACATACCATCCGCAGCTGTGATTGTACCTCTTGATGAAGAAGGTAAAGAAACTGTGGTGTCATGTGCAGAGAGATGAGAGTGGAAGTATGCAATGACTCCTTCAATTTGTTCCTTCGCGAGGTTCTGTAGTAATCCAGTCACAAAAGTGTCGGCTTTGTCGCAATTAGATAAAGTAAGATGAGCTACAGTTGGCTTACTAGTAGTTTGCTTAGTCTTGTGTTTATAACCAGGAGGATACCCGTGAATTTCGTAGCATTTGTCTACTGTGTGGCCTGTGTAACCACAGTGAGAACACACTGGCCTTTGAGAAGATTTGTGGTTAACAAAAGAGGCATTGACAGTAGCATTAGAGGCATGAACATTTTCTGAAATGTTGTAAACTGAAGCATTGTGAACATGTTGAATGTTTCTTTGGTTGTGGTCTTGATTGAGAAGATTATATACTTCTGATAAAATCGGGATTGTTTTTTTCATTATGATCTGACTTCTGATATTATAGTAAGAATCATTGAGACCAGCAAGAAATTTGATGACTTTAGATCTATCGTGCTTGTCCTGAGTAGTCTTGCAGCAGTCACAAGTTTTGCAGGTTTTTGAGCAATCTGTTCCATTTAAGTCATCCCATAGAGTCTTCAGTTTCGTGTAATATGTTGAAAGATCCATGGTTCCTTGTTGAAGAGATCATATCTGCTGTGAGAGTTGATACGATCTTGGAAGATTAGTAACATGAAATTGAGACATCAAATCCTTCCAAATGTCAGAGGAATCAGGAAGCCTAAGGATACTGTTATAAATTTCTTTGGATACCGAGTTCAATATCCAAGATTTAACCATGCTGTTACACCTAGACCAAATCTTGTAAAGAGAATGATTTTCAGCAAGCCTAGGTAAAGATCCATCCACAAAACCAAGGTTGTTTTTTGCTTCTAAAGCTATTGAAATCGCAATATTCCAGGTATTATAGTTCGTACCATCAAGAATTTCAGAGATAATCGAAGAACCTGGGTTATCAGCACTCCTTAAGAAGTACAAAGAGTATTAAATTCCATCGAACTCAAATTGATTTTGCGTTGTGGATGTAGTAACAATGTTAGGGGAAATCAAAGATGACGATTGATTTGGATTCAAAACAAGATTAGAGACTGAAGGCATGTGCTCAGCAGATTGATTGTCGAAAGTCGCAGCTTGATTTAGCTCAAGATTCTCTACATTTGATGAACAAGTTTGTCTTCTTATTGAAGATCTTTTACCAGCAACAATACGCTTGGTCTTTCGTGTGGGAAGCATAATCGGACCAAATAGAACTCGGTGGAATAGCCGAGAAAAAAAAACACGATGGCGGAATAACCGATCGAAGAATCAATGAAACAAAGAAAAGACAATCTCTGTTGAAATCGAAATAGAGTTCGCCGGAGATAGAGAACAATCAGCGATAAAGCGGAAGAGAAAAGAGGATCGAAATTGTTGAAGTTGGCTTCAATGCCTCTGATACCATGTTAGACGCAAAACTTATTGAAAGAAAAGAAATTCTGTATTGCTTAACTTTAACGAAAATTTTTGTTACAACATATATAAAAAAGAAGAAGAAGGTTGTTAAACCAAAATAGATAACTGGAATAAATTTTATAGAAACCTGGTTAACACCCAGTTTAAACCAATTTCCCAATATGTCTAATAGAACTACATCACAACTATCAAGTTGAATGTTATCATGATAGTGACACTTATAGAATCAAATGAGATATAGAACCAAGCCAAGTCAGAGCTTCATAACCAAGAATATCCTAATCCTAATGGAGCTAAACCGATTATAACCGAAAACCTTCTCGTAAATAAGGTAAAAGAGCGCAATGTCGTGCCTAAACTTATGGAGACCTAAAAAAAACTATAAAATATATAATACTTTTTAAATTTTATATTTATATTTTATTTATATAATTTTGTTTTGTCAATAGAAACAATCCATAATTTTAATATAGTAGGATTTAAAACATTACAAAAAATATAGTAACATAACATTTTCAACCATTTAAAATTACTTATAGCTGTAGAAAGTAAAAACAACATTAGCTTTGTACATAAATTGTGGCCTTCAATGATGTAAAAAAACAATTGTGGCCTTTCAAATTTGATAAAATTTAAGAGCCTAAGGCAATTGCCTTTTTTAATGGTAGGGAAGCACGGCTCTCAAAGAGCGATATAGAGAAGTTTGCCTACATCTCCTCATCATTAACTCAAGTGTGATGTTATTCTACAACGGATTGTCTTAACCTAATTAACAACTCAAGTGTTGGTTCCTTTCATCTTCTCTATAATAAAATGATAACATTTTAGTCAACTAATTTTTTTTATGTGTTATATTACAAATTATGCCATTAGAATTTAGTGAATACACTAGATCAAAAATAAAGATAATTCTCTAACACTACATTTCGTGGAGTATTAATGATACTCTATATATCTTATCTAAACTTATCTAGTACAAAATCATTCTAATTCCATAAATAACATCCTATTATTAACTCATAATCAATGTTATTTGGTCTATTAAATGTCTTAATTATATTTTTGTCCACATTAAAATTATTTACTTATTTATAAGATATTCATTTATTATGAAAATATAATAAATTATTACTGGTCACTAATATAGAAATCATACAATCGTTTGTTACTACATATATATATATATATATAGCATATATACTCATTTATCCATATATTATACCACATACTAAAATTGGACGTTTGAAATATCTCTCCATATCGATTTTGTTTCCCAAAAAATATCAAATCAAATATACACTTACCACTTATTATTATCAACATATATTCTACACACCAAAATCCTAACTAATATATATATATATATATAAAGTATTTCGAGTAATGTGTTTCACACTAATGTTTTCCTCATTTGCAAATTTATCGATCTCTATGAATTAGCCAATATGTATTTCAACGATATTGCTTTCCTTAAATTATTCAAAGAGCAATGGAGAATCAAGGTAAAAAAGTTTTTTGCTTGTTATTTACTTAATTTTTTTCTTCTAAATATTTATACAATCTAATAGTTATTGTAGGATACAAAGATTCATTGCAATGTGAAACAAGAGCTTATGAAAAATATGGTAGTCAACTTTTAACAAGGTGACACAAAAATTATAAAGAATATTTTTCTTTGTCAAAATTTATAGTTATTGTGCTTTCAAATTTTTTTTTTCACAAATTTGATATTCTTTGTTGTCACAGTTTCGATGAAATAAATAGAATCTTTCTCATAATTATTTTGTGATTACATTTTTAAAATTTTTTGTGAGCTACAAGATGAGTCACTCAATGACAATTATTTGGTTGGTAGTATACTTTAAAAGTATAATATAATTATTTATAAATTTAGTCGGATTATTTATAAGTTTATTCAGATTATTTATAACTTTTCTTATAAATTATTTTTGGTTCTCTCTTTAACCTTTTTTATTTGGTTGCACCCAGTGGCAAAACCAGAAATTTCTTTTACTTGGATCAAGATTTTATTTTTAACATATAATATAATTTATTTACAAATCTTATCATATTTTTCATCAGAATAAAAGAAAAAATAATAAATATATTTAAAAGTTAAGTTAAAAAGTATCAAATAAGGGATTTGAACCATGGTTTGAGAATGGCAAGGAAAAATACAAATCAACTAACAATTTCTATAACATTTAACTAAAATAAATTGATTTTAAATATTTTAGGGTTGTCATGTGACCTATCTTTTCCAAGTGGGTCCACCACTAGTTGTACCCAAAGTAAGTAGTAAATTGAGAGACGAAAATCTCACATAAGAATATCCTAAATTACAAAATTTATTTAAATGTTGAAATTCACAAAATATTTAAAAATAAATGAAAAGTTTATTTATATAATTTTAAAAAATAAATTTATTATGTAGATAGGTTCAATTAATGCAATAACATTCAAAATAAAGGTAATACTAGATGATGTCCCATGCGATTGTTCGGGATTAATTTTTTTTGATATTTTAATGTTTAGTAGTTTAGATTTTATACTATTTTTAACTATTTTTAATTCGTGTTTGGTTAAGATATAAACGAGGTCTCGTGCTAGACACATGATTAGATTTAAATGAAATTATTTATATATATAAGTAGTTATAGATTCAATTAATACTAAAAATTAATTTTGGTTTTTTATTTGTTTATTTTGTGGATCTGGTAATTTATATATTTGATTGTACAATATATTATATATTACGTCATCAACTTACAATTATATAATGAGATATGTTTCTGGTTAGTTAAATTTAGTATACATTTTTTTGTTTTTTAAAATTATATTCAATTACATGAGTATTTAGATGTTGTACATGAAATATATTTTTTTGATCTATGTTTATTTAGATTTTGATACATTGAATTTTCTGTATATAAATTTTTTCGAATTGTGTCAATGTTTATTTTTAGACTTATATTCATTAATTATTTTAAACCGTATCTATTTAGCTTTTTAGATCCATATTTATTTAAATTATTAGACATGTATTCATTTAGACAAACATGAATCATATATTCATTTAGATATTTAAACTTGTATCATCCTTAATTAAAACAATATAATTAGGTATACGATGAATAATATATGTATGATTAATAAATTAGTAATATTAGTTTTTAGATGCAGACTTGCGCTTACGTGAGTGGTTAGTTAAAATCTATTTACAAAATATAAAAAGAAAGATTAATGTACTGTATATAAATAAACAAAAGCCAATATCAACTTAAAAAAAAATTAATAAACTAAAACTAGGATTTTCATAAAAAAATATAAAGTAGATAATAATATTCTTAATCCTAATATTTATAATCACTTTCTACTTTTAATTCAATTTATACATAATTTATTAAAACTAATGAAGTTGTTATTATATATTAAAAATAAATTAAATTTAATAATAGAAACTTAAAATTTTTCTCATATTTATTAAATTTATTATACATTAAAATGCAGCCAAATTCTGTCTTTTATGGTTGATAATTTAAAATAAAAAAATAAAAAAATAAAGATTATATGATAAACTTATACGATAGATGATAAGCATAAACTAATACGATGAATGAAAACCGTAAAGTAACTTATAAGTTTCTTTAACCTTATACTTATACAATATATAATAGCTCTTATATGACGAACTTATACTAAACCCTAAGTTAGAAAAAAATTAAGATAAATATGAGATCAATGTAAAACAAATCATAGAGTAATCAATCATTTTATTAACACTAAACATATATAATAATGATAAACTTTTTTTTGTCAACAATCGGATCTACAAGGCCCGATCCATAGCTTAAAGCCCACCTCTATAATCTTTTTTTTAAGCTACTATAATGCAGCAGGTAGGAATCGAACCATGATGCCAAGTCATTAGCTGGATCATCCTAACCACCAGACTGAGAGCAACTCGGCTTAATAATGATAAACTTATAATGTTGATTATTGATTATTTGAATAATCAAAACTTTAAACGAATTCATCAAAACTTTATATGTTAATTATTTGATAAAATCCAAATACATCAAACCTGTGTTATTTTGGATTCATATTCATATAAAATATTAAACCTATGTTCATATTAAAAATTATATTATATATAAAACATATGTCAAATAAAAATTCAATTTACGTACACAAATTAAAAATTTTAAAATACTTACATGCTCCTCCAAAATTTTAAACTAATTACATACTCCTTCAAAACAAAATTTAAAATTTTATCATTTAAAAAATATACCAAATAAGAAACTATTTTTGTATAAAACTATCACAGAATTAAAAAAATAAAAATGTATTAAATTAATTAAATACTAGTATTACATTAATAAAAAATTATACTATCTTTCAAAAAAATTTTATTATATATAAAACATATGCCAAATAAAAAAATCAATTTTTGTAAAATAAATAAAAAATTTACAAATACTTACATGTTCAGATAAATTTAAATCGATGTTAGATATTATGATAGGTTTATCCTGCAAAACATAAAATTGAAAATATATAATCTAAATTCCTAATTGATTATAAATTAAATTAAATTATATGAAAATTATAGCAAATTAAAAATATATATTATTGTAAATTATATTAAAGAATTAAAACTACTTAGATGTTCATGTAAAACGAAATATAAGTTTTTATCATATTAAAACATATATCAAATAATAAAGAATCATATTAAGAATACTAAAACCTTAGCCACCATATGATCTGACCACCTGAGAGAGAACAGAGAGACGGATAACGAAAAAAATCATAATAGAACTAAAATAAGTGTGTACCTTGATAACTCTAATATCTCCACATAGCAGAAAACGGAATCGCATTCGGAGTTGTGATACAAAAGTTACGGTGGTTTTCCCAAGACACATTCTAGAGAACGAATAGCCAAATTTCAATATTTGGAATTAGTTTTCCGTCAAACTAGAAGGATCCAAATGACGATCAACATATTTTTGGAAAGTCCCAATACTCTAGTTTTCAGATAAGTTTGCAAATCCAGATTCAGAAATATTGTTCATCGATAAATATTTTTGTAAGGCGTCAATTCGTAATTGGTTTATACTGCAAAACTACAAAATAAAATTTAATTAAACTAAAACATATACAATATCAAAAAAATTATTTGGGTAAATTCTATTAAAAACTTACATGCTTCTGCAAAACAAAATTAAAATTTTTATCATATTAAAACATATATTAAAAAATAAACTATATTTTGCGTAAAACTATCATAATATTAAAAAAGACTTGTATTAAATTAAATAACTATAAATATTATATTATACTAAAGTTATATTACCTTTTAAAAATATTTGTATTATATGTAAAACATATGTCACATAAAAAAAGTCAATTTGCGTATAATAAGTTAAAAATTTTAAAATAGTTACATGTTCGGTTAAATCTAAACCCGTGTTAGATATTATAATAGGTTTATTCTCCCAAAAAATTACATTAAATCTAAACCCATGTTAGATAATAAATTAAATTAAATTAAAACTTATAACAAATAAAAAATATATATTATCGTAAATTCTATTAAAAAATTAAAACTACTTACATATTCCTGTACAACGAAATATAATTTTTATCATATTAAAACATATACCAAATAATAAATTATATTTGCATAAAACTATCATAAAATTCTATAAATAATTACAGTTTTTGATGAATCCATAAAAAATTAGGAATCATATTAAAAATCCTAAACATGAGCAGTCATCTGATCTGACCATTCCAGAGAGAAAAGAAAAATGGAGGATGAAAACAATTTGTAACAGAACTAAAATTAGTGTGCCCCTTGATAACCCTTATATTTCCATGTAGTCGAAAACAGAATCGCATTCGGAATTGTGATACGAAAGTTATGATTGTTTTCCCAAAACACATCTTTGGAGAACCAATTCTCGAATTTAATATTCGGAAGCAGTTTCCTGTCAAAATAGAAGGACCCAAACAACGATCAACATATAGTTGGAAAGCCCTTATGGTCTAGTTTTCATATCAGTTGACCAATCCAGATTCGGAGGTAGAGTTTATCGGTAAATCGTGTTTTAAGGCGTTGGTTCGTAATATGTTTATCCTGCAAAACAAAAAATAAAATTTTACTAAACTAAAACATATACAATATGAAAATATCTATTTGACGATATATAATAGGTGAAAGTTACTTTTATAGGAAAATTAGGGTTTTATTGATTTAAAAATGATAGTTTGTTACCGTATATTTAACATTAATTCAAAAATATACCAAGTTTGATAGTATTTATTTAAATTGACAACTTTCTATATTTAGTTCATAAGATTTAATAATTATAGTAAATTTATATTTTGAATTCAAAATTGGTTATTTTTGTAGATTTTGGAATATTGTAGATATTGTTAGCAAGTTAAAATAGGAATATTCAATAATATGCAGAATACCGATATGATAGATGCTTTTGGAATAATCCAATTATAAGCAATGAATATGTCAAAAGTTACAGGTACATTCAATCACCGAGATTTAAAAGTTTGTTTCCAAATCGGTTAGGAAACAATATTACGAAATTCAAATATGGATACATCTAATATATTTTATATAATGACATTTAAATGGTACTAAAAATTAGGAAATAAATTAAGAAATTAAAATCATATTTTTAAAGGTTGATTTAAACTGAATATTTGAATTTAGTATTTTCCATTTTTTTCTTCACATTAGTTAGTAAATAATTATGAATAATATAATAAATTTATAGTATATTTGATTTTTAAAAAATATTTTGTAATTCATAACACAACTTAAAATATATATTACTAATCATAAAAAAGTGAATTATATTTCAATAATATACAATTTTATATATTAAACCAAATTATTTGATTGTTATATATATTTTTTAAGAAATAAAATATACTAAATTAATATAAATTTCGAAAAAAATCTCAAATATTATAGACTGTATAAAATTTTATATATAAAAATCTTGACATTATATATATTTTATAAAATATTAAATATTAGTAAAAATATTAAAGAATATTCTATATTATGTATATAAAATTAAGTTTTAGAAATAAAAACCATAAAATCCGTTTTAATATATATTATGGAATACATTGAATTATATTTAACTGTATTTAATTAAAAGTTTGAAATTTAGAATATTCTATAATTTGAATATTGGATGAATTATGTAACAAATATAGAGAAGATTCAATATAGGTGTACCATAAGAAAATATAGTATAATGTATAGGATAATAACTAAGGTAATTACTTCACTAACCTTACCCTAAATGTCGAGACTATAGTTTTGTAATTAAATCTCTAATAACATTCATTGTAAATAAGTACAAACTTTAAGGGAGATCATTGAAATTTTGTTCTTTTTATTATATAGTAGATAATATCTTGAAACAAATGATTACAAGGGAATCATTTCAAAAATACCCCCTTAATCTTGTCATTTTCAAAAGTGCCATTCCTTTTTGAATATTTTCAGAAGTGACCCTCAACTATACGAAACAAATATCAAATTACCCTTATCATTTTTTTTTTTCTCTCAAATTTCACCAGATTTTTATTGTTAGTTTCTCTCCATACGATTTTAGCAGATTTTCACGATTTCTGAAGAATTTCACATTTCTTCAATTCTTAGATCTTCGGAGAATTCTTTACTTAATTTAGTTGATAAGGTTTGTGTATATGTTTCTTCTTCGATTTTGTTCAGTTTTTCAAGGTTCTTTGCTCGATCTGAAAATCGTTTATTCAGTCCATAATCTTCTTCAATTCAAAAGATTTGAAAGGTTTTAGGCTCGATTTCATTAGATTTCAGCTTGATTTTAGGATCGAAGATCTGAGAATCAGAATCGTTGATTCGATCCAAGTTTATATGATGTTCGTCTTCGATTCTCATATCCACAACTAACATGTTCATTCAGGTTTCGTTGTTTAAAGTAGAGATAAAAGATCGCTAAACCTTGTTGGAAGATTGAGTAAGAATTACTTACTCATCACTACCAACGCAAATATTGGCTTCGTAAATTAGTTAAGGACGTCCATTATCTCTCTGTTGGAGTGGTTAGTGATGAGAAACTATCTCGTAGATTGTCTTGAGCTAATCATGTGTGGAAATCTGGTGGATCATTTGTTGATTATGTTGCGTGGAAATTGTTGAAGGACAGTTATAAACAAGATAGAGTGTGGTTATTGCAAAAAATTTTGCTGATAGACTCACATTGTGCCGTGTAATGGGATCTGGACAAGTTTTTCCTTAGTTATGGAATGAGGAATTTGGGGCGTATGATACTTTTGTGCCTTACAATTGATTGGAATCAGTTACTGAAGTGTGTAATCACCAATCCGTGTGGGTATAAAAATCAGATGTGGCAGTTAGAGATGTTATCTCATTCAAATAAATATGCTCGTTCGGACATAATGATGGTGGAGTGTACACTGTCTACGTGTTAGATATGCGGAGGTGTTGGAGTTGACATTAACGCTTCATGGGACAGAATATGAATGGTTGTATTGGTGTTATTATGATATGGAAGTGAAAGAGTTGTCTTGTTTACAAGACTTTAATGTCCACTTAGTACTTAAAGTAAGTGCATGGGTTTTGAAGAGTATTATTAATAGTGATCATAAAAGGAATTATGATATTATGATGAAGGTACTATACTTGTGCACTTGATTTTGGGATTTGGAACAATGAGGGTGTTGTTTGTGATGTGGTAAAAGGTGTCACAACTCAGCTAGTTACTCTGTTTGAAGTTAAGCTTTGTAATGCGGTTATAGGTGATAACCAAGTTTCTGTCAACTTTAGAGAAGTGCCCAACTAGCTTCGGCAAGAATTTGTTTTCAGCATTGAAATTCAAAAGCAAACTCTCAAGAACATCAACTCAATATGACTGTTCCTTAACCTTGAAGTGAACCCAAGACTAATTAGAAAACCGAATAGACCATATTGTGGAGCTAGTACAAAAATGAGAAAGAGTTAGTGATGATGCAATAAAGAAGAAACTGAGAGTTGCAAAGAAAGAAGAGCTGGTGGTGAAGGTGATCGTTAACAGCTACAAAGTCTATTTTGTCTCTGATTTTTCTAGCAAGGTGGTGATTTTGGTTGCTGTAACGTTCCTACACGATGTGTTCGTTAGTGGAGGTAAATTTATCACAACCGATGATGTTGTTGGCAATGAATGTTAGGTCTTGATGTATCGAACCGTTGGATTTGGTAAGATTGCTTATTTATCTTTGCTATTTGTCTTTTCAGGAAAAACAAACAAATCATTTACATAAATTGAAGGAGAAAGTGAAGAGACATGAGGATGTTCTGTACCTTTTATTTTTTCTCAAAATGTTGATCAAAAAAATTTTATTTGGTTTATAAGGTTGTTTATAAAACTATATAAAATTGAATAAAAATTTTAAACAAAACAAAACTCTACTATCTCTTAATTGAGGAACCAAGTGAAATTTAAACTTAAAGTCTTTTAAACTAAAAATAGTTTTCGTATTAACTTTGAGTATCTTCTTTCATTTAGTAGTTTTGTTTGGTTTTATAAAGTTTTATAATGTTTCTTATAAAAAATAATAAACAAACTAATTAAAATATTTTCATAATACTAAACCTTTTCTACTCTTAATGGAAGGAATTCGAGTGAAACTTAAACTTAATTTGTCTATGACTAAAATTATTTTTGGTTTAAAAATCTGAATGATGTTCAAATTTTCTTTCACTTTTATAATGATTCTTATAAAACTTAATAAGCAAACCAGTCAGAAGAATTTAAACTTACTTTTTTGAAACTAAAGTTAGTTTTCATATTTAAACCTATCAAAAATAGTTTTTCCGTAAAGTATTCTTGTTTGGTTTTATATTGTAAACAAATTAGTCAACCAATTTATTAGAACTAAACTTCACCTCCCTCTTAACAGATTGAACCCAAGCACACTTAAACTTAATTTTTCATTAACAAAAGATAGATTTTGTGTAAAACCAGTAAATGGTGAAAATTTTATTTGTTTAAGTATTTTTTGTTTGTTTTACACACTGCTTTATAAAGTCTTTTATAAACTTAAATAAACAAAGTAGTCACTTAATTATTAAAATTAAACCCTACTCCATCTTAGTATTGGGAACCCAAAAGAATATATACTTAATTTTTCATAATTTAAAAATAGTTTTCGTATAAAACCACTGAATGTCAAGAATTTTCTTTGTCTCAGTATTTTTGTTTGATTTTATATAGTTTTATAAGGTATCTTATAAACTTTAATAAACAAACTAGTCGTCCTATTTATTATAACTTAGCCCTACCCCCTCTTAACAGAGGTAATCCAAGAGAATTAAATTTAATTTTTCATAAATTAACAAGAAATAGTTTAAGAATTCATGTTTGGTTTTATACAGATTTATAAGGTACCTAATAAACCTTGATAAACAAACTAGTCGACTTTGAGGGCAAAACAACAAAAAAAACTAGTCACTTAATTATTAAAATTAAACCCTACTACCTCTTAACATAGGGAACCCAAAATAGTTTATACTTATTTTCATAATTTAAAAATAGTTTTCGTATAAAACCACTGAATTTCAAGAATTTTCTATGTTTCAGTATTTTTGCTTGATTTTATACAGTTTTATAATGTATCTTATAAATCCTAATAAACAAACTAGTCGACCTATTTATTAAAACTAAGCCCCACCCCCCTTTAAATACATGTAACCCAAGGGAATTAAACTTAATTTTTCATAAACAAAAGAAAGTTTTCATGTAAGACCATTGAATGTTGAGAATATTCGTTGTTTAAGAATTCATATCTGGTTTTATACAGATTTATAAGGTATCTTATAAACTTTAATAAACAGACTAGTCAACGTTGAAGGCAAAAAAAATCAAACAAATTAGTCGACCTATTTATTAAAACTAAACCCTACTCCTGCTTAACAGAGGGTATTTAAAGGAATTTAAACTTAATTTTTCGTAAACTAAAGATAACTTTCATATAAAACCATTGAATGTTGAGAATTTTCTTTATTTAAATATTTTCGTTTGGTTTTATACAGTTTTATAAGGTATCTTATAAACCTTAATAAATAAACTAGTCTACCTATTTATTAAAACTAAACTCTACTTCCTCTTAATAGAGGGAAACCAAAGGAACTTAAACTTAATTTTTCATACAAAAAGATAGATTTCGTGTAAAACCATTGAATGTTGAGAATATTCGTTGTTTAAGAATTCATGTTTGGTTTTATACAGATTTATAAGGTATCTTATAAACCTTAATGAACAAACTAGTCGACCTTAAAGGCAAAACAAATAAACAAACTAGTCGACCTATTTATTAAAACTAAACCCTACTCATTCTTAACAGAGAGAACCTAAGGGAATTTAAACCTAATTTTTCATAAACTAAAGATAACTTTCATATAAAACCATTGAATGTTGAGAACTTTTTTTATTTAAATATTTTTGTTTGGTTTTATACAGTTTTGTAAGGTATAACCTTAATAAACAAACTAGTCGACTTATTTATTAAAACTAAACCATACTCCCTCTTAATAGAAGGAAACCAAAGGAACTTAAACTTAATTTTTCATAGCCAAAAGATAGTTTTCGTGTAAAACCATTGAATGTTGAGAATATTCGTTGTTTAAGAATTCATGTTTGGTTTTATACAAATTTATAAGGTATCTTATAAACCTTAATAAATAAATTAATCGACCTTAAAGGAAAACAAAACAATCAAACTAGTCGACCTATTTATTAAAAATAAACCCTACTCATTCTTAACAGAGGGAACCTAAGAGAATTTAAACTTAATTTTTTATAAACTAAAGATAACTTTCGTATAAAACCATTGAATGTTGAGAATTTTCTTTATTTAAATATTTTCGTTTGGTTTTATATAATTTTATAAGGTTTCTTATAAACCTTAATAAAAAAACTAGTCGATGTATTTATTAAAACTAAACCCTACCCCTTCTTAATAGAGGGAAATCAAAGGAACTTAAACCTAATTTTTCATAAACAAACGATAGTTTTCGTGTAAAACCATTGAATGTTGAGAATATTCGGTATTTAAGGATTCGTGTTTGGTTTTATACAGATTTATAAGGTCTCTCACTACACGAAATTAGACGTATAGTGTCGTTTAATTTATTTGTTTGCATCAGTTTTAATTGATACAACAACTATTTATATCACTTATAAAAATGACTCTGAAAGTGGTGACTCAAATAGTTAGTGTCAATTTAAGCAATTGATGCAACTATTTTCATCAAACTATACGTGATGTCCCATGCAATTTAAAAGATGCAATAATAATGTCATTTGTTATAAATGATGTAAATCACATATAATGTATCATTTGTTAATAAGTGACTTTATATAGTGTCCTTTATTTAAATGATATAATATACTAATGCTATACGTATATTTTTGCAGTGTCTTGTAAACCTTAATAAACAACTTAGTTGACCTTGAAGGCAAAAAAAACAGACAAACTAGTCGATCTATTTATTAAAACTAAACCCTAGTGCTTCTTAACTGAGGGAACCTAAGGGAATTTAAACTTAATTTTTTATAAACTAAATATAACTTTCGTATAAAACAATTGAATGTTGAGGACTTTCTTTATTTAAATATTTTTGTTTGGTTTTATACCATTTTCTAAGGTATCTTATATACCTTAATAAACAAACTAGTTGACCTATTTATTAAAATTAAACCTCACTCCCTCTCAATCTAGGGAACCCCATGGAATTTAAACTTATTTCTTTCATAAATTAAAATCATTCCTCAATCGTGTAAGATGTTAAGGTTAGAATTCTGTGAAACTCTCATAATCTCTGCAGCTTTTAAACATATACTGATAGACTTCAAAGTTTAACATGTTTCAAATTTGTTATTTTATCGAAACCTGCAGGATCTCATGATTGATGATGATTTCAAAATAGTTACGAAGCTTCAAAAATCTGTGATGCTTGTTGTGTTGACTTACCCAAAACATATGCCTTATGAATTTTATGCACAAAGGGAATAAGAACTGATAAAGTTTGTTGATCTTTTATAGAACCTGAGCAAAGATCTGACTGAAAGTTACTTTCTTAAGTTGAAGGAGATGAGATTTGAGGGATGGGAACCTTTCATACTCCAAATTAAGGATGTGAGAAGTGGTCGTTTAGTTCTGAGGTTGGAAATTGATAGAGTTGTAAGCTTGGCATTGGTTTTAGATGGAGACACCTTGTTTTTATAACACGACTGTAGATGAAAACAAGACACCTCACGGGAAAATAGAGACTCATACTAGTAGATAATCATTCCTCAAGTAGGGTACTGTTACATATGATACAAATCATTTCCATTATATACTGCTTGTAGGTCTTCAAGCATTACTTTAAGGAGTTAGAGGAAGAATCATTGTTGGATATTCGTTGTTTAAGAATCATCTGTGGTAGTGATATGTCAATGCTGCCGCCATCTACTCTTATAAAACTTCTTTTCAGAGATTCTTGAATGTTTTGTTTCCATTTGAATCTCCTTTAATGTTATTCTTATGTCATTGAAATGGCTCATCTTTTACCTGATCTAAGCTCAGTTTGAAGTTCTGTTGTTTGTGAGTTGAGTTGTTTGATTGGAACTTTTACCTTTTTCAGACTACTTATGTTCTATGCCAAGTGAAGTATAAGGGTGAGCATATTCACATATTCGTTTTATCACACAGGTGGGAGCATATTTGCATCATTGCAAGTAATTATTTCTTTCTTTGACAGGATATATGAGAGAAGTTACAGCTGAAGAAACAAGGACAGTTGCAGGAGAAGGCAATATGCTTTGTATATTAAAAAAGTCCAATAGTACTACTCTCTATATGTACTAAACGCACTCTATATATATACTAAAGCTTTGTGAAGTGTAGGCCCTTTGTTTAAAGGTATCATTTCATCTAAAGAAACCAAGGCTTAATATGTTTACTAGATATCATTAGTAATAGAACTATGACTTGGGTTTATGTTAAATACTAAAACCTGCTACACGAAACTAGTACATATCATGAGGATGATATTGAGGTTAAGACAAGAAAACATTTTGATTTTGTAAGATTTTGTTTGGTTATATAAACAAATGTACAAAACCATATAAACAGAAACAAGATAGTTTTAGTATAAACTCCTGAATGTTGAGTATTTTATTCGGTTTAATATTTTTTGTTTTGTTTTACAAAGTTTTATAAGGTATTTTATAAATATTTATAAACAAACTAGTGAGACCAATCATTTTATTTTTATAAATGATCTTATGAACCTTAATAAACAAACTAGTCACCTATTTATTGAAACTAAACTCTACTCCCTCCTAACTGAGGGAAGCCAAGACAATTTAAACATAATTTTTCAAAAACTAAAGATAATTTTTGTATAAAACCACTGAATGTTGACTAATTTCTTTGATTGAGTATTTTCATTTGGTTTTATACAGTTTAATAAGGTATCTTATTAACTTTAATAAACAAACTAGTCGATCTATTTATTAAAACTAAAACTTACCCCCTCTATTAACAGAGGGAAGCCAAAGGAATTTAAACTTATTTCGTCCATAAATTAAAGATAGTTTTCGTATGAAACCACTCAATATTGAGAATTTTTTTTGTTTAAATATTTTCATTTGGTTTTATATGGAATCTTTTAAACCTTAATAAACAAACTAGTCAACATATTTATTAAAATTAAATCCTATTCCCTATTAATCGAGGAAACCCAAGTCAAATTTGAATTTAATTTCTCTTATACTAAAGATAGTTTTCGTATTAAACCACTGAATGTTAAAATTTTTCTTTCATTTACTATTTTTGTTTGGGTTTATACGGTTTCATAGGTATCTTATAAACATTAATAAACAAACTAGTTGACATATTTAGTAAACTTAAACCCTAACCCCTCATAAAAGAGGGAACCCAAACTAAATTTGAACTTAATTACTCGTAAACTAAAGATAACTTTTGTATAAAACTACTAAATGTTGAGAATTTTCTTTATTAAAGTTTTTTTTTGGTTTTATACAGTTTATAAAGTATCATATAAACCTTAATAATAAAACTAGTCAACTTATTTATTAAAACTAAACTCTACCTTCTTGTTAACAGATGGAACCCAAAAAAAATTTAAACTTAATTTCTCTTAAAATAAAGATGATTTTCATATTATACCATTATAATGTTATTAATTTTCATTTGGTTTTATACAGTTTTATAAGGTATCTTATAAAACTATGTAAACAAACTTGTTTACCCTATTTTATTAGATTTAAATTTTACCATTCTTAAGTGAGAGAACTCAAAAGAAATTAAAACTTAATTTGGATTGAATACCCTTATAAGTTGGATTGAATACATATAGAACAGAAGGCGTACGATTTTGGATTTTTTGGACTGAATACCCTTATAAGTTTAGTTTATAAAATTAAATAAAATAGAACAGATAGAACATAGGGAATACAATTTTGGATCGAATACCCTTATAAGTTGGTTTATAAAATTAAACAGGGTAATATATTGATTTAATAAGATTTTATATGGTTTTATAAACAAAATAATAAAAGCTTATAGAACCTAAAATAATAATAAAATAATTTATTTTTATAAGAAATATTACAAAGTCTTATAAAAGGTCCAATATATTCTATGAGATTATATGGTTTTATAAACTAACTTATAAAACCATATAAATTTTAAAAAATCACTACTTACGCTAGTTTCTTTATATGGTTTCTTTAAAGGTATTGAGAATCAATTATAGAAACATAATAAAGCAATACTAGCGCATCTCTTAGGATTTTAAACGGACAAGAAAGTTGTCTAATTCTATACATTTTCACAACATACAATCAATATCTTTAAAAGTGGATAATTGGTTTAAGGTTGATGAGTTCTTCTATCACCAGATTGCTTTGAACGCTACAGTGGGAGCAATTCTACAACTCCTCCTATGGTGTTTAAGCACAAGTTCACCAGCTAACCAATCCAACTCCTCAAAATTGGTTTCTTCATTGAATTTCGTACCACCAAACAGAACAGAATCTGTCCTTCTCTTTCAGCATCTCCTCTGCTACTCCCATAAGCATATTCACATTGCTTAGACTTGCCTTTGTGTCAATGTTTGGTTTGCATGGACCCAAACTTGAACCATTCGCCTATAAACACCAACTAATTAATGAATCTCACTATTCCAGCTTTGATTCTTCACGATATCTAACATCTAAATTATGAAATTTAAGTTATCCACCTATAAACAAACATCAATCAAGTCTAGAAACCCTAAAAGTTTACAGAACAGCTAAAATTTATGTTAAAACACAAATTAGAAACATGAATCCATAACATTAACTTACCATCGTGAATCCCAAAGCAAATCTTCGATTGGAATTCCCATGAGAATATCTGTGGAGAAAAGAGTGAGACGAAGGTAAGAAGGAGAGAAAGAAGAGAGGTGGAGTCAGAAAAGAAATTAGGCGGAAGGAGAAAGGACAGAAAATGCCAAGGGTAAATTGGGAGTTTTGAAAAACAGTGAAGGTTAGATTTGAAAGGATATATTTGAAAGGTTAGGTTTGAAAGATTAGATTTGAAAGGATATTTTTGAAAGGTTAGGTTTGAAAGAGGGTAAAGCTGAAATGTTAGTTTTGGTAATTTTTTTATTATAATACAAATATAAATCTGAAAACCGAAACAAAAACGAATTAGAATATTCACATACAAAATTTATAATGCGTTAAAACTTAAATAAGCATAGGTCCAAAAAAATAGTTTACACAATTATCGTATAGAAAAATATTAAAATATTTTTAGTATATTAACTAAACATAAACTTGCATGTAAAAATCAACTACTAAATAAAATCATTCTATAAATAAAAAAAGCAAATAAGTATCATATAAAATATATATATATAGATATATATATATATAGATATATATATATATATATATCTATATATATATATATATCTATATATATATTATGAATAAATTTAGTAATTACAATCTTATATTTAATTTTTATAAAAATAATACATGCACAACACTCAGTAGAGTACATTATCTAGTATGCTCTATATAATACAAAAATAATTTTTTTAATAAATAATTTTAGGATAATGTGAGATATTACATTATTTGTTATTGGAAATTAGTATTTTGTTTAGAGATTTTATAAGGTTAATTTCGACATTCTAAAATACACTATAACATTGTTGATAGATTCTAATATTCTATTATTAAAACATATTACGTAGATTATATTAATTAATATAATTTTAAAACATATTTAAAGGAATGAAACATATTATTTTAGTTATTTCAATTACGTAGATTATATTATTAATTATAGTAAATGTAAAACTTGGTATACTTTTCCTACAATACAATATTTTTTACCATGGTTTCTCAAATAATTAACATATTTATCATGATATTATTTAAAATATATACAAATTTTATTTGTACTTCATATATTAAAACTAAATTTCCGAACTTACTATAATAATTTACAATAAGTAAATTTTTTTTAATTATTTATTTACTGGTAAAAAAATATTTCTTATTTTTTTAACAAAATTCATTTATATTTTAAATTCTAAAAGATATTATTTTGTATTTAATTTAATAGAAAATAATTTCTAATATCCATAAAACAATAATAAAATTTTATAATAACGGGTTTATAAATCTAAATGAATACATGTCTAAAAATCTAAATGAACATGAGTTCAAAACCCAAAATGAATACAAGTCTAAAAACGTAAATGAACGGGTATCTACAAACTTAATAAATACGGGTTCAAGAAACTAAATGAACACGGATCTAAAACCCTAAATGAACACGGGTCTAAAAACTTAGTGAACATGGATCTAAAAACTTAACACGAATAAGAAAGATTATATACAAACATTGTAATGCATCAAAAACTTAGAATCTCATACAAAAAATATATTTCATGTACAACGCATGTCATCAAAATATGAAATAAACAAAAAAGTAAGCAAATATCACGTATATGTATTATAAATAAATATAAATAATTACAAATATAAATTTATTTTTCATAGAAAATATCCCGTGGACAGCACGGTATATATATATTACATAAAGCAAATACAAAAGCGAGAACAACAAGGAAATTGGGAAAGGTTGAGATTGGGTTTTCCTAACAAAAGGAAGACTCAGTGTCTCTGTTGTTAAGAAGAAAGAAAATGGAAATAAAGAAAACTAATATAGAGCTATTAATCTTCATACTTACGATTTGGTTTTCTTGCTCTGTTTCATTGTCATGGAATATTGAGGTTAGGAATGAGAATTTTTGTTCGAGGAAAAGGAGTGCACTTAAGAGGATGAGCCATGGTCAAGTTTGTCCCTCCAGCTTCCTCCATTTTGACCTTGTCTCCTTTGATTTTCCAGTCAAAGCATTGCACCATCAATCCAATCACGGTTCCTACAAATATATAAGCCAGATTTGATCCAGGACAACCTCTCCTTCCGCTCCCGAAAGCAAGGTTTATGACTGATCTTCTCTCTTCCTCTTTCCCTTGAAACCTCTCTGGCATAAACTCATCCGGATCTTCCCAAGAATCAGGATCTCTCATCACAGCATATGAATTAAACACAAGTGTGGTGTCTTTTTGTACACAGAACCCTTCGATCTCACACTTTTCTTGGAACTTCCTTACAAAGATAGGATATGGTGTGTGTAATCTTAGACCTTCTTTAACCACCGCTTGCATATAAGGGAGATTAGGTAAATCTGTTTCTTGAATCAACCTTGTTTGCCCTACAACACAATCAATTTCCTCTCTTAATTTCTCGAGAATCTTTGGGTTATTAAGAATTTCTGCCATTGTCCACTGTATTGTTTGTGCTGAGGTATCAGTTCCTCCAAAGAAAAGCTCCTGCAAGTTTGTAACGTTTATTAGTAGAAAATTTAAAGAAAGAAGAGATCTTCTATATATAAATGAGAGGAACATTGAATTTACCACAAACAACGACTTGATGTGTTTCCTAGTGATTTTATGCTCTGCGTTTTCATCTCTATAAGCTTCCAATAACACGTCCATCAAGTCCGAACCTTGAAGCTCGTCCGATTTCTCTTCATGTTCGACAAGAATCTTCTCCAGTAACTCGTCAAGGCTGCTTGAAACATACATAATCTCCTTTTTAAACAGTGAGATTCCGAGCTTCTCAAGCGGCCATCGCAATATGTTTACCAATAAAACCTTCTTCGTTAACCCATCTAACTCCGTAACCAGTCCCCTGACTCTCTCTGCCTCACCATTCTCCTCTGAAAAACTCCTCCCCATGCTCATCCTGCAGATGCTGTTGAGACTGAGCTTCGTTGCTTCCTTACCAATCTCAACGCTTTCCTTCTTCATAGCTTTATCAAACAGGCTTCTGTAAAACCGCTCTAGCTCATCTGCCCGGATGCCTCGTGACCGCTCAAGTGCTTGTGGTCCGAACAGCTTCGTAACTAAGAGCTTCTTCAAGAACTTAAAATAATCTCCGTAAGGAGCGCCTACAAAGACTGAAGATCCGAGCAAGAGGGACTCGTCAATTGGAGGGTTCTCGCGAGATGAGATCTTCAATTCATGGGCCTTAAAGATCTCGTAAGCCACTGAGGCCGAAGAGACGAGGATCACAGGGAAGTTGAAGATGCGGAGATATAGGAGAGGTCCGTACTTGATTGAGAGGTTCTGTAAAGACTTGTTAGCTGGAGCAAAGAGGACATGGTGAAGATGGCCAACGATCGGAAGACTCGGAGGACTCCGAAGCACACAACCAATTTTTGATTCATTTAGTTTCTTGAATAAGAGATAGTAACATAGCAGCAAGAAGAAGAAGACGAGTATGAAAATTAAACAGTTTTGAAAGTCAACGGTCATCATTGCTGCAAATTATTGTTCTAAGTATGAAATGTATATGAAACAGAGCTTTAACATCTCAAGAGTATAAATAAACTCTGTTACAACGTATAATTTAAGGTAGTTGTTATGTATATTGTATCAAATAAAGAAAATTTGAAGTCTTTCTTTAGTATCATGTATTGTATATTACACGTATAATCTAAAGTAGTTGATATATTATATCATTATATCAAATAAAGGACATTTGAAGTCTTTCTTTAGTACTTCTTTAGTATTATGTATTGTATATATAACGTATGATCTTAGGTAGTTGATATATTATATCATTATATCAAATATATAAAATTTGAAGTCTTTCTTTAGTATTTCTTTAGTGTTATGTATTGTATATACAACGAATAATGTGAGCAAAGACCTGTCTATAAATACAAAAAAAGTTCGGTTTGAAAATCACTTTTTTTACTGTACACATGTCATTTAACAAAGATTTAATTGTTGATTAATGTTTTAAGCAGTCAATATTAATTTTGGCTCATAAATTAAAGTTCATGTAGTTTATTTGAATTTTTAGATAATTTGTATATGATTAGGTACTGCAAGTGGCGGAACCAAAATTTGTTTTCAGGGATCAAAATTTTTTCTTTAAAAAAATATAATCTATAATCTAATCTAAAAATTTTCTTAGTATATAAATATATACCAAGTTCACACATATTTTCAAAAACTTTGATCATTTTTTCATTTGTTACATTGTCCTACACTTATGTTCTTACAATTTCTTTTATATTTTTCTAAAAAATACTCATATACCCTAGGTTTATTTGTGGTATACTTTTTTTTTAAATGATATTCAAATCTATATGAAATGTATTTGATCGGTAAAAATTCTGGTTTAAAAGTAAGTGAATATAGCAAACAAAATATATTTTTAATTGGATTTAGAAATTTGCTTGTATTGATTGAAAGAAAAAAAAATTAAAAGAAAACAAAGTAACAATAAACTTAATCCAACAATATAATAAATAAACCAACAAGAGTTGATTATTTACGTTTAGTGTCAAATATCATATTTACTTTTAATTTTATATTAAACTACTTTAATGTCACAAGTATTTTCAACGGTTTTTAACTTTACTTAATTATATATATGATGGGGTCAAAAATTTCTTTTTACAGGGGTCAATTTAATATCAAAAACTAAACTATACAATGTTTTTAAAATTTTCATGGGTGTCAGTTGATACTCTCACTCTCTCAGTGCCTCCGTTATTGGGCATTGTCCTATAATTTATATTGAAATCGGGACGACGGAAAAAATTTGCTTTCAAAATAATTATTTTCCAAGTAAAGATGTATCTATGAATACAAGAAAAAAAATATTTTTTTTCTTTGCAAATACCTTTTTCAATAAATAGAAACCTTTTTCTTGGAGAGAATTATATGTTTTGGAATTATGTTGGATCTAACTCCTTTTTTTTTTGAAAATTTAAAACTAAATAAATTTTATTTGTGATCAATTATATTATAAAAATAACTTAGTTAATATATATATATAGAAAAAAACTAGTCATGATAACTATACCTTAGTTTTTAATTACTAAAACCACTAAAAGGAAATATTGTATTTTAATAAAAACAAATTTTTTATTATTAATATATGATGTTTTTAAACTTTATAATATTTATGTTATATAAAATTTGCATTATAAATATTTTTTTAGTTGTTTTAGGCATTTGCAGTTCTGAGCACGATATTGAATATGAGGTAGTTGATAGTTTATTACATAAGATTGACCAAAATTGTCCAATATACATCATACCGTGACGTTTTTATGCATATTACTCATTAACATATTTAAATATAACCAAACAATTTAAGTAACTACTTTATTTTATTTTATTTTATACATCTAGGTTGGTATATGTATCTTTAATACGCGCATATATTAAAGCTCAAGAAAATCGATGTCATACTTTATAACTTCCAGATCTGGCCGATGGAAGATGAACAGACAGACTCGAGTGTTGAGGACGAGTACAGCTACACGAGTACTCGGATTTGAATGAAAAATATGCAGCGGAAAGATGAGAAGTTGATGAGTGTGATAGTGAGTTTTGAGCTCGATCCGACGAACGAGTGAGATAAACGAGTTTGAAGATAGAGTCGCGTTTTCTAGTGATTTTGGTGAAGAACAATGGATTGAATCAAACTACTAAGAGATGTGAGAGTCTCTTAGTCTTCAAACTCGAAATCTCTTTGGATATTACACACACAAAGGTAAATCAAGAGTGATCAAACAAAGAAAGAGTGTTTGTAGAAAATGTTTGATGAAGAAGAATGAGCTAGGATTCTTACAACTTAAAGGGGGTCTCAGCCACGAAAATGTGCCTTAATGGGCTGAGACAAAAAAAGCTAAAACCCAAACATGAAATGAAACAAACCCAAAACAAAGTAGGCTGGAAATGTAAATCCAAATCCAACATAACATAACATAAATATAAAATGAAAACATAAAAATGACTAAGTCATTTTTTGGACCCCTTCTTCTTAGCAAGTCTTCAATGGGGTAGATGTAAAAGTGTGTGTTAACTTGCCTCGTTAAAAACTTTGGTCTAGAAAACCCATTAGGACAAAACTAGACACAAGGAAAAAGTGCAAAAACACACACCTCCCATTGACAACCCTTAGTCGGCTTGAATCAAAACCAATGTGGTTCGATTAGCCATTGGACTAAGGTTGCTTTCAGTCTAAATTAGCATTGTGCTAATGGCTTTTTCAAGTAACTTGGCATTAGCTCGAATAATAGGACCATTTGGCAGCTCTAAAGCTAATTGCACTCCTTCTGGTCCAAGCTCCGGAATATCTTCATGTTCCAATGCTTGTTGCTGGTCCATTATCATATTAAATGATTTATTTTTTATTTGATTCAATTTAGTAATTGATAATAATATGATGTTAATTAGTGTGTTATATACTATATATTTGTAAAATAAGACTATGAATTAGTCTAATATTAGTATTATAACAATCAAGTAGATTATATACATTTATTAATGTCAAAATATAATCTATGAGTACAGGTTTTACCATATTTTTTCCTTTGTAAAGTTGAATTATAATATATATATATATAGCTATTCAACTCTTTTATAAAAAGATGAAACTAAGATGAGAGGGGGAAAACTAAATAATCAATATAATAAAATCAAATATCAATGATTATTGAGAATTTTGGAAGATTATGGTAAGTTGAAGTCTTGCTTTAAAAGTATCCGAATGAAAGTACGGGTGGGGTAAAATGAGATGAGTGGTCATGTCGTGACTTCCGTAACATGACGATAGAATTCTCTAGATCAAAGTACTGTTTATTGACAATTTCAAAGAGAATGTACAATGAATGTCACGAGATACCAAATCGATAAACTCTACAATCTCTGAAAATCACTATTTATAAGACTCAAGACAGCTAATAAACACAAAACTAAAACCAATCGACAATTAACAGAATCTGTAAGTAAAATTTATTCTTCTTCACAGCAGAATATTAACATGTGGTCTTCTTAGAATTAGAACACTCTGATTCCTTTAGAAGCTTTATAGTCTTCTTTGAGTCCAAACCCTTTGATTCCTCCTGAGGCTTTTCAATCTTCTTTGAGTTGAAACATTCTAACTCATTAAGCGTCATTGGTTTTTCTGTTAACACTGGTTCTGTTGCTTTACGATTTCTCCTCATGTTGCTACGCCAAAGAAGTGATTTCATATCTTCATCAAAACACAAAACTCCCAATTAAAAATCTGATTCACGAAATTAAAATTTAATCTCTTCCACTCTTAAAACTCACAAAATCTAAGCCTGATTTGTCTTTTTAAGCTGTTCAATCTTCTACGACAAGATTAAGGAAACAAAAGATTTGAAGCTTTGAAGTCAAAATTATTAGGTATGTAGGCGACGGTGGCGATAACATAGCTCCTCTTCTGGTTTTCAATGGATCTATTTTTCGAAAATGTAAAAGACAAGAGAAAAGAGGAGAGCGAAAAAGATGATATTCACGTTCGTAATCGCACAAGTTTTTCTGAAAAGCTTTGCCACACATTGTTGATTAGTAATTTTTTTTCTGCAAAGAAATTTTGTTGAATTTTTTGGTAAAGGTCTCAAAAGTAGGATATAGTAGCAACAAAGCAAAGAACGCATAATCCCATAAGAAATGTGGAAAATAGGAAAAGAAACCATGTACATATTATAAGTCGTTCCCTGGTAGCTCATGGGGCTGATGCCTACAAGGCTTCTTGGTCTACGGCTCATTGGCGATATAGGATTGGTATCGAAGGCCGGTTATAACCGACTGGAAGATATCCATAGCTACATGGTTGTGTTCATATGGTACAAAGGATACAGACCATTCATTGATTGAAGCGAGATGGAGTTGGATATGTTCCATTATGTCTGCCACATCCGGCGGATAGCTATGCACATTTAATGCTTCGTATAGGTGGATGGAGCTAGTTTCAAAGAATCAGGTCCATGATTGCGGTACAGTCCGTTCGTACCAACTCTAGCCAGTCCTCCACCAACATTGTCCAGACATCACCATCACTATTTGAACACCGACTATCCTTGTCGGAACATCGACCCTTGTCTAAATATTTTGCTGAAGATGGACCAGTCGGACCCGAACAACCCGCTTCCTTGTCGGAACCATGATCAATCCTTTCTAAACATCATTTTGGTCTGAATCCGACATACCTTACTTAATCCAACCATCTTGTCTAAAGATCACATATTTGTCCAAAAATCACGGACTTAACACATTTTCCTCTAATTTCAACTCAGTTTCCGACTAAGTCATTCGAACATTCAGATTCTCTTAGCTATTTCTTGACTCGGGTAAATTCTTTGATGTATAGCATTTTTATCGGTTTTAAACTCATATTTTAATAGGTTTTTCGAATCTTTGTTAGTGTTTTAAAGTCTTTTCAGGTACAAAACGAGTTAGGATGGAACAAAGCACTCAAAACATAGATTGGAGCAAAAAAGAATCTTTCTGGCATTTTCAGAAACCAAGATCAATCAGTCCCCTCCTAGATCGATCGATCCCAACATTACCAGAAGATGCATACAAACGTTGGATTGACCAGCTACTTCTTGGAACCACTAAGAAGATTTTTGCGCTTCATCTGCGGAACGACCAGCAAGATCAAGATCGACCATTCTATAGTGGATCAATCGATCTACATCTGGATCGACCGATCCACGAGCCTGCGCGAGAAATATCTATGTTTTCTTATTTTCCGTTTGGTTTACTTGTTTTGTACCATACGCGTTTGTAGCCTTTTTAATTAGGTTTTCTGAACGGAGAGAAAAAAAACTTTCATACAGCTATTTTTTTTTGCTATTCCTTGTAAGCTTTTTGGGATAAGATTTCATCATCTACATTTTGGAGAAGATTACTAAACCCTTTGTCATTTTCTGCAATCTAATTATGTTTTCATTCATTGTTATTGATTTATGTTCTTTGATTAGGTCTGAGTAGTTCTAGAATCAGGTTTAGGGTTTTCTAGAGATTTAGAGAATTAATGAATTAGGAACAAATAGGGTTCTATCTTAAGTGTTTTCCGTCTTTTGCTGAACTTAATGCTTAGGTTAGCCTGATCACCTAGCTTATGATATTAGGTTGTTTAACTCAATAAAACTGCTATTAAATGCCTGAATTAGCTTAGATGAGCAATTAGTCCTTAACCAGCAAAAACTTATGTTAAGGCTAATTGTGGACATATCAGACTAATTCGATAATGCGTGTTTAGATCTCTAAGACCATGATCAATCCTTTCTAAACATCATTTTGGTCTGAATCCGACATACCTTACTTAATCCAACCATCTTGTCTAAAGATCACATATTTGTCCAAAAATCACGGACTTAACACATTTTCCTCTAATTTCAACTCAGTTTCCGACTAAGTCACTCGAACATTCAAATTCTCTTAGCTATTTCTTGACTCGGGTAAATTCTTTGATGTATAGCATTTTTATCGGTTTTAAACTCATATTTTAATAGGTTTTTCGAATCTTTGTTAGTGTTTTAAAGTCTTTTTAGGTACAAAACGAGTTAGGATGGAACAAAGCACTCAAAACATGGATTGGAGCAAAAAGGAATCTTTCTGCCATTTTCAGAAACCAAGATCAATCGGTCCCCTCCTAGATCGATCGATCCCAACATTACCAGAAGATGCGTACAAACGTTGGATTGACCAGCTACTTCTTGGAACCACTAAGAAGATTTTTGCGCTTCATCTACGGAACGACCAGCGAGATCAAGATCGACCATTCTATAGTGGATCAATCGATCTACATCTGGATCGACCGATCCACGAGCCTGCGCGAGAAATATCTATGTTTTCTTATTTTCCGTTTGGTTTACTTGTTTTGTACCATACGCGTTTGTAGCCTTTTTAATTAGGTTTTCTGAACGGAGAGAAAAAAAACTTTCATAATTTTCACAGCTATTTTTTTTTGCTATTCCTTGTAAGCTTTTTGGGATAAGATTTCGTCATCTATATTTTGGAGAAGATTACTAAACCTTTTGTCATTTTCTGCAATCTAATTATGTTTTCATTCATTGTTATTGATTTATGTCTAAGTAGTTCTACAATCAGGTTTAGGGTTTTCTAGAGATTTAGGGAATTAATGAATTAGGAACAAATAGGGTTCTATCTTAAGTGTTTTCCATCTTTTGCTGAACTTAATGCTTAGGTTAGCCTGATCACCTAGTTTATGATATTAGGTTGTTTAACTCAATAAAACTGCTATTAAATGCCTGAATTAGCTTAGATGAGCAATTAGTCCTTAACCAGCAAAAACTTATGTTAAGGCTAATTGTGGACATATCAGACCAATTCGATAATGCATGTTTAGATCTCTAAGACCATGATCAATCCTTTCTAAACATCATTTTGGTCTGAATCCGACATACCTTACTTAATCCAACCATCTTGTCTAAAGATCACATATTTGTCCAAAAATCACGGACTTAACACATTTTCCTCTAATTTCAACTCAGTTTCCGACTAAGTCACTCGAACATTCAAATTCTCTTAGCTATTTCTTGACTCGGGTAAATTCTTTGATGTATAGCATTTTTATCGGTTTTAAACTCATATTTTAATAGGTTTTTCGAATCTTTGTTAGTGTTTTAAAGTCTTTTCAGGTACAAAACGAGTTAGGATGGAACAAAGCACTCAAAACATGGATTGGAGCAAAAAAGAATCTTTCTGGCATTTTCAGAAACCAAGATCAATCGGTCCCCTCCTAGATCGATCGATCCCAACATTACCAGAAGATGCGTACAAACGTTGGATTGACCAGCTACTTCTTGGAACCACTAAGAAGATTTTTGCGCTTCATCTGCGGAACGACCAGCGAGATCAAGATCGACCATTCTATAGTGGATCAATCGATCTACATCTGGATCGACCGATCCACGAGCCTGCGCGAGAAATATCTATGTTTTCTTATTTTCCGTTTGGTTTACTTGTTTTGTACCATACGCGTTTGTAGCCTTTTTAATTAGGTTTTCTGAACGGAGAGAAAAAAAACTTTCATACAGCTATTTTTTTTTTCTATTCCTTGTAAGCTTTTTGGGATAAGATTTCATCATCTACATTTTGGAGAAGATTACTGAACCTTTTGTCATTTTCTGCAATCTAATTATGTTTTCATTCATTGTTATTGATTTATGTCTGAGTAGTTCTGCAATAAGGTTTAGAGTTTTCTAGAGATTTAGGGAATTAATGAATTAGGAACAAATAGGGTTCTATCTTAAGTGTTTTCCGTCTTTTGCTGAATTTAATGCTTAGGTTAGCCTGATCACCTAGCTTATGATATTAGGTTGTTTAACTCAATAAAACTGCTATTAAATGCCTGAATTAGCTTAGATGAGCAATTAGTCCTTAACCAGCAAAAACTTATGTTAAGGCTAATTGTGACATATCAAACCAATTCGATAATGCGTTTTTAGATCTCTAAGACCATGATCAATCCTTTCTAAATATCATTTTGGTCTGAATCCGACATACCTTACTTAATCCAACCATCTTGTCTAAAGATCACATATTTGTCCAAAAATCACGGACTTAACACATTTTCCTCTAATTTCAACTCAGTTTCCGACTAAGTCACTCGAACATTCAAATTCTCTTAGCTATTTCTTGACTCGGGTAAATTCTTTGATGTATAGCATTTTTATCGGTTTTAAACTCATATTTTAATAGGTTTTTCGAATCTTTGTTAGTGTTTTAAAGTCTTTTCAGGTACAAAACGAGTTAGGATGGAACAAAGCACTCAAAACATGGATTGGAGCAAAAAGGAATCTTTCTGGCATTTTCAGAAACCAAGATCAATCGGTCCCCTCCTAGATCGATCGATCCCAACATTACCAGAAGATGCGTACAAACGTTGGATTGACCAGCTACTTCTTGGAACCACTAAGAAGATTTTTGCGCTTCATCTGCGGAACGACCAGCAAGATCAAGATCGACCATTCTATAGTGGATCAATCGATCTACATCTGGATCGACCGATCCACGAGCCTGCGCGAGAAATATCTATGTTTTCTTATTTTCCGTTTGGTTTACTTGTTTTGTACCATACGCGTTTGTAGCCTTTTTAATTAGGTTTTCTGAACGGAGAGAAAAAAAACTTTCATAATTTTCACAGCTATTTTTTTTTGCTATTCCTTGTAAGCTTTTTGGGATAAGATTTCATCATATACATTTTGGAGAAGATTACTGAACCTTTTGTCATTTTCTGCAATCTAATTATGTTTTCATTCATTGTTATTGATTTATGTCTGAGTAGTTCTACAATCAGGTTTAGGGTTTTCTAGAGATTTAGGGAATTAATGAATTAGGAACAAATAGGGTTCTATCTTAAGTGTTTTCCGTCTTTTGCTGAACTTAATGCTTAGGTTAGCCTGATCACCTAGTTTATGATATTAGGTTGTTTAACTCAATAAAACTGCTATTAAATGCATGAATTAGCTTAGATGAGCAATTAGTCCTTAACTAGCAAAAACTTATGTTAAGGCTAATTGTGACATATCAAACCAATTCGATAATGCGTTTTTAGATCTCTAAGATCATGATCAATCCTTTCTAAACATCATTTTGGTCTGAATCCGACATACCTTACTTAATCCAACCATCTTGTCTAAAGATCACATATTTGTCCAAAAATCACGGACTTAACACATTTTCCTCTAATTTCAACTCAGTTTCCGACTAAGTCACTCGAACATTCAAATTCTCTTAGCTATTTCTTGACTCGGGTAAATTCTTTGATGTATAGCATTTTTATCGGTTTTAAACTCATATTTTAATAGGTTTTTTGAATCTTTGTTAGTGTTTTAAAGTCTTTTCAGGTACAAAACGAGTTAGGATGGAACAAAGCACTCAAAACATGGATTGGAGCAAAAAAGAATCTTTCTGGCATTTTCAGAAACCAAGATCAATCGGTCCCCTCCTAGATCGATCGATCCCAACATTACCAGAAGATGCGTACAAACGTTGGATTGACCAGCTACTTCTTGGAACCACTAAGAAGATTTTTGCGCTTCATCTGCGGAACGACCAGCGAGATCAAGATCGACCATTCTATAGTGGATCAATCGATCTACATCTGGATCGACCGATCCACGAGCCTGCGCGAGAAATATCTATGTTTTCTTATTTTCCGTTTGGTTTACTTGTTTTGTACCATACGCGTTTGTAGCCTTTTTAATTAGGTTTTCTGAACGGAGAGAAAAAAAACTTTCATACAGCTATTTTTTTTTTCTATTCCTTGTAAGCTTTTTGGGATAAGATTTCATCATCTACATTTTGGAGAAGATTACTGAACCTTTTGTCATTTTCTGCAATCTAATTATGTTTTCATTCATTGTTATTGATTTATGTCTGAGTTGTTCTGCAATAAGGTTTAGAGTTTTCTAGAGATTTAGGGAATTAATGAATTAGGAACAAATAGGGTTCTATCTTAAGTGTTTTCCGTCTTTTGCTGAATTTAATGCTTAGGTTAGCCTGATCACCTAGCTTATGATATTAGGTTGTTTAACTCAATAAAACTGCTATTAAATGCCTGAATTAGCTTAGATGAGCAATTAGTCCTTAACCAGCAAAAACTTATGTTAAGGCTAATTGTGACATATCAAACCAATTCGATAATGCGTTTTTAGATCTCTAAGACCATGATCAATCCTTTCTAAATATCATTTTGGTCTGAATCCGACATACCTTACTTAATCCAACCATCTTGTCTAAAGATCACATATTTGTCCAAAAATCACGGACTTAACACATTTTCCTCTAATTTCAACTCAGTTTCCGACTAAGTCACTCGAACATTCAAATTCTCTTAGCTATTTCTTGACTCGGGTAAATTCTTTGATGTATAGCATTTTTATCGGTTTTAAACTCATATTTTAATAGGTTTTTCGAATCTTTGTTAGTGTTTTAAAGTCTTTTCAGGTACAAAACGAGTTAGGATGGAACAAAGCACTCAAAACATGGATTGGAGCAAAAAGGAATCTTTCTGGCATTTTCAGAAACCAAGATCAATCGGTCCCCTCCTAGATCGATCGATCCCAACATTACCAGAAGATGCATACAAACGTTGGATTGACCAGCTACTTCTTGGAACCACTAAGAAGATTTTTGCGCTTCATCTGCAGAACGACCAGCGAGATCAAGATCGACCATTCTATAGTGGATCAATCGATCTACATCTGGATCGACCGATCCACGAGCCTGCGCGAGAAATATCTATGTTTTCTTATTTTCCGTTTGGTTTACTTGTTTTGTACCATACGCGTTTGTAGCCTTTTTAATTAGGTTTTCTGAACGGAGAGAAAAAAAACTTTCATAATTTTTACAGCTATTTTTTTTTGCTATTCCTTGTAAGCTTTTTGGGATAAGATTTCATCATCTACATTTTGGAGAAGATTACTAAACCCTTTGTCATTTTCTGCAATCTAATTATGTTTTCATTCATTGTTATTGATTTATGTCTGAGTAGTTCTACAATCAGGTTTAGGGTTTTCTAGAGATTTAGGGAATTAATGAATTAGGAACAAATAGGGTTCTATCTTAAGTGTTTTCCGTCTTTTGCTGAACTTAATGCTTAGGTTAGCCTGATCACCTAGCTTATGATATTAGGTTGTTTAACTCAATAAAACTGCTATTAAATGCCTGAATTAGCTTAGATGAGCAATTAGTCCTTAACCAGCAAAAACTTATGTTAAGGCTAATTGTGGACATATCAGACCAATTCGATAATGCATGTTTAGATCTCTAAGACCATGATCAATCCTTTCTAAACATCATTTTGGTCTGAATCCGACATACCTTACTTAATCCAACCATCTTGTCTAAAGATCACATATTTGTCCAAAAATCACGGACTTAACACATTTTCCTCTAATTTCAACTCAGTTTCCGACTAAGTCACTCGAACATTCAAATTCTCTTAGCTATTTCTTGACTCGAGTAAATTCTTTGATGTATAGCATTTTTATCGGTTTTAAACTCATATTTTAATATGTTTTTCGAATCTTTGTTAGTGTTTTAAAGTCTTTTCAGGTACAAAACGAGTTAGGATGGAACAAAGCACTCAAAACATGGATTGGAGCAAAAAGGAATCTTTCTGGCATTTTCAGAAACCAAGATCAATCGGTCCCCTCCTAGATCGATCGATCCCAACATTACCAGAAGATGCATACAAACGTTGGATTGACCAGCTACTTCTTGGAACCACTAAGAAGATTTTTGCGCTTCATCTGCGGAACGACCAGCGAGATCAAGATCGACCATTCTATAGTGGATCAATCGATCTACATCTGGATCGACCGATCCACGAGCCTGCGCGAGAAATATCTATGTTTTCTTATTTTCCGTTTGGTTTACTTGTTTTGTACCATACGCGTTTGTAGCCTTTTTAATTAGGTTTTCTGAACGGAGAGAAAAAAAACTTTCATAATTTTTACAGCTATTTTTTTTTGCTATTCCTTGTTAGCTTTTTGGGATAAGATTTCATCATCTACATTTTGGAGAAGATTACTAAACCCATTGTCATTTTCTGCAATCTAATTATGTTTTCATTCATTGTTATTGATTTATGTCTGAGTAGTTCTACAATCAGGTTTAGGGTTTTCTAGAGATTTAGGGAATTAATGAATTAGGAACAAATAGGGTTCTATCTTAAGTGTTTTCCGTCTTTTGCTGAACTTAATGCTTAGGTTAGCCTGATCACCTAGCTTATGATATTAGGTTGTTTAACTCAATAAAACTGCTATTAAATGCCTGAATTAGCTTAGATGAGCAATTAGTCCTTAACCAGCAAAAACTTATGTTAAGGCTAATTGTGGACATATCAGACCAATTCGATAATGCATGTTTAGATCTCTAAGACCATGATCAATCCTTTCTAAACATCATTTTGGTCTGAATCCGATATACCTTACTTAATCCAACCATCTTGTCTAAAGATCACATATTTGTCCAAAAATCACGGACTTAACACATTTTCCTCTAATTTCAACTCAGTTTCCAACTAAGTCACTCGAACATTCAAATTCTCTTAGCTATTTCTTGACTCGGGTAAATTCTTTGATGTATAGCATTTTTATCGGTTTTAAACTCATATTTTAATAGGTTTTTCGAATCTTTGTTAGTGTTTTAAAGTCTTTTCAGGTACAAAACGAGTTATGATGGAACAAAGCACTCAAAACATGGATTGGAGCAAAAAGGAATCTTTCTGGCATTTTCAGAAACCAAGATCAATCGGTCCCCTCCTAGATCGATCGATCCCAACATTACCAGAAGATGCATACAAACGTTGGATTGACCAGCTACTTCTTGGAACCACTAAGAAGATTTTTGCGCTTCATCTGCGGAACGACCAGCAAGATCAAGATCGACCATTCTATAGTGGATCAATCGATCTACATCTGGATCGACCGATCCACGAGCCTGCGCGAGAAATATCTATGTTTTCTTATTTTCCGTTTGGTTTACTTGTTTTGTACCATACGCGTTTGTAGCCTTTTTAATTAGGTTTTCTGAACGGAGAGAAAAAAAACTTTCATAATTTTTACAGCTATTTTTTTTTGCTATTCCTTGTAAGCTTTTTGGGATAAGATTTCATCATCTACATTTTGGAGAAGATTACTAAACCCTTTGTCATTTTCTGCAATCTAATTATGTTTTCATTCATTGTTATTGATTTATGTTCTTTGATTAGGTCTGAGTAGTTCTAGAATCAGGTTTAGGGTTTTCTAGAGATTTAGGGAATTAATGAATTAGGAACAAATAGGGTTCTATCTTAAGTGTTTTCCGTCTTTTGCTGAACTTAATGCTTAGGTTAGCCTGATCACCTAGCTTATGATATTAGGTTGTTTAACTCAATAAAACTGCTATTAAATGCCTGAATTAGCTTAGATGAGCAATTAGTCCTTAACCAGCAAAAACTTATGTTAAGGCTAATTGTGGACATATCAGACCAATTCGATAATGCGTGTTTAGATCTCTAAGACCAAACGACAGTTTAGGATTCTAGGTTGCTACATATAGTAGTTGACCCACAACCGTAGCTTTGCTATATTTTTATGTTAGTGTCGAGAATTGGTTGTTGTTTGTGCCCTGAATAGTTTTTTGATTCGGTTCCCTATTTCCTGATGAATTCTCTATTCTTGGTGCTTTATTATTGAATTCTATAAACGTTTATTGCTTTAAGTTGTTAATTACAATCACCACTTCACTTAATTTTTTTAGCTTAAATATGATTTAGAAATTGATAATGCAATTCTTGGTCTTCATGGATTCGATCCCTACAATACAACTCTGATTTGTTGTGCTCTTTTAGTAGGATTATAGGGTTAAAACTCTATGTATCACACTTCTCGGCTTTTTATTGAATGTTCGTAACTTACTAGACTAAAATCTAGCTTTGATCGGTTCGGCTTGATCAACTTTGAACATTATCCCTGTATTTTCCAAACACTCCCCCTAACACACCAATTTCCCTCGAACCCGTCCCGAATCACCCGAAGGTCCGCAAAAAACGGGTGTTACAAATCTCCCCCACTTCAATAGATTTGTCCTCGAATCTAAGGCTTAGACTATCCGACCTTATGTTTGTCAAACAACTTAGGGAAATTTGCTTTCATTATGACTTATGGTTCCCAAGTAGTTTCGACTTCACTATCGCAGTTCCATTCGATCTGCACCATTCTGGTCTTTTTCCTTTGGTCTGCCATGACTTTTCTGTATACGATCCGAACTGGTATTCCTTCCACAATCAGATTTTCTCTGAGATCCCTGGGGGGGGTTTGATCACCACTCATTCCCTATTGCCAAGGCACTTCCTTAACCGACATTTCTAACTTGTAGGCTACTTTCCAGAATTTTATGAGGCCCCATATACCTTGGACTTAACTTAGCTGACCGGACCGGTCTTTATCCTTGTAAGTGGTCTTGAGATACACCAAGTCACCGACTACAAACTCAAGTCTTTCCTTCGCTAATCCGCATAACTTTTCTATCTATATTGGGCCTCTTTTATCTCAAGTTTAACCATATGTATCTTCTCTGCTGTATCCTTAACAAAGTCTTGTCCATAGATACTTTGCTCCTTGATATATATCATATTTAGCTAGTTATTCATGGATCTTTTGATCCATTTTGCATCATTTAGGAACCATATTCATCCACTTTAGTATAGGTTTTCATTCATTTTACATTTTTGAGTCTTAGGATAGACAATTGCATATTTTTCCTTTCTTTGAGTCTTTTATAGGTGATTTGGAGCCACTTACGAGGAATGGATATTTGGAGATGAGTGTGGAGCAAAGTGATGAAGTAAAATGCATCAAACAAGGGAGCAAAGACGATTATGTTGACTTGATTGATTGAAATCCTTCCACCAAATGGAATCGACCAAAATTCGGACACAAGATAGCTATAAGAGCTAGCTTTCATTGGGCTGTGATTTGAAGGCATTTGGACAACCGGTCAGAGAGATACAACAAGCTTACTCAAGATAGGTCCATTAAGACTTCATGCTCAAGATTGGTTTCAAATGAAGGTCTTCCCGTTAATGGAATTGAATGATATTTTGACATAAGATATCCAAAAGAGTTAGCTTTCATTTGCTGGTGGATTTAAGACATTGGACAAGTGGTCAGGAAGATATGGTAATTTTACTCATTCCCGGTTGTGACATAGATAGTCCCGGCTGAACCAGAAAGAGTTTCAGGTCGCAACACGATCACTCACGGCCGCGACATGGACCTGTTTTGACGTAAACTGTCGTGGCCACGACCAGTGGAGTAGCTGGCCGATGCAGGAGCAATCGTGACTGTGGTTCGTCCCAGAAAATGTTGTTTTCCCTTTTATTCATTTGGATTTGACCCAGTTTGTCGTGGGTCGACCCAACTTCTCTTAAACCAAGTTTTACCTCCTATTTAAATGCCTTATGTTTTTAGAACAAAGTCTCATTTTCAAAACAATTTTAGGTGGCTACTTTGAGAGGATTTTGAAGACTCATTTGGATGATGATCCTTGGATCATCTCCTTTTATCTATTGAAGATTTCTTTTCTCATCTCTATCTCTTCTATCATTATGTCTTTGTTTTGTTCTTGTTTCACCATGTGTGAGTAGTGAAATGTTAGGTTGAAGGTTATGTAAATCTAGGGGTTAGATGGTTAGATCTTGAAGCCTAGGTTGTTAGATCTTTAGATTCCTTCATATAGTGTGTTCATAATCCTAGCTTTGAAGTAGGTATCCAAATTTAGAAGTTATTGGTTTCATCACCCGAGAGGTGTTCGATGAAATGCTTGAAATACCCTTTTGTGAGCTTTTCTTCCCTAGCCAGCGATAGCTGATCTTTGTTGGATTGATTGTTCATGCTTAGTAGGTTTTTCGTTAGCAAATGAGAGTTTGGCTTCATTGATAGCCTAGAAAAAGGTTTAATGCCACGAGAGTGGATTAAGCTAGATTAGAATAATTTTATGCCGACTCTTTTGAAAGCATACAGATCCCCAATGAAAATATCCCTAGGATGGTTCTTAATTAGATTTTGTGCTTCTTGATTTGATTGTATTCCCTGAATTATATGTCTTTCCTTAGACATATTGGTTAGCTATTGTTTTATCTCGTTCCATTACCTTGTTTGTGTTTTGATCTTGATTTGCTTCTTGTTTAGTCGAGTAGTTGTCATTTCACTAAAAACCTTATTTGTCTTCTCTAGTTTGAATTGATTCCTTGCAATCCTACCGCATTAATTCGAAACTCTTTGTGGATTTGAACCTCAAGTGCTAAAATTTCATAATTGTTTGTATTTGTTGTATTTATTTAACCGTTGCAAATGCAACCATCACTTCTCCACCTGAATCCAACATAGCGGGTCCAGAAAGACCTTCCATATAGTGTGTCATAAGGGGACATTCCAATACTTGCGTGATAACTAGTGTTATACGCGAACTCGGCTAAAGGTATGTGCTCATCCCACTTACCGCCCTAATCCAATACACTCACTTGCAATAAATCCTCAAGTGTTTGGATTGTTCATTCTGACAGGCCTTCTGTTTGCGGATGATAAGCTGTAATTTGTATCTCAATCTGATACCATACTCGCATGTGATCCATGCAACCAGATTATTTCTTTCACATAGATCTCTGCTAATTTTTCTGCCATGTGTTCTATTGACTGCAATGAAGTGTTACATCCTTCCTTTCATAGTTTGATTAATCCATCGCTGCGGCGTCGTAGGATTCATGCTTTGTTCAATTGAGGGACCACATGTCGATTTCAATAAGCCAGTGAACCCAATTGCTGTTGATGAGAGCTCTATCAAATCACATAGACCCTTAAGGTTTTACAACCCTGAGGTACAAAAGGAAAATCATCTTAAGCTTCTTTTGCGAAACGTGTGAATCATCATTAAAAGTGATTGATTTCTTGGTGTTCTAGCTTCACTCATCCGCTTTTTGCTTGCCCTCATCTGTAAGAAAATGATTGATTCAAAAACTAACTAGAAAAAGTGAAAAACCGTTTGCTTTTGAGAAATTTCACCTACAAGTGAATCATGATGATGATAGGCCTAGAAAATAAAAAATTTCAATTTTTAGAACGTATTGTTTCTTTGTTGCAATATTTTAGTCTAAAATCCAAATAGTAATTTAATACCATCATCTCATTTTTTCATATTCTCTTAGGAAAATATTATTTTCAATCCAAACTAATAGTGTGTTTTCGTACATGAATTATAACTTCATGCATAAACATACATAAACAAATAAAAGTTCAAATTTACTACCTGGAATTCAATTTTGATTCTAAAATTGTTAATCAAAAGCGTAATTTGGGTTGAATTAAAAGAAAGAAAACAAAAGCATTTTTCAATCCAAACTATTACATGCCTTTTCAAACACGAACCAATACATAAACATACACAAAATATTATTAAAAATAAAAAAAAATTAAACTTGAAAAATCCAAAAAAAACCCCCATTTTAACTCTTTACGTTTTTCTAATTAGGCCTAAGCATATTTACCGAACTGAATAGTTTTCATCAAACCAAACCGAGTTACATGATTTGTTTCGGATTTGAGAATTCTATATATCTTGACTGGACACAATTTTTGTATTTATTTGGTACTTGGTTTAGTTTGATAATTTTACCGAAACTCATTTGAATAATTGGTTATCCAAATAAAAACAGCATATCTAATAATACTACACAATAGGTGTCGATATATATATATAGTTAAGTAACGTACATTTGATCATGATATTTTTCTAATTTTTTGTGTATTTGCAGGCAGAGACAAATGTAGCGGTGGTTGGTTTAAGTGTATAATGTTCTAAAGCTTAAACAATTATTAGAGAATTTGTTTACTTTATTTTTTACTTTTTATCATTGAACATTAGTTATTATGGTTTTGATTCTATTAATATTATATTTAAATTAATTAAATTTAAACTAAATAACCAAATAATCTAAAATTACTGAATAACCAAAATTATTAGAAAAAACCGATTCAAAATTTTATAGTTATCTATAAAAACTGAACCAAATATATATTTTGTTCTATTTGGCTATTTTTTTCAAATTTTAAATTTCTTGAATCTGAACTATTTAACTGAATGATAGGTCTATTTCTAATATCTCCAAAACAACTCATTTGACAACGTGATATAAGAAAATTTTGATAGTACGTAACAAAAATCCACATCCATCTAACAAAACTAAACATGTTCAATTCGGCGATCAAATTTCAGAGTTGTAAATAGAAAAAAATTAGTTTCAAAATTAAATTCATACCTAAATTAAACGCTCTTAGTCGTGTTATCTGGATGTAGATTTTTAAATTTACCTTATTTGATGACGTGACAAAAAAGATTGTTGTGTAAAATCTCTAACTTTTAAAGTATATATCTTGATAATAATTTAGAATATATATATATATTGTTATGAATGACAAGTTTGTGTCAATTCATATATATAATTTAGAATATATATTGTGTCAAGTCATCAAGTATCAAACTTGATAATGTCCCACCACATCGAAACATTTATGTGTATTGGACCCAATCTCACTGCTATATACATATATGTTTCTTATGTATTAGTTACAATATACACTAAAATTAAATTAAATAAAACTCTATTCTAATATCTTTATTTTAATCCAAGTGTCTCACCGACCTAATTAGGTTTTGTTTATACCGATTTTAATTTTTATTATATTAAGTTTTATAACATGCTATTAGCATAACTATTTTTTGATCGGTATATATTTAAATTTATATATTGTTATAATAATTATTTTATACCCTTATAATAGGTTATTTTGTTTTCATATATATATGCAAAATATTTAGTTTAATTTATGCATTGTTATAAAATTTGTTTAAATTTAACATTATTATAATGACCTGTGATTAACTTCCTATACTTAAATATTATTTTTGGGATGATAGATATTATCTTTCCTAAATTTATCGGTATGAACAACATGAAATATGGGTGATTCACCACACATATATATATATATATATATTATTTTTGGGTAATAAACCTTGTCTACCTTGAACCGATCGGTATGGTAGAGACTATGTTTCCGTCATTAATTTTCTAAATGTATAGAAGACATTTATGAAAACATTCTAGGTGAACAAGGCTCCCAATTTCAATATGGGTTTATGCAATTTTTCATGTTATAGCACTAATTCATATATATCCGCTGCAAATGTTGCATCAAAAATTATTATTCCGAAAGAATAAAACAATGAAAAAATAGTAAATGAACCTAAGGTTTAGTTAAAAAGGGGAGACCAATGGAATTATCTTCAGATTTATGATGACCCTACCAGCGTCAAAAAATCTAGAAATGCATCTAATGGATGTTGTGACAATATATCTAGACAATGATATATACATGGGAATTATAGAAGGATTGAAATTGGCTAAAACATTGAGCTCAAAACCTAAAGAAATATGTATGGTCCAATTATAGCAATCACTTTACGGATTAAAATATTCTGGATGCATGTGCGCTTAAGTGAATATTTGCTGAATAAAGGATATACCAACAATGCGATATGCTTTTGCATATTTATTAAGAAATCTTTATCAGTATTTGTGATCATTGTTGTATATATTGATGACTTGAATATAAATGAAACTCAAAAAGGAGCTTAGTGATGCAAGAGCTCATGTGAAGGATGTGGCAAAGACCAACTATATGTAATCTAATGGATCATAATTTTTATAGATAATGTCTTAAGATCTCCAAATTCTAAAAAGAATTTGTGAAGACTCAAGAACATATACCTTAAGATATATTGTACTCAGTCTGATCAACTGAGAATGAAAATTACTAAGGGAATGAATAATTATGGAAAATGAATAACATTGAAAAATATTATAAAACTTCCTTCGGGTGTCCGTCACACTTATGTAGATGCAATTCAATCACATTTTGTAATCAAAAGAATTATTGAAGATTTTGTGCATGATAACGTCCCATGTATCACCATATAACTTATGGTTAATTCATTGAAAATCCATGAGATTAAAATGACATAGGGTCATGGTTTTATTTCTTTAAACAGTCCTCAAGTAGAGAAATCTCACATTAAAAGAATTTGATACATAATAAATATCCAAAATGGGTTATTGAAAATATTTTTGGTCTTGGAATTGATATATAATACATGCCTATAATGGGTGTTGGAAATGTAATTGGGCCTGAAATAGAATTCAATTCAAGATAGATGGACATGAAATGTCATCATCTCGAAGGGGAAATTTAAAGAATCACCAAAGCCACTTGAATGAATTCAAGGTGATTTTTTCTGGATTTATATATCCACCATGTGGATCATACTACAGATGATTGCATGTTTCTGTTTTATCATCTCGAAGTATAGATTTTGTTAGTTCTCTTGTTATACATAGTTAGATTATACATGTTTTATCATCTCGAAGTATAGATTTTGTTAGTTCTCTTGTTATACATAGTTAGATTATACAATACTGATTAACATAGTTAGATTATACAATACTAATTAACATAGTTAGATTAGAAGATACTAGTAATTTCATATTCTAAATATTTAATGGGTATTGAATGGTAACATGAAGTAAAGTTGAGCATCATGTTGCTCACAAAATGATTTGACAAAAGACCATTAAGGGTTTGCAATGGATTGCAAAACTATTGATCATGTGATCAAATATTCCAACCCTTGCATTGAGACATGTCATGTTATATGTGTTTTATGTAAAAACAAACAATCGAGAATATAGATTGTATTAATGGATTCAGCAAACAAATACAAGTAATTGAATGATTTATTTGCTAAGAGTCGAACCTTTTTCTCGATCTCGGACTTGCTAACTCTTCTATGTTCTTCTTAGTGTAATTTTCTCCCCCCCCCCTTATGGTTTGATGATCTTGGTATTTATAAGTCATTTGCTTCCCCATATCTCGTGAAATATCTTGATTCCTTTATTCTCTCCAGATTGATCGGAATATGTGTCTTCATTATTGTGAAAATAAACCTTCTTGGATTGATGAGATCTAGTTTTCTTATTTGGTAGCACGCTGATATTCTCCATTTTATTAGATATTGATTTCCTTATTCGTCAACGCGCTGATTCAGTGTGTGATCCTTTCTAATTATTCTTGAGCTTACTCGTTTCCATATTTTTGTCTATTTTAGATCCACATTTTTTCGATATTGGGCCCTAATGATTTTGGGCCCATCCATCAACGATAGTCCCCCAGCTTTCTTATTTGAACGTGGGATAATAATGAAGCGATCCCTTTTCCTTTTATTTTTAATTGGAACTTGGAAATCTTCCCTTTTTGAAATCAACGGTCTGATCTTCCTCTGTTGTCAGATCGTCGGTCATATTCTCTTGTGTGTGCGTATAAAGTGCATGGGCTAGTGCGTTCCTAGAAACTCGTGGTAGCTGCAATTGTCGCTTCACCATCTTCTCATGCTTTAACTTCCGCTGTTTCCTGTAGGTAATCATTCCTTGCCTCTCTTTCTCCATTTTCTTTCTGTTTTTGACTATTTTTTTATCTTGATCTTCTCAAAAATCTTTTCTCTTTGATTTTCTTTTTGATCCTAAGAATGTTGTCGGATTCATCGCTAACTGTTCCCCGTTACTTCTCAAGGAAGGGTTTGGGGATGTCCCCATATGATATGGACCTCTTCAGGTCTCGTTGCAGTATTCCTTTCGATGTTGATCTCTTCGGTTCTCCTCCAAAGGATGAGCCGGAGATGTAGGTATACGCTTCAACATTATACTTTGACCGTTGCGGGCTTTCATTCCCTATTCCCGAGTGCCTACTACTACTTTTGTGGGAGCTTTGTATTGCTTTGGTTCAGCTGTATCCTTCTCTCATTCGTCAAGTGTTGGTTTTGTTTACTCTTGCGAAGGAACTGAACGTTCTGTTGAGTACCTGCTCTCTACTTCCCTTATGCCATGTGATTTTGCGTAAGCGTCTGGGTGGCACCTTTCCTTATTTATGTACTTCTCATCTGAGCTTAATGGCTTTGTTTTTCCTTTCGTTCCATGTTGGTTTTGTTACTTATTCATCGTTTGTTTTATAGCTACTATCGAGCTTCATCCTGCTCGGAAGTCAAAGATCATTTCTAAACTCAAAAAGAGTGATTGTTCTTGGCATTCTTTCACTATCGAGAGAGTATGCCGCCCTCTTTGCCTTTCAGCTTCGGCATCTATGGGTGGCCATTCTTCTCGATCTCCATTCCGAACTCTTGCTCGTTACATGCATCGTTGAGGTGTTATATTTTGTTTGATACTGGTTTTTGGCTTTCTTGTGTACTTTAGTATTTTCGTACTAATTGTTCCTTCATTTCAGAACATCCCTCTCGTTCCTCTCGTTTGAGACCCCGCGTGATACTCGTCCTTTGGCCTCTTCAAAAAGGTCTCATGACACCTCCTTGTTATGAGTTTTCGTGCTTGCCACTGGTTTTCTAGTAATGTCTCGTGTTAGATATACCGGATAATCGGCTCTCGCGATTCTGGTTTCAAAGTTGTCGTAGTTTCGGGATTAGGTTTATTGCTATTAACTTTGTTTGTTTGGATGTTCTCATCCAGGATGGGCATTATTGTGTTTGTTCGTTGGATGCTTGAATTCTCATTAAACTCTACCGAGATATTCGCTTTACCAATGGGTCTTATGTAGAAGCCAAGGCGACCAACGCATCTGCCGCGGTATTTCTCCGCGTGGTATCTTGATTAGCTTGAAGTTGTTGAACTTCGTCTTGAATTCCTTTATCAACCCGAGGAAGCTTTCCATTCTTGAATCTTTTTTCGCGTATTATCCGTTACATTGACTAGCTACTATGAATATGTATAACTGTGGATGGATTTGATTTTGAGACTTACAGCGAGTTCCATACCTGCTATGAGAGACTTGTACTCTGCTTTGTTGTTTGAGGCCTTGTATCCAAGATGGAACGATTGTTCGAAGACTTCTTCTGCTAGAGACGTCGTATTCTGATTCCAAGTTTTTTTTTTGATGATACTCCATCGGCGTTCAACTTCCAGGGTATGATCATAATGCCTTAGTCATCTTGAGGTTGCGTTAACTCGGCCACAAAGTCGGCAAACACTTGAGATTTCACTGTTATTTTTGCTTTAAATTCGATATTGTCCTCGCTTAGTTTGATTGCCCATTTTGCCAATCTTTCGGACTGACTAGGACTATGTAGGATAGACCAAAGCAGATGCTCCATTATGATGGATATGGTGTGAGACTAGAAGTATGGACGGAGTTTTCGAGCTGTTGTTACTACCGCGAGTGCTAGTTTTTCCATAGTGGGGTACATAGTCTCCGCATCTACGAGCGATTTGCTAATATAGTAAATCAGGTTCTGTTCTATGTGCTCTTCTCAGACCAGTACTCCACTGACGGCGGCTTTGGATACCGCGATGTTATAGGTAAAGTGTTTCTCCTTTCACTGGCTGGCAAGGTAAGCCTTGAGCTGGTTTAATGAGTTTTGGCAGTCTTCATTCCATTCAAACTTTTTGTTTGCTTTCAGAAGTTTGTATAACGAAAGACACTTGTTGGTTGACCTAGAGGTGAAGCGATTTTGCGCTGTGATTCTCCCTGTGAGGCGGTGTATGTCTTTTGGTGTTCGTGGAGGCAGTGTAGCTTCTAGCGCGCTTATTTGCTTTGAGTTTTCTTTGATTCCTCATTTTGTGACTAGATACCCAAAGAACTCCCATGATGCGACTCTGGGAGAACATTTGGCCAGATTCAGCTTCATGTTGTATTCATTTAGGATCTTAAAGCATTCGACGGGTTGCCCTACATGATCCTTAGCTCGTGCTGATTTAACTAGCATATCGTCTGTCCGAGTTGTACTCCAAACATCTTGTTTACCAATCGTTGGTAAGTTACTCCCGCATTCTTTAATCCAATGGTATAACTTTGTAGCAGTACGTCCCCTTGTTGGTTATAAATGATGTTTTCTCCTTATCTTCGGGACTCATGGGAATTTGGTTGTACCCGGTGAAGGCTTCCATGACAGATAATACTTTATATCCATCAGTCGCTTCCACCAATCGGTTGATGTGCGAGAGTTGGTTACTATCCTTCGGACATGCTTTATTTCGGTCTGTGAAATTCACGCAAACAGTCCATTTCCCGTTCTTCTTTTTGACCACTACTAGGTTCGCAAGCAAGTCTGGGTATTTCACCTTTCGGATGGATCCTAGCTTCAAGAGCCTCTTTACTTCTTCATTGACCGCCTTGGTGCGTTCCGGGCCCAGTTTTCTCTGCTTTGGTTTTATTGGCTTGAAAGTTGGATCCATGTTTAGTTCATGCGAAGTGACTAATAAGTCGATTATGTTCATAGAGGACGTAGACCATGCGAAAGTCTCAATAATTTGTTGTAAGAATTCGATTAGTTCTTTCTTCACGTGGGAGTCGAGGTCTCATCCTACTCCGAATTGTTTCTCTAGATCAGTGTTGTCTATCTAGACATTTTCGAGCAGTGATGTCTTGGGAGGGTCTTGCTTTGGCTTGCAGTATGTTCATGCCTTCTGTTCGAGCGAGGCTTCAAGCTGCAGCAATTGCTATGCGGGGTTATTCTTTGAAGCACGAAATTATCCTTGTAACATAATTGTGATTCTTTTTGAAATCGTATGATCATAGCGTCTCTTCGATGTGTAGAGGACTTGACGCACTGATGGTAAGTTGATGCTACAGATTTCATCGCGTGTAGCCACGATCTTCCTAAGATAGCTTTGAAGGGCACTTTCTTCTGAACTACCACGAAGGTTACTAGTTTTCATCCTCCGCATGCCACTAAAGCGAGCTTGATCGTCCCGAGTGAAAAGGTTGTTTCTCCTGCAAACCTTATGAGTGGGGTCTGCTCTCCTTGCAACTTATTGTCCTTGAATCGCATCAGCTGGAAGGCATCATGGAATAATAGGTCGATAGGGCTTCTAGTGTGGACCAATATCCTTTCTAGTGCTAATACTCCCACGTCTAGTTGAATTACTAGGGCGTTGTCGTGCGGGTGATTTAGCCATTCGGCATCCTCTGCTCTGAAAAGGATGTCAACGTGTGGTTCCTGGTATTCTTCGAGGTCATTCGCCCTGCGCTAGTGCACTCTAATAGAATTTATCGAGTCCCAGCAGAGTTGTGGTCCCTGATATGCATGATTTTTACCATGTTTTAGAGTTTTATTTAGCTTAGTTTTCATGCTTACTCATAGCATTCTTATCATTTTAAAGTCGTTCTAGGTCCATATTATGCATTGTGTATTTGCATAGCATGCATTCTGCTTTTGGTCCATTATTAGGTACTTTGGAAGGAACTTAGACCATCCTGGGAGCTGATGAACATGAGGATGGACGTGGACTTGAATGGAGCGCCAATCGTGATCAGAGGAAACGATTAAGTGTTGGGACCAGATGAACTCGAGTGCCTTACTCGACTAGCCCTTGGTCGAGTTAGGAATTTTTAGAAGTTTTACTAGCCACTCGACCAGGAGGGTCGAGTCTTACCTTGACCAAGTAGCATCCGGAGTCCTACTCGACTGAAGAGAACAACGTCCAACACTCGAGTTGGCCATCTGCTGGGCACGAAACCCCGACTTGACCAACAGACTCGAGTGACCAAGACTCGAGTCTATTGAAGATCTCGCATGAATACAGTCACTCGACTGAAGGACTTGACCAACCCTTGGTCGAGTCACTTATCCGCGCACTTTTTGTTGACTTTTTCATTGTTGACTTAGGTCATTTTCTGTACTTGGGCTATAAATATTCTTTTGTTAGCCCACATTTGAACATCCAATTTTCTAGACTAGTTCTTCTCTGTTTTAAGAAAAGTTTGTATTTCCAAAATGTTGAATGCTTAATCAAAGTTTATTGCATTGAGTTTTATTTTCTTCTTCTCTAATCTTTCTTGTTTATCCTTCCATAAGCTTGCTAATCATGTTTATTAGTGCTGCTAATTTGATCATGTTAATTAGTGAGTAGATTTGCCTAGGGTTTTGAGAGGAAATGGGTAGATTGATGTAAAGCCAGGGAGTTTCCAGCTTGCTTAAGCTCTTTCATGTTAGGATTTCTTTAGATTTGGTGCGCCTAATTATTTTTTCTACTTGATCACTAAAAATATGTTGTTTGCTTGTTTGACCCAAAAGGTGTTCGATTAAATGCTTAAAAGAACCAAAGTCTGAGATATGTCCATCTATCCCAAGTGATTGGTTGTACAGATGATGTATTGGCCAGAATAAATAAATTCTTATTGCATGCTAGTTCAGATTCCGCTAACGAGAGTTAGGTCTGATCCGCACTTTACTGAGTTCATTGACCACGAGAATGGTTGTGTTATCATTGTATTTATTGCCTAGAAATCGCCCTTATTAGGTTGTTAAGCAAGTTTGGAAGCCCCTAGTGTAGTGTTAATCACTGATCCAAATCCTCTTTAACCCTTATTTCTGTTTAATAACTTTCGTTATCGTTCTATTTCGTTTCAACTTATTTCGCTTGCTAAGTTGTTATTGTTATGAACTGCATGTTATGTCTCGGTTTATGATTATCGCTTTGCTTCAGTTCCGTGACACTTTGATGAACTGAATATTGAACTTGAATTAGGTTGATCCATATAATTCCCGACTGTTAGCATCACACTTGAGTTGGATTGACACCTTTAATACTACAATGATATGTTAGTGTTTTAGGGATTTATTTGATCTGATTGCACAAGAATTGCAAAATCTTGTTATCAGTCCCTCCTGGATGATTCTTGTTTTCTACCTTGGCAGTGGTGATCTGTTGTCTTCACGATTTTGCCTTTCTGCCTTATGCGAGTTTCTGTCATTCCTATAATAGTCCCCACGGTCTTTCCATTCCTTCACGCCATTTCCCTTCTTCTTTGGGGTATTTTGCGGTCTTGCTTTCTTCGAGGGAATGTCCTTTCGCCTAGCATTAGTCACATAATATCTTTGGGTCATAATCTCCGTAGTTCCTTGTTGCACCTTTCTTTGTGACGGTGTAGGAATTTTTCCCTTTATCTCCTTCTTTTCCTCTCTCCTTGTAGTTTTCTCTCGAGTTTCGCACTTTCCCTTTTTTCTCGTTTTTCCCAGCTCCTACCTTTCGTATTTTTTCCCAGTTTGAATCTTTTGATATTAAGTTTGCTCTAAACTTTGAGGTTGGCCACATCGTTAAATCAAGTGCGAGTATGGTCATTTCATCATCCATGCATATGCTCTTGGCTTTCACCACTTTGAATCGGTCCATGAACTAGCGTAGTGGTTCGTATTTCTCATGTTGCATGCTCATCAAGTTCTGCTAGCTCCTTAAATCCAGTGACCAAATTTTGTTTGAGGGCTGAGAACGAGTCCAATGTTGTGCTTTGAAGGTTTTTGCGAAGAACTGCGGCCACTAGGCGAAATGACTTTAGGAACACTACAAGTCTGAATCTCCTGAGAATTGTGGGAACTTCAGCTTTCTCGACAGCTGGATATGTGCGTCGACAATACTCCTGGTGAAGGGTGTGTTGTGGGTCTGTTCGATTACGCAGTGAAATTCTGGTGCGGCGTTGGTCGCTTGGTGCATATGCGTCTTCATTACTGGGTAATTTTCCTGTTTTGCTGCACCAAGGATAAAATCCTAGCACGCATGTCGTTTTCAGGTGGCGGTGTGACTTCTTTCCTTCTTTCTGAGTACTCATCTTCCTTGTCGGTTTAGTGGTCCTCTTTAGATTCGTTCTCCGCTGATGTAGCCTCGGAAGTGCTTTAAGGGTGGATAGTTGATTGAAAAGACAGCTGTTTGGAGAACATTCACTAGCCGTTTCAATGGTGTTGATGTAGGCGGTTGATGAAAATGATTTGTGAGATTTCAAAGCTGTTCGGAGAACACTCACCTCTGGTTCTCTGGAAGATGAGATTGTAGATGGATCGACCTACGCCACAAAAGGTGTGAAAGGCCTTTGATAAGCAGTACACTTCCCACACGAATGCTTCTCTCAATCGGATGGTAAGTAAGATAGTTTCAGTTTCCCGGACAAGAGAAAAGAGATTGAGAATTCGTCTCAATTTCTAAAAGAGTTTCAAGAGTTTTGTTTATCAATAATACTTCCTCTTATTCATGTTCGAGAGACTATAAATAGAAAATGAAAGACTCAAGACAAGAAGGTGGACTCATGATCTTCGGTAAGACCTTTGAAGATCCAGCCGTTACAAGTTGGTTAATACTCACCTTAACTCACATTTCCTCCCACTTCTACCACTAACTCTACACTTAACTTCATGTATCTAGACACTAGACTCTTCAAAACATTATTGGACTCTAAATGGACCGAAAATACAACAAGCTTCACCCTTTTAAACTTCATCTTCAGCCCATGTTCTTCTTGGATCACTTATGGACTTCAATTCAGTCTTCGGGCTTTCCTCTTGTTGTTTGGCCTGTTATTGACACTTCTTGGACTTCTATGGACCGTGGATGACCTTGGTATTGAAATGAGAGTGGGCTAAATGGCTTGCCTCATTAAAACCTTTCTTTGTAAAACCCATTTGCGACAAAACCAAAGATAAGGAAAAAGAGTACAATATCACTTAACCAATCTCAATACCTTAATGATTCTGGTCTGGTTCTGGTTCGAATGTGAAGATTAGAACCTCTTTATAAGCTCCAAACAAAGGCAAGTCTATGTTGGTAGAAATGTTGAGAGCTTCATCCAAGGTTTCCTCTTAAATCGAACTCATTAGCATTCTCACGGCTTTGGTGAATCCTTCTCTTATTTCCTTTGACTTTGAGCATGTGATTGGACCCTTGGGTGTTGGAATGACGAGTTCTCTAGCTGCAGCTGGTCTAGCATTCATGTCCTCATCATCTACCCATCAGTCTTCCATAATCAGTGGGATGGGAGCTCTCCTCATGAGTGTGCGCCTTATTTCTTCATTATCGCATTTCATTTCCTCCATTTGTTGCTGGTGTTCCATGTTCTTCACTTCGTGTGGCTTGTTCGGCTAGTTTTCCGACTAGGGTTTGGAGCTCCATTGTCGTATGGTTTCATTGCAGGATTGGCCCGGATGGGGGTGGATCCTGGACATCGTCCCCAATTGCTTGTTCTTTAGGTATTGCTTCAATTGTTTTGTTGGGATTTGCGACATTGTCAGTAACGCTTGACAATTGTTCTCCATTTTGTGCCATTACTGCTCCTTGTTGGTTTCTGGTCACCATTGTCGTTGGCTAAGTACGAGTTTAAATAAAAAGCTTGTTTCGGTCCCACAGTGGGCACCAAATTTTTTAATGTAAAAACAAACAATCGAGAATAGGAACTATATTAATGGATTCAGAAAACAAATACAAGTAATCGAATAATTAATTTGCTGAGAGCCTAACTCTTTTCTTGATCTCGGACTTGCTAACTCTTCTATGTTCTTCTTATTGTAATTTTCTCCCCTCTTATGGTTTGATGATCTCGATATTTGTAAGTTCTTTTCGTTCCCATATCTCATGAAATATCTTGATTACCTTATTCTCTCCAGATTGATTGGAATCCGCAGCTTCATTAGTGTGAAATTAATCTTCTCAGATTGACGAGATTTTGTTTCCTTATTTGGTAGTGCGCTGATATTCTCCAGTTGATTAGATATCGTTTTCCTTATTCGTCAGCACGCTGATTCCAATACGCAATCCTTTCTAATTCATCTTGGGCTTGCTAGTTTCTATATTTTAGTCCATTTCGGATCCACGTTGTTTCGATAATGGGCCTTAACGATTTCGGGCCCATCCATCAACATCATGTAAAAGCATTTATTTGGATAAGCTCAAGTGTGTATTAAAAAATAGTCTTCATTACAATTATAAATTTGGTTGAGAACCAAACCATTCTCATCTAAGAAAATTTTAATGTGTGGTAATGTGACTTTGCACAATCACAACATAAAAGGATGAGACACCATAAAGGTTGGAGAGAAAATAAGCATATAGGTAAGGATATTGATCCTCCTACAAAATAGTATGAACTAGTTCAACGAATTATGCATTTGCAATGTACTGCAAATCAGCTTCCCAAGTCATTTGCAGATACAAAGACAGTGATTAAGTCTCATGTCTCTGTTGCAAATGTTCATGCTAAAATTGAAAAACCACAAGGATATGGAATAGAAAATGATACATCATAGTCGAAAGAGCGCTTGGAGCTTGTTAGACATAACGGTTCTAAGGATAAGAATCCTAGAAAGCATAAAGAAGCTGAAAAGCATGATGTACCCAAATATCAGAAAGTATTTTGAAGGTATTTTGGAAAACAACAAGATGTTTAATTCTCAACATTTAAGGGGGAGTTTGTGTTGTACTCTTTTTCCCTTTCTCTGGTTTTCCCGAGGGGTTTTCCATAAAATGTTTTTAACGAGGCAACACAAGACAACAAAATACATCAAAGATTATGTCTATAAGATTGAAACATGCCCTCAATATGTGTTAAGGGCAATCATCATCATTTTAGAGGGAGTTTGTATTGTTGTACTTTTTTCCTTCATATGGTTTTTCCCAACATGTTTTCCCATGAATGGTTTTTAACAAGGCAACACAAGATAACAAAAGACATTAAAGATTTTATCTATACGATTGAAAAGCACCCTCAAGATACGTACAATGTATTCCTCATCATTCTAGGGAAAGTTTACCTTGTTGTACTTTGTTTCCTTTCATTTAATAAGACAACAAAAGACGATAAAGATATTGGATTAAGATATGTCCAATCAACAAACAATGTTGAAGAGAATATATCCATCACATTGGATTGCACCATCAACGAGATGAGTAAAGAGTACCTTCATCATTCAAATGATAGCTTGTGACGTTGTACTATTTTTTCTTTCTGACAGTTTTTTCTCATTAGGTTTTCCAACAAAGATTTATAAAGAGATAACAAGAGATGATAAAGACATAATGCAAAAAGCAATAGTGATGATGGTGTCCAAGAGGGGGTGTTATGAATGACACGTTTGTGTCAAAGTCATCAAATATTGAACTTAATAATGAAGTCACTTGATCACAAAGTTTTGTGATAATATTTCATCCCACATCCAAACAATTTTATGTATTAGACTCCATCTCACTACTATATATAGGTCTCTTATGTAATAGTTATAATTTATACCAAAATCAAATAAAGTAAAGCTTCATTCTAATATATATCTACTTTATCTCAATCCAAGTGTTCAGCGCCTTATCAGTTTTTTTTAATATCGATTTTAGTCTTTATTATATTAAGCTTTATAATATATATATATATATATATATAATAAACTTAAATATTTAAGTTATTTATATATGTTTATAGATAGTATTATAATTCGTGAATAAAAATGCACTATAATTAGGGTCGGAAAAAAAACTAGTTTCCATATTTGTTTTATATATGTTATGCATCTTTGATTTTCTAAGCTTTAGTTGAATGTGAAGAATTTTGATCAGAACAGAATGTATAATACCGTAGAGGATAAGTCAAACAAAGTGGGTCGCGTAACCAAACGGTCGAGTGATGCAATTGTGGCCCACAATGAAGATAAAATGTGGGATGCACTTGTTACATGTAACTTGGTAATTCGGAAAAGACAAGTGTTGTAATGGGCTTTAAATAATGACAAAATGTTTTGGGCTTACATCAATGATTGTTCAAAATATGTCATTCTACACACACATGTGAAAGGGTATTGTCCATAACAAGATGTGTATACGTGATCACAACAAATCATAATAACATTGACCCCTTTATGATTTATTTTTTCTTTTCATAATAATTTCATATTATCATCAATTATGTTTGATTTTTTGTAGCTTTCTTCTCCTAATTTAAATATCGATTAATGTGTTTGTCACAAAATAGTTTGATGATTGAGAATGATAAATCATTTGGTAACGAATTAAGAAGATTAAGGAATGCTTTTGCCAAATGGATATATATATATATATATATATATAGTACTAGGTTAATAGGTTTGTTAAGACAATAGAAATCATTAGTTATACGTTATGGTTTGTTTGATAACATGTATATTAATTGTAAGAAATGAACAAAGATATAGATGAGACTCTTTATATAAATGAAATGGTAAGAGAACATCTTCGAACCTCATAAATCTGAAATTTCGCAACTTGAGTACTAATCGAAGTTATGGAAGAGAATATTTTTAGGAATAATAAAAAGCGATGAATGAATTTTTTTTCTCCAATTTTTGGTCAAGCTTCAGATCTGTTATTATTTCTGTTATTTCAGTTGAGCTGGAAAATAAAAATAATTCCCGATACATAATATAATAGCGGTTAAAAATATGTATATGCTATTATATACTAATGGATAACAAAAAAGATAAACGCGTAGAAAATTATTTTTACCGTTCAACATAAAATAGCGTTTAGAATAATACAAATGCTATAGAAAAGTAAACCATAGCAGAACTAAACAAATAGTTATCTTTAACTGCTTTAAATACCCAATTTTTGGTAGTGTATATTGTGAGAAAAATTAAAGAACTAATTTTCGCAATATACAAAAAATTATATGATATGTATAAAGTAGCTATGAGGTTTTTATAACTAATAGATGTATTGGTTTGATTATAGAGTTTGGTTTAGTTAGAAATTATTTATAATTGTATATAACCGGTCTGTTTTGTATTTAGAATGCTTTTATCCATATATAAAATTGTACATCTCTTCATTCAATGGTAACATAAAATCTTTTCAGATATCTCTTTCTTGCTCACGTTTTATTCATGTTTCCTCCATGAATACTCACTGAATATGTCCCGTTCCTATCTTTATGCATGTTCATCTTCATGATGAACTCGAAAAAACGGCAACTGAATTCCACACCCACCTCAACACCAAGGATCTATGTGGCGACTATGTTGTGAATACCAGAAGAAGATAGTTGAAAAATCGCAATCTGCCACCGCGCGCAATAATTAACTAAAAGATGAGGTATGGGAAACCATATGCCACATCGCCTAAACGTATCCTCCTATAAACAGATGTAACCCTTAGGAGGCGTCCACGACTCTTGGTGGGGCTTCTAGACCCTAATATCTATTCCACTCGAGAAATTGTAATCATTCTTCAACTTCTCGACGATTGGTTGAGACCGTCGAGCCACGACCAGAGCTCTTGCAACTCTGCATAAGTAATCTACTTCTCTTCCATCGTTGCGATAAAAAGGGCCCACTCATCATCGTCAGCAAGATCAATCATCCACCTATTCCCACAACATCCCGTAGAGAAATGTCTGACCCACTCTCGTCTCTAAATGCCAGCAAACTCATCTTGAGCCTCTCCCATAACGAAAATAGACAGCTCATACCAAGCTGGGGACCGAACACCTGACGAGTCAACCTTAGTGAACTCACAAGCAACACCTTCGCCACAAAAAGACAGTTTAGAGAAGATTCACATCTCATCTCTCGAACTATCGCCCAAACATAAAAACCCTAGACCTAAACCTGTAACGAGCCCACAAGAACCACAACCTAAGAAACTACTAGATCGATCATAAGGTCTCACCGGAAGCAAAAACGGAGAAGTTATTGCTGAAAATGAATAGAAAATTGCAAAGAAAGAAGAATCGTACCTATTGAAGTCTCGTGAAATCTTGATTATGAAGGAAACAGAAGAAGAAGAAGAAAGAATTTAAGGCCAAGTGGAGGAGATCGAAGCAAAGCAAGCCGAATTGGCGCTAGTCAAATCATACATTTTTCCAAAGAAAATCATGTGCCCATAAAGTGATCCCTCGCACGTGCTAATTATCGCCAGCCACGTGGATGTCTCACGCGCCCACTACGACACAATGAAGCATCTGCAACAAGCCATGCGAAATCATCATAATTACAAACCGCATCCAAAGACAAATCGACTAATGCCATGTAGAAAGTAGAGCGTAGTCATAACGACAAGTCCTATCTTAACGTTTTCATTTCCTCACTACGCCATAATGACGGACTGGGGGTATTGATAAAGGTGGGTATCACCTCGTATGACCCAACCCATATGACTTCACTAAAAGGCACATTAAGGCTCTAAGGCATGTCAACTCAGCATAAAGCTTGGTACTTAACACTTGGAAAAGGAAAGAGAGGACCAACTCAAAGACCACCACGACTCCGGCCTAACCAAGATAGACATGAAGGCACGTCAGAGGAGATCACCTCTTCGGGCTGACCTCTGTGACGTGCAGGCGAGATCGATTATGAATACACATCAGCTAGTCTGCAACGCATTTAATGTGTTGTAGGAACCACTCTGCAGACCTAGGATAGGAAGGTAGTATAACGGTCTGGCAACTCGGCAGATACGCTGAAGTGATGATATCCTAGTGGCGGGGCACACATGCTACAATTTTAGGCCGATCTGGTAACCGACAAGTTCGCCCTAATCCATGTAAGCTATAAATGGAGACAATTAGCATGTCGAGCGAGACATTTGATCATCATTTTTTCTCTAGAACTCATATGCTTTTGTATCATTTTGCTTCCCAAATCAAGAATCTAAACCCATTTCTATAATCTATGTTTCTACTTGAATCATTAAACATTGTACTAATCCTACCACAAACAATTCTCACATTTTGAATAATACATATTTTTTATTCTAGAGTCCTAGAAATATTGTGTCGCATATTTCTTTATTTCTCAAGTCTTTCTAGGTGATTTTGGGATTAATTTTGTAGATTGGAGACCTGACGAGGGGTGTAGAAGCAAGACGATGGAGCAAAGATCCATGAAACCACAAACCAAAACATGAAAACGTGAAATTTGGTTCTGGTTGATAATGAAGGTTGATGGAAGACTTCTAGTAAATGGTATAGGATGAAATTTTGACATAAAATAGCCATAAGAGTTAGCTTTCATTTGGCAGTGGTTTGAAGGTATTCAAACAAGTGGTTAGGAAGATATGAAGTTTTTACTGAAGATAAGTCATTCTGGAGAAGAAAAAAACGTGATTAGACTAGACCGATCGGTCCACCCATAGATCGATCGGTCTCACACCTTAAAAAATGTCATGAATTCATTAGACCGACCAGACTTACGAGAACGATAGTTTTTTTTTCCGCGTAACATGGCAATATCGATCGGTCAAGGGGTCTGATCGAATTTGGATGATAATGCATTCCTAGAATTGTAGATTCAAACGACAGTTTAGAATTCTAGGTTGGTAGATAGAGTAGTCGACGGCACAATAGTGGGTTTGCTATACAATAGTGTTTCGAGTTCAAGGATTGGTTTAATTGTTCCCTGGCTTCCGGAGAATTGCACTAAACGCCACATCGTTTATTTCCATTTCTTTTTCTTATTTAAACCACAACAACTTTATTTGTTTCTTAGTTTAAGTTCATTCTATAGATTGATAGTGTAACTCTTGGTCCTTGTAGATTCGATCCCTTTATTGTTAATTCGTTTGTTGGTGCACTTGCAATAAGATATTAGGTTAAAACTCGGTGTGTCAAGTTTTTAGTGTCGTTATGGGAGACCAATTGTGTTATCTTTTGATCTAAGACTGAACTTTAATTTAAGATTTTCTTTATTTACGTTTTTTTTCTTTTGTGAATCAGGTGTAGCTAACTTGAAGGCAAGTTATTGACCATGAATTACAATGATCAGTCATATGATGACTACTCACATAATAAAAGGGCATATAGTGCTCAACCTTACATCGATTGGTCATACAATGAATCAGGCATTGACAAATGGACACGTGAAAAATATTTCCTTAGTGAAACATACGAAGAAGAATCGTTTGATGAGAGTGTTCTTACGCCGAAACAGAAGTTGAAATTGGATGATTTTCACGAAGAGAATTTTGAATTGACTAGGATGGATCTAGCAGTTATGATACGGTTGAATTTCCTATCACATCAAGCAGCATTTGAAGTAAGGGAAATCACATTCCATACGATACAAGAAGCTCATTATTTTGAGACGATAATAGATTGGACTCCACCGAGCCAACTAGAATGTTCATGTAATTCAACCCTTGAAATTGATGATTTTGAAGAAATTTCATTGCCCTGCATTGAAAATGTAGTCTCTAGTAACCTCACATTCAGTGATGAATGCTTAGATTTACCATGTGAGTCTAAAAATAAGGTTGACTACTCTGTAGTAAACTCAACTAATTTTGAGATTGACTTCATTTTTCCATCAAATGCATTTGATCCTCCAAGCCATTTGAACATCAAAGAGCACTTTAATAAATAGTTTACCATTATGATAACTTGCTTTGATGAACATGTAGTTCTTCTATATTGGAGAATTGTCTTTCTTCTTTCATATATTGTCTATTGTAAAAGCAGGACGAGGACCAAAGGACCATTCGCTCAACCGTTTGATTCTTGTGACTAACATCTTGTGCACCAACGTCGAGCTTGAGACGTCAAAAACAAACGCGCTTGGGAGGCAATCCCATGTTTATCCTTATATATATATATATATTATATTTCTTTTCATTTTATTCATTTTCAGTGTGTTTGGTTTATGTTGGTTATAGAAAGAGCTAATCGATCGTATTTTGAGAAGTTTCGTTGAAGTGAAGTGTGGAGTCAAATTCTGGGAAATTATGCCCCAAGGTCGACAATTTGGATCAATCCAAGTAAGTTTCCTTCATCCTTTACCTCAAATTTTCACCATTTTTGAGGTTTCTTGTCTTGTCCTTTTTCTTGGGTATACTTTCTCACCGAGACAGTGAGAAGTAAGCCCGTGGGAGAGGGCTGTTTGCTAACATTAGTTTAAGTTCTTTTGTTTTTCCATTTTCTTAAGTCTTTGCATAGCATAAAAAATCCATAAATAAATTGCATTTGCATCATAGTAATAATTGAGTCTAGTATCATTTAGGAATGTTTGCATCATCATTTGCACCTTTCGCTTTTGGGAATTTTCTTGCTTGTAGTGAACACTCTCGTTAGGTTAGGTTGATAGCTAGTGACCATTATGAACTCTTTGAATTGATTTTTTTCCTTTTAGAAAGCTAATATAAGTGGATCATTCGCCTGAAGTCCCTATGCTTGAGTTGTCTTTTGAAAGAACTTGAATTGATTTCTTTTATTGAACTTAAACTGTTGATTTAGGGCCTTGAAATACATTGAATGTTTTCCTTCTTTAAGCTTAACTTTACTAAGTGATGAAAATTTTTCTTACATTTGAGCCCGATCTATGATGCCTCAAAGTGAATCAAGAGTGTGCGTAAACCCGTATACCTTTGTGTCTCATGGAGAGGTGGAGAAATGACATGAAGCAATCATCTCACGTTTGTAGATTCTTAAAAGGACATGAAACATACCTCTGATATTTGTGGATCAAAAACAAAACAAAATGGGCAAGGCATTACCCCCATTACCCCCACACCATTAGAAATAAGGAATCAATTTGAGAACTTAGAAATCGGTTTGGGTGTAAGGCATTTTGGGATTGGATGCTAAGCTTTGAACCAAGTGTTTTGTGGGTTTTACTAAGAGAGTATGGTTCATATGTGGCTTATGGTCTTTTGGCTTGATGAGTTGTTTGTTTTAGGCGAGATTTTTTCCCTTCATTTTTCAAACATTTCTTCTAGTTTTGTCGTTTGTTTGTTTAAGGACAAGCAAAAAGCAAGTCTGGGAGAATTGATATACATACATTTTAACTAGATTTCATGCACATTTTTCACTAGTTTCATCGCTTAGGACTCATGCATTCTCATGTTTTGACTAATATTTTGCATATTTTTCATTATAGAGTCCTAGAAATTTTGTGTCGCATATTTTCTTTTTCTTGAGTTTATCTAGGTAATTTTCGAGCTACTTGGAGATTGGAAACATGATGAAGGGTGTAGAAGCAAAAGAATGGAGCAAAGATACATGAAGCCACAAACCAAAACAAGCATGGGATGAGAAACTTGTTCTGGTTGATAACCTAGGTCCATGGAAGCCTTCTAGTGAATGGAATGGGATGGAAGTCTTCAAATCTGTGTAATCCAAAGTCTTTTTTCATAAGAAAGACCGCTTTGAGAACACAATCTCTCCACATAGACAACGAAACTTGAGATTGCGGAAGAAGAGCTCTAGCAACATTTAGAATGTGTTGATGCTTTCATTCAACAACTGATTTTTGCTCAGGTGTTTTCAGACAAGAATAATAGGAGACTATGCCCTTTTGTTTGTATAAAGTTTCAAACCGCAATTCTGGTGCATTATTTGATCTAATTGCCTTCACTTTCATTCCAAATTGCGCTTCAACCATGGTGAAAAACTCAGGAAATACAACCAAAATATCACTTTTATGTTTCAGTAGATATATCCAGGTGACACGAGTGTTATCATTTATAATTGTCAAAAGTATTTGTTATCTGCTTGAGTAGTTTCTAATAAAGATCCCCATGTATCTATGTGAAGCAAATCAAGTGGTTGAGATCACATGTTTTGACGCTTTGGGAATGATAGCTTCATTTGCTTAGCTCACTGGAAAATATCACAATGTATTAGTCTTTTATTTTTATGTTTGGAAATCCCTAATACATTTGTGACTACATCTATCTGAGCAAAAGAAGTGTGTCCAAGACGTTGATGTCAAACCTTTGCATCAATTATTGAATTAGAAGAAAAACTATTAGCTAGAGACTAGAGTAGGAGAAACTAAGTCTTCAACTTCAAGGATGTATAGGTTTCCAAGCCTTTTACCGCATCTAATCATTGACTCCTTGATAGGATCATGTAATATGCAACACATTCTGCTGAACAATGTCACCATTTATCCTCACTTTGTCAACACAACTAACACAAATTATTGTCCCGGTGGGAAGGTTAACTCGATGCTTAACTGTGATATCAAGTTCATTAAACTGATCTCTAATGTGAGAGACATGGTGAATAGCACCAGAGTCTAGGATCCATGTTTTCTTATCAGCAGTACAACCAGAAACATTCATAATCTCAATAAATCAGAAAGTGTATGGAGAGAAATCAATACCAAAAGCATTGTCAGATGACACTGAAGTGACATTAGAACCAGATGGAGAGTGGAGCTTAGTGATGAAGTAAGCAATAAAGTTGTGAATTTGTTGCTTATTGAGGTTTCCAATCAGACCTTCCAATCCAACAAACTATGGTTTCTCTGGTTCTTATGCAATAATTTGAGCAACGACAGATGTAGAAGACTGAACTTTATCTCCATTTCCTTTTGCTTTCTTATGTCCCATAGGATACCCATGCAGTTTGTATCAATGATTTGTAATGTGTCCTGTGTAACCACAATGAGAGCAAGTTGGTTTGATGGTTTTTTTATGTACATCATTCAACATTGCAGACTAGGCCGAGTTTGAGAGTTATTAACCACACAAGGTTGATAAACATCCTGACTAATGTGATAGGAGGCTGGAATGACTCTAGAATTGAGTTTTCTTTAGCTATCATCCTAATCAACATATTGTAGACTTCAGCTTAGTTGGGAATATGCTTTCTTATTATGGTTTGGCCACATATTATAAAAAAAATTCATTCAATCCTGCCAAAAACTTGATGATTCTTCCCATTTGAGTCTTAGCTTTAACAGCTTACTGTCCAACACAATTATAAGTGTTGTAACAATGACATGATTCAGCAACTTCAACACCATCTATTTTATCCCACAATGTTTTTAAGAGGGTGTAATAACCAGATAAATCCATAGAACCTTGATGTAAGTTCTAAATCTACTAAATGAGTCAAAAAGTGTGGTAAATTTTTCATGTGGAATCGGTTATACAAATCATTCAAGGTCTCTGATGCATCATTAACAGACAATATGCTACGGTAGATCTGCTGGCTAACCTAACCGTGTTCAATAACCATGAGTTCACCATGCTATTATATCTTGACCAAATGTGAAACATAGGGTTACCTTCTTCAGGTCGAGCTAAAGATACATCAGTAAAACGAATTTGTTTTTCGCATCCAAAGCAATCTTCATTGCAGAAAACCATTAATTGTAGTTAGATCCATCAAGTTGAATCGATAATATCATCATACATGGATGCTATGCACTGTCAAGGAACAAAGGTGAGTGAGTACTGTCTGTGTACATCGCATGAGAAACAACCATTCGAGCCTCTGGAACAGAATTGGAGCTTCCTGCATGAACATATCTGGCTATCCGACGAGTAGACCGACTTAACGAAGTCACCATTGCAGCAAATAAGGATTTGAGGAAGAGAGCGACGGAGAAGAGAAAATAAGTGGAAGAGAAAGAAAGAAAAAATCAGAGAAACTCTAAGCAGAGATGTGCTCTAATACCATATTAGTTCATTAATACAAACATCGTTATTTCTTTATAAAGTTGGCTCCGGAGTCTATCTATGACGTGGAGCACCCCTTTGCCTGTAGGATTTGGAATCCTAGTTATATTACTGTCGATCTTGCTGGCAACAAGGTCGTTTTACCTACAGTCGTTACATGAATATCCTTAATCGATTTGCTTTTTTTTATATAAATTGTTGCATCACCGAACTGAGACGGAGGATTTCGATTGTGACTTCGCGTAGATTAAGGCCATAGGTCACGTGCCTTGGAATACTATAGAGGGACCACTTCGTAGAGCTCATAACTCTGCTATTACCCTAGGTATGCCGTACTCCTTTTTTTCTTTTTTTAGATTGGCGTACTTGTTGTCGCTAACAAGAATAAGCTGACCAACCTTTGCCTGACTATGTAAAGATACGATGCCGAGCTAGAGCCATCGGTTAGGTAAGCGTCGTTTGCAGTGCAGTATTTTCTGGTAATATCATGTTATCAATTATTGTATATGACGCATAGGATATGCTAACTCTTTACTTTATAGATGGGCAGCTGGTTTAACAGGATCGCGGCAATGTAAGAGCACGCGCTAGTGGAACAAACGCGTCTTTGTTAGATGGCAACGAACTGTTCTGATATGAAGAAAAGGGCGGAGGTCACCGAGATGCATCTTTCGAGGACCAAAAATGGCTAAGGAAACATGACTTCAAGCTGATGACGGCAACACAGCTGGTGTCATCGTTAGAGGAGAAGGTGCAGGACACCGATTGTTGCCAAGGTTGGTGGCATGCACCTTCGAGCTGTTTCAATATGCCACTATTAGAGGAGAAGAGCAAATGGTTGTTGAGGTCGAGTTATTTCAGCAGGCGCATGAGGATCTTCAAGAGGAGAGGCGCCAAGATCATGCTCAGCTGCAGCGGTGTGATCGTGCCAAATTGGCTAGTGGAGAAGGTTGCGAAGGACAAGGATGAATGAAAGAAGAAGGTTGACACTCTTGAAATTACTAATCTTTTTTCGGGCGGCCTAGATGCGGTTTTTTTGTGGCATGGGTCATCGACACCTCCTGAAGGCATTGTCGAGGAGTTGCAACTGTCGCTGTTATCGGAGACTTAACCTGCTCGGATTGAGGATGTGCCGACTTCAGCCTCATAGGGCCGGCTTAGGGATGTTGTTAATGAGGGTGCTTGAACAACTAGCTGTGGAGTAGCTTTTGCTGCTGCCTCCTTCCCTTTTTGTTTTTCTTTTTTCATTTTATATTTTTCACTATGGCGATAATGATGTCTGTGTTTACGATCTCCTTGTTGGTGTTCTCGTCCTAACCATTGCCTTGGGGGTATTTTGGCATGGATTTGTTCAGAAGAATCTTCCATTGTACACAGAATGATTTCTGCACACCCCATCATGGATTTGTTCCATGACTTCTTGGGTCTCTTCGAGGGCAATGCAACGAAGTAGTACACCGCTTGTGGTTTGACGAAATAAGTGTTCGTCCATCTGCATGTAGCGAGAAGTTATGGCTAGAAGTCGTCGTACCAGCTTCGTACAAAAGGATCTTCGTTCTCCAATCCTTTGTTTTGTCATATAGTCGAGGTGGTTGAGGCTCCTCTGTGCTTTCATGCAGGATACCGTCTCCGCGAATTGCCCTTTCTCTAGTTTGATGTCGAGGAATTCGATGTTGTTGGCATGAATAATGATTTTTGCGTTTTCATAACACACAATAAATAAATTACAACAAATGCAAACAACTTGTCATCATAACCATTTGAGGTTCGAAGTCACAGAGAACTTAGAATCAACACATGAAAACCATGAGATTCAAGCATAAGCTAAAGCAACCAATAGAGATTTCAATACTAAAAGACTACTAAACACTTAAACAAGAACAAACTAAAGGAAGCAAAGATAAACTAAACACAACCAAACTTAAACCAAAGTAAACTTAATACTAGCAACTCAATACGAAAATGAACCTCAAACAAAACAAAACAATAAAGATCAAACTTAGATTATCAATAAAAACAATGGGTATTTGGTTAGGAAAATGATCAATCGGGAAATGCAATCAACTAGAGATGCTTAAGATAACAATGAAGCTCAACCTACGACATGAAACACTCAAATAGACTAACCCACTTCCATGGCATTGAATTCCTTTATCAATCAATGAATCTAGCTAAACTTCCATTTGCAAATTCAAAGATCAATAAGCAATAAGCAAAAGCTCACTAAGTCCACTAAACACCCTAACTTCATCTTCCAATGGCTAGGGACAAACATCTTCCGGACAGAAAGTATCATAACATCTAGATTTAAATAGCCAAGATAAATCTAGCTTTAAGAACACCTAATATGAAGGAATCTAACAACCTAAGCATAAAAATCAATCATCTAACCCTAGATTTACCTAACCATCAACCCATCAATAGAGTACTCACTCATAGCAACAAAGAAACTCAAAACAAAATAAACAAAGATGAACATAATGAAATAGAGAAGAGATAAGATAAAGAGATTCTTCAATGAGATTAAAGAAATGATTTAAAAAGGATCATTCATATGGGTATCTAGTATTCTCCCTCAAACTATCTCTCAATATGTTCTAAGTGGCTAGAAAAACATAAAGCTTAAATGTTCATACCCTCTAGGGGTTTCAATCATTACAAAACAGATTCGGGTCGACTCGGGACAAACTGGATCAAACCAAACAAAGTCTAAAAATGTTTAGGGATTCTCGATCGCAATGCTCGACCAAGGGGTTAAGAATTTAGAGTTGCATTTTGCTTCACTCTGGACAAAAATCTCGATCGCCTTTCACAAGTGTAGGCTCGAGATTTCAACATTGAATGCTTCTAGTTTGATTTCTCAATATATTTTCACGATTACACACTTAAGAATCTCGAGTTTCTTATACGTCAACAATCGGTCTAGTTTTCTCGATCTATTTTCACGATTGCGTACTCGAGAATTCTCTTTGATATCTCTTTTTCTCCTCTAGGATTTGGTCCTTAGCTTCCATACTTCCAAGACTTAGCTCAAATCCACCTAAAAATACTCAAAAATAAACAAATATGCGACTCGATCTGTCTACACTCTAAAATGCAAAATCAAAGAAAACTTGTACTAAAATGAATGAATGAGACTTCTGAGTGATGAAAATGATCAAAATATGCATGGAAATATGTAAATATGATGCATATCAAATAACATGTTGGGTTGGGTCTGACGTGGAGGCCAGCGCGGCCAGAGCGTTTGTTAACGAATTGTTGTTGTGTTGGATCTTTGTTAACGAGAAAGGGTTGAGTTCCTTTATGGGCTCGTCTACGACTTCCAAGTAGGTGTCCATTCTCTCGTTCTTGGTTTTGTAAATCTTGGCATGCTAAATTGTGACTAATTGAGAGTCGACAAAAGTGTTTAGGGATTTGCTTCCTAAGTTTTTGCCAATCGGAACATGGTGATAAGCGCTTCATATTCAACCTCGTTATTTGATGCGGGGAATGCGAGCTTGAAAGATTTCTCAAGAATCTTCTGATTCAGGGATTCCAGCCGTATGCTGACCCAAAATTCATGCCTTGATGCAAATCCATCGACGTGCAAGGACCAAGTGTTTGTTGCTTCTGCTTCAAGTGAGACAAGTTTGGGGGACAGTTCGATGAGAAAGTCGGCCAGAACCTAAGATTTTGCCACTGTTCTTCCCTTGTATTCTATATCGTACTCGCTGAGCTCCACTGCCCATTTGGCGAGGGGACCAGATAGGCTTGGACTATGTACGATGGTTCAGAGAGGATTGTTTGACAATACCATAATAGTATGCGACTGGAAGTAGGTTGCAGTTTCTAGGCCGCGAAGATGATAGCTAGGGCGAGTTTCTCGGTTGAAGAAAACCTCGACTCGGCCCAGAAAATAAGCTTCTGGTCGTCGTAAAATTCTCTGACAAGTACGCTGCTGACTGCCGAGCCCGATACCGTGACAAACAAGTAGAGTGTTTCGCCTTCTCGCACTTATCGTCCCAGACAAGTGCTTATTACCTCGGATGAGCTGATAAAACGAAAAGCATTTATCCGTTGATCAAAAGATGAAATGGCTGAGGATGGATATTTGTCCGGTCAGATATTGAACCTCATGGGCGGTCTTGGAAGATAGGAGATAGAGGACGATAGAGATCTGTTTGGGGTTGGCCTCGATTCCACGCTTGGTGACTATGTATATGAATCATTCTTTGAGGGGGCTAACGTGCTCGACGCCGCAGACTAATTTGACAAGCATGTTATCAATGTAAACCTCTATAGTTTGATCCAACTGTTCGACGAACATTTTTTTTACTAGATGTTGATAGAGGGCTTTGGCATTTTTGAAGTCGAAGGGCAATACCTTGTAGCAGTATGTTCCTTGATTGGTAATAAATGTCGTTTTCTTGCAGTCAGCATAGGGAGAGGAGTTTTTTTCTGGCGGTGGCTTCAACAAGTTGGTCGATATGCAACAGTTGGGAAGATATCCTTTGGGCATGCTTTGTTGTGGTAAGTGAAATCAACGTATACCCTCCACTTGCCATTCTTCTTCTTGACCACCACTAGCTAGCCATTCCGAGTACCAGACCTCGGCAATTGATCATGCATGTAAAAGCCGGTCAATTTTTTCGTGCACCACTTGAGCCCACTATGCTCTTAGCTTATAGTGTTTTTGCTTAATTAGGCGGAAGGTGGGATCTACGTTGAGCTCATGACACGCGACCTTCGGGTGGAGCTATGGCATCTCTTTGGTGCTCCAGGCTAACGTGGAAATATTCGCTTTGAGGAACTCGATGAGTTTGGCCCATATTTCCTTATCAAGTTTGGCACTTATACTGATGCATCGCTCTGGATGAGCGGGCTCGAGGTTGATCTGTTCGATAACTTCTTTCTTGGGTGCGTCTGGGATCATCAGTTCTGTTGGCGCCTTCGGGGTCGAGATAACGTATGTCCTTTCTATCACAATGCGTAACTTGTGCTCGATTATGAAGCAAGACAGATACATTTTTTTGGCTTCCATTCAGTGTGTAAATGCGTAGTTGGTAGGGAACTAAACAAATTGTTGGTATGTGGATGGTACAGCCTTCATCATGTGGATCCATGGGTTCCGAGGATCACATTATAGATTGAACGGGGGTCAATGAAATGGAATCCCACCCATCTCGTCATGTCGGACAAGTGTATGTGCAGTTTTATTGTTCCTATTGTAGTTAGAGTTTTTTTGTCGAATGAGGTGATGAGATGATGTCACTTATTGTTCAATCGCTTGTCCTGAGAGGCTGCGGCTATTGGTGTTGGGATTGCTTCATCGGCGGCTTCCGTGAAAAGGAAGACGGTATGCTTCTTTTTATACTCTTTTCTCAAATACTGGCGGGGCTTGTGGTATGCCCCTACTATTGGTGCCGAGGTGGTTCTGTATACCGCTTTTCCCATGAGCATGGCGTAACACTCGTGGTATGCCTTTACTTCTCCGGATTTTGCATGTAGAACGATTCGGTGCATGGCATCCTCTAACGAGCTTGGCTTACAAATCTTTAACTCTATTTTGACGAACTCTTTCTTGTGCCAGATTACGTTGCGGGGGAGTTCGATGGCGTTTATGTCAGCTGTAAATACTCACCATGTCACCTTTCAGAATCTTCTAAGGAGGGAGCGGAACGACTCATCCAGTCCTTGGGATATTACCTGCAAGTATGCGATTGAGGTGTTATGTTGAATATACATAGAATAATGTTTCAAGAATGTTGTGGATAGCTGGTCATAGCTGTCGATTGAGTATTGTTTGAGTTAGGCAAACCGTCCTAGTTCGTCGTCGTCTAGATGTTCGATGAAGACCTGGCAGAGTCCAGTGTCTCGCTACTCGGCTGAGAACCTTGTCCTTCTGGTGGAGATGGTGAAATACTTGGCAATTGATTTTAGCAAAGGCGTTGACTCATCCTGCTCCCTGAGGATTGCCTTTAATGTTAGCTATCTGCCACGGCAAAACGCTTGCGACATGGCCAGAGCTTCGAGGTGTTCGGAGGTTTGCTAGTTAATCTATTTCATTCACTCTAGGTTGAGCTGGACTGGGTCTGAGGTGTTGCGACGACTGGAAATTTGAGGTTCCGTGCACAGCAGTTCATCCCGGATGTTCGAAGCTTGAGGAATCATGGCTGGAACGATGGTTGAGGTAGCATTCGCCGCTACAGTTTGCTGTTGCGGGGTCATTGGTGAGTTCTTTGAAGGAACCACCATAGGTTTGGTCTGGTTCATTGACTCCACTTGATTGATCGTATTTTCCATTGCGTTGAGAGAAATCTTTGTCCCCACAGACGATGCCAACTCTTTGTGGTGAGATTAGCACAATTTTTAATGATTCAAGCAGAAACATATATTACAATATGGGTTTAGATTCTCAATTTGAGAAACAAAATGATACAAAAGCATATGAGTTCCAAAGAGAAAAATGATGATGGGAGGCCTCGCTCGGTATCTCCTTTTATATCTAACATGGCTTAGGGTGAACTTGCCGGTTACTAGATCGGCCTATAACTATAGCATGTGGGCCCCGCAACTAGGATATCACCACTTTGGCGTATCTCCAATTTGTCGGACCGTTATGGTACCTTCCTAGACCTGCATAGTATCTTAAATGTGTTGCAGGCCATCTGACGTGGATTCCTAGTTGATCTCTCTGCACGTTAGTGAGGTTGGCCCGACGAGGTGATCTCTTTAGATATGCCCTTATGTCGATCTTCGTTAGGCCGGAGTCGTGGTGATTTTTGAGTTGATTCTTTTTTTCTTTGGCCACGTGTTAAATACCAAGTTCCATTATCAAGTTCCAATGTTGAGTTAACATGTGTTGAAATTTTAATGGGCCATTTAGCATATTCATATGGGCCAGATCGTAGTAGGTGAGGCCATCTCTAACAAGAAACATGAGTCTTAAACGATGAAATTAGTGCATAATATGCATGAAATCTAGCTAAAATAGTGTATATCTTATTGTAGTCTATATATGTATATAGAACAAATAAAATGGAGAAGATGTCTTGTTGACACGATGTCAATGAGTTTTACTCCGAAATATTGTTGTCGGAAGAAATTCATCAATAAGATTTGTCGGCTTCAAGGATTGCAATATAATTATTAATTAAATTATGTAAATTTATGTGGCTCCAAATGCTTCTCACGTCTGACTGACTAATGAGCTAGTAGAAAAAAACGTGGAAATAAAGTCTTATGATCATTGCAAAAAGGTAACCCTTCAACAAAACAAATAAATAAATTTAAAATGTTTATGACGAATTCGTATAAAAATGTTGACAAATAGAAGAACATCAGAATAGTCTATTATCATCCTGATCAGAATAGTCTATTATTATCCTGATCAGAATAGTTTTTTATTATATTTAATAAGGTAAAATGTGTTAAATTTTTCTTTGTTACGTTTTTATTAAGAGATTATCTTTCTAATTATTATTTTTTTAATTTTTTCATTTTTATTATGAAAATGTCATTATAATTTCATTATTTTTAAGAAAAAAATGATTTTTTTAAGTTAAGTATTTTGTGTAAAAACCGTTTAAGTTTTGTAGGTTTGTTGGTTCATTGTAGGTTTTGTTTAAAGGTTTGTAAGTTTGTCTAAATTATTTTTTTCGGATACTTGTAGTAGAAAATATGTGACTTGATTTTTTTCTAACATTTTATGGCATTTCTAGTTTGAGGTGTCTAAACTCAATAATTGAACTAACAATTTGAAACACAAATCTACATAAAATGCAAATTGAACCTATGAAACATGACAATTAAATCTACAAAAAATAAGTAATAGCTTAAATGAAGATGAAAAATAGTGTCAATGATTGTTGACTGCGTGGTTAATATAGAAGAAGGTATGTGTAGTTTAAATGTTGGGGTAAATAGCCTTTAAAACTCTAGGTTTTATACCCGAAAAACTTACAAAAGAGGCACATAAAACCTAGAATATACTAAAGAAAAACCTACAATGCAGAATAATTAAGTCGTATGATAGCAGGAGAACGACAAAGTAGGAAAACCTACAAGACATAAAAGTAAACCTACAATTAAAGAATGATGTCTTACACATATAAACCTACAAAACGAATGTGTTAAGCATTGAAGACGGGATACCTACAACAAAGACTTTTAAAAATGAAAAATAAATCTACAACAAAGACCTTAGAAACCTACAACAAAAACTTTAGAAATGAAAAATAAATCTGCTACAAAGACTTTAGAAATGAAAAATAAACCTACAACGTAGAACTTAGAAACCTACAACAAATAATCTTTAAACCTACAATAAAAAAAAACAAAACCTACATAACAGGAGAACTAAGTCGAGAAAGAAGAAAAATCAGTCATACAAAACGTACAATACATTATAGATAAACCTACAAAAGAGAAGGATATCTTGAAAACTTAAGCCTACAACAAATAAAAAACAAAAACCTACAAAACAAGCAACTAAACCGACAACAAAGGCAAACACAAACCTACAAAATGAATGTATTCAGAGTTCCATACGAGAAATATCAAATAAAGTTGAACTTGTAAACCTACATAACCAGGAGAATTTAATGAAAACCTACAACAAAGAAATTAAAACTAGGAGAACTAAATCCGGACAATTAAACTTGTAAACCTACATAACTTGAGACAATTAAACCTACAACAAAGAAAAATGAAAACTTACAACACTTGACAACGAAACCTACACCACTTCAGAATTTTTTTCGTAGGTTTCTGTCTGCTGACATTGAATTATTCATTAATTACAGTTTTGTAATTTTTTTTATTAAAAAAAAATAAAACGGTATTATAATCAAAAAAAATAAAATTATAATAAAAAAATTTGAACTAGGAATGATAAAAGATTAGTTTAATAATTCACCCATATTTTTTTGTTAAAAAAATTGGTGGACAAATTATTCCTCTAATTTGTATACAATTCTGACTTGTACGCAACCCGATAAACCGACTAAGAATACAAAAGGAATATAAAATAGAAAAACAAGTTGAATAAGTTAGAGCTCAACCATAAAATGACGTCATAGTCGGCTACCTAAAAGAGAGCAATATTGCAATTCTTATTTTTACTATAGTTATAGAAATAAAATTGGAGATGTTAACGTAATCACACTCGTAATATGCTGCAATGACGCAAACTCGGAGGTGTTGCCACAAAACTCTCTCTTCAATTTTTGCACTATTATCTTATATATATAACAGTCAACAATCTGAAATACTTTAGAAACAATTACTCAAACATATTTTACTTTAAATTATTTAGAATAGATTTTTTTGAAGAAAAAATAAAAGAATAGTGTAATTACCATTTGCACATTTTAGAAGTTTTAGAAAAAAAAATTCTTCATTTTTCTTCTTCTCGATAACGGTTTCATTTCTTCTCCATTTTTCATTTTTTCTTCTGTTTTCTTCTTTTTCATTTTTTTCTTCCTCTCGTTTCGTCTTCCCCTCACCATTTCAGCTTCTGTCTCATTACGAACCATTCGAATAGAGATTCATTGATTGTTGAAGGTATGAATAGCATTTAACGCACTGATCAGATCGATCAGATGTGCATCCTATAAAAACGAGTCCTACACTCTCCATGGGTTTGTGCACTCGCTTCTCATCTGAGAATTGGAGTCTATCCCCCTATTATGAAAACTTTTTGGTGAGAGAAAAGAATGTGTGAATGTTCATATTCTACAGTGGAGACCAATCAAGAAACAAGCCAAGGATACAAAAAAATTATCAAGTTGGATAAGAAAAACACGAGGGGGGGGGGAGGTAAATTGCTAACGTAGTAGAGTTCATATTCAATATGGTAGAGTTCATATGTCTGCTTAGTAGGGTTAAGTTTCTGCTTGGTAGAGTTCACAGTCAGTGTAAAATAATTCATAGTCAGCTTGGTAGAGTTAATATGTTTGTTTTGACTCTTACTTAGTTGGAAGAGTTTGTCTTATACTTAGTAAAGTTTGCTCTAGTGTTTGATAGAGTTAGTTTTTCTTCGTAAAGTTGATTCTCTATTTAGCAGAGTTAATCATATATTGGTAAAGGTAAATTGCTAACATAGTAGAGTTTATAGTCAGTACGGTATAGTTCATATGTCTGCTTAGTAGGGTTAAGTTTCTGCTTGGTAGAGTTCACAGTCAGTGTGGAATAATTCATAGTCAACTTGGTAGAGTTAATATGTTTGTTTTGACTTTTACTTAGTTGTAGAGTTCGTCTTGCACTTAGTAAAGTTTGCTCAGTGTTTGATAGAGTTGGTTTTTCTTGGTAAAGTTGATTCTCTGTTTAGTAGAGTTTATCATATATTGATAAAATTGATCTTCCTGTTGGTAGAGTTACTCTGAACTTGGAAAAGTTGTTTGTGTTGACCGTTATTTCTTCTTCCCTTTCAGGTACGAATAAGGCAACTACGTCCAATGCCTCCTGCTGAGATCTTCCCTGTTTGGCCAGAAGATGTTGAAGATCCGATAGTGGACAACATGATCGCAGACATACTCGATGGCACTCTAGATAACTCCTTCTGGGACATACCACCAGTTGTCAATAAAAGGGCGAAGAGGAAGGCATATATTAACATTCAGACGAAGAAATAGGCACAGAAGAAGCATGACCTACCGAAGAAGAAAGAGGCATAGAAGAAGAAAGTTGTAGAGAAGAAGAAACTGAAGGAGATGACTCCACCTTCTGTGGAAAACAGTGAGCCGGAGATGGATAAGTCGACTACCTTGAATGAACTGATAAAACTCAAACAGAAATAAATGAAAGAGTTGAAGGGGAAGAGGTTAAAAAACCACGATGAAAACAAACAAAATGAATCGAGTACGTTGATTGAAACTCTCCAAGGGTTGACCAACACTTTGAAAGGGATGAGAGCATACCAAACTGTGTTTTCGGACCGTCTATTTTGGCTAGAGGAGAACATGGCATATATATTCATGCTCATTGAGCGTATTGCAAGGTTGGAGCATAAGAGTTCGGATAAGACATTGTTACTTGAGAGGCTTGTTAGGCTGGAGGAGAACATGGCGCAACCAGTAATACAACCCTTGGAGTACAACAAGGCTGATGTGAAGGCAGAAGTCAGATAAGTTCACCAAGTCAGACTCATGAACTTGTTCTAAATGCTAAAATAGGCGATGGAGAAGACGACATTGCTCCTCCAGATTTGGATCAGAACTCGGTATGTAAGGCTCTATTTTAATGACATTTACTCTGATTTATGTTGTCCATGTATACATTTGTATCCATGTTGTTTACAACTGAAACTGTTTATGTAAAAGTTGTGTGTGGTAAACTTTGGTAGATGTTATATAGTTTGGTCGAGTTATGTGTTGTAAACTTTGGTAGAGGTTATATGGTTTGGTCGAGTTATGTGTATCATTTGATAGACACTACCAAACAAATCATATGTTTAATACATCTCTACCAAATCATATAAATTAACTCTACCAAACATATCATATGTAGAGTCTATCTCTACCAACTACCAAGCATTAAGCATCGATTATGCAAGACATGGTAGAGTACATTTACTAATTGTGTAGTACATATAGTAATGATTGAGTTTGTCACTAATAATAGTGCATTCGCATACACCTAGATTGAATCAGCCGAATATGGTACACTCTGACTAAGAGAGAACGCTCAGTGTCGGATTAGCTGCCACAAAGTTGCAACCTAGCATAATCAGTCTAACTGGAGATTCTCTCCTTGATGACACCATGCCGTCCTAGGGCACAACACACACCATTCCCCCGGAGCAGGTAAATTTGTACATGGTAGATTTAACTTGGTGTTTGGTAGAGTTGTGGTGATTAATAGAGTTAACATTATGATTGGTATAGTTGACTTTTAGTTTGGTAGAGTTAACATGATGTTTGCATGTAATGTTTGCTAAAGTTAACATGATGTTTGGTAGAGTTAACATGATGTTTGCATGTAACGTTTGGTAGAGTTAACATGATGTTTGGTGGAGTTAACATGATGTTTGTATGTAACGTTTGGTAGAGTTAACATGATGTTTAGTAAGAGTTGACATTATGATTGGTATAGTTGACTTTATGCAGACCAAACATTTGGTAGAGTTAATATGATGTTTGGTAGAGTTAACATGATATTTGGTAAAGTTAACATGATGTTAGGTAGAATTGACTTTATGATTGGTATAGTTAACTTTATGCAGACCAAACGTTTGGTAGAGTTAACATGATGGTTGGTAGAGTTAACATGATGTTTGGTAGAGTTAACATGATGTTTGGTAGAGTTAACATTATGTTTGGTAGAGTTAACATGATGTTTGTATGTAACGTTTGGTAGAGTTAATATAATGTTTTGTAGAGTTGACATTATGATTGGTATAATTAACTTTATACAGACCAAACATTTCGTAGAGTTAACATGATGTTTGGTAGAGTTAACATGATGTTTGCATGTAACGTTTCGTAGAGTTAACATGATGTTTGTATGTAACGTTTGATAGAATTAACATTATGATTGGTATAGTTGACTTTATGCATGTTGTTTTATAGAATAAATGGATTATTGAGACGTAGGGGACTTCCGACCCTCTGAGCCCATCATCACATGTTGTTAGGAACCTCGAGGTGACGGGTCAGAGCAAATGAGAATGTCTTGAGAAAAGACCATACTACCCTCATACCTTGGTCTAGCTCTACTAAACAGGGGATCAACTCTACTACATTCAGGATCAACTCTACCTGACTGTGGGTAAACTCTATTAAACGTCGAATCATAGTTCTCCCACTTACAATGAAATCTGCCACCACCATCATTGAAACTCACTAAAACACGTGATCAAATAGAAATCTCTACAGAGAGAGGAATTACTTCTTTACGAAATTGTTACACAAACACATGCAATTGCCTTCCGTTACTCACAAAGACAGAGGAAGTATCTTGTGGTAGTGATTGCATGACTAGATTTGATATGTAGCTTAATTTTACCTCATCACTTTGTTGATTCAAACCGAAATCATCATACACCATCCTCAGAAATTCATCATAACTAAGATCTTCGCTAATCCCTATGATCTGGCAGCCGTAAGTTTTGTCCACCAAAAAAAACCAACTGGTTTTGGTTAAAACTCCAACTCCCAAAAACCAAAACAATTTCATCCATAGATCATAAAAGTATTAGGAATAAAAATGAAGGATATGAAATAAGTTGGAGCAAAAATGGAGCTTCAATGAAGCATATGAAATGAACATAAATATAGCTCCGATGGCGTCATTTATTAAGGAAAAAGGTGGGAGAGTTGTAGGTGAGGTAATAAGTTAGGGGTATATTCGTTATTTAAAAAAACTAGGTTTCCACAACCAACTCTACCATAAACAATATCTTAACTCTACTAACCATTGTCCTTCACTCTACTAAACATCAAACACAACTCTTCTACGAAGGCAGCTAACTCTACCAAAGGTAACAAATTACATTTTCCACGAGGCAAACGAACTCTACCATGGTTCATCTGTAACTTTACTATACACTACATTATGTACTGTTAACTCTACCAAATGAAACAAATTACATTCTCCACGAGGAAAATAAACTCTTCCATGGGTCAACTGTAACTTTACCATTCACTATATTATGTACTATCAACTCTACCAAAGATAACAGATTACATTCTCCACGAGGAAAACGAACTCTTCCATGGTTCAACTGTAACTTTACCATTCACTACATTATGTACTTTCAACTATACCAAAGGTAACAAATTACATTCTCCACGAAGAAAACGAACTCTTCCATGGGTCAATTGTAACTTTACCATACACTACATTATTATAATGTCCACTCTACCAAAGGTAACAAATTAGCTCCTTTACGAGGATAATGAACTCTACCATGGTTGATCTGTAACTTTACCCTAAACTATATTATCGTACTATCAACTCTATCAAAGGTAACAAATAATATTTTCCACGAGGAAAACGAACTCTACCATGGGTCATCTGTAATTTTACCATACACTACATTATTGTACTATCAACTCTACTAAACATAACAAATTATATTTTCCACGAGGAAAACGAACTCTACCATGGGTCATCTGTAACTTTACCATACACTACATTATTGTACTATCAACTCTGCTAAACGTAACAAATTATGTTTTCCATGAGGAAAACGAACTCTACCATGGGTCATCCGTAACTTTACCATACACTACATTATTGTACTATCAACTCTATCAAACGTAACAAATTACATTTTCCATGAAGAAAACAAACTCTACCATGAGTCATATGTAACTTTATCATACACTACATTACTGTACTATCAACACTACCAAAGTATGATTAACTCTTCCATGTTACATTCAATTAGTTTAGTAGAGTTCGTAAGAGACGAATAGCTGACGTGACAAATTTCATTAATAAAAAGTTTCATAATTATATTTTTATTTACTTATTAAAAAATGCAAACTATATATTACAAATTAAAAAAATTATTTTACTAATTTTGAAATATTTGTTCTATTTAAGTAATTTTTCGATAAATTTACTACAGTGAATCATCCCATAGTTTATCCACTATTTTATGTTTTCCACATATTAAATCAATATTCGATTGTCTGACTCCTCTTGAATGTTTAAAAATTTTCCACATATTTAAAAATTTCAGACGAAAAGCAAATCATGGATCCATTCCTTGGACTGATTCCTCTTGAATGTTTTATTGTGTGTTTAGTTTCTTTTTTAAAAATCTTTTTGATAAGAGGCTTAATGGAGAAATCGGAATTCCAGGAGATTGAAAATAAGATTAATTAATAGATTATACCTTTTAATAATAGAAAAGCAAATTAATCTATTGGTTGAGTATCATCTCTACTAATAATCCTAACAATAAATCACATGCAATAAACAAAATGGATTTGGTTGAGTATCATCTCTACTATTTTTTCTACCTAAGTTTAATTCTAGATAATTATTTTTTACTCACATAATATTGTTATAAATTTAGAGAGAATTTAACTATAATCATATACAAATCTTATGATACAATTCGGCAAAACAACAAATATATTAATATATAGATATTACATTTGACTATAACCTTTGTATTAATATCCATCCGTTTCTAATAATTAATGTTTTTACGATTTGTGGATACATTAAGATAAAACAAATATTACATTGACTATAACCTCCTATTAACTTTATTAAATGAATTTTGTTATAAACGAGAAAAAAAGATAAAACATAAAGTTTTTAACCAAAATATATCAATTTTTGTTCTAAATATCAGTTATGTAGAAACCTAGAGAGTATAAGGTAATAAGTTGGATAACAACAATAAAATACGAACATGAATATCGAATAATTAGTATCTAAAATTCAAATGCATTGGTCGAATCCATATTAAATCGACTACCTTTTATATATAAAATAAATAAATAAACTATTAGCTCACAAGCAGTTATTTCTATTATTTGTTGCGACTTGCGCCTTAAGTTGTTAAGCGAAACCGTATCTTAGCATGTGTAATATGAGATCTGTCATATAATTCTATTTTAAAATATTATACAGTTTTTTCATTAAATTTTAGAAAAAAAATTCTTTAATAAAGCTTAGGATTAAAAACTGTTAACGGCTATGAACTGAATCCGATTTTGAAAGTATTATACAATTTTTTTTAAGGCTTAGAATTTTTTTCCTTTTAAAACTTAGAGCTAGAATTTGTTTGCTTTTAATGTTTTATTTTAGTAATATAGAGCTTTATATTTATTCGGACCTGTTGCTAAGATTTTTTCAACCATATTGGTTAATTGAAAAATAATGGAAGGGAAGAATTATTTTATTTATTTATTTTTGGTTGTCTTCAGATATTATGAGTTTATGACCTTTGAGGGGATAAGAAAGAATCGAATCATTTAAGAATATTGTTTAATGATTCTGCAGAAACTGGAGAACACTTCACGTTCTTTGCACACGTGTATGTCCATTATCGCAGCCATGTTAACCGGAGTTCCAAATGCTTCAGGATTTGTCCCAAAGATCACCACGTGGAAACCGGTTTGTAGTAAACCGGAACTGCATTTAACGCTTCTGTCATGTTCTTGATACAGTATAATTCATCATGCATTCGTGGATCATAGGCCTAGGCACAGAGGCGGACCCAGGATCATATTTTACCTGGGTCAATAGTTAAAAAAAAAAATATAATCTAATCTACTTAAAGAAAATTACTATAATTTTTGAAAGAATAAAAGGAAACAAAAACCATACATACAAAATACAAAATGAAAAAATGTCAAAATAGAGATTTGATCCATGGTTTGAGGTGTCAAGTACTTAGAATAAGACCAAATATGCTGAAATCTTTTCAAATACTTTGATGAGTTAAATTATTTTTATCTATTTTAGTGGTGTCATATGACTATCCAATACTCCAAATGGATTACCAATGTCTAGGCATTCAAATATTCAGGTCGGTTTCGGATAATATTCATACAGATCCGAGTCTTTCAGGTATGAAATTTTTATATTCATTTAGAAACTGCATATATTTCGGTTCCGGATCGATTCGAGTCCATATTTTATGTATCCATTTAGGAACCAAATATAATTCAGTTCGGTTCCGTTACCGATTCTTATTCGGATGATGTATAAAATATTAGAAGATTTTTTATGATTTCACTATATGTTCGAGTATTATATATTCAAAATATAATTATTTGCCTAAAAAATACCTGAATACTCAAAAAAATGCCTAAATACCCAAAGTTTCACTACAAAAAAACATGCGTATAGCATCAGTAATATTATATCATTTAAATAAGTGACACTATATAGAGTCACTTATTAACAAATGACACATTATATGTCATTTAACATCATTTATAACAAATGATATTATTATTGCATCTCTTACAACTGTACGGGACATCACTTATAGTATGATGAAAATAGTTGCATCAATTGCTTAAATTGACACTAACTATTTGAGTCACCACTTTCAAAGTCATTTTTATAAGTGATGTAAATAGCGGTTGTATAAATGAAAACGGATGCAAACAAATAAAATAAATGACACTATACATCTAATTTCTTGTAGTGTTTTAAAAATAGTACCTTAAAATTCCATATATGTTTACATATATTCGGATATCCATTCGGGTATTGGTTCGGTTCTAGATACTACTTGATACTCATTATTTCATGTCAGTTTTGATTTATTGATCAAGATAAATAAAAGAGCAAAGGTTGGTAAGACAAAAGGAAGGAAAACATGTTTTGGGAAAAATCAACGGTCACGGAAAAGTCAACGGACAGTGAGACACGGACCGTGGGAAGCAACTGGGTCGAGGATCGTCTACCGCGGGTGTGGTCAACGGACGATTGAAAAGTCAACAGTCGGATCATGTACCGCGGGTAGTGGGTGGTCCGAGGTCCATGTACCGCAGACCGAGTCCTGCATGTACCGCGGGTAGTAGAAGGGTCGAGTTCAGCCGGGTAGGATGTTGACGTACCGCATGCCGAGAAACATATACCATGGATCGAGCCTTCGCGTACCGCGGGTCGAGACTTCACGTACCGCGGATAGGTCAATGATCGGTTGCTGAAAAATCAACGTTTTGGTTTTGTGGGTTTACTTCCACATACAATTGAAGCCCATGAAACCCATGATTATGGTTGACCAAGCTGACCTTCTAGAAGGGAAGAAGCCGACCGTTGGAGCTATTTGACCATTGAAGATCAAGGAGACCATGTGACTTGCTTTCTCTCGGATTGAGGCAAGGAGAGGTCACTATCATGTCTCTCGGATCCCCAAAAACCTTATCTCTTCTCCTTGTTATTGCGGCTAGGTTTAGGCCAGCAACAACCTTTGTAAACAGCCTATTTAAAGGCAAGAAACCTTTGTAAATAATTATTGAATTTTGAAAAGAAATTTGAGACTTCATTCTTCACTCTTTCTCTCTCGTGTTCTTCATTATTCTTCCACTATCATTCCGCAAATCTAACATGGTATCAGAGCAATTTGGTCCATATTCTCTTCTATAATCACACATTCTCTAGTCGCCCTTCTTCAAAATCTCTTCGGTTTCATTTAAACTATGGAAAACACAAAATCTCTCTACATATCGGTGGTCCTAAAAGGACCGAATTTCTTGTTATAGGCAAGAACCACAAAGTTTGTTTTGCGCAGCCGTGGACTTTGGAGTCACATTGAAGAACCAAACTCCAATCCACCTCAAGAGGCGCCAAAAGGAAAAGACAAAGAAGACTCCTCAGCAAGGGAAGTTGAAGATGATGATAAATGGTTTCAAGATGACCAAACCGTGTTGGTTCTCATCCAAAACTCCCTTGACCTGGCGATTCATGAAGCATACTCCTATTGCGAGACGGCAAAGGAGATATGGGAAACCCTCACAAAGGTCTATGGAAAAATATCAAACATTACAAGAGTGTTTGAAATTCAAAAGGCTCTCATCAATCTCTCTCAAGAAGGCCTCAAGTTTACCAAACACTTTGGGAAATGGAGGAGCTTGTGGGCCGAGTTGGAGATGTTAAGGCCAACTACCATTGACCCACAAATACTCGGCGAAAGAAGAGAGCAAGACAAAGTCTTTAACTTGCTTCTCACTCTTGACTCAACGTACTCCGACCTCATCAAGCACATGCTAAGGGCGAACAAGCTACCAACACTTGATGAAGTGTGCAGCCATATTCACAATGAACAAGGATCTCTAGGCTTATTTGGCAGAAGGAGTGATATTCTCATGGCAAGCAAAGTGAGTTACAAACATGAAAACAAAAAGATTCTCATTTGTGACCATTACAAGAAGAGAGGACATATCAAGGACAAGTGCTGGCTCCTTCACCCTCACCTCAAACCAGCTAAGTTTAAAGACACACGTAGAGCAAATGTCTCACAAAAAGCTGTGGAGGATGAAGAAGCGCCAAGTACCTCCGGCCGTGAACTAGTGGTTGCGGCCCCAACAAGTCAACAAGAAAGTGTTCTCAAGCAATCTGATATTGAGGCTCTCCTTAAGCTCCTTAGGGACTCCGGTATCACATTTCTATCCCATAAACCCGTAGACTCATTTATTGTTGATTCGGGAGCTTCACATCATATGATTTGCAGTCTGAATTTAATAAATAATGTGAAACCGGCTTTAGGAAATGTGGTGATAGCTAATGGATCTAAAATACCGGTTAAAGGAGTTGGAACCTTGGAATTATTTGAGAAAAATACTAAGGCATTTCATATACCGATTTTGCTTCTAATCTTTTACCCGTAAAAAGAATTGCTTGTGATCTTGATTGCTACGTTATGTTTAGACCTAATGATATGAAATTTCAGGATATTAAGACCGGAAAAACCATTGGTGAAGGAACTATCAAGGGCGGACTCTATGTTCTTGAAGACACCAAGTTTATTTCTAATATTACTCATGCTTTGAATTTCGTTTGTAGTTTGAATAATGTAGTATGGCATGGTAGATTAGGACATCCTCATGCTAGGGCTCTTGAGATTATGTTACCAAGTATGTCTTTTGATAATCATAGTTGTGAGGCTTGTATTCTTGGAAAGCATTGTAGAACCGTGTTTCCTAAGTCTTCAACACTTTATGAAAAATGTTTTGATCTTATTCACTCGGATGTATGGACCTTACCTTGCTTATCTAGGGAAAATTCTAAGTATTTTGTTACATTTATTGATGAAAAATCAAAATACACTTGGTTAACCCTTCTTTCCTCAAAAGACAAAGTGTTTAGTGCTTTTAAAAATTTCGAATCATACATTACTAATCACTTTAATGCCAAAATGAATGTACTAAGAACTGATAATGGAGGAGAATACATGAGCTACTCTTTTCAAGAACACCTTGCGAAACAAGGTATTCTCCATCAAACGAGTTGTCCTTACACACCACAACAAAATAGTGTGGCCGAAAGGAAAAATAGACATTTGATGGAAGTGGCCCGTTCAATGATGTTCCATAGGAGTGTTCCAAAGAGCTACTTGGGTGATGCCGTAACTACCGCATGCTACCTTATCAATCGCATACCAACCAAAATACACTAAGACAAATCTCCATTTGAGGTACTTAACAACTCAAAACCATCCATTGATCACTTACGCGTGTTTGGGTGCATTTTTTATGTTTTAGTACCATGAGAACTACGAAATAAGTTGGAAGCAAAGAGCAAGCGATGCGTGTTCCTTGGCTACTCAACTACTCAAAAGGGGTTTAAATGCTATAGTCCCGAGGAAAGGAAGATGTATGTTTCTCGGGATGTCAAATTTATGGAGGACAAAGGTTACTTTGATGACAAGGATTGGGACAATTTAAGGGACCTCTCTACTTCATCAATTGACCATGCCACCAACTTGAAAATATTGTTCGATCGTCTTGGAATTAGGCGACCAAATGATCATGGACCAAGACACAATGATGTACCAAACTCAGGTGAGAAGATTGGAGATCAACAAGAGGAACCAATTTAAACGTGTCACATTGATCATAGCAACGAAGAGGCAAACCCTCCTCAAGAAGGGACTCCTTCAAGCTCTCATAAAGAAGGGACTTCCACAACTCATGAGGAAAATGTTGAGGAAATATCAGCTGAGTCACAAGAGCTACAACCTCTTCGTAGAGGTACAAGAATTCGCAAGACAAGGGTCTACTACAATGGTGCTGAACCACAAGAGTCCCAACCCATTCAGAGAAGTACAAGGAATCACAATACGAGGGTCTACTACGATAATCAAGCCGTGGCACATCCCATTCAAGAAGTGTATTCTCTCGACCTTTTGCCACCATAACATGCCGTCTTCCTTGGAAAAATTGAAGCCGAGTTCATTCCTCAAACCTATGAAGAAGCTAAAGACATAAAATTATGGTACAATGCGGTTAAGGATGAAGCCGGAGCAATGGAACATAACCAAACTTGGTATGAGTCTGAGTTACCTCTGGGAAAGAAGGTAGTTAGCTCAAGATGGATCTTTACCATAAAATATAATAATAATGGAACCATTGAAAGGCACAAGGCTCGCTTGGTTGCATGAGGATTCACTCAAAGCTATGGCGAGGACTACACGGACACCTTTGCACCCGTAGCAAAGCTACATACGGTAAGAGTTGTTCTTTTCCTTGCAACTAAATTTTCATGAGATTTATGGCAGATGAATGTCAAGAATGCCTTTCTCCAAGGAGAACTTAAAGAAGAAGTATACATGACACCATCGTCCGGTCTTGAAGACATAATTGCACCCGGTAAGGTTCTAAGGCTCCGGAAGGCCATATATGGTCTTAAACAATCACCTCGGGCATGGTACAATAAGCTAAGTACCACACTAAAGTCCCAAAGCTTCAAGAGATCGGAAGCTGACCACACGCTTTTCACACTCCATGGCCCGGAAGGAATTATGGTGGTACTTGTCTATGTCGACGATTTCATCATCACCGGTGATGATAAGGATAGTATTCAATCAACTAAATCCTATCTTAAATCAGTTTTTGATATCAAAGATTTAGGTGAACTCAAGTACTTTCTTGGGATAGAAGTTTGCCGATCTTCGGAAGGCTTGTTTTTATCTCAAAGAAAGTACACATTTGACATTTTGAATGAGACAGAGAAACTTGGTTCAAAACCAGCTAAGACACCTCTAGAAGATGGCTACAAGGTCGCTCGAAAGGGGGAGAAAGATGACACACCATACACGGATGCACCACAATATAGAAGACTTATCGGTAAGTTAATTTATTTGACGATAACAAGACCTGATATTTGTTTCTCGGTGAATCAGGTATCTCAACATATGAAGGAACCTACGGTGTACCATTGGAACTTAATAGAACGGATCCTAAGGTATCTCAAAAGAAGTCACGGCCGTGGCATTTGGGTGGGCAAGAATGGAAGTATCGAGATCGTGGGGTATAGTGATGTGGATTGGGCTGGAGATAGAAATGACCAGAGATCTACAACCGGATATTGCACATTCATTGGAGGCAACTTGGTGACTTGGAAGACCAAGAAGCAAAAAGTGGTCTCATGTTCTAGTGCGGAGGCTGAATACCGGGCAATGCGGAAACTCACAAACGAGTTAACTTGGTTAAAAGCTTTGCTTAAGGACTTTGGAATTGAACAAGACCAACCAATCACCATGCATTGCGATAATCAAGTCGCAATCCACATAACCTCCAACTCCGTCTTCCATGAAAGAACCAAACACATTGAAATGGATTGCCACAAGGTTCAGGAAAAGATTGAGGAAGGTGTGATCCTCCCATGTTATACAAGAAGTGAGGATCAACTAGCGGACATTTTCACAAAGGCCGCAAGTCTCAAGAGTTGTGATCACATTCATAGCAAACATGGACTTGTGGATCTTACTCGGCCTTGATCAAAGGTCCCCTTTCCTAAGATTTGCACACTCTTTTTCCCTTGGATGAGTTTTATCCCACGTGGTTTTCTCTCCAAGATTTTTAATGAGGTGTAGCTCTCGGGTCTTCCAAGCTTAACCAACATGTCCATTTATGGTTAAGCTTGAGGGGGAGTATTGATCAAGATAAATAAAAGATCAAAGGTTGGCAAGACAAAAGGAAGGAAAACGTGTTTTGGAAAAAGTCAACGGACGGTGAGATACGGACCGCGGAAAGCAACTGGGTCGAGAATCGTGTACCGCGGGTGTGGTCAACGGACGATGGAAAAGTCAACAGTCGGATCATGTACCGCGGGTAGTGGGTGGTCCGAGGTCCATGTACTGCAGACCGAGTCTTGCATGTACCGCGGGTAGTAGAAGGGTCGAGTTCAGCACGGATAGGATGTTCACGTATCGCAGGCCGAGAAACATATACCGTGGGTCGAGCCTTCGCATACCGCGGGTCGAGACTTCACGTACCGTGGGTCGAGACTTCACGTACCGCAGACTGGTCAACGGTCGGCTGCTGAAAAGTCAACGTTTTGGTTTTGTGGGTTTTCTTCCACATACAATTGAAGCCCATGATTATGGTTGACCAAGCTGACCTTCTAGAAGGGAAGAAGCCGACCGTTGAAGCTCTTTGACCCTTGAAGATCAAGGAGACCATGTGAATTGCTTTCTCTCGGATCGAGGCAAAAAGAGGTCACTATCATGTCTCTCGAATCCCCAAAAACTTTATCTCTTCTCCTTGTTATTGCGGCTAGGTTTAGGCCAGCAACAACCTTTGTAAACAGCCTATTTAAAGTCAAGAAACTTTTGTAAATAATTATTGAATTTTGAAAAGAAATTTGAGACTTCATTCTTCACTCTTTCTCTTTCTCTCTCGTGTTCTTCACTATTCTTACACTATTATTCCACAAATCTATCACGATTCAGGTTTTCAGTTCCGGATATTTTACCTAGATCTAGTGGATCATATCTTTTTTATTCGTGGATCATATAATGGAAGCTGAAACTAAAGCAAAGAATTAGAACTAATTATAACATATCCAAACTATATATTTTTGTAAGAGGACGTAACAACAACTTGAATAATTAAAACCTTATATTCGCTTTACAAATTCGACATTCAAGGTCTTTACAATTTGACAGAAAGCTTTAATTAATTAATTTTTATTTTTTTAATTTTCTGTTTATCCATGAATATGTAGATGTTTAATTATGAAACATATATAAAAGCGTCCAAATTTGGAAGATAGTGCCGTCAACTTACTTTTAGTTTGGCATTATTGGTAACACGAAAATGGAACATATGTAAGAAATCAAATACAATAGGACCCATAATACATCATATATGTCGCTGCTAATCCTCTCCACACAAAAACCTCAAATTGAGTTATCTATTTTTGTTTATTTCAGAAATGGAATAATACCCATTAACCAAAAAGTGTTATTAAAGGGAATTAATCTGTTATAGATTCCACCACCAAAGCTAAAAGCAAATTTTTTTATATTATTGAAAAGTAAATGGCTGCTTAATAAACGCATGGGTGTTTGGATAATCGTATATAATATGTATGTTTGGTATATATCATAAGTTATTATATAAATTTATTTATGTAGAACCAACTCCTGCTATGAAAGTTTAAAAAGTCGTGGAGCATGAATATTAAGATGATATATACATTTGGGTTTTTTATTTTGTTTTAAGCATTAGCATAATATATAAGCTAAACAAAAACATTGAAGTTGTGGAGATTAGGTAGCTAGAAATTAAGGTTCCCTGTCCTTTCATCGTCTTGGGTTGCTTCATTTTTGAATGGAGCAGTTCGACGGAATTACAACATTTTTTCGACAAGTTATGTATTATGGGTATTTAAATAAGGTAAAATATAATCTTTAACTCAAATTTAGCTAATTTTTTCATATTTCGGAAATATGTAGAGAGTATACTTCAAGTGAAGTCTGTGTTCCATATAGACTTCACTTGAACTCTGCTGGTCAACACAGAGGTTAGTTTTGCATTTGACCATTGATAAGATCTCACAAATGAATCAATCCCAATTTCGGCACTTAGAAGATCTGGAGTATATAGGCTCGACTTGGAGACGACAAACGAACTCAAAGACGAGACGATGGAATGATTAACGCCACAAAAGGTTGCGGAAAGGCCTTTTGATAAGTCGAAAAAATCAAAATTCGACAAATGAAAAGAGATCAATGATCTATGCTTAAAAGAAGTTTTTGATAAAAAGATAGATGTCCTTACAATAGAAATCACGAAAATATAAAGGCAAGAAGAGTGGTTTTGGACACAATTCTAAGACAAACTCGAAAATGATAAAGTATTAAAGTTGTTTTGAAACTACAAAAACATTAACTCTTATTTTTGACTCCTTCTTGAACCTTTGGACTCTAAGCCACGTTTTGGGCTTTTGTTAGGCATAGAATCACATTAACCAAAGAGTCGCTTGATTGTATAGCCCAATTACCTCATTAAAAACCTTAAGGAGAAAACTCAATGGGATAAAACTCAGTATAAAGGAAAAAGAGTATAATTGAGCTACACACTCTTTGGTTAATCTTCTTGGAATTCTCATCTCAAGCATCAAGGTATGAATGTGTAGCAATTGGTTGCTTTTCTCCTTAGTTCCATAGCCATTTCCACGTTCCATTGGTGCTAAAGTTGAACCAATCGAGTCTTGAGATCAAGTTCGAAGTGGAGCTGATCATTCTTATATCAACCATGTTCTGGATATGGCAAGTAGACTTCACATGAAGTCTGCTTATTCTTGTTTTGATACAAAAATAAATAAAAGAAAACTTCACCTGAAGTATGCTGAAATTTGAGTCATTTTGCAATTGACTGAAAATTTAACTATTACGTAAACTTTATTTGAAGTCTGCGAAAAACTCGCAGACTTCACCTTAAGTCTACTTCTCTTAGATGGGTTATTTTTGAAATTGACTAATATATAGGTTATTTGACCAAAAGAATCTAAAAATTTGTGTGAAAACACAGACTTCACCTGAAGCCTTCTTCAATTATGCAGACTTCAGGTGAAGTCTACGTTAGATACTAAGTAATGCACACTCGTATGATTTCTGCGAAATTAATGAAAAAAAAAATAATTATTTATAAAATAAAGTTAACTTCTTCAGAAGTCTACTCCAACTACGTTGAAGACTTCACATGAAATCTCCATTATCGAAGACTTCACGTGTAGACTTATGTATTAAAAGTTAAACTTAGTCTATGTCACTATGTGAAAACTACTTATTTTCATACGAAACTAAGTAGACTTCAGGTAAAGTCTGCGTCTGAAAAGTCAACATTTAGTAAAATGCAAAAATAACCTATGGAGACTTTCAAGTGAAGTCTACTACTTATCTACGTAGACTTCAAGTGATGTCTAATAGTAGATTTCAGGTGAAGTCTGCAACGTTAATTTTGTAAAAATGCATTTAAAGCATGTTCTAATTTTTTTTAAAAATATTTTAGATTTTTCATATGTGTGTTTGATACTTTGTTTGCTTCTCTACAAATTTAACCTGGTTATATATTATAGTTAAGTCTGTGTATAAATTTTGTATGTATGTATAAATTTTAGAAATAATTTAGGTAGTTAGCTTAATTAAAGTAGACTTCACAAATTTGTGTCAGTGTATAGACTTCAGGTGAAGTCTCCTATGTCTCGAAAGACTTGTGTGTGATATTCTTTGTACGTATATTATGATCCTTAGCTACTTATTTGTTATTGATATAGTTCAAATATGTTTATTTTTAGGTACTGGTTCATCTACCATCATGTCGTTTTAGTGTAACAAAATAGAATTTCTATGTGTTTTAGTGGATCACAAAGCTGTTGATACAAAGCTTGTTGAATATGATTTTTCTACTTCATGTACAAGGGATCAAGTGTGTAGATGTGTTTCATTTGACTTTGAATCTCCATTGAATTTATCACTACCAAACTAGCACACTCAATTTTCTCAAGGAAATAGAAGATTAAAGATTTGGTTTATAATTACAATCCTTAAATTTCTTAACATAATCCTTAAAGAAGACTATAACGTCACCAAATCAACTACATCAATGACACTTGTTTTCCTTTTCAATCTCCACATATTTTGTCAGCTTCAATCCTTTCTTCTTCATCTGAAGTTTCAAGATCCAAAAGGAAAATAGTAATTTCAGTGAGTGATGATATGTAGTAAATTCATACACAGTTTGATTAAGAACCTGAAAAATGAAAAAGAGACCTAAAGAAGTGAACAAAAACACAAACACAGTTTATGATACCAAAATCCAAAGATTAGAACCATATATCCATCAATAGTAAGATGAAATGTTAACTAAAGAATGAATCGTTGTTTGTGTTATAAAAGTGACACAAATATCATTACTCATCAAATGACATTACTCATCAAAATAATAATAAAAGTGTGCTTAAAAGAATCAACGGAAATACTCATTAAAATGTAATCTTTAACAACAAAAGATTAAAAAATCAATTTTTACACAATAATTTAAATAAAATGTAAATTTTAATAAGAAGATGTCAAAATATCAAAACTACAAGAAAAAATCATTTTTTCTTATGAAAGTCATTAAATTGTAATAATTAAATACAAAAATCAAATTTTAAGAAAAAAATAAAGTATGATTTAACAAATTTTAAAAAAATCAAATTTAAAAATTTGAGAGGCACAGATTTTAAAAAATTGAGAAAAATCAAATTCAAAAGATTTAAAAATTTAAAAATCAAATAAAGTATGATTTAACAAATTTTAAAATAAAGTATTGAATAGAAAAAATAAAAATTTGAGAAAAGAAAAAATACTAAGTTTTCCTTAAAACAATCTCTATTAAGTATGACTTAACAAATTATATAAAAAAGATTACATCTGTAACTAGAAAAGACTAAAAAACTAGAATTTTTCACAAGATCTCATTTCTAAAACAAACTTTTAACTAGAAAACAAAACAAAAATTCTAATTTGCACACAACTATCATTACGAATGAAATCTTTCACAAGAAAAATTCAAAAAAAAATAGATTTTTCACATCATATTCATTAAAAAATTTAATCTCTAACTAAAAAAGATTTTTTTAAAAATTGAATTTTTTACAAGATCTAAATTTGAAAAAATCTTTAACTAGAAAGCACAAAAAAAATTAAACTTAAAAGTGAGATCTTTCACAAGAAAAGTTCAAAAACTAGGTCTTTCACATAATATTCATTAAAATGTAATATTTAACAAGAAAAGATTAAAAAAATCAATTTTTCACAAGATCTCCTTAAAAACAAATATTTAATTAGAAAAGACACAAAAGATCGAACTTTCACACATCTTTAAAAATAAAATCTTTTAAAAGAAAGTTCAAAAAAATTAGATGTTGACATAATATTCATTAAAAATGTAATCTTTAACTATAAATATTAAAAAAAAAGTCAAATTTTTCATAAGATCACTTTTTTAACTAAAAAACACAAAAAAAAAATCAATACTTTGACAAGAAAAAAAACTCAACATTTTTCTAATTTTTTTTTTTACTTTTTTCAGTTGTGGACTGGAGAAGTAATGATGGATGTTGGCCAGAGACAAGAGGCTTCGGCGGCTTGAAGCTTCCGGTGGAACATGCAAAAAAATTACAAAAATCATGAGAAAAAGAGTGAAAAAATTTGTAGGGTAACTTTCTGGTTCAACTGTTGGTTAATTTTGATTTAGCATAATCTAATTTAATTTTAATTTTAATTTCAGAAGAGCAGACTTCATATGAAGTCTGCAAACATCGTACAGACTTCACGTGAAGTTTGCACTAACCCCTAAACATCGTAGCTTCCAAAGTAGACTTCACGTGAAGTCTACTCTAACCCCTAAAGTAGCTTCGAAAGTTGACTTCACGTGAAGTCTTCTTCTCGAACTAGTAGAATTCACATGAAGTCTACTCTAACCCCTAAACCCTATACCCTAAATTCTAAACCGTAAATTCTAGAACATAAACTGAATATTTTCTCTATGATACGAAAATGTTAAACTAAATACTTATACTTTCTAAATATATGCACAATTTAACTTTTTTATTCCATTTCTACATTTAAGAACTTTGTAGTTTGAACTTTGTTGATTTTATTTGACCATGTTTTTGTGATATTTTGTATTTAATACTTCATAATTATTTATTATTAGATTTTGTAATCAAAATTATAAGTATATAATAATAATTAATTTTTTAATTTTAAATTAAATATATAATTATGGAGCAGATTTCACATGAAGTTTTCTCCTAGAACTAGTAAACATCACATGAAGTCTACTCTAACCCCTAAACTCTAAACAGTAAACTCTAGACCGCAAAACGAATATTTTTTCTATAATACGAAAATGTTAGAACAAATACTTATACTTTCTAAATATATGCACAATAACTCTTTTATTCTATTTCTATATTTAAAATATAAAATTTACAAATTCCACATCTCTTATTACCCTAAATCCTAAACCATTACATAGTTGGTTTATGAACTTTGTGGTTTGATATTTGTTGATTTAATTTGACCTTGTTTTAGCAAAATTTTATTTTAAATATTTCATAATTGTTTATTATTAGATTTTAATCAAAATTATAAGCATATAATAATAATTACTAATTTAATTTTAAATTATATATAATTAAGGAGCAGATTTCACGTGAAATCTTCTTGTATAAACAATAGACTTCACATGAAGTTTTTTTTAAGTAGACTTCATGTGAAGTCCGCAATATATGACGAAGGATATAAATGTAATTGCGTTTCCAAGGTTTTTTGTTTGGTCATTAAGAGCAAAACTATAAATTCACTACTCTCATAGGTTACTTTTGGAGATAAATTCAATTAGGTATATTTTTACATTTAAAATGAAATTTTGAATCATTTTTGTCATTTTTCCATTATATAAATTAGAGCAAAATCTAAAAATCAATTGACCCTATGAGTACAAAAATATGTAATATAAGAAAAGTCATGTAACAATTTTTAAACCATGGAAGTAAGAAATAAATTTATTGGTTTATTTATTTATTCATAGTTTAAATTTTCACCAAAATAGTTTAAAATGTGACATTTTACAACTTTAAAACCATTGTCTAAAAGGATTCTTTTTTAGTATATAAAATTTCTAATACATATAGTTATTTATTTTTTTCACATTTTTCTTGGGTTTTCTACTTTTTAATACATTGAAATAGTATTAATATCATCATATATAAGCTCAAATTATATAGTTAAAACCATTAATTAAACACTAATATTTTTTGTTTTTAGAAATGTTTATGGCGATGGACGGTTTCAGACTTTCAGCATTGTTAGGGCCCGATTAATAAGAGCTGTACCTTTGATTTTTTTCGTAGGCTTTAGATTATAAGTTTTTTGGCTATGATTTTTTTTGCTGTAGGTATTTTGGCTCTAAACATTTTTATTGTAGAACCTTATTTTTATAAATTCATAAATTTTAGATTTTCACAACTAAAAATATTTCATAAATAAAAAATTAACTTTTTAGAGTAATGAAAGCTAAAAATAAATGTAGAGCACGATTAATTCAATTTTAGTACTTTAAATTATTTTTTTCTCTAGAGCAACGACAATTATTATCAATCATACTCTTAATTTTTAAAAATAAATGTATTAGATATTAAAATATTGCAAATGGTCTTTAGTCTAGTGGCAGGCGGTAAGTCCACTAAGACATGCGTATTTGCACAACCAGGGATCGAGTCCTACCGCCTCCATTATGTAGGAACTTGGCTAATGGGCCGGCCTGTTGTGGTCCAATGTTGACAAAAAAAAAGATATTAAAATATTGGAGCCAAAGAAGTTTTCTATCCCAACACCAACCATTACAACTACGTAATAGTAACGTATATAACTACAACCTAAATTTTATCATAACTTCCAAAATATGACATTAAAATTAGGTAACAGATAAAACATTTGTCAACTTCTAATAGCTTGAACCTAACTTTTAATAATGAAAAAAGTATAATACTCAGCTAATGATTTGACATCAAGGTTTGATTCCTACCCGCTACATTATGGTAATTTAAAAAGGGAATTTTAGGAGTGGGTGTTAGGTTATAGATCGGCTTTGTCGATCTAATTGTTGAAAAAAAGTATAATATAAAGATAAGATCTGTGGGTTTTGCAGCATTTTTTATGTTTACATCAGACAATCCTATGATAGAGAATGGTCAATCTGTGTTCCAAACTTGGTTCCAAGTTTAGAGTATTTGTTGACGCAAAAACTCAACTATTAAAGACTAGATTTCTAAGTTAAACATAAATGGATCATAGATTGGAAAAATAAATTATTTTAGTGATAAAAATAGAAAATACAAGAAAAAAAACTAGAATGTTACTTCTACATGTGTATTGTGTAGCCAGGAAGAGAAAACTCGTGATCACTTGTTTTTTGCTTGTACCTACTCTAATCAAGTATGGCGTACCATAATTGGAACAATGCTTGGTGCTCATTATACTTCGACATGGACAAGCCTTGAGTCGACAATTCTTATGCACAGGGACAACAAAGTTCACTTCTACCTTATTTGCTATGCCCTTCAAGCGACCATATATCATATTTGGAGGGAACGTAATGGACGCAATCATGGACAACGACACATTCATTCAAGGCTTCTCAGCAAAATCATTGACAAAACAATCAGAAACAACATCAGCGCCATTACACTCTCTAAGGATACACGCTATGCTTCAGCTATGACAACATGGTTCTCTACTAGAGTACCACTTCTATGATTTCTCACCTCTCTTGCCAATGGGAATAAGACTCTTGTTGGGTGTACGGGAGGATTGGTCTTTGACATGGATCATTTTCTATAGGCAACAACAGTTTCTAATTAACTTGGCTATTTCTTTATTCAGCTTCTATATTAGATTATTATCGAACTCATTTGAGAAAGTTTGTATACTCATTCTCGGTTTTTTTGTTGAATAAAATTTCACATTCATACAAAAAAAAAAAAAAAAACTAAAATGTTGAGAACAAAATTTTTTTTGCTTAAAGCTTAAGTTACAATTACTAAGTATCAGTTGCCTTTTCGAAATTGAGTTCCTTCTTCAAATGTGCTTTGGAGTCGGTATTGCCTTTGTATATTGGAGATTTCAGCTTTCCGATTTCTTGAATTCTGGCATTTGTGATTCAATTAGTAAATGGAGTTTGTCGTGTAAACTCGATCACTCTTTGGATTTCGGGTGATGTAGTTGTTGCTCGATGTATTTGTAATTTTATTTCAACATGTTCGCATGCTCTTAGACCAATATCTCTCTAAGTTTATCCAGTTCTTATTGGTTCTTGTCATTTATTCTCCGGTTAGGATTTCGCCTTCGTGCCTATACATACATCATTTCAATATTGGAGATTTTCAACGTAGCGATTTTCATTTCAAAATTCAAGTTCGATTTAGCTATCTTCTTCATTTTGATATGGAAAATTGTTTGGTTCTTGGTTTTTGTTTGTTGCGGACTCTTGGCCCTAGATTATCTCCATTGGGGGCCATATATGTCTTTTAGTTTGTTGTTGGTTAAGGTTTTGTTTTCGAGCAAGAATTTCTTGATTTTGGAGTTCAGTTGCTCTATTTCTTTCAACGTTTTCGGTAATCATTTGTCTTATTACATTTATTATAAAATTTAGTAGTGCTTTGCGCTACTGCTTTAGCGGCAAATCGTCAATGGTGTTATCTCCAACATTCTCTGGATTTTTGGTTGGATATATTTCTCCGTTTTTAAGATCAGCGATCAATCTTCGAGGTTTAAGGGTTTTGGAAACTTGTCCCCACGATGGATATGCGCCAAAATATTGATGCATAAACTGAACTATTCAAAACCGGGTTTTTAAGTTAAATGTAAATGGATGAAACTAAATTTAGATTAGAAAAATCGATCTTTATTGATGATAAAAGTAGAGAATACAATAAAGAAACTAGAATGCTGAGAATGAGAGAACTTTTCTTACCCAAAGCTTAGGTTACAATTGCTAAGTATTATATGCCTTTTCAAAGTCGAGTTTCCTCGTCTTAAACAGGTAGGCTTTGCAACTACTAAGTCTGAGATTCTCTTTTTCAACATCCTCTATCATCTTAGTTTTTTTTTCCTCTTTCTTGTTTTGACTTCATTTTACTTTTAAATTTAGACTCCAATTCATTTCCCTAACCGCACCGAACTCGAGTCTTAATCTTTTTCCATGCCTTGATTTAAGTGGATTATAAGGTGGGTACCAACAATGTTTTTCTGATTTTTTTCTCAACTAATCTAACGATTTTTTATCTTACGAGGGGATTTCATCCTTGGTGCTATAAGATTTTTAATGAGAACACTATTATTGGCACTACCTCAAATGTATTTTTCTGTTTTAAAATAGATAATAATAGTGAAGATTTTATGTATTTAATTAAAAAAATTCTAATGTAAAATATTAGTTCTAATATATTTAATAATGACTTAACAAATAAAAAATCAAATTTGCGAATATAAAGAGTCAGAAATAAGTAAAAATGTAACTACTTTTGCACAAATATATATTCCTAAAATATCATTAATTTCATACAGAAGGAATATTATTTTTGCTTATATTTGTTAAAATATTTTATTCTGAAGTTTGGCCAAATATTATGTTTATCTTCGGTATCATATTCAAACCAACTATTTCAAACAATTTACTAACATCAAAATCAAACAATAGAATGGCAAGTAAATGAATTTTGAGGGTGTCGAAAAAAAAGAAAGAGTAAAGTTAGGTTTGGACTAAATAGGGCCCATAATAATTACTTTCTTTTTTCTCTTTATAATTTGTCTTCCAATTTGAACATAATTTTGAAGTTATTTGATAAAAACTTTTATAAAAACCTTTAATTATACGAATCGACATCCCACTTATCAAGCACCACACTTTCTCATTTCCTTATTCACTCTCGTTTTCACATTTTAATTCTTCTCATAACTACACTATTTTTCTTGGTATTAATAACTACACATTCAAAGAATCTAATAATTAAAATATTTAAATCTTAGCAATTAGCATATAGAATTTGACTAATCAATTCGTAAACTTATATACTGAAACTTATTTAATAAATGAGTCGAGTTGAACTAGCTCACTGAAATAGAGTTGAGTTGATAAAACTCGCTCATATTCACAAGCCTTGTTAAAACAACCAACCAAAACAAAACAAAAAGTCAGCTCTCTTTCTCTTAAAAATCTCAGCTTTGTCGTCTAAATGCAGTAACCAATACGCAAAAATCCTCTACGTGTTCTGTTTTACGATTTTCTCGAATTTTCTCGCATTTAACTTTCACCTTTATTTCTCCTTTTCCCTCAGATTCTTCTTTTTTTCAAACCTTTCTTTTCTAACCATTCTTGGTTGCTCAACTGTTCAGTCGCGAGTGGCAAAATCAGCACAGATTTGAATTGATTAGCGAGAGAGGACTCATGGACTTCTGTATCTCCTGAAGTCTACCCAAAACCCATCATGGAAATCGAATCCGGAAGTTATCAAAATATCGTCAAGGTCAGTCAAAGCGCAATTGGCAATCAGATTTGAGATCGATTCAATAAAAAAGTTCTTACCTTTCGGGAGATTCTCTTCGCTTCCTCGTAATCATCGATCTCTGAATAAAAACTCCCCCTTTTTTTCTATTGCAGAAGGAATCGTGGAGAACAGTATTGACTTTAGCGTATCAAAGCTTAGGCGTAGTTTATGGAGATTTGAGTATTTCTCCTTTATATGTCTACAAAAGCACATTCGCTGAAGACATTAGTCACTCTGAGACCAATGAAGAGATCTTTGGCGTCTTGTCTTTCATTTTTTGGACAATCACTCTCGTTCCTCTCCTCAAATACGTCTTTATAGTCCTTCGAGCAGACGACAATGGTGAAGGAGGTACTTTTGCTCTTTACTCGCTTCTATGTCGACACGCCCGAGTCAACTCGTTACCGAGTTGTCAATTGGCTGATGAGCAACTCATCGAGTACAAAACCGACTCGACTGGATCGTCGTCGATGCCTCCATCGGATTTCGCAGCGAGTTTGAAATCTACGCTTGAAAAACGTGGAGTATTGCAGAAGATTTTACTTGTTCTTGCTTTGATTGGGACTTGTATGGTGATTGGCGATGGTGTTCTTACGCCTGCGATTTCAGGTCAATAAATTGAAAACACGATTCTTGTTTGATGTTCTTTCTCCGACAAAGACATGATCAATGATCTGTTGTGCTTACACTGTTCATTTTGTTTTGTTTACTGCAGTTTTTTCTGCAGTATCAGGTGTTGAACTTTCGACGGCTAAGGAGCATCACAAGTGTGAGTTTTGTTTCAGTAACCTTGATTTTATCCTAGGCCTATTTTTCTTCAAGTGTTAATCATGGTGATTGTGGTGAAGACTTTGGTTTAGATCATGGAATATTTAGTTACAATTGGGTCTGGTTTAAACTTTATGTCTGTAGGAGGACTTCTTTCAATATCTTAAGTCTTGAAATCATCCCAAAGTCATCGGTTTCTATTTTTAAATGTGGAGCCCTTTAAACCCACCATCTGTTTATTCAATTGCTTGATAGATTTGTGCACGTAACACGAATTAAATATCAAGTTGCCATCACAGTTTTGAGTCATCTATATCGCTTTCGGTTCCAAATTGAGTAGGCCCATGCTATTAAATAGGTCTTTGGATTCTTCTCTGCACATCAAGTGGATATATCATGTCGATCTTGTTGCCTAAATTCTCATCTACCCAAATTTTTGGATCCTACTGTAACATTCTACTTTTTTGAGCTCCACATGCGCAACTGCAATGTTGAGTGACTCTTGTACTGTTTAAGTTTTGACTTTTTGCCTCAAATTAAGGTTGCTGTGATTGTGTCTGAAACTTTTTCTTTGTTTTTTTTTTGTTTGATTTATGCAGACATAGAACTCCCTGCTGCTTGTGTAATTCTGATAGGTTTGTTTGCACTCCAGCATTACGGTACTCACAGGGTTGGATTCTTGTTCGCCCCGGTGATTCTGTTGTGGCTAATGTGCATCAGCTCCATTGGCGTTTACAACATTTTCCATTGGAACCCGCACGTGTATCAAGCACTTTCTCCCTATTACATGTACAAGTTCCTCAAGAAAACTCAAAGCAGAGGCTGGATGTCTCTTGGTGGGATCTTGCTTTGCATTACAGGTTCAGCAAAAGAAAAACGTTTCTCTTTACGAGATGAAGTCAAAAAGAAAACTTGACTCACTCTTTTAAGTCTAATGCAGGTTCTGAAGCAATGTTTGCAGATCTGGGACATTTCTCTCAACTCTCAATCAAGGTGCTTTAGAATTCTTCTCTTTGCGATTTGTCTTCTTTACATATGTATTTAGTTTTTTGTCGAGGAGTTTTAATGCTATATCATGCACTTGTTGCAGATTGCTTTTACATCACTTGTTTACCCATCCTTGATACTTGCCTATATGGGCCAAGCAGCGTATCTCTCTCAGCATCATGTTATTGAAAGCGCATACAATATTGGGTTTTATGTATCTGTACCAGAGAAATTAAGATGGCCAGTTCTTGTGATTGCCATTCTCGCTGCTGTAGTTGGAAGTCAAGCAATCATCACCGGAACATTCTCAATCATCAAACAATGCTCTGCATTGGGATGCTTCCCTAAAGTAAAGATTGTTCATACTTCATCGAAAATCCACGGACAGATTTACATCCCTGAGATCAACTGGATCTTGATGATCCTCTGTTTAGCTGTCACCATTGGTTTCAGAGACACCAAACGGTTGGGCAATGCTTCAGGTATATAACTCAAATCATTTCATTTAGCTACTATCGCTAGTTGGCCGTTAATAATGTTCTGTTCTTCTTCAGGCTTGGCGGTTATAACAGTTATGCTTGTAACGACTTGCCTAATGTCACTAGTGATTGTACTCTGCTGGCACAAGAGCGTCTTCTTTGCAATCGCATTCGTCGTGTTCTTTGGCACAATCGAAGCCCTATACTTCTCAGCTTCCCTGATAAAATTTATGGAAGGTGCATGGGTCCCAATCGCCCTTTCTTTTTGCTTCCTTCTCGCAATGTACACTTGGCACTACGGAACACAGAAGCGCTATGAGTACGACGTGCAAAACAAAGTCTCAGTCAACTGGCTCCTCAGCCTGGGTCAATCCCTTGGTATTGCACGTGTCCGTGGCCTTGGACTCGTCCACACCGAGCTTGTCTCAGGCGTCCCAGCCATCTTCTCGCATTTTGTTACCAACCTTCCTGCGTTCCACCAGGTTCTTGTCTTCCTCTGCATCAAATCCGTTCCAGTTCCACACGTCCGTCCTGAAGAACGATTTCTAGTTGGGCGCATTGGCCCCAAAGAGTTCAGGATGTACCGTTGCATTGTCCGGTTTGGTTACCGCGATGTTCACAAAGACGATTTCGAGTTTGAAAGTGATCTTGTCGGTAGCATCGCTGAGTTTATCCGTACTGAGGCTGCAACTGATACCTCAGCTGCAGAGACCAACGGAGAAGATGATGATAGAATGGCCGTTGTTGGAACTTGTTCTTCATATATGCAAGGGGTAGAGGATCACGACAGTGATATTGACGATCCAGACAAGCCTGGGACATCAGAGATTCGATCACCAAAGCCAAAGAAGAAGAGTAAGATCAAAAAGAAAGTGAGGTTCGTTGTACCGCAAACTCCAAAGATAGAGAAGGAGACTAGGCAGGAATTAATGGAGCTAGCGGAGGCGCGTGAAGGAGGCGTGGCTTATATAATGGGAAACGCGTATATGAAAGCGAAGCAAGGATCAGGATTGGTCAAGAGACTCGCCATTAACGTGGGCTACGAGTTTCTTAGAAGAAACACTAGAGGTCCTAGAAACACGCTTACATCGCCTCACGCTTCTACTTTAGAAGTCGGTATGATCTACCATGTCTAAAAGTTTTTTTTTTTTGGTCTTTTGTAAATGCTTTTGTTGTGTTTTAATTTGCTGAAAGGTGAATTAGATATAGCTCAAGAAATTTTGTTTTTTGGAGGTTTTTTCAAAGGTTAATAGAGTTTATAGCACAAGAAATCCTCCATTATAGCTTAATATAGAGTTTTTTTTTTTTTTTTTAATTAAAACAAAAACTTGTGTACAAATTATATGTGTGAATCATGTGTACTAAATTGTGATTACATTGTTTCATATTGTTGGTATCTCCAATATTTTTACCAATATATTATGCTAACACATCATTAAGGGGTTGTACTGTAAGAATGAATTTTACATAATTTTGAGTGATTTAAAATCTGTAAGAATTTTAGATGAATTTAGAAAAAGTGCTATAATTTGTTCAAAAATCTTTTAAAAATCTATGAGATTTAGATTTTTATATCAGAAAATTGTGAGCAACACCCAATATCTTTGCAAAATGAGTATAAATGCCACTTAATTCTTGGTTTCTAGAGTATGCCACTTCCGTCATTTGTAAAAGACCATTTTACCCTCGGTAACGGTTGAGAGTAGAGAGACATGGTTTTCAAAATTTCTACTAAGCCTATTACACTCTTCATTCGTACAAACTTCCATTTTTTTCTCACTCTTCATTTCGCCTCCTCTGATTTCGACTTTTACTATTCATCTTCTCTAGATTTACGAACACGTTAAGCTTCTCACTGAAGTCGCATATTCTAGGTTCAGTTACATGCATTTCTTTTCTCAAATTCGAAATGTTACTTGTGAGAAACTGTCAAATTCTCAATGTAACTTACAATTTCGTCTTCACAATCGTAAGTTTCGGTGGTATTCGTTCTTAAAGTAGCCTGCTTAGGCGCCAATCCCCGCAGTTGCTATAGTGTCTTCTTCGGAAAACAATGTTCCTACTTCGTCCGCGAAGACCTGCGGTGCTGCAATAGATGTCAATAGGCTTCTACAAAGACTATTTGTAACCGATAGATACCCAAAAGATGGGGGGATCAACTCTGCATCAAAGCTTGGTTATCTTTTGGATATTGCTGAAGTTTTTGAAGGGAGTAAAGAAATGGAGTTCCTAAAAAACTCTGCATTTGGGCCTCTCTTCAATCTGCCTGTCAACAAATGAAAGTTGTCTGGAAAACTGGTCCAGAGCCTTCTATGTATGTCTCTAATGACAAAGAAGCAGAACGATATGTGGTTTGTTTTTGGCGGACATCCTCTTAGGTTTTCACACAGGGAGTTTGCTATCGTCACGGGTCTCCCTTGCGGACAGTACCCATCACAGAATGAGTTGGATCGAATGATATACCCACCTGCTGGGCAGGGGGATTACTAGAAGAAACTGTTTAACGGCCAACGGTTTGTACGTGTTGACGAGATTGTAGGATGGTTGAAAGTGGATAAGCATTTACCATTTCTCGAAAAGATGCCTAGAAGCAGGGCATTGAGGCTTGCTATGGTTGTTATTGTTGATGGGATCCTAATCCCAAAATCCCCCCCCCCATCGAAGGCATCTAAATTTGTGGTTGAAATGTTAAGAGATTTAGACAAGTTTGAGCAATATCCTTGGGGTACGCAAAGCTTTGAGGAAACTATAGAAATAGTCAAGGTCGAAGATAACGCTAGGAATGACAGCGTTTTGCTAGACAAGTTTGTTCAGTCTCACAAAACATTTCATGGTTTCCCCATTGTGTTTCAATTGTGGTTGCTAAATGTTGTGCCCCAGTTAGCAACAATTCTCCCCAAAGGCAATGATACTAAGTTGATATGTGACATGCCATTCGTCAAACTTGGTCTTCTAAGATGCTTCAATAACGACAACATCCTAAAAGTTGAGTACGACTCTAAAGTGAGAACTACCTTTTCTATAATAATTTGGACATCTCTGTTATTTTCTGCGACGTCCTAAATGTCTGACACTATATTTGTTTTTTCTCTTAGCTCATGTCATTTCCTTATTACCTGGAGACGTCTTTGATGATGTCTCATTCACCAACGAAGTGGACGACGAGTCTATCTCCTATGTCATCAGTTTAATTGAAAAGACACTCCTTTCAAACAAGATATGTGGCATGGTGGGTATACTAAACTAGAAAGCCTCAATCCTCAAACCCACCAAGCTCAAAATACCACCAATAAAGCTAAGCCTAGAGGTGCTAAGACCAGGCAACTAAAAGGTGCCTCAACAAAGACAGCACATTTAGGCAAAGATGAGCCCCACCATGACGACGAAGTTCACCAAACAACATCAGCTGATGTCATGAAATTAGTTGAGATTAAAATCAAACAATTCCTAGGATATGAGGCGCAAGCAATAGCCGAAAAGGTTGAAATGACCATTATGAATAGGCTGGAGGCAATGAGTATTCTTTCCTATTCAATCATAAGAAGCCATCCTCCTATTCCATCATTACATAAAGACAAAGCTCGGACTTCTTCTTCAACTAAGGAAAAGGAACTGGAAGAAGAGACTTGGAAAGACTATGATAGTGTTCAAGGGGTACTTGAGAACCTTAAATATACGGTTAGCTTCTTCTCACATTGATCATGTACTTCTTTCATTTATATAACCTAATGTCAATCTTCAATGCAGGATAACGTCTGTCCACGTCCAGCAAAAGAGGCCGCCAACACCATAACAGATGTCCACATAGAAGATGCCAACAACAACGTGATGACATCTTCCAAAGACATGAAAGATACCGGTTTGAGAGTGAGGGACCCAGAGACAAAACACGCTAACCAGTATGACAATCTCAAGAGGTCACCACAACCTCAAGACGTCCTCACCGAAAAAATGATGATAATACTGAGAAGGAAAGGATGGACTTTACTAGACATGACAATGCTAATTTGGGGATGTCCTTATTGGTATATAAACATCACCACATTGCAACGATGTATAATATGTAATACCTACACGAATGTAACATGACCTTTTGCACAGGAAAAACAGGACGATGTGCCACAAAGTCTGACTGTCGATCCAAAAACAACCAAAGATGGTATCTTATTATCCGCCTCAACAAAGGTATGTTATCCACATACCTTGAAACATTGTTTACCGATTCAGTGTTATGGTATATTAATTTTTTATGATGCGCTTACAAAACATCGTTTGTACAAGATCTGCAGGACCAAGTGCCAAATACTGAGAGTGTCAATGAAACAACTAACAAAGATGAATCTATATCAGACTTTGCCCCAAAGGTAAGTGCCATTATTAGAATTCAGTGTCTTTTTTAAGTTGTTTGTGCCAAAGTTATGTCCCACATCTTTATGATAATGGCAAGTAGACTATAGGGCCAACATATGAAAGTGTCAATGAAACAGCAAACAAGGATGGTTTTATATCAGAGTCTGCACCAAAGGTTAGAGGTCACAACCTAGAAGGCCAACCCTCATCCCTGGCACTCAACGATGAAGGAAGCTACATGAAAAGAACATAGCAAAACTGAAGAGATTGTGGTATTTCATTCCACGCGCTATTACAAACATCAATAACCCCAATACATAGCTAATACTTTATCGTTACGTCTTACATAGTGTGTAACAAGACATATACACACCCCAACATTGGGTAGACACTCTTGTCAGTTTCTTTTTTCCATTACGTTATGACATGCCATTTCTCCTAACTTTATGTCTATATATGTTTACTGATCTTTCCATCGCAGCATGTCGAAGCGCTTCTTAGCCTTCTTTGGAGAAAGAAGGGCCAGCAATTCGTCGAAAACAGAATTGTCCTTTTAGACTCATGGTTTCTTAGAGTCATGATCCAAGAGTTCAGCACACTTAAGAATAGGAAAGGCCCGTCAACGGCTGACTGGAACCAACTCGTTAAGTAGTACATACTGGGAAATGTTCAAAACCGAGGCACAAATCTAAAGTGGTATGTCAACGTCGACTATGTCTACTGTCTCATGAACTGGGAAAGAGTCATTGGGTTGTAGTTGCGATTCATTTACAAGAGTCAATCATTGAAATCTTGAATCTTCTCATATCCCACACTTATACCTAAAAGATGCTAACCTTGATGATTCCAGTTGTCGAAGCGTTGCCTGTAGCAATTCGTCACATCCTTGCAAACGTCCCGGAAGCCACACTTCTAGAAGATGTTTCATTCCGCGTTTGTAAGCCAGAAGACGTCTCTCAGAAAGACCGCGCTGGAGGCTGCGGACCCCTTGCTGTGAGGTTGGTTGAGCTAAATGTGTTAGCAGAGAGTGTTAATGGGATTACGGATGATATGGTTGATGAGCTAAGGATGCAATATTCATTAGACCTCTTTGAAGAACAAATTCAACCCATCCCAATTTGAATATTTTTCAATTATTTTCTTTTGCTTTGCATGCTACGCTGTAATGACATCCAATATAAGCCACTTTGAATCCTTCTCCCTATTATGTAATGATTTGTATTTAAACTTATTATGTATTTTCTATTTCTAGCTTGTTTTATCTTTTTTCTTTGAAGTCCCTACTTTGTTGTACTCAACTTTATTATATCCATTTATCCACCAGTGTAATTATAACCCAATGCCATTACTACGTCAATATATTTCGCTATGGATATCATGTCAAAATTGTCATGATAACATACGTTATGTCATAAAACCTAATGGCACACGATACATAACCCAGTTAAACCATAACTGACGGCACATTACAACATACGTTATGTTATAATAAATATAATATTTATATTTCCTATTACCTCCTCACTGTTTCTATGTCTTTGCTATGACACGTTAAACCTATCTACGAGATGTCACGAGGAAATTCCAAATTATGTCATATTTGTAACTTATGCCATATTTGAACATAAGTTATGTCTTAACAAGGACATCACGTTTTGTCTTACTACGAACATCATGTTATGTCATAATAAGGACGTCTGTTATGTTATACTGAGGACGTCACGACGACTATAACTTATGTCATGTAACTCTGTGACAGTTGTCAACCAAATATCATGTCAATAGTATTGGCGCGCATTATGTCCGAACAAAGACATAACGATAGACTAAGATCATGTACTACTTAATCCAACATTAATATCACAAACATGGGTTTAGACACGTTGTATGTCACTGTTTCCACCACATGTCCACCCTAGATATAACTTATGTCACGTAAATTCGTGACAATACCCAACCAAATATCATGTCTTTGAGTAATGGCACGTAGTATGTCATCATAATGTAAGACTAAGATCATCTATTACTTAATCAGACATTAATATCAAAAACATGTGTTTAGACATGTTAGACGTCACTAGACATAAATAACTCTAACAAAATACTGCAACTTTCCACCCCCAACAACCTAAATATTATAGTATAATAGACATAAAGATACTAAAGACAGTGACGTCACAGTTTTCACTCAGGGTCCACTGATTATTTTTGCCGCTTCAATTTCTTTCTTCACATTCATGATCTCCATTTTAAGAGAATTTATCTCTGACGCTTGCTCCTTAGTCTTGTACTTCAAAGATTCCACCTCGTCTTCTATTGGTAGATCCCAGGGTGTTATGCGGTGTATTCCATTGTCCTGCAATGACGTCGTCTAATGATGATGACTACAATTTACTTTAATAAACATAACTGGTGTTCTTTGTAGTTTCCCTCAAACTTTTGACAAGTGAACCAAGTTTTCCCCATTTCCTTTCTGGTCTCCCTTATAATTTCCCCACCAAAAGGACACTTCGAAGGTATTATGTGGTCGATATCGGCTACAAATCACACTCGTTGGTAGAGATTAGTAGCTTCTTTCAACATAATTTTGTTTGGATCCTTGCTTGAACGAGGCATAATTTCCTCTTCTTAAAGTAATACAGATGTAAGATTCCTTAAATATTACTTGAACCAACCAAGCAAAAGTTAGATAATAAAATACATACTACCAAACTAGAAATGCAAAGTAAATCAGTCATTGAAGAGTACCCAACTAATATAGAGGCCTAGGAGAACCCAATCAACGTGTCATAATTTTGTTAAATTAAGGTGTCATAATTTTATCCGCAGATTAGTACCCAAAAATATTAGAATACAATATTATATGGGGAGATACACTTATCAGAATTAAATATTAAACAATACTTTTTTGATTTGACATAAAGCATGACACGGATCAAAACTCTAAGTACATTACCTAATGTTTTGCTTCATGATGTGCCGAGCTGGTCTGGAACTGTAATAGGCCTTGAGAAATCATATGGGCTGAGATAAAGGCGTGAGGCCCACCTCCAATAAAGATTTAAATTATTTTTCTAACACAAAAGGCATCAAAACGAGTTCTCTCTAATCCCAGAAAATTAGAAAATGATCACTACTATGTCTCCATTAGTTAGGGTAAAATTCAAGAGATTTAAAAAAAAAATATTGCGCCATAAAGGAAGATAGAAGCCAAAAGAAAACGATAAAGCTATAGTAGTCTATCCAAACTGTTGACATTTTGGAACTAAAATGATAAGACTTTCGATAAATGGTAACGTGTTAACTAGTAAACATAGAAATGCTTTTAGCTAACTAAATGATAAAATATATATTTTAATATAAAGTTGTTAATTAGCAAAACAAAAATGTTTTCGACGAACTAAATTATAAAGTATATGTTAATAAAGTTGTTATTGGGTAAACTTCGGGCATGTAAAACAATTCTCATCCTCTGGTGAATATAGCTAGATGATGAGCATGATTTACAACTAAGAAGGTTGGCCAAAACATGTTTTATAAAAATATCAATTTCTTATACATTGTTGTTGTTGTTGCTCTTGTTAATAAATACATAAAAAAGAAGTTAAGTGTCAAAAAAGAGTATATTCTCTACACAATGTTGTGTACGAAAACAAAGCAAGTGGAAAGAGATATAGAGGGAAGTGATATGTTTAATTAATTAGGTTTAAAAAGGTGAACGTAACATGTCTTATGTTATGTTAATTTGTAGAGAAACAATTAGGGATGGTTGGAAGGAAAATTAGGTGTTGTATCGACCATAATGTTTTTGACTTACCAAAATTTTCTTCTATATAAGTAAGCCATGTAAATACAAAGCAACTACAATATCACCTTCCTAAGTTTAATATGCTTCTTCACTCTTATAAGTTTAATTGAATGTTTTTCAATTATTTTCTTTTGCTTTGCATGCTATTCTGTAATGACATCCGGTATAAGCCACTTTGAATCCTTCTCCCTGTTATGTAATGATCTATATTTAAACTTATTATGTATTTCCTATTTCTAGCTTGTTTTATCTTTTTTCTTTGAAGTCTCTACTTTGTTGTACTCAACTTTACTATATCCATTTATCCACCAGTGTCATTATAACCCAATGTCATTACTACATCAGTATATTTCGCTATGGATATCATGTCAAAATTGTCATGATAACATACGTTATGTCATAAAACCTAATGGCACGATACATAACCCAGTTAAACCATAACTGATGGCACATTACAACATACGTTATGTCATAATAAATATGATATTTATCTTTCCTATTACCTCCTCACTGTTTCTATGTCTTTGCTATGACACGTTAAACTTAATGTCACACTGAAACCTATCTACGTGATGTCACGGGAAAATTCCAAATTATGTCACATTTGTAACTTATGCCACATTTGAACATAAGTTATGTCTTAACAAGGACATCACGTTTTGTCTTACTCTGGATATCATGTTATGTCATAATAAGGACGTCCGTTATGTCATACTGAGGATGTTACGACGGCTATAACTTATGTCACGTAACTTTGTGACAGTTGTCAACCAAATATCATGCCCATAGTATTGGCGTGCATTATGTCCGAACAAAGACATAATGATATACTAAGACCAAGTACTACTTAATCCAACATTAATATCACAAACATGGGTTTAGACACGTTGGATGACACTGTTTCCACCACATGTCCACCCTAGATATAACTTATGTCACGTAAATCCGTGACAATACCCAACCAAATATCATGTCTTTGAGTAATGGCACGAATTATGTCTTCGTAATGTAAGGCTAAGACCATCTATTACTTAATCCAACATTAATATCACAAACATGTGTTTATACATTAGACGTCACTAGACATAAATAACTCTAACAAAATACTGCAACTTTCCACCCCCAACAACCTAAATATTATTGTACAATAGACATTAAGATACTAAAGACAGTGATGTCACAGTTTGCACTCAGGGTCCACTGAGTTTTTTTGCCGCTTCAATTTCTTTCTTCACATTCATGATCTCCATTTTAAGAGAATTTATCTCCGTCGCTTGCTCCTTAGTCTTGTAATTCAAAGATTCCACCTCGTCTTTTATTGGTAGATCCCAGGGTGTTCTGCGGTGTAGTCCATTGTCCTATAATAACGTCGTCTAATCATGATGACTGTAGTTTACTTTAATAAACATAACTGGTGTTCTTTGTAGTTTCCCTCACACTTTTGACAAGTGAACTAAGTTTTCCCCATTTCCTTTTTGGTCTCCCTTATAATTTCCCCACCACAAGGACACTTCGAAGGTATTTTGTGGTCGCTATCGGCTACAAAACACACTCGTTGGTAGAGATTAGTAGTTTCTTTTAACACAACTTTGTTTGGATCCTTCTTGAACGAGGCATAATTTCCTCTCCTGAAAGTAATATAGATGTAAGATTCCTTAAAAATTACTTGAACCAACCAAACATAAGTAAGATAGTAAAATACATACTACCAAACTAGAAGATAAACCAAAACCTAAATATTATGCACCTTTAGCAAAGTCTGTCGAGAAATGCAAAGTAAAACAGTAAATAAAGAGTACCCAACTAATATAGAGGCCTAGGAGAACCCAATCAACGTGTCATAAATTTATTAAAGTAAGGTGTCATAATTTTATCCGCAGATTAATGCCCAAAAATATTAGAATACAATATTATATGGGGAGATATGCGTATTAGAATTAAATATTAAACAATATTTTTTTGATTTGACATAAAGCATGACACGGATCAGAACTCTAAGTACATTACCTCATTAAATTTGACATGTTTATTTACGTCTATGCAAACTATTTTCCACTTTCTTCTCCCCACCCCCACACGATAGTCTATGTATACTACAGCTATGTCCATGGATGACATAATTATAAACCTAAACTAGTTTTCTTGCATGGATGACATAATTTAAAACCCAAACTGGTTCTCTTGCATGGCTATGTCTAGATCTCATGAGTTACGCATTGGTGGTATGTGGAACCTACACTTTAATTTTACATTTACACCTTCCACTACCACTTTGGTATTGAGTTTTACAATGTTTCCTTCAAAATTTTGTGGCACACAACGGAATCTTACCTTTCTATAAATGACGTCCTCGGCTAAGTTTACTAATATCTTCTCGAAAACTGATGTACCTTTCCTTGGTAAGCTAAACATTTTTTTTACTTCAAAAATTCGTAAATTCAGGTTAAAATACACATTATACAGTGCACTTGATTCCCGCGTCAGCAACTGTCACATCAACTTTTTCCATATTTACCGTCAACCTACTCTCCATATGTCAACTACTTTGGCCTTGACAAGATTGTTGCATGTTTACTTGTGTCAGCCTACACGGTGTCTATAACATGTTTTTGAATTTTCTAGATTTTTGAATTTTTGAATTTTTTCAAATTTGCACATTATATTTCAAACCACTTTTGCCAGTATGATACGAAGAAATAATTCAAACATGTCCTTGACAGACAAAAACTAATATGAATTGTTTTAATACCACAACAGGAAAAGTACACTTAGTCTTCTACAGCGAATAGCTTGCCATTTCTTAAAACACAACAACAACTACCAATGATAATAGGTTGATACAGAAAAAGAAGATCCTTAAGTATTTTAAGGTGATCCGGATTTGGGCGACCTCAGTTTCAATGTCCAACACACGACAATCTAACTTTGCAACCTCTTCCTTTACCCGCAAAGCCTCTGTCCCAATTGCCTCTAGCCTTGGCACCACATCTTCAACTTCCTCTAGCATTGCTTCCTCAATCCACTTGAATAGATGATCCTATTTTACCACTGGAACCTTTAAATTATAACAAAAGCAACTTACCAATTCAAACTCAAAAATTAGAAGATCAGACTATATATGTTACCTTTTTCATCATCTCACAACTGAAAAATGGGCGTCCTGGGTTGGTTTGCGTGGAAGATATCATTTTCTTACTCAGACGGCCGCACTCGCACCTCTTGGGGATCGCCCCAAATTACATAATGTGTGCTACTCACACTTTCACGAGAAAGAGACATTTCTCAATACAATATGTTATGCACGAGTTGTGTGCTCTTAGAAGTACTTATTCTCTTATATAAGTTCATATACGTGTTTTTAGATCAACACATAAAGCAAGTATTTCTCAACGTGTCCAAATGTGCCCCCTCGATATATGTGCCACAACTTCTTATTCACTTCAATATTCCTACTTAAAGTATGAGTATGAAATGGGTAAAATTGCATTAAATATATAAATCTTGAGAATATTCAAAAATACATTACATATCAAACATGTGTAACAAAGACATGCCTATTATCACACATTTTATAGCCTATAACTAAACTGCTACACACTTCCAACCTATACTTCTCCCTTTATATTTCATTCTTTCTTTACCTCGCTGTTACTATACGCTTTTTTTACTTTGATCAAAACGTCATGGATGCCACAACAGTCGTTATTGAAGGTAAATGGGAGTGCAACGCATTTGGAATCTAAGTTTTCACCGCAGAGCAAGGTAATTTTGGTAGATGTGTTGGGTTTTTGAAGGATTTAACGTTGGAGAAATTACATGAATAGATCCAGAATATCTTTTCTCTTAACCTTCCATAATGCTTCTTCTCCCTGAGCTTTCTAATCCTAGGGGAGTTCCATGAAATTTTGAATGGCAAGTTTCCCCAGTTCAAATAGTTGAAGTCTGCTTAAAAAGTCAACATTTGGTCAATTGCAAAAATAATCTAAAGAAGTCTGCGCATGTCAAAAGTAGACTTCACTTGCAGTCTCCTCTTGTTAGAGGAGAGTTCTCTTGAAGTCTACTTTTTATATCTGCAAACTTCAATTTAGACTTCATGCGAAATCTCCAACATTAATTTTGTAAAAATGCATTTAAAGCATGTTTTATTTTATTTTTGTATTTTTTATGTATTTTTCCTATGTGTGTTTGATACTTTGTTTGATTATGTATAAGTTTAACATAATTATATATTAAAGTTAAGTCAGTGTAAATTTTAGAAATAATATAGGTAGTTAGCTCATCAAAGTAGATTTCACGTGAAATCTAATTGGAGTAGACTTCACATGAAGTCTGCTACGTAAACTCTTGTAATATTACTTTAAGAACATGTAAGATTTTTTTTCTCATATGGGTGTTTGATATTGTGTTTTCTTATATAGAAGTTGGAACATGTTTATATATTATAATTATGTATGTTCAAAGTTTTAAAATAATGTAGGTAGTTAGCTCATTCGAAGTAAACTGAAGTTTGACTAGAGTAGACTACGGGGGAAGTCTGCTCGTACCTAAAGTTGACTACGTGTGAATTCTACTCGTATCTAAAGTAGATTTCAGATTTAATCTGGTCGTACCTAAAGTAGATTTGGTGAAAGTGGACTTCAAGTTAAATATGCTTCTATTCATCAAGAAATGCGTAAGTACTTCAAGAAAGATTAATGACAATCATAATTCATATATAGCAAATGCATTTCTATTATGGCTACAAATTTGTTTAGTCTTTAAGAGTTTTCTCTTCTTCCTTGTAATTATATCTCCTTTTGATTGTCTTAGATACGACATTTTGTTGGTTAGGCTGAATATATCTTTTTGTATACGAACGCATCGTCCAAGGTAAACAAAATTGATTTGTCTTCAAGATATTAGCATTAGAATGTTCTAAGACTGACACAAATACTTTTTCAGATTATATTAATCAAATAAAAACACAATCAGTTAAGAATCAGAAAAATAAACAGAGTGTTGTGGGGTTTATAAATATTCTTTTCTCTTATTTACATATTTAGGTGTTTATTATTCTTAGAATCACTTGTATTCTCTTCTTCTCTTATCCTCACTTTAAGTATCAGAAGACTGAAGCAGAATCTTCATCTGCCTCACCACCAAAATCTGTGTTCAAACCATAGATGCAAAATCAGTTCAAAAAATGGCATCAATAAAATACAAAAATGGCATCAACAAAAATATAAACTCTCCAAAATATAGTTACGAGAACAAAAAAATATAGTTACTCGTTAGTGCTTATTTGCCCAACTGATTAATGACATGAAACAATGGAAAAGGGAAATTCAGAGATGAAATAAAGACTGACCATGAGGATCTATGATACAAACCCAATTAGACAACAAGAATAATTTTTAGTACAAAGTCTGTGAGGTATTTTATCGAACAGTTAACATGCAAAACAAGATTAAAAAAATTAGACCAAAGGATCATGTACTGAATAAAATATAATGGAATTTAAAGAGTTGAGAACAGATCAATGTAACAGAAGTCTTAATATCACCTTACATGATTTTAGTAAATTTAGAAACAAGCTTGTACTCTCTCCAAATAGCTTTCAATATCAAAACATTAAATTGGAATTCTTGACCCAAAAAAAAAATTGGAGACTTAGAGACCGAAAGAAAAGAAAAAAAAAAAGAAAGATGAAGATTATGTATGCTTACTCGTAATACCGTTCGTCAGATTTAATGGTTACTTTGGAAGTTAATCAAGTCATCCTTGCCGTTTGGAAATGATATCTTACAAGCTTTTGGCAGGTTCAGCTCTGATATATTATGTACAGATTAAAAGTTGAAACACAATAGACAAATTATCAGCTAAACAACACTAGAAGACAACATTAAACCCTAAAAGAAAACTCACACACAAAAAGATGAACTTTAGACTGAGATCTGTAAAAACAACAGAGCAAATAAGGTTAGATCTGTAAAACATTAAAGCAAAAAAAACCGTAAACAAAGGGCCCAGATGAAAAAAACTGTAAACTTTGAACAATAATACTCTCAAATCGAATCCACAGAAAAATGAAGAACCCAGATTCGTAAATAGAGGGGAAGAAGAGACCTTTGGTTTAATTTTGGTTAAGATCAAATCAATTAGAATTAATATGATTTTGGTGTAATTTTGGTTAAAAGTCAAATTCTTTAATTAAGATAATAGTCTATTAGTGTTGGTAAAATTAACATGATTTTGGTAAAACTAGGATTAAACCGGGCTACGCCCCGTTCATATATTACAAATTATAAATTATAATTATTTTGGTATAAGGTATTTATGATTCTTGTATCACATATATATATATATATATAGTATTTGTAGTAATATTTTTTTGTTTTATTGTTATGAAACTTTTATTAAATTTTAACGTCTAAAGTTATTACTACGTTTGGTAAGTTTGAAATATAAATAATATTTCAACACGTAAATTCTAAGTAATTGTAAATACTATGGAAAGAATCAAAAATTAAGTAGACTCTTACCAAACCAAATTTCCCAAAACATAAATAATTCGAATAAAATAAAATTTGAAAATGAATTACATGATTCTAAACTATGTGAATCTAAACCAATGGCGTCGCAAACGACCAGTTTGCCACGGGTTGCGACATCGTCAAAAACGTCGCAAATAGATTCCCTCGCAAACGCGTCGCAAACTTGCGACGCCTGGCAAACGTCGCAGCAGTTGCGACGGTTTTGCGTTGAAGACCCGGCGACGTAACTACGACATAGTTTCTCCGACATATCTGCGATTACATTACTGCGACGTATCTGCGATTACATTGATGCGACGGCCAAAAAAAAATAATTTTTTTAAAATCGGAAATTATAATAAATTATTTAATAAAATATATTTAAATTATTTTTAAAATTGTTTAAATAAAATATATTAAAATAAAAATTTTAAATACAATATTTTTAATATATTACAAAAAAAAAAAACTAAAAATTGTTCGATAGGTCCAGATTGGGGTCCGAGCTCTGATATGGGTTCTGATCCGTGTTCCCATCCTGGTTTGCTAAACTCGATCCAAGCTCACCTGGTTGCATCGCGTTCAGCTGAGCAGCAATGTCGCCGTCTTTCGAAGCCAACGTAGAGAACAACTGGTTGAACTTGGCAATGTTATCCTGCAGGGTTGAGATGAGGGTATCTTGAGCCTGCAGCTTACTATCCTGAGCATGCAGCTTGCTCTCCATCTCCGCCATTTTTGCTGAATCGGCAGCCGAATGAGTTTGGGAGTTCTGCGTCTAGTTGCTTGTCTAGATCTGCGAGCCCAGAGAGCGACCGGTCCCGTAAACTCTCCCCTTTTTACGGGGAACAACCTGATAAGAAAAAAACAATTACACGATAGTTAAACAATTTGAAACATAATAAACACAAAAGAAATACATAAAATCTTACCTCAGCAAATATCTGGTTCTTCTGTGCGGTTGATAGCACAGTAGATCCAATACTCTCGTCCCCCCCATCTTGGGTCAATTGTTGCATCCTCGCAGTGACCTCATTGTATAATCTCTCCGCCTTGTTGTCGACGAAGACCCCGACCTTGTTGCATTTGGTCTGGTAGAGGGTCTCTACCAGATCGGGGTGAGGATCACCCGTTGCCTCTTGCTAAAAAGATTTAAGAAGTTTAATTAAAATTCATTTATTTTATGTTAGTTAAAAATAATGACGTACCATTTTCCGAGCTCGAGCCTTGAACGAGGTTTGGCCCGAGCAATGTCTATGCGGACCGTCGTCGTCAGGATTAGCCAACCTAGCTGCACGCGCACTTGCGCTTTTCTGCGAGGACTTTGGGTCTTGCCAATAGCGGACAAGACCCGCCCACACTTTGGTGTTGAACCACCGCGGCATCGCTTGGTCGCCCTTCGCCCTCCATTTGGCCTTCCAACGGCCGACCTGGTCGCACAAGCGACTCTTGCAAACCTCCTTGAATTTCATACTGACGTCACCTGTAATCGAGGGGCTCCAGTGGTACCGTTGCTAGAATGGAAAAAAAATTTAATGTTAAATTGATGTTAAAATTTATTTAAAGAAACTGAATATTCAGAAACTTACCACAAATGTTTTGAACCACCTATCGACGATGTAGTTCGGGACTTGGGAAAAATTTGCGTGCGTTTCCGTGAAATCTCTTTCGAAGATTTCCCGGATGGCTGTTGCCAACACTTGGTCATCATCGAACCTACAATTTTATTCTCAAAATTAATTAAAATTTGATTGACAAAGAATTAAATTCTGAATTTTAAAGATCGGGAAGTACCATAGCGTTCCCGGCGGGCGCTGAGGATGGAGGTTTTTCAAGTACTTGTGGTTTCTGTCGGTGAGGATATATTCAATAGACATCCCCACAACAATCTCTGCTGGAATCGGCTGGTAGACGGGAGGAAGAGATGGTGCCGACTTTGTCTCTCGTATGGAAGTGTAACACGGTTGAGAGCCATAAGTATATCCTGACGTGGACGGGACTGAGCGTGAGGTGGGGGATGGAACACCGTGAGATGTCCCCTCCACGTGAGAGGTTTAAAAGGTTTTAATAAACTGTAAACGTATTTTGAAATTTTATTTAAAATTATCATAATTCATTAAAACGTTGTAGAAATTTGTAAACATTTTACAAAATTTAAAACGTTTTAGAAAATTGGAAATGTTTTTTTAAAATTCTTTATTAACTATCAATAATTTGTGAAATATGTATAAAAATTACCAAAAATTCGAAAATCATTTTGAAAAATACAAAAATTGCTTTTGAAAATAAAAAAAAAGTTTTTAAATATCAAAAAATGATTTAAAAATTCCAAAAATGATTAGAAAAATTCAAAAATCGTGTAGAAAAATTCCAAAATCGTATAGAAAAATTTTAAAATTATTTTGAAAAATATGAAAAACGTTTTAAAAATCAATTTCCTTTTTAAAAATCAAAAAGCATTTTAAAAAATACAAAAAGCGTTTTAAAAAATACAAAAACCACTTTAAAAATACAAAAAGCGTTTTTAAAAATCTCATACCGTTTTATAAAATTCCAAAAGCGTTTTTAAAAATCCAAAAATGTTTAGAAAATTCCAAAAGTGTTTATAAAAATCAAAAAACGTTTAGAAAAATTTCACAAGCGTTTTTAAAATTAGAAAAACGTTTAGAAAAATTTGAAAAGCCTTTTAAAAAATCAAAAAGCGTTTGTAAAAATCCTAAAACGATTCTAGATTCAAAATCATGTTCTCAAATCCGAAACTACAATAAATGCCCACCTAGATCTATATTCCAAGCCTAAAATCTATGAAATTGAGATGTGAAATCACATACCTTGGCCCTATATCGTTTGTGGAGAAGAAGATCTAAGAAGAAATGAAGAGGCAACATGTTAAGAGATGAAAACAACCAAGGGATGAACAAAATGAAGAAGAGAAGAACCCCTTACCTTGAAGACGTGGACGCGGTGGAGAGGCAACGGTGGAGGACTCGCGATTTGCGGAATCGCCGGAAGAGAGAAGGAAAAGAGAAAAGAAGAAATGAAGAGGCGGCTCTGTGTTTTAATTTAACCCGAGCTTTGCGACGGAATTGCGATAGACCTGCGACGTACAATTAAAAGTCATGTCGCAATTCCGTCGCAACCCTGCGATGTCATTGCGACGAAAATTAGGGTTTTCAACCCCAGTCGTCGCAAGTGCCTCGCAGAGTTGCAACAAAATTGTGACGAAAGTGTAAACCAATATGTTTAGTAAGCGGTTTATGTGTTTTCAATCGAAGTCCGGATATATGTGTTTTCAATCGATGTACATGTGTTTTCAAAACTGAAATGTTATGGATGTACGATTGTCTGTTTAAGCATCCACAAAACCGACAAACTATAGATATATGTGTTTCAAATCCGTTACATAGTTTGTCGGTTTTTGTAGAGAATTATACGGATCAAATGCAATTGATGAATGATCACCGATGTATTCTTTGTCTTTTCGTATTTATGTTTGATATGTTGTTCTAGACACCCGTATTATTGTACGTAAGGCAAAGGATAAACCGCTAATTAAACTTCAAAACGTAGCATGTTCCATCACGTCAAAAAAAGAGGGCGGAAAGAATTCTTCCAAGTTACATATCAACAATGCGATATTACTGTCTAGTTGAACTATGCCATCCTCCGTTAGTGTACGTGTACACAGATCCCTAAAGAATGCTCCTATTCCTACAAATTAAATATATATATATATATATATATATATATATAAGTAGAACATCTTATATGATTATTAGAATGCTAAAATTTAACCTAAGTACCTTCAATTGCTTCGTGGACATTTGTGGGTAAAAGCTCAAGCAAGGCAAATGGCAGTAGTCGTTGCATGAATACGTGGCAATCATGACTCTTCATACTGGATATTTTTTCCCTTGCTCGATACATCGAAAGAATTTGGAGACGTAACCATTTGTAAACTTTACATCTAAAGATATCCAATTAAACAATGCTTGTTGTGCTTCTCCGGTCAAACGAAAGCTGGGAATCGGTTGTTTCCCATCCCGTGTATTATGTAATTAGCATCTCGAACATATTTCAGCTATGTCCAACCTTGATTTCAAATTTTCCAACATTCTCTACAGCCCTCATAGATAGGTTGATTAACAGCATCAAACATATCATAGAACTTTTTCGCTTCTGCGTTAGGTTCTTCAATAGTATTTTTACTACCAACTAGAATAGATCCATGATATGCATCTGTAACCATATCATGATATCTATTACCTTGAAGATGCTCATAACTTTCAAACATATTTTCGCCATAATTATAATATGCATTATCAGTAAGTTGATCATCACCACCATTACCCATACTACTACTACCAGCACCAAGACTATAACTCTCCCCATGTGAAAACCATACATAATAGTTCGGAGTAAATCCTCTATTATGTCGTTTCACCATATAAACATTCAAATATTTAGTATTTCCACACTTTATACATGGACATAAGATGTTACCATCATTCGGAGTAAATGGGTTGTTAGCCGCCTGGTTTACAAATCCTCGCAACCCATCTCGAAATTCTTTCGTCACTTCTCCCGTCTCCGGATCTTTTCGATTATACATCCATCACCGTAATGTGAACACTTCATGTTTCGACATCATTTTTTTATCTTAAAAAAAAAAATTTACTCAGATTTTATTTCCCTCTAACTCTTTCTACCCGAATTCTTTCTCTCTCTAAGATTTGGTGTGAAGTTACAATCACATTGTGGCTATTTATAGGGTAAATGTGAATATTTGCAATGTAATTGCGATGGAGTGAAATCACATCGCAAGATAATTGCAACAGAGTCGCAATATTGCTACGGATAATGTACATCGGAAAAACGTTGCAGATACGTTGCAAATTTGCGACGTTATATCGCCCTCACAAAATGACGTCGCAAATTGGTTGTTTTCTTGTAGTGAAGAGCTGAAGAACTTCAAACACGACAAAGAACACTCAAAGGAAAACCCCAGGAGAACGAAGAACATTCAATAGCGACGAACAAACGTCAAACAAACACCTTAGTGGTGAAAGAGATCGACGAACAGACATTATACGAACACCCTAGTGTTGAAGGAGATCGACGAACAAAAGTTATACGAACACCCTAGTGGTGAGGGAGAACGACGAACAGAAGTCAAACGGAGAAACACCAGTGACGAGCAGGAGAACAGACGCTCGCAGCTGACATAAAAACTTCATATACAAAAATCTCGACCCACGAAAAATACCTCAACAAAACACATGACATAATAAAGAATAGAACAACGACAGGCTTGATCCCTTTAGAGGGTATGTAGGCAACCGAACACGGTGCAACCACTTTCATAAAACACTCATAAAATGTTCGTATAAAAAATGTGCTAAGACCGGTACGAACAGTTGGCGCCATCTGTGGGGACGAGATTCTTCTAAACGCAAGAAGTCATAATGGCGGTCGACGAGCCGGTGGATGGAGCTTGAATCAGTGACAAACAGTCGCTACAAGTGGGAGACATCAACAACAGACAATCGCCAAGACAAGAAGTCGCTCTCCACGATGAAACGAAGAACGACCAGATTCGTCAAGTGGCATTGCCAGCGTCACCCGACGAACATATGGACATCTTAGAGCTTCTTCAAACCCTCCTAAGAAGATTAGAGGAAACAACTACGAACAAAAAGCTTAGAGAATTCTAGAACAAGATCATGGCGCTTGAAGAAGTACGAGTGAGGGCTACCATGACGAGCGTAGACCATTCTTCCCATCAAAGAGTCCGACTCGAAGAATCCCCAAACTCGGACGTTCGACAAAACGAGCAACCGAACGATTTGCAAGAAGAACGGACGAAGAACAGACAGACTGAAAGCCCTCAATACCAAGAGTTACACGTCAGTCCAACAGAACCATCGTCTATGGCGCTCCATTGTCCAAAGGACCAAGCGGCGACCATTAGAGTGATGAAAGCAGAGATCGAGAGGATGGCGTCATGACTCCACAACGCGATTACCTCAGCCCCAGAGCTTGACCAGATGCTACGTAAGTCTCAGAACACGCCGTTTAGCAGACCACTACTAGAAGTCAGGGTCCAACACAACGTCAAAATAAAATGCCCAATATATGACGGAAAAACATATCCAAATCGATTTTTGACGGCTTTCGGAATCGCGATGGGCAGAGCCCAATATACACTACAAGAATACGATGCCGGATACTGCCAGATGTTTGTTGGAAGTCTAACCGGAGATGCATTGGACTGGTTTTCAAAGTTGGAGCCATATTCGATCAATAGCTACAAAGAATTATCGAAAATGTTTCTCAAACACTACTCGATGTACATCCAGAAGGCAACAACGAGCGCAGATGTATACTCTATCTTCCAAGGCACTAAAGAGACCCTGTGATCGTATATCGAGCGGTTCAAGGCGATCGTATCACAAGTAACCCTTTTGGACGACATTGCAATTTCGGCACTCCAAAACGGACTATGTGAGGATTCAAACTTAAAGGATGCTTACATATCAATGTTCCACGAACGTTGGAAGACGCCTTGCACCGTGCCACTAGGTTTGCCGAAGTCGAAGATCGAAGATCCCGATTTACCAAGCAACCGAGAACCAAAGATTTTCACGAAGAAAATGAAAAACATGAAGGCAAGCAACCCCGACAACAATATAAAAGAAACTACGTAAAAAATGAAGAGAGGAATGCAAATACGTTCTACGTCGACTCACCACCTCGTGACTCCGCGCAAAGGAATCCAAACCCCTGCTGGAACAAAGACGACCTCATTGACATTCCGAATAAGCATGCATATTTCAAATTTCACAGGCAATCCGGGCATAAGACTTCACAATGCAAACAATTGCAGCGATTCCTCCTCGAGAAATACTTTTAAAAAAACCCAAGTAAAGGTGGCTTAAGCACGAACCACCGCAACAAAGAAAAAGATGTTAGCGGCACATAGAAAGGAGGCGACAATGATGCGCAAGAAGAACGCGATGCTTTGCCAAACACAAAGATAAGAACTCCAACAAACCCATTAAAGCGACCTCATGACGACGATCGAGATAGACTACCGACACCGAGAAAACGAATAAACATGATAATGGGAGGACTCATCACATGCAACGATTCAGCCAAGCCATCAAGATCTACGAGCGAGAAGCAGGAGCAGCATGGAATCATCGGAATCAACTCAACAAAAATAGGCAAACTGAATGGGTCCCCGTACAAGACATATGCTTTACAAGAGAAGACACGATATGCCTCATCACACCGCATAATGACCCGCTCGTCATAGAGCTAAGGATCTCTGATTACGAAGTATCTCAGGTGTTAGTAAACACTAGAAGTTCGGTCGACCTAATTTTCCAAGAAGCACTACAACGCATGGATTTGAAGGACGTACTGTGAAGCATTTAGTTCGCCCATTGACAGGATCCCATGGAGACATAACCATGAGTCTCGAGACGGTGAAGCTCCCTATCTTCCTCGGAGGAACCACTACTTGGGTAAAGTTTTTCATCATTGACAAACCGATAATATACAACGTCATCTTAGGAACCCCGTGGATATACACAATAAAAGCAGTAATCTCGACCTACCACCAATGCCTCAAATTCCCAACCAATGGCGGAATATGCACTGTACGAGAAAATCAACAAATGGCAAGAACTTGCTTCATTACGGAACACAAACTCTGTAACAAAGGGAGAACCTACATGATGACGAACTCAGTGTGCATGGAAGGAAGTTGCAAATTCGAAGATGAAGTTAGGGACAAGATCGAGCAAGTCAACATCAACATGCTAGAATGCGGTAAACCTGTGTCACTACTATTAAAGTAATCCCAAATATAATGATTCCATATCTATATAACTAACTAAAATATTCGGTAATCTACGGATGTTTGTAACAAGAACTACATTTGGCTTGATTCTATTCTAACAGGGTACTTAGGTAACCGAACACGGTGCAACCACTTATATAAATATATATATATATATATATATATATATATATATATATATATATATGTGAACAGGTCGTAATTTCACCAAAACAGAAGAAAATCCGGCCAACAACGATCGACGATCTGAAGACATCAAAAACCTTTCAAGACGCGTATCCGAGCTTAATCCTCAACGCAATGACGAGTCTTCCATAACACATCAACGAGCTTAGTCTCGGCGCATCGCACATACGAGACCAGTCTCGGCGCATCGCGCATACGAGTCCAGTCTCGGCGCATCGCGCATACGAGCCCAGTCTCGGCGCATCGCGCATACGAACCCAGTCTCGGCGCATCGCGCATACAAGGTCAGTCTCGGTGTATTGCGTATACGAGCCCAGTCTCGATGCATCGCGCATACGAGCCCAGTCTCAAACGCTAATACGAGGCCAGTCTCATCAAGGTAACAAGCCTAGTCTCTCTATACGCTAATAATCTTGATCTTAATAATGAATAGCAGAATGACAAAACAAGAAGACTCTCATTCAAGAAATGCATCAAAGCACTAGGTTGAGAATCGCATTAAGTTCCAAAGCAAGTTCATTCCAAAAAAACAAAAAGAACAAGGGTCCAAAATAACAAAGGAGTGAACGAACAGAAGCAAGGAACTACAAAATATTGAACAAAATAAAATATCCAAATGCAAATACAACGCATGAGAATCATAGGCGCTCTAGACGCTGGGTCTCCGACTTGGCCTCGGGGTATCTTTCCATCTTCCAGAATTGTGCCACCCGCAGAGAAAAATGTGTGACACCTCCTCAAGAAAAATGCAGTCGACTTCCACTCAACACTTGTCTACCATCCAAGATAACATCAAAATGTTATGAACCGATGTGGGAGCTAGCTAAGTGAAAGCCATCTTACACTCGGCACAGTAGTCGACGAACAGACGCGGGTTAGGAAATCGAAGCCCACACATGAACAAACCTTCATACATGCAAAAGAAACCTTCTGGAGCACGCTATGGACGATCATGAGGTCGCGAAACAAGGAACTCAATGCCTTCTCCTAACTCATGATTCTCTAAGAGTTGACGAACAAATGCATCATCACAGACAGAAGGAAGACCCTTCAACGAGTCAAGCCAATCATTCAGATTCCTGATCTCGCGACGCACAACATCAAGCTGACCAGACGCGTCCACATGCTCGTCATTAGGAGAAACATCTGAAACACTTCCTCCAGAACTACCTTAAAGGGGAGTCGAATTACCCAAGTCGACGAACCGCGGACCAAGTGGCGACAACATGTGTTCGTCACCAAGAGGAGCACTCCCCATCTCAAAAATCATATCCTCAACCTTATTCACATTAAAGGCTAACCCATGTTCATCGCATTGCCTACTTGTACCACAAACTTCAAACCAATGATCTCCAGAAAAGTGGATGAGAGCTTGACGAACAGATGATCCTTGTTCGTCAACTTCGCCTATGGAGACCTCCTATTTGTTGTGGCGAGGAGAAACAGTGTCAACTCCTATGTGACGAGCAGACATTTGGCGTTTGTCAGTCCGCGAATTGAGACTTCCTTTTTGGCCTCGTCGGAAGCATTAACGCCATATTCTCTTTGACAAACAGACGAGCCACGTTCGTCAGGTCTGTAATTGAAAACCCTCTGTTTGCCTTGACATGCAGCCAATTCATCATCCTCCAATTGACGAATAGAATTCTCATGCTCGTCAACATTTTGAGAGAAGAACACATGCTCGTCGTGGCCAGCAGGCGAAGCTTCTTCCTCTTCCAATTGACGAACAGACTTCACGTGCTCGTCAGCATTTTGATCGAAGAGCATCTGTTCGTCGTGGCTGGCAATCAACGCTTTTTCCCTTTCCAAATAACGAACACACGTCTCGTGCTCACCATGATTAGCAACCGTCCGCTCGGCGTGTTCACCAATTAAAGCGCCTCTTTCAAATCGACAAACAGACGGCTCGTGCTCGTCAATACCTCTACCTGAGACCATCTGTTCCTCAAAACCAGTAGATGTATCTCTTTCCCATTGGTGAACAGGTGTCTCGCGTTCGTCAAAGCCACGATTGAGGACCTTATGTTCGGCGCGATTAGCAGACAGTGTCCCTCTCTAATTGACGAACACGCATTTCACGCTCATCAAGACCATGGCTGGAGACCTTTTGTCAGCATGACACAACATTGTTCATTTCCAATGGACGAGCACACGTATCACCCTCCCCAAAATCATGACCATAAATCCTCTATTCGGCGATCCCTGAAGATGAACCCGCGTCTCTATCTGATTGATGAACACGCGATTCTCATTCAACGACCCTAAAGGAAAGAAGACATTTATTTATAAGGGAACAAAGTAACTTCTCAACCTAAAGGGACTGTCCGCTTCCCTAAAAATGAGCAGCCCAACGAAGGCAGGACACGTGGCAAATATTGATATCAGTTCGTCAAAATTCGGAAACTTTCCTTTTTTAACGAACTTGGGGGGACTGATTGTAGAGGGGTAATTGGGCTAAAAGCCCAATAACAATAAAAGCCCATTAAGACAAGGCCCAAACAAGGGAAAGGCCTGCGTATGGTGACACATGTACTCCACTAACGAGCAGAAGAATCCCGCAAGGCCAACACGTGTCTTCTGAAGTTCACACCTAAAGTTGCATGCAAGATGACACTTGGATTCCACTGAAGAACTTGTGCTCATCCTAAACTCCCTATAAAAGGGGACCTAGATGAAGAAGAGGAGGGGGCGGGAAGAAGAGCTGAAGAACTTCAAACACAACGAAGAACACTCAAAGAAAAAACACAGGAGAACGAAGAACATTCAAGAGCGACGAACAAACATTAAACAAACACCCTAGTGGTGAAAGAGATCGACGAACAGACGTTATTCGAACACCCTAGTGGTAAAGGAGATCGATGAACAGAAGTTATACGAACACCCTAGTGGTGAGGGAGAACGATGAATAGAAGTTAAACGGAGAAACACCAGTGACGAGCAGGAGAACAGACGCTCGCAGCTGATATAAAAATTTCATATACAAAAATCTCGACCCACGAAAAATACCTCAACAAAACACATGACATACTAAAGAATAGAACTACGACCGGCTTGATCCCTTTAGAGGGTACGTAGGCAACCGAACACGGTGCAGCCACTTTCATAAAACACTCATAAAACATTCGTATAAAAAGTGTGCTAAGACTGGTACGAACAATAGAGATGGGACCTAAAAGTCTGTACAAAGATTCGAATCGATTCGAGTGAAACTGAAAGAAATAAGAAAATAATTATAAAGCAGATACATTAAGTAGCAGTAACATATATAATATTACCATATCGAACGGTTTTGGCTGAGGGGAAAAAATAGGACATAATTCAGGATGACGTGGCAGTGATGATGTGGATGGTGTAGGAGGCTACAAATTGGTACTTTTAGTATATATAGATTAAGATCGTTAAAATTATGATTAACATATAAATGTAATCTTTAAATTATGATTAAACAAGAAACCTAATTGATATATAACTCGGTTAATGAGTAGATTTCAAGTCAAGTCTACATCGCGCAGACTTCACATGATGTCTGCTTTGAAAATAGACTGCACATAATGTCTGCTTTAAAAATATACTTCACATGAAGTCTACACTATACCCTAAACCCATAAATGCAAATCAAATAAATTCTATATAATACGCCAAAAATATATTTAAAAAACTTATATAAAAGATTAATCATTCTTAATATACTCAAACTTTAACTCTTTTATTTAAATTTTACATTTAAAAAAAAAATTACAAATCCACATGATTACCAACATATTTTGTTGAAACCCTAAATCCTAAACTCATAGTTTGTTTGTGAACTATGTGGTTTGATTTTTTTGGTTTTATTTCACCAAGTTTTTATGAGATTTTATTTTTATTTTAATGATATGTATTCAAAAGTTTAATCATATAATAACTATTATGTTTTTAATTTTAAATAATATATATAATTAAGGAGTAGACTTCATGTGATGTCTACTTTAAAAGTAGACTTCACTATACTCAGAAGGCTTCATTACCCTCATGAGTTACTTTTGGTTTTTGTATTTAAAATCAAATTTTGAGTTAGTTTTGCAATTATCCCTAAAATATAATGTCACAATTAAGAAAAATTATAAACATCTGAATTTTCTTTTTAAATTCACCACAATTACAAAAACAAATTCTAGATTCTCTATATACCTCTTATAATTTTATATCATACAACAAAATAAATATGCCTGGTAATTGGTGAATTTAGAATTTAAAATAGATATGTAATAATTTAAATATAAATTTGTAGGTAATAAAGAAGATGAAAAGTTACTAAGTTTATTTTAATTTAGAAATTAAAATTGATATAGTGAGTTTTTGTATTAAACTTTTTTTTGTCAACATTTGGTTACAACTGGTCGGTCCATTAACCAAGTTCATAAATAATGTAGATAATGTGACTCAATCTCTAGATATGAGATAGTGTTGACCTTCAGTGGACTTACCATCTGTCAATAGATCAAAATCACTTCACTAAACTCATTTAATTTATGAAACCTAAACAAAAATCATTAAAATCAAATTCTCTAAAAAATTGTTATGGAATTAATATCAAATTAAGTTTATTAAATATATGTGGACTATTACGAATATAGTTGCGATAAGTATCTTAATATTTACTTGAACATCATATATATTGAAGATGAAAGATTTTAATGAGTTAAACATTTCATTTGTAATATTTAATCTCATACTTTATAATTAGTAAATATATATAATTCAATTATGAGCTCTCTCAGCAACATTAGTCATTTTCAGGAATCGAGCGGTCCAAAATGAAGTTGTTGAGGGACCAACTTAAAAAGATTAATTGAAGTTTGTAATTTTATGTCATGTCCATTTATTTCCCCCAACGATCATCTTCTCCTTTATCATCGACGTTTCGTTTACCTTTACTGTTGGTTTTGTATTTGTATTTCATTCATTTTGTTGTCTTTCCCAACTCTATTATTAGTAAGGTTTAGGATTCAATTAGTTAAGGCGTTTGCCCAAAAATTTATATTTATTTTTTTGTCAAACACTCTATTTAATTAAAATAGTTAGGTGAAATACAATAAAGATGCATTAAACGCTCTTTTTGAAAAAGAGTCAGCGTAAGAGTTTTCTAACCCAAGAATAAACTTGAAACGACAGAAATTGAAAAGAGGGAGAAAACTGGAAAGATATGAGTAGATTCCATGTATCTCCGAGTATTTGTTAATTGCTCTATTTTTTTGCTTGGGACAAAAATATGGCGAAGGACAAGTTGGACCGTTCTTCCCAATCAATCTCTTCGACTAAATTTAGCTCAACTTGCCTTTTTAGCCCATGAGGCTCAAGCGTCACCAAACTATTAAATTGCCTATTTTTAGCTCATGAGATTCAATATGTTAAAAGTTCAATCATCTTATTTACGGTCAATAAATTATTATTAAATATTAAAAATTGTGTGACAAAAAAAAATTATTTGTTAACATTTCAAACCGACGAATTTGAACTCATTTAAAAAAAATCATCAAGTTTAGAGGCTCTTTAGTAGGAAAATAAGAACTGATCGAATTTTCAAAATCGATTTGACTTTCAAATTTGAAAAAAGTTTCGATTTAAAATTAATAAAATGTTCAATTGACCGAGTCAACACAAAGTTTGATGTTTTTGCAAAAATTTTAACATTAAATTGAATGTTGAATAACCATATCCGAAATTTAATATTTAATCAAATGATTTTTGGTAAATACTATATTAAATCCAGAATTTTCCTGTTTCGGAAGCGTTGATTGTTGCTGATAATAAAATGGTTCTTGATAGATAAGATTGAATTGGACAAAAGAATAAAGAGGTGAATGTAGAAAACAAATGAAAAGAGGTAAAACAAAAAACAAAATAACAGTTGAAAATTTACAAAGTAAATAGATAAGACAGCGCAAAACAAGGATCATGGTGCGAGAATATATGCACTGTTTTTGATTCCAGTCGTAAATCGGACCTTTACTTTATTTAATGCTCTTTTTTTTTTCATTAATCGTAACATAAAAGAAGATCAAATCAAAGAGACACGTTCTACCTTCTTACACGTCACCTACTGCAAATGGATCTTACTTCACACGTGTATTTATCTTTATTGGTTTCCTAGTTTGCCATTCAAACTTTGCTAGAACCAAAGATGATCAGTAGTACCTACTTATAATTTGTAAGTAAATACAAAGAATTTTCGTGGATATAGAATTATAGGTAAAAAAATTTGTGGTTTTTAGTGGATAGAACTACTTACGAAAAGTTACGAAATTTTTCATGAATATATTACCAACTAAAACTTATGAAATATTTCGTGGCTATAATACTCACGAAAACCCACAAAATTCGTAGGTATATTATCCACGAAAACCCATAGAAAATTTCGTGGGTAATTATTTTTTTTTTTTTTGCATCCGCTAGAATTCGAACTCGGGTCTCAAATGGATGTTTTTAATCCCCTTTTTTGGCAGAAGTGGATTCAAACTCATGTCACTTACGGGTCAATTTAGGGACGTTACCAGCAAAGGTAGGGACAATTCTTGGTAAACAATACCATTACTAATATATATCATTAGTAATGGATGTTCATAATTATTTAAGATAGTTCATATGACTTTTTTATAATGATGTACCTGTAATTATGTATTCTATAGGAAAAAACATTTTAAACATCACGACACAATTTTTTAGTAGAATAGCAAGCTATATTAATAAATATTACAACGTACTTCTAAACTTTGAAATTAAAAACACAACAACTACAACACACTGCATATAGCTTATTCAATACAAGGATTACAAGCAAATACGTCTACAGCGAATTACAGATTATTAACTGTTACTACATTTATTGTTACAGCAAATATCGTACAAGATATATAATTCTACCACTAATATTTAAAAATCGAAATATATTTTCATGGGTAAACTTGGGGTTTTTCAACCTACCTACGCAAATTTCATGGGTATTTTAAACATAAGTTTAGTGGGTAAAAATACTATTTTGTGGGTAAAAGTGGGTATTTTAAACATACACACGAAAATTTCTGTGGGTAAACATGTGTATTCTCCTACCCACGAAAACCCACGAAATTTTTCATGGGTAAAATAATACCTACAAAAACTCACGAACTATTTGTGGGTAAAAGAATACCCACAAAAACCCACAAAAATTTTCGTGGGTAAGAAATTACTGTTCATCGTGGGTTTCGTGGTATTTCGTGGCTTTTGGGTTATATCCACAAAAAATTTCGTGGCTTTTTCATGGGTATAGCCTTTTTTTTTTACTAGTGGATACATTTTTCAATTTTCCTTTTATAAATATTTATCTTTTTTTCACTTTTTTAACAATTAGATCGACAAAACCCGATCTATAGCCTAAAACTCATCCTTATAATCTATTTTTTAAGCTACCATGTCATTAGCTGGATCATCCTAACCACCAGACTGAGAGTAACTCTACATCTATCATGAACTTTAAATAATTAAATATTCAGTAAATACTTTATATATATATATATATATATTATTTTTGGAGATAAGAATAACTTATGTTCTTTAATTATTATCTAACTATAAAGATTAACAATAGGCTGATGCCAAAAAAATTTCGTACTATAAGAAGTTTATAACTTTAACGAAAAACTAATATAAAATATAAAAACCACATTTGTACCTTTTTTCATTCAATGGCCAACATAATAAAAAGGATAAACTAAAGCACTTACGGGTAGAGAAGCTCAAATACATCGAGAATCTTGGATAGTAGTTGGATAGCCGATCTCGAACCTGAAACATATTATGACTTAATCCTAATTCCGTCGCCAAAGATGGCAGTCAAACAAACAAAAGGGCTCGTTAAAACTTCACTTTCGAGCTTTGAAAACATTTTTGTAGACTAGAATAAACTAGAGAAACAATACTTTCCCAAAAGGCGATAAAAACTAAACATAAAATTATCCTAAGATAATTTAGCTTTTTATAAAGTCTAATAACTAGATGGCATATATATACATTCTAACCAAGGTCCATAAATTGTTTGTCCTCAACACAATATTAATGGGCTAGATAGAAAGAAAGTAATTGAATATCGTAGTGCACTTGAGGCCCAAATACAAAGCCCACTAGGTCCAAAACTTGTGGAAACCCTAGGTGAGATACACTCATTGCGAATGAGCAAGGTGTTGGCGTTGTCATCAATAATTCTGGTCACAAAATCTCGTCAAAATTCTCGCAGAGCTAAAGAGTACAAGCATCTGAAATTGTTTGGCCATATAAGCATTTTCTCGAGTTGGCCGGAGCTGCGAAGAGGCAAATCTCTCTGTCTCAGTCCTTCATTAATGTCCTCGGCAAGGGAGAGACGATGAGAGAGCATGGAGCTCGAACTACTAGGCAAAAAGATTTATGAGACTTTGAAGCTTAAGTAGGAGGTCCGGTTAGAGCCTTATCGATTTTTGAGGGGATCCAGATTTGGCCATTCGATTAAGATCTGAGATGCGCGGACTGAGGCGAAGATAATAAGCAAACAAGGGCGACCATAAAGAGGTTGAATAGCTACACTCGTTGCTTGGTGGGGATTGAGGTGATCTCACCGAAAAAATTTCGGCGGAAGAGAGAGTTGAGAGAATCTTAGAGAAGAGAAACCACATTTGTACTTATTATGTGGTTTTAGAATATATTCCATCACATTAATTGGAAAAGTTGATCTTATGCATGAACTATAACTAAAGTTATTTAAATCACAAAGTTCCCAATATATTAGTTTGGAGTTTATTCTTTTTAACCAAAAAAGCTTTGTTTTTTTTTCTATATAATTTATTAACTAACAAACGATAAAATTAAACTAATCACCAACCCATACGAAGATCTTTATTTAATTATAGAAATAATTAGATACAGAAATATTTTTTTTTAAAAAAGCAATGACGTCGATCGTGTCACATGACTCTCTCTCTCATTTATTCTGTCTCGTCTAAATAACCTTTCCTCTTCCTTTTTTCTCACTCAGACTGTCTTCACTCTTTTTTGCTTATGAACAAACTCTGCAAAATCTAGCCTCTCTGCTTTCCTTTTTCTCTCTCTTTTTAATTCTCTCTTTCTTAGAGAAACCTTAATTTTAAATCTTCGCATTGTCCGCCATTTCTTCTTCTGCTAACTTTTGTTTTCCTCTAGATACTTCTGTGTCTGAGCTAGGGTTTTTTTAGTTCTTTCCTCTGCCGCTTCTTCTTCTTCTCCAGTTTTAAACTTGCACTCTTTGAATCGAATCAATGGGTAAAGATTTTCTGGTTCTGGGTACTCTCATTCTGCTTCTCTCTGGGTTTGTAGCTTCAGCTCCTTCAGCTAATTCTCCTGCAAGTAAGTAATCACATTTTACCCTCTCTTCTCTTCAATTCAGTGCTTGATTGTTTCAAATCTTACGTTTTCTCGCAGAGATTGTTAGTGGGTTGATCTCAAATCATGGCTCCTCTTTAATGAAATGGCTATGGTCACTCAAAACCACCACCAAAACAAGTTTGGATTTTACCCCCCTTTTCCCCTTTCTCTTCCTATCATATTTTCGGTTTCAAGGTTAAGTTATTTACAATCTGAGTTATCTCTTTTTTAATCAGCAATTGCAACAAGATCGATGGTGAAATTCGAAAATGGGTATTCAGTAGAGACAGTATTCGACGGAAGCAAACTCGGTATCGAACCGTATTCAATTGAGGTTTTACCCAACGGCGAGCTACTTATTCTGGATTCCGAGAACAGTAACATCTATAAGATCTCATCTTCTCTTTCACTATGTAAGTACAAATTGTGTGGTTCAGTCACATGATTCTGCGACATGTTATTCTTCAAAAATCACTTTCTGGATTTGTGTCAATAGTCATTGTGGATTGTTTGAGATTGAGATTCTCAATGATTTTGATCACGGTTTAAACCACGTATGTCTTTGACATCACCTAAAACTGAATGCACATGGACTGTACAAATTGCTTCAAATGGAAAAACTGATGGAACTTTTTTGGTACTCAAATTGAAAATTCGAGTCTGAGCTATATTTCTATTTTATGGAGATTTGCTGTATCTTTGTCGTTTCTGGAGCGATTTTGTCGGGGATGATATCAGTCTACGGGTATAGATTTTTAATACTTTTTTTATACTTTTGTTCGCTGAACCTGACTTTTTCAAAGATGAGATCTAAAACAAAATTGTTTCTATCAATTGGTCTAGAAGACAAACAATTGTTTACTTGCCTGCAGCTTAAACTGGTTTGTATATCAATTATGTCATCTAAAAGTGAAGATAAAAACTTAACTTCTTTCAGCATTAAAGCTGCATTGAGAATCTGAAGTCTGACTAGAAATCTTGTTTTTGACATGTAATTTCTCTGAGTTTTTCTGATATGGTAACTGTTGGGAACACTTGCAGATAGTAGGCCAAGACTAATTACTGGCTCTCCAGAAGGAAATCCGGGTCATGTGGATGGGAGATTACGTGATGCGAAACTGAACCATCCTAAGGGGCTTACGGTTGATGACAGAGGGAACATATATGTGGCTGACACTGTGAATAATGCTATCCGGAAGATAAGTGAAGGAGGTAATGGCTTGATCATAATAGCATCCATGGAAGAGTTTACGGGAGTTTGGTTATAAACTCATTTGTAGTTTAGACTAAGTTCTTAGACTTCCTTTACTGTAGGAGTTACAACAATCGCTGGGGGCAAAACAGTTCGAAATGGAGGGCATGTTGATGGACCAAGCGAAGATGCAAAGTTTTCCAATGATTTTGATATAGTTTATGTAGGAAGTAGTTGTTCCCTGCTCGTTATTGACCGAGGAAACAAAGCCATCAGAGAGATTCAACTCCATTTCGATGACTGTGCTTATCAGTATGGAAGTGGGTTTCCTCTTGGTAAACTTGCAAAACTACCAAACGCTCTTTTTGTTTGTTATGTTTTATTCTTTGAATTAACGTATCTGAATTCCATGTATTGCAGGGATTTTAGTTCTTGTTGCTGCAGGTTTCTTTGGTTATATGCTCGCTCTGTTGCAACGAAGAGTCGGTTCGATAGTGTCTTCTCATAACGTAAGTGATTTAAATCTTCATTACGACATTTAAACGTTACTCTCTCTTATTATTCATGTGATAAAACTATTCAAACATGTCTTACGCAGGATCAAGAAATGTATGAAGCGGATCCTGATCAAAAGCCTATGAAACCATCCAGACCGTCTCTAATTCCAACCGGAGATGAGCAGCAAGAGAAGCAAGAGGAAAGCTTTGTTGGATTGTTGGGAAAACTCGTTTCAAATGCTTGGGATTCCGTTTTGGAGGTCCTCAGAAAAAAGCAGACAGCGGCCAGCTATCAACAGTACGAGGGGACTATTAAGCAGTCTGCTCCGTTTAGTACAACACCTCCATGGCCGATTCAAGAGAGCTTTGTGATTCGAGATGAAGATGAACCTCCACCTGTTGAGCCCAGGAACCCAACTCCAAGAAAAACTTATGCTTTTATGTCCCAAGATGCAGAGAAAATGCAGCAGCTGCGTCAGAGCCGTGCATTCTACAGTAGCTGGGACGCTGAAATTCCCAATCAGCAACAGCAAAAGCAGCACAAGAAGCATCAGCACCAGCAACAGCATCGAAGACATTACTCGTCGATCCCGCATACTTATTATGAGCAGGACAGTGAGAAAACTAATGAGATAGTCTTTGGGGCGGTCCAAGAACAGAGCAGCAAGCGTGTGCCCAAGCCCAAGGCTATTGATTCTGGAGATCAGATGAATCATACTCAACAGAATCTTCACTACAGAGCTCATTCTGTTAGTTATCCATATGGATACTATCCATGTACTTGAAAAGTCTCCAGTTTTGTGACTTTCTGGGATTATCAGCCTTCCTGTAATGGGATTATAACGCAGGGAACTGGAAATTTTGGGTATAGGTGGGTTTTGAGATTTATTGTATTGGAATTGGGGAATCTGGAGTACTTAGATTCTCTTGTCTTGTAAGAAAATTTGCATACTTTGATTGTATTGGGTTTTATATATATATATAAAGATATGATGATTTAAACCAAAAAAGAAAAGAAAAGAGTATGATGATCTTTGTGAAAGAAAAAGAATGTGATTCTGTAACTTCGCTTTGAATTGAAGAATGAGCGAACAAAATATTTCACATTTAAAAAAAGGAATTATTTGATGTTCTTGAAAATTTGAACTCTATATTTTAAAATTTGAGAAATATTTAATTTTTTCAAAAATGATATTTTTAACTTTTTTCATTAATAAGGGTTAATTGGATCTAAAACAACACAGTAATTAGGTTTAAAAAAAAAGTCTCAACAAACAGAATGATTAAGATAAGTTTGTTGAGATTTTTTGTGATTAGAACGTCTCTTTTTATAGTTTAGGTATTACTTAATTTTTAAAAATTTATATATTTTAATATTAATTATTTTATTATATTTTAAGAACTAAAATTTCAATTTCAAATAAAACATCGTATAAAAAAAATAAGACAAAATTTAGTAAAACATTTATATTATAACAGATTTAATAATTTTCATGTCACAATTAATCTTGTAACGGAATGGATATCTATGATTTTTAAAGATATTCGTATCCGCCAAAGTAATATATGTATTCGTATATAAAATTATGTTTTTTGTATTAAAAACATAAACCAAAAATTATACAGATACCTGAATATCCGGACCCAATATTCGTAATATCCGTATCTGACAAAAATTAAGTCTACGAGTCCACAAAATAAATCGATAGTAATAAGTCAACAAAGAGTAGAAAAAATCTACAAAAAAAACAAGTCAACAAAAAAAATCAATAAAACAAAAAACAAATCAATAGATCAAATAAGTAAGCAGTATAATAAGTCAACCAAACAAACCATAAGTCAACATTATAAAATAAATCAACGAATAAAAAAATTAAGTCAACGAGTCCAAAAAATAAGTCGACAGTTCAAACAAATCAACTTTACTAATAAGTCAACTAAGAGTAGAAAAAGTCTACGAAAAAAAAGTCAACAAAAAAATTAATAAATCAACAACAAATAAAAAAACAAATCAGCAGTTCAAATAAGTCAGCAGTAAAATAAGTCAACCAAACAAACCATAAGTCAATTGTATAAAATAAGTCAACGGATAACAAAAAAGTCAACGAGTCCAAAAAATAAGTCGACAGTTCAAACAAAGCAACTTTACTAATTTTGGAAAAAAATCTTGTTTATAATGTATATATATGATGGATCTTAAAATTTAAATCGTAAGTAATAATTGATAAATTTTGAGATATATATGATGCATTTTGAAATTTGACATATATACAATTTATATTATAATTTAAACTATATATAATAAGTAGAATTTTAAATTTATGACGGATTTACATCGTTTTTTTATATATACAACACATCAGCTTTTTCAAAACTCATTTATATTAATTTTAGAATTTTTATAGCATTGCATTTTAAATTAAATATACATTTTTATTTATAATTTAAATATAATATATAAAAAATAATAATGTAAAAGATAAATAAGGGTAATTTGGTCATTTTATTAAGAAAAAATATATTTATCAAATGTTTTAAAAAATTAAGTATATTTTTCAAATAATTTTAGGACAATTATCAAATTTCTGCTTTAAAAAATTCATTCTTACAACATCTTCAAACATAATATTTCACGTTTAAAAGATTCATTCTTATAACACATTCAAAGTTTATCAAGTTCATTAGATTTGAAGGCTTTTTATCACTAATACAAGCACAAAGACAACATAAAAAAGGAGAAGCACATATGTATTTTGTTTTCTGTTCTTGGAAGATTTAAGTATTTTTGTAAAACAGTTTAGTATAAATAGAACATTAGCTTCAAATGAATGAAACTATGGTTGAACGTAACTTCTTAATGTGCAATTGCTTTTTCAAACAATACATAACATGAGAGAACAAAGCAAATTGGTGTCAATATATATAAACAAAGAATGATGATGGCGTTATTTGAGTGGTTTAGACTTGCTACTTAACACAACTTGGATAATATTTTCACAACTGCAGAGTAAGAAAATCGAAATTCAAGAAAGTAAGGTGCATGACTCTCAGTGAGTGGAAGTTTTACAATCTCTCAGTGAGCCCGAAGGTTTCTCTTAATGAAACTTCACTCGAAGACATTTTTACTGATCGAATCCAAAAGATATTTAATAATTCAAGGCAAGTGAGAAGTGTAGAACCTTAATACTTGAATAAGGTTATAGCAATATAGGAATACGAAAAAGGTAACAGTACAGAGCTGATATAGAATCTCGATACCTTAACTCAATTAAATGCTCGCAATATGGCAGTGATGTGCGTTTATGGAATCTCAGGATAGAACTATACTACACTATTCTCGCAATATTCGACGAATAGAATTGATGAACTAATTCTACTTCTACATTCTCGATTTTATGTAAAAGAGTAGAAGGGAATTTTGGCAGAGTTTTGTTGCTTGTCGATATTTTGAGAAGAACACTAAGCTCGATTATATAGAGAACGAAAACTTGGAGAAAAAGTTTAGAATATGTCTTCGAACGTAAGAGAAGTGGGCGACGAAGTGGTTTCCGACATGTAGCTAAACTCGTGGGTGACTAAGTCTTGGTCTTATCTATTTAATACTTACGTTAGAATTTAATTAAGTTTTTCTAATAGACTTAATAAAAGTTTGGCCAAAAAAAGAAATAGTAGTGGTCCAAAAGCCCACATTCTCCCAAGCTCCAAGTTCCGGCACGACACGACATCATGACTGTTCTCCTTTTTATTTCCTGTAGACGCATACATGTGTTTTTCTATATATAGTTTAAGATTCCTACAAGGACTTTTAACTTATGCAATATATTGATATATATCATATTTAGATAGATTTTTCTGCATATTTTGCTCATATTTAATCATTTAGAAGTCATATATTCTTATTTTAGCATAAGATTGTGCATAATTTATAGATTAGAGTCTTTAGATTGTATAGATTCATATTTTTTTTCTTTTGAGTTAATCTAGGTGATTTGGAACCATACTTGAATGAAGCATTTGAGGATTGGCAATTCAAGTTTGGAAGTTGGGTTTTAGGGGAAGAAGAAGACTTACATTGGTTTATAAACTTTGAAGAAAACCATTGGGAGCTGAAAGAAACATTGGGTGTCTGTCAAGGGTCCCTTGAGATTGGCTGCTGAAGATAAGGTAAGATGGTCGTGTTCTGTCAACGGCCCTTAGACCCTTGAGATTGGCCGTTGATGTTGAAACATGAAAGAGCCTTGTATGTCAATGGTCTACAGACCCATGGGAGTGGCTGCTGAAACTGCCTTGAGTCAAACCAGAATCTGTGATGAATCCCAATGGCCCGTAGACCTATGAGACTAACCCTTGATACATTATTTTACTTGTTTTAAGTTGGTCCGACCCGGTTTATCCCGGATCGACCCGTATTCATTTTTAACACATTAAAACCCTAATGTTTAAGGGTAAGAACTTCTAAGCTTTATTTTCTAGCCACTTTAAAACATATTGAGAGAGAGTTTGAGGGAGAATACTAGAGACCCATTTGGATGATCCTCTTTGGATCATTTCTTTAATCTCATTGAAGAATCTCTTTATCTTATCTCTTCTCTATTTTATTATGTTCATCTTTATTTGATTAGTTTTGTGTTTATTTGTTGCTATGAGTGAGTAGTCTTTTGATGGGTTGATGGTTAGGTAGATCTAAGGTTAGATGATTGATTTTTGATGCTTCGGTTGTTAGATTCCTTTGTATTAGGTAATCTTAATGCTAGATTTAACTTGGTCATTTGAATCTAGATGCTAAGATATTTTTCTCCCAGAAGGTGTTTGTGAAAATTCATGAATGATCTTTTTATGAGCTTTTCTTCCTAGCCATTGAAAAATAAAGTTAGGGTGATTAGTGGACTTAATGGACTTGTGTTTAACGTTTATTGATTGATTGATTGAGAAATGAAAGTTTAGCTTAATTGATTGATTATCATAGAGATCAATGCCATGGAAGTGGGTTGGTCTAGAGTTGTGTTCCATGTATTAAGTTGAGCTGCATTGTTATCTTAAGCATCATTAGTTAGTTATGTTTCCGATTGATCGTTTGCCTAATAAAAGACCCATTGCTTTTATTAATTATCTAAGTTTGATCTTTATTATCTTCTTTTGTTTGAGTTTTATTTTGGTATTGAGTTGCTAGTATTGAGTTTCCATTGGTTTAAGTTTGGTTGTTTTTAGTTTATCTTTGCTTGCTTTAGTTTGTTCTTGTTTAAGTGTTTAGTAGTCTTTTAGTATTGAAATCTCTATTGATTGCTTTAGTTTATGCTGGGTTTAGTGATCAACAATTTCATAGAGGAGAAGTCAATGCAATTGGAATGCAAAATCACACACACAATAATGCATAACCAGCTGCAAGACTAGTTGAGGCTTTTAATGAGCCAAATCCTAGAAAAACTCATACCGGGATTTCTATTCCTACCATTGCAGCAACCGATTTCGAGATCAAATCAAGTTTGATCAACATGGTGAAGGAACAAAGATACAATGGTTTGGAGTTTGAGGATCCTCTTGATCATTTGGATAAGTTTGAGAGATTGTGTAAAACGGTTAAAATGAATGGAGTACCTGATGATGCAATCAAGATGATATTGTTTCCTTTCTCTTTGGGAGGAAAAGCCGATCAATGGGAGAAGAGTATACCATCAACTTTGGTGTATACTTGGGAAAGTTGCAAGAAGGAGTTTGTCCTGAAATTTTATCCCAAACAAAAGACCGCCATGTATAGGAATTATATCACAAACTTCAAACAAGGAGATCACGAGAGCCTTAGTGATGCATGGGATAGGCTCAAAGGATATACAAGAAGTTGTCCTCATCATGGGATTTCAAGGGAGCATCTCTTGGAGGTTTTCTATAGAGGAGTATTCGGTCAATACCAAAGGGAATTCGACATCGCAAGCTATAGTAGATTCGCTAGCTTGACAGCTGCCCAAGGGGAACGATAAATTGAGAACTTGGCACAAAGTTATGCTAGTTATGAATGTGATGTTGATGGAATCTTGAGACTCGGTTAGTGAAGCTCAAAGCCTAAATGGACTTAACAAAAAGCTTGATAAGTTGAGTAAGGTTCCTCTTGTTAACCAAAGAGCAATCAATTTTGTTGGATAATTTAAAGAACCTAAAAAAGGGTATCATGATAGGAAGTCTATTGTAGTGAAGAGGTTCAACAAGAGGTTAATTACTTTGGTTATCAAACAAGTTATCAAAGTGGTTACCAAGGATATCAACCATGGCAATACAACAATAGCTTTCAATAAGGTAAAAGAAATCCATCAAACCAATGTACAACTGATTTTGACATGAGGACCATGATGGGGCAGATGATAGAGGGCCAAACAAAAGGACAACTTGAGCTGAAGGAGAGGTTGAACAAGATTGAAGACAAAGTCGATGGAGGTTACATCAGCCTTCAAGCTAAGATCGACGACATCTATTCTCACATGAAAAATCTTTGATAACCAAATTGCTCATGTGACTTCTATAAGCCAAAAACCAGCCGATAGACTTCCCGAGAAACCGAAAGCGAACCCGAAGGAGTATTGTAAAGCAATCACTCTTAGGACTGGGAAAGAACTTCCATCACAGGGCAATGAGGCAGCCAAGGAGAAAGAGGTTGTCGATGATGATGTTGTGCTTTTGGAAGAGGTTTCGGTAGATGTGAGCAAAAAGGTAAAGGTTTCTCAAGAACCGGTTAAGGAAAAATATGAAGTTGTTGAAAAGGCAAAGCCTTACATTTCGCCACCCTATGAACCTAAGTTATCTTTTTCGAGGCGCTTTAAAAAGAAATTGTTGGCTAAACAAGGGGAGAAATTCTTACAACTCATGGATATTGTGAAGGTTACAATTCCATTGATGGATGTGGTAAAAGGATATGATCACAAACAAGAAGAAGATGGAAGAGGGTATGGTGATGGTTAGTCATGAATGTAACTCCATAATCACTCCATCCATGCCAACAAAGCTCAAAGATCTAGGTAGTTTCAATTTGTTGTGTGCCATTGAGAAGAGCGAGCATGAGTACTTGAGTTGAAACAAAATTGAGAAGCTGATAGACTTTTGGGAGGAAGAGAAAGTTGAATCCCAATTCATAGATATGGAGACAAGTTCAAACACTAGTAAGGAGCCCAACGGAATAGGTAAGGATACAATTGATGATGATCCTTGTAATGACCCCAAAGCACCAAATGTGGAGCTTAAGCCACTACCACAAGGACTAAGGTATGAAAATCCTTGTGAAGATGGTGTGAATGTTGAATGCATGGAAAACACAATGAGAAGCTTACCTGTTGAGAATGAGCTCTCAACTATGAAACAAATGGATGTGAAACCCATTATCAAGCAGGAGACGATGGTTGAAAGGCCTAAAGAGAAACAAGAGGATCTCATTGAAAAGTCCTACAAGGAAGGTGAAGAAAGAGAATCTCCAAAAGTACAATCCTTTAGCAAGCATCTTGGTGTAATCTCCACCAATGGATTAGGCAAAGATGATCCATGGAAGATACTATTTGGGGAGATTAGGATGAAAGAGTTTAAGGGATTGTTCTATGATGAATATGACCTTGGAGATCAAACGACAATCCTTGTTCTTCTCTAAACAAAAGTGAAAGAAAAGTCAAGCTAGAGACTTTAAATAAGCGCACTTGGGAGATAATCTCATGGTATCCTTTGTAAATACTTTTAATTTTCTTTATTTTGTTTCACTTTGGTGTGTTTTGCCTTGGTTGTGGTCACATGAAATCATGAGGGTCTTGGAGTAGCATTATGGTCGAGAAAATGGAGCAAAGAACTCAAGAAAAGTGTGGAAAGATCTTTGTCAACGGTCCGTAGAACATTGAACATGGCCACTGGTCAAGACAGACAAAGGATGGGTCGAAACACGTTCTGCCAGCGGTCACTTGACCCGTGCACAAGACCATTGGAACGATCCAAAGGCATCCTAATCCAAATCTTTGTGCCAGCGGTCCTTAGACCCTTGAACTTGACCCTTAGACTTGTTCCGAGCTTTCCGCTCAATGTCTCTTTGCCAGCAGTCCATAAACCCATGAAAAAGACCGTTGTACCAACGTTCAAACTCCATATCAAGAGCCTCCACTCAATTTGAAGGTACTAAAATCACCTCTTTGTAAATATTTTTAGCTTTTACTTTTTCTTATTTTCTATTTCTTATTTTCTATTTCTTTTGCCAATTCCTCTTTCTTGGATTAACTTAATCACTGAAACGGTAAGAAGTAAGTCTAGGGGAGATGAATGATATTTGACTTTGATTTGAGTTGTTTTGTTTTATTTCTTTGGGTCATTGCATTGCATAAAAATCAAAAAAACCAATAAGAAAATTAAAAAACCACAAAAAAAACCAAAAATAATTTTCTTTTGCTTGAATTTGTTTAGTATTTTAGTCTAGATTAATTTAGGATTGCATTGGAAACAATGATGAAATTGCCTTGACATAAGCTTGGTGATCCATTTGTTAGGTTCAATGCCCAAGTTACTAGTTGTTTGATGCATAACGAACTTGTTGAAATGTAATATTGATCCATGCTTAGAATTCTCGGTTTTAGGTTCTTACCTTAGTTGAAGCATGCTATGATTTGACACCTTTCTTACTTATTATAACCCTAATCTTGACTTGCAATTATCATACCTATGCATTGTATTTGAGCTTGTGGATACACATACTTACTTAGATTTTTTTCACCGTTTTACCATCTTTTGTAATTCAAGTAGCCGGTTCCATTTAACGGATCGGTTTCCCTACCCTTAGCCTAGCTTTGTTTCAAGCCACATTTGATTTTTGTGTGTGTGAGGTCTTATTTCAGAATGAGCTTGGTAGAAAGTGTTAGGTTTGAGTCGACAAGAGTAGTATCTTATGTAGTTTCCGTTCACGCTTTTTGAACCGGATAGGAGTAGGTGGGAAGTTGATCTTGGGTATGGGCTTACTTGTGTTTTGAGCTTAATAGAAATGGTTGGGAAAAAGTTTGAAAAGGGATTGAAAAGAAAAAGTAATGTTCAAAGGAAATTTTAGGAGAGAAAGGGTTCATAAAAAGAAGAAAAGATGATCTAGTAAAGAGTTTTGGATGAATAGAAATGATAAATGGTTCATGGAAATAAAAGAAAAGAAAAAGCAACAAAAAGAATTAAAGAAAAGTAGAACCAAAGTTTCAAGTGAAATATCAAACCTACTAGACACCAATAAGTTTAAAAACCCCTTTCCTTAAGAAAAGAATGAAGTGTTGAAGTTTTGAGTTGATCCAAAAGAATGAAAAAAAGTAAGGAAAGCCTTGTGAGAAAGAGTAGAAAGTAGGATCATCTTTGGGATTAGATATAGCTTGGGATTGAGTTCGATTATGTTACTTGAGTATATGAGGTTCTATTCTTGTATGCATCTATTGAATTTTACCTTTAACATTTTTCTAAAGCTCATTATATTCATTGAGAGATCCTTGTATTGAACATCTTGAGCCATATATGAGAAGAGATCATTTTTATCTCTTTAACCTTACCCTTAGCCAAACAAGTTCATTGAATATGCATACCTTGATTCATTGTTCTATTTAAGGAATGTTAAAAGGAATGATTGATTTGAATGCATGTCTAAGTTGAGGTGAAGCTTGGATTAAGTTGTGAAGAGTATGGCTAAAGTTTTTAAGTAGACTTACTCACCTTGCATCCTAGAATTACTAACTTGGACATTGAGGTTAACTTTGGATCAGCTTGCTTTGGCTTTGAGTTCCCACTCTCATCTTCTTCTTCTGTTTTGTCGTTTGTTTGCTTAATGGCAAACAAAAGAAAAGTTCGAGGGAGTTAATATGCATCATATTTAGATAGATTTTCACGCATATTTGGATCATATTTCATCATTTAGAAGTCATATATTCTCATTTTAGCATAAGATTGTGCATAATTCACAGTTTAGAATCTTTAGGTTGTATATATGCATATTTTCTTTTCTTTTGAGTCAATTTAGATGATTTGGGACCATACTTGGAGAGGAAGCATTTGAGAATTGGGAATTCAAGCTTGGAACTTGAGTTTTGGGAAAGAAGAAGACTTACATTGGTTTGTAAACTTTGAAGAAAACCATTGGGAGATGAAAGAAACATTGGGTGTCTATCAAGGGTCCCTTGACATTGGCCGCTGAAGATAAGGGAAGATGGTCTCATTCCGTCAACGGCCCTTAGACCCTTGAGATTGGCCGTTAAAGTTGAACCAAGAAAGAGCCTTGTCTGTCAACGGTCTATAGACCCATGAGTGGTCACTAAAACTGCCTTAAGTCAAACTAGAATATGTGATGAATCCCAACGACCCATTGGCCTAACCCTTGATACGCCATTTTTACTCGTTTTAAGTTGGTCTGACCCAGTTTGTCTCATGTCGACCCGAATTCATATTTAATACACTAAAACCCTAATGTTTAAGGGTAAGAACATCTAAGCTTTATTTTCTAGCCATTTTAGAACATATTGAGAGAGAGTTTGAAGGAGAATACTAGCGATCCGTTGGATGATCCTCTTCGGATCATTTCTTTAATCTCATTGAAGAATCTCTTTATCCTATCTCTTCTCTATTTCATTATGTTCATCTTTATTTGTTTTGTTTTGTGTTTATTAGTTGCTATGAGTGAGTAGTCTTTTGATGGGTTGATAATTAGGTAGATCTAGGGTTAGATGATTGATTTTTGATGCTTAAGTTGTTAGATTCCTTCATATTAGGTAATCTTAATGCTATATTTAACTTGTCCATTTGAATATACATGTTAGGATATTTTCGGCCCGAAAGGTGTTTGTGAAAATTCCTGGATGATCTTTTTACGAGTTTTTCTTCCCTAGCCATTGGAAAATGATTTAGCGTGATTAGTGGACTTAATGGACTTGTGTGTATTGCTTATTGATTGATTGGTAAATGGAAGTTTAGCTCAATTGATTGATAAGTATAGAGATCAATGCCATTGAAGTGAGTTGGTCTAGAGTTGTGTTCCATGTCTTATGTTGAACTTCATTGTTATCTTAAGCATCATTAGTTTGTTGTGTTTTCTGATTGATCGTTTGCCTAACCGAATACCCATATTACTTTTATTGATTATCTAAATTTGATCTTTATTGCCTCATTTTGTTTGAGTTTCATTTTGGGATTGAGTTGCTAGTATTGAGTTTACTTTGGTTTAAGTTTGGTTGTGTTTAGTTTATCTTTACTTGCTCTAGTTTGTTCTTGTTTAAGTGTTTAGTAGTCTTTTATTATTCAAATCTCTATTGATTGCTTTAGCTTATGCTTAAATCTAATGATTCTAGTGTGTTGATTCTAAGTTCTCTATGGATGCAAACCTCAAATGCTTTCAATAATGGTGGTTTACGTTTGTTGATTTAATTGTGTGTTTAAAAGAAAACGTTATATATATATATATATATATATATAGTTTTTCTTTCGTCATATATAAAATAGAAAGGAGGTGAGAAACCGTTTTTGAGGAAGACCAAAAATCAATTTCTCCTTTCTACGTCTTTGACAAAACTCTTCGACAAAGGTCGCCGCCATTTAAACTTTCAAGCTTGGGGCCCGAGGTCGGAGGTTCACTTAGCTCCGAAGCCGGCCTCCTTCGGTATATTTTCTAGTTTTGTTTTATTTTCCCTTAGATTGATGGAAGAATCTCTAGATCTGAAAATTTGGGAATTTGATTTTCTGCTCAGATATGAGATTAGGTTGCCGGCGATAGGTCATGTTCGCCGTCGTGGACTTCTCGGAGTATGTGGGTCTTATCTTAGTCTTTAGCTGAGCAGAATATAGCTGGTTTAACGGTTCTTGTACCTCCTCTTCTTTACCGAGTTTTTAGTGTTTTTTTTTTGCTTAGGTATCTTTTGATTGGGATTATGCCATTTATAGTTTGTTTAGGATTAATTTGAATAAGCTCAATTTAGACTCTCTTCCCGGTGTAAGATTATTATTCCTTGACGGTTCAATCTTTTATTGTATTCTTGTGAGTGCGACATCTCTGTGTTAAGATTTGTTTCGCTCCTTGTCCGCATTTATAAGATTTGATCGAAGTTTTGTCTTTCAATGAGTTTTGTTTGACGTGTCAACCAATAGTTTTTCATCCTAAGAGGTGATCTTCTTCGACTATGTCTCTTCCATAAGATTGTGTGATTTAACTCTTACCGGTCCAGTTTCCCATCTCTTCATTCATGAGATGCACCAAGTCGCTATAGGAGATTTCGTCATCCGTTTGGGCTATGCTTGCTTTGTGGTAACTTATTTTTTCTGGTTTTTGGTTTTTATTTGGAGTTTTGGTCTTTTTCGTTCTTTCAAATTATCGTTTGGTTTTCGTTGTCTAGTAGTTTCCCTCGTTTGAACTTTAGTTTCCGAGGATATTTATGTATTCTGCTAGCTTTAGTATTCTGCTAGCTTTAGTATTCTATCGTTGTAAAATTTAAACCTTGTGATCTATCTTATAAATCTAGATGACAGAAAACAAAAACATAGAAAGGAGGTGGGAAACATCCTAACCTTCTAGTTACATCAGATTTTAAATTTTTGTCTTTCGACTGAAATTTTACCAACGATTAAAGTTGAAGAACAACATTGAAATCTCCAGAAACTAAGGTCCAAACAATGGACGAGATAAGCCCCAACTAAGGAATACTAGAGCCTCAACATTGCTATGAGAAATTCAAATATCAAAAATTAAAAATTCTCCTAAGAACATAATAACTTGACGAAAGGCATAACACCATAACTCCATTCTTCATTTTCTCATATAAGATTTAGTAGACTTCCAAAAATAAAAACAAATGCTTTCTTACTCCGGCTTGATGATACTTCGATAATGAGGCTTTGGAACCACCAAACAAATGCTGACACCAATACACTAAGACACTCTCAGCAGAGATTCGGTTAGGAGAATGCAACATATATTAGGCTTTATAAAATCCAATCCAAATCTATCTCGTTTGCTTCACAAAAAAAACTATCTCGTTTTTATTCTCTTTTACCAATCAGTTTTGAGACTTAATTTTTGGGCCGCATTGTCAAACGATTAACTCAAAATTATTGGTCCAACAAGAAGTGAAGCATTTCGTTTAACAAACATCGGAGGGATATTTGGTCTTTTGCATAATCTTTATATTTCTTACTCAAGAGACTCTGGTTGAACTTTGAGAGATTTAGGTAAATCAAAGACGAAAGACAGTGGCGTCTTCTGGAAGCACAGATCTAGTTGATCTTCAGAATCGATATAAAACCAAGATTTTCACGAAAACACATGTAGAATTTCAAATTAGTCAATTTCTAACCAATTGTCGAATAAACATATATAGACAAACTATATAAAAGAAGATAAAATACGAAATTAAAAAAAGAGCCCTAAAATATAATCCAGCTACGGATTTGGATTTGGACACCATAGCTACATTCTATAAAAGTACTGAAGTAAAAAAAATAATGGTACGATCTTCAAAGAGAGTACTTATCGGAGAGTTCTTTAAGGAGCCTAATCTTCAACTTCAAGTTCACAATATAATCAATGGTTTTTGATAAAAGTGTATCCGGATGGTTACATTTTTGCCCGCCCGGTATGAGTATTTGGAGCTTCCTCACCTTCATTTGAAGCAACCCGGATCCAGACCCACAACCTGTTTTGTTGGTCTTCTTCTTCATCTTCTTATTATTCATCTTTTGCTTCATTATCATTTTATGTTTCTTCGACTCCTCCATTGCTGTTTTCTATAATGACAACACCTTTAAGAGTTGTGATGCAAACAAACGTGCGGGTGATCCATATTTATAGAGAGTCCTATACTTCTAAATCAATCAGAGGCTTTCACTTTTTTTTTCTTTTGTCTTTTGTCGTTTTAATTTTGTGCAAATATGGGATTTGTTGTTTTTGAAAAGCTGGCTTACATCAACACGCTCGATTTGTTTTCCTTTCAGATCCGTGCAATGAGAAAAACATTACCTATATAGATAGGTTGTGTAGTAACGTCGGTTTTGTATAATGAAAACGTATGTTCCTAAGAGTTGGGGTTGCTGTTCAATGGATATTTTTGTAAATGCCAACTGGATTCTACGTACGCACATGTTTGGACAGCTTAGCTTTTGCAAGCTCTCTCGTTTGTTGCCATCGATACTCGACATTGACACGATCTTTCTTTTCTCTTTCTCTATTCTCATTAATGTGCATGGATATATGTTTATTGGAGGAAATAGAAAGAGGAAGCTATTAATCACAAATTCTATTACTTATACAGTGACATAATCGAGAACGTGACACAGTGATTTCACGAAATGTACCACTCTACAAAATCACATGCGATTGTATGTGTGATAATGATCAATGATGATTGATGAAGGATGGATTCAAGTGGGCTTTTTAGTTTTAATTTTTAGGGTTTTTGACAGCCTCACCAAGATGTCTATGTGTGTGGCTGTCTGCGTGACCAATGCAACTGAGGGTTTTTTTTTTTTTCTGATAACCTGGACAAAATCCCAATTAACTTAAGACTAGACTCATTTCAAACTTTCTAATAAAATATCACCTATAATTTTATATTTGTTTGACCAATAGCAATTTAGTTTTTAGAAAATATTAAATTATTTTTTTGTTAATTAGATCGCGACAATGAAAAGAGACGAGAATTATTGAATTTAAGATAAATAGATTTCCCTCTTATCCAAATGATTTTTAGGAGGAGATGTTTATTACCCTTGGGCAAATTGCCACGCGGGTCCCATCTTTAGACCATTATTTCTCACCGTCCGATCATTTGCCCATACGTATCCTTCCCCCACTGCAGCTGCACTTGTCTCTATTTCTTTTTCTTCCTAAATTAATATTTTCACTTATATTGGAATTTCAAAATTTTAAAAGTGATAATTGATTATTCATGGAATAAGAGAGGCACCACAGTCTCCGGAAACAGTTCCCTGTTATTGTCTGTTTCCTTCTTTTGTAGATTTTTTTGGGTTAATTTGGCGGTTTCCGGGATTATTTTTTAGAATTACATTTTCATTATTTTCACATGTGATTCGAAAATAATCTTTGTTTCAACATTCACATGAAACTTCTTAATTTATTACTACTAAAAATATAATTGTAGTAAATTATATACACGAAAATTGTGACTTGTTTTTAATATAGAATCATATGGCTGGTGGTGCAATTTCCAATACATCGGGTTTTAAGATGTGAAATATTTGTACATAACTATGGTGAAGGCACATGATGTGTTGAATATCAAATTAAGCCTATGATCGCGCATGATTCTTTCTTCATATATATACTATATATAACACATTTAACGAAACTAATTAATAAGTTTTCTTTCTTTATATCCAACACATGCTTTGCATAAATGTTAACATGGTTTCTCATCAATTATTGTTGATTCTTCCTTCAATTCATTTTCTCTGCCAGCTTCACTTCCCATTTAGTCCACACTGATTTACTATTAGTATATGAATATGAATAAATAAATGATGCTCATGCATGTGTTTGGTGCAAACTAATAATCCTATTGGTTAGTTCTATCAACCAAAGTTAAACTCAAAATATACATATATGCATGCAAAGCCATGCTCTCATGTGTTTGGCCCAACTCAGCGACAAAATATATTCCAAAGAGATTAGTGCACGTCCGATGCGGAGAGATCTAATGTGACGCATTATTAAAATTAACTTTATTATTCTATTTTAAGTAGACCTTATCCTGTTTTTAAGTTTATCCAATTTAGGGTAAATGGTATAGAAGACATATTGTGAATATATTATTGAGATTTGTATTTATATTAATGTGATTTTATTAGAGTAGTTAGGTTATGTTTATCTTTATGAGAGTTTTTATTTTTATTTTTAGTGTTAGCTCTTATAAATATCATTTTCAAGTTTTTGACAGAATATAAAAATAATTAAAAAGGCAGAAAAAAAGAAAAAAAAGTATAGAAATGATGAAAAGCACGAAACAACAAACTGAAAACTGAGCAAGTAGCTTAACGATACTTCCTTATCGATTTGAATGACAATAGCGACTCAGACCAAGAGACAGCCCTCAATGCTCGGACTGAGAGACGCCTAACTGGCAGAGTTAGCCGTGCAACACTCGGAGAAGGCCTTACTAAGCAACACGCCGATAGAAGCCAACTCCCTCTAGTAAATCAAATGAGGCGACAATACTCCGAAAAGCAGTCGAACAAAACATCTCCAAGAACCCTAAGCCAAAACAACTAGACTGAAAAGTTCCACCGCACCACCTAATGTAGAAGACTTTTAACTAAACCGGAGAGAAGAAGAGAGTTGACCTCACTAGAACTTCGGCGAGTTATGGAATCTCCGGCAAGAAAACCATGTCCAAGGCACGCCGAATAGTGGCGGACCGGAGGATTCATCGCAGACAGCTCCGCCGGCGAGGACATGGCGGCGCAACCGTGGCTTTCTTCAAGAGCATCGCCGTCCTCAGGTGAGAAGAAGAGAAGGTCGGTGCTGCACCACCCACGATACTCGGCAGAGAACAAATCGGGGAGGTAGAGAGTCCAGATCTAGAACGCGTTGACCGGAGGGAGGAGGAGGGAAACAGCGGGGGAGGGGGAAGATAAGACACCGAGGGTCCCTTTACCGGCAACGGTGAGGACCGGCGGTCGTCAGAAGGGGTTATCTGAGCTTCAAATTAACTGACCTACAAAGAAAAGAGAGAGACTTTGTATTAAGGTGTTCATCTTTATGAGAGTTAGTACAATACTTTCAATCTTTCTCTCATTACATCAACATGGTATAGCAGGTTCGCTAAAAAAGTTTTGATCTAGTGATCAAACTTCTTCTTTTTTTCCAAGTCATTGACCTTTTTATGAAAAGAAATTTCAGTTAAAACTACTTTCACATTCATATTCATCGTCAACCTCTGAATTTAATCCATTGAGCATCCTGTTTTTCAAGTCTAAAATAAACCTCTCAATCTAAGTCTAGTGCTACTTCTATCAAGCATAGCATGTGCCTCTGAATCTAATCATAGAGAAGGAGATTTGGGCGATTCAAACAAAGTTTCAAGGTAAAATGGCAAATCTGATCACAGATTCATGTCAATCTCTACAAAATCGGTCACAGATTCAGGCACTCGGGATAATCCTAACTGTAAGGATGTATTATCCCTCAATTCCACTTAATTAGACAAGGTTTTCAACTATGGATTCTACGGGAGAATAGGTGGAATCTCTTGTGGAGATTAAAGTGACCTTCTAATATTTGGTGCTTCCCTTCTAACTTAAATTTGTTTAAGGAAAAAACTAAGAACAACAATAATGGGATCAATTTTGCAGCAAGAGTTATCCATTTAAGAAGTCAAGCTTTCGTGGTGGTATCTTCTCTCATAAACTGGTTCGGTATATCGGAAATAATCCATCTCCGATGTAACGGGACTGCAACACCGACAAGATCGAGAATAGCAAAATCTTCACGGTTTGGACGTTTAAAAAACCATTCATTTTTTTGTAATCACAAAGGGAATTTTCTTTGTTGGGGCCTAATTTTCAAGCTTAAAAATAGAATATCTCAATTTATTGTGATGATTCGAAGTATCAATGACAATCTTTCGGGAATTCAAATCTTCAATGGCAAAAAAGAAATTTACGTAGTACATATCTCCAAGAAGGTTTCATCAATCAACTTTTTGGCAAAAAGGAATCAATATCGGGTTATCATTAATTGCATATTGATTTCTTCACCATATATTTGGCAACTTGGTGATTTCAGGACTCTTGTTTGGAAATTACCAATTCGTGAAGATCATTTTGAAGTTCTATATATTACACTTCTATTTAGTTTGTCATTCACACAACTAACTCACGACAAAACTCCTTTGTTTACCATGATTTCTAGATACCTAAATATGACTCAACTCAGTGCAAAGAAGAAGATGAATCAAGGAGTTTCCCAACCTCAATCCCTCAGATCAAGATCCCCAAATTTGACAATAGTGCATTGATTGTCAAATGTTCGACAGTCTTACTGGGCAGATGCTTGAACCCAGCAAAACAAGAAGTAGGAGCCTTCATTCAACGCTTCCCCCGTATTTGGAAAATGGAGGACAGAGTGATTGGTATAAACTTTGGTTTTGGTCGATTCCAAGTCACATTCAAACACAAAGACGACATGGAAGAAGTCCTAAAATTACGTGCTACACACTTCGATGGGTGGATGATCACCTTGGATAGGTGGAAAGCTCGTGCTCCGGAGGATTATCCATCCACCTTAACTATGTGGGCTCAAATTTCCAACGTTGTTGCTGAGTTGGCAAGGGAGCTGGTCTTTAATGCCATTGGAGAACAACTAGGCAGGGTTGTGAAGATTGACGTGGATAGAGCTAAGGTCCTAGTTGAAGTTAATGTCATGAAGGCGCTTGTGATCAACAACAGTTGAATTTGAAGATGGCGGGAAACTTTAGTGAGGATTAAGTATGACCGTCATCAAGATGCAACTACATTAACCATGATATTCACGTTTCAAAAGATTGATGAAACATGAAAATAGGAAATCTAATACTGAGAGGCTTAATCGTATGGAACGAAACTCAGACCATAACCAAAGTTTCAAAGGAGCCTTAGTTAACAATGAGAAAATAGAGACTGGAGGACGTAGAGAAAAAAAGCACAAGACCACGTTACCTTGATCAATATGGATCAAACTTCCACCAGAACAAGATGGAGTTGAGATATGTACCAAAAGGAACTGAAAACACTGAGTCATCACAAAAGATTGAGGCTGACAAGCATATCAAAACAAATGATGCTCAACGTTAACATTGATCTCTCTTGTAGTTTTCTGTTGCTCCTGCGTAAGCTGCTGTATCAACGACTTAAGCTCGTCGTTAGAAGTCCAAGATGAGCTCGCTGGAGCTTGTTGTGGTTGTGGTGGCGCTGCCTGCTTAAAAGACATGAAAGGTTTTTGCCACTTTTAACCTCCACCAAAATTCTGCACATAAGACTTCTGGTAGTTCTGATTGTTCCACCTTTGTTCCTGACTTGGCACAAATGTTTTCCCTGAAATGATGATCCTTGTGGCATCGTCTGAGTAGGAAACACTAAGTCCTGAGGATTCTCCACATTAGTGCTCATGTAAGATAAATATGATTGATTTGGCCCCTTGTTCTATCAATTCACATAATCAACTCTAATCCTCTGGAAGGTCTGAATTGTCCTGCACATAAGCGTCTTCTCCAACATCATCACACTGGTGAACTCCTCTTTGGTTGGATTGGCTCGATTTGATCAGCATGTCTAGCTTCTCGGTAAGCTCGTTGATTTTTTGTGACTCCACACTGTTAACCCGTTGACTTCGATCGTACTGTGGACAGGGATTACTAGAACTTGCAACTAAGTTCTCAATGAGGGTAAAAGCCTCTTCTCTTGATTTTGTCATGAAATCTCCATTTCTAGCTGCATTCAGGGAGTTCTTGCAATCCAATTCAATTCCACCATAGAAAATGTTCAACAGCTGCTCATCCACATACCCGTGGTGTGGATAGTCTCTCTGGTACTCTTTGAATCTTTCCCACGCTTCATTAAATGATTCAACAGCAGTAATCTTGTTCCTCAAAGCAGTAGTCTTGGACTTACGGTAGAATTGGTCTAGAAAGGCAGCTCTGACCGCTTCCCAAGTAGTGAGTGATCATGCAAGAAGCGACTTCAACCATCAAGATGCCTTGTCAAACAGAGAGTGATGGAAGAGCTTACACTTCACATAGTCCACAGGGACTCCTTTAGAACTCGTGGTGCTGCATATGTCCTCAAAGTTCTCAATATGATCCATCGGATTCTCCCCTGGTAAACCATTGAAGACATACAGCTTAGCCAACACAATCAGCTGAGGCTTGACCTCATAATCTTGCCTTTGAATTGACGGAGGACGGATAACAGACTTGTTCTGATAGAACTGGTGGGTGTGTCTAGGTCACCTATGGCTCGTCGTTGAGGCTACTCATGTTGTCGCCTAAGTTAAGCGATCTCTCGCTGCAACTACTCCACTATAACTGTTCCATCTCTACCCTGATGGTCATTAACCTTCGTAACTATATTTGTAGGAGTCTTTTGACTCATTGCTTTGGCTTTTTTGTTCTCACGTTCAACTCTAGCAAGTGTCTCGTTATCGAAGTTCAGAAGATGTTCAGAGCCTTGGCTTCTTCTGACCATAAACCTGAAACACCAAAAAGAAACAAATAAAACGAAAAAAATGTAAATAAAGAGACTTAGACTAGAACTTGATTTTCAATCAAAGGACAACCAATTGGTCCCCAAAAATGGCGCCAAAAACTTTATACACTCAGAGTTTTAACCCTAAAGACTACTGCAAGTGCACAACAAATCAAAATAATACTTAGGGATCGAATCCACGAAGACCAAGGATTACACTATCGATTACTCAAATCCAATTCAAGGTAAGACAAATTAAATGAGAAGTGATTGTAATTAACAACTTAAACAAAATACGGTTGTGAAAATCAATGATAAAAGCATCATGTATCAGGAATTCATCAGAAAATAAGAAACCGAATCAAGAAACTATTCAGGACACATAATCAACTAATTCTCGACTCAGACATAAAAATATAGCAGACCCACTGTCGTGGCGTCGACTACTATATCTAACAACCTAGAAATCCTAATCTGTCATTTGGTTCTAGAGATCTAAATACGCATTATCGAATTGGTCTTATAGGTTTACAGTTAGCATTAACATCAGTTTTCGTTAGTTAAGGACTAATTGCTCGTCTAGGCTAGTTCAGACATTTAATAGTCATTTTTGGTGAGTTAAACAACCTAATATCATAAACTAGGTGATCAGGCTAATCAAAGCATTACACATAACAATAGACAGAGAACACATAAAATTTAACCCTATTTGTTCCTAATTCATTGATTCCCTAAATCCCTAGAAAACCCTAAACGTGATTATGAAACTACTCAGACATAATCAAAGGAGACAAAGCAAAAGAAAAGATATAAGACATTATGAAATTGCAAAAGAATAAGATTAAAGAGGGTTCAAAATTCTTCTAAAGTGTAGAGGATGAAATCTTCTTCCAAAAAGCTTACAAAAGTTTGTCGTCAAAAGAATGAATAATCTCCTAAAACTCTCGAAAACCCTTTATTTAAAAGGCTAAAAAAAACGCGTCAGGTACAAAATAAGGAAAATCTGAAAATATTTTACAGGCCCTTGGATCGGTCGATCTAGGTGTAGATCGCTCGATCCTTTATAGAATGGTCGATCCTTATCTTGGCTGGTCATTCCACAGATCGAGCTCAAATCACTCGCCAAGGGTTGGAACGATCGATCCCGAGGTCGCGGGTCGATCTGGAGGTCGAGTGCAACTTCTAGTGCTATGGAGACCGATCGATCCACGATTAGCTCGTCGAACTAAAGGTCATGCGTAGCTTCTAATGTTGCGGAGATCGATCAATTTAGGAGGGGACTGATCGATCCTGGGAAATGGCAGAAATGCTCTTTTTTGCTCAAATCCATATTTTGAGTGCTTTGTTCCATCCTGGCCTATTTTTCACCTGAAAAGACTCTAAATGACTAACAAAGACTCGAAAAACACCTATAAATATGAGTCAAAACCCAATAAAAATGTGATACATCAGCTTTCTGCTTATTCTGAAGTAGTTGCTGCATGAGAGCTTTAAGTTCGTCCTGTGAGTTGTTAGAGGAGCTAGCAGGTGCTTGGTACTAAGATGGTCTGAAAGAAATCTTAGACTAAAAGATAACGCAATTGGTCCCTGAACCAGTGCCAAAAACTTGATACACAGAGTTTTAACATCTATAAATTCTATTGTAATTGCACATCAAACAAAGTAGTATAGTAGGGATCGAATCCACGAAGACCAAGTACTTACACTATCAATCTCTATAGTGAACTTAAGCTAAGACATAATATGATGGTTGATGTGATTGTAATCAAATAATCAAGTAAGCAATTATTAAACAGTGTGAAATCAGATAAATAAAGGCATTAAGTTTAAGGCAATCATCAGGAAATCAAGATCACAAATCAGGACACTATTCAAGGCACTGTTCACAAACAATTCTTGAACACGAAACACATATGTATAGCAAATCCACTGTCATGACATCGACTACTATATCTAGCAACCAAGCATTCTAAACTGTGTGTTTGAATCTAGAGTTCTAAATACGCATTAATAAACAAGTCTGATAAGTTCCAAATTTGCCTTAACATCAACTTTCGTTGGCTAAGAACAATTTGTTCATTTATGTTCTTTCAGGAATTTAAACAAACACTTTTGGTGCACAAAACAACTTAAGATCATAAAGTAGGTGATTAGTCCAACTTAAGTATTATAACCAACAATAGATGAAGAACACATAGAGTAAACCCTTTTTGCCCCTAATTCATTGATTCCCTAAAATCCCTAGAAAACCCTAAACTTGATTATTATACTACTAAGACATGATAGAAAGAATAAACAAAGATGAATAATAGAAAAACATAATGAAAAACTGAATTAAATAGAAATATAGTTTAGAAATCTTCTTAAATTGCTGAAAATAAATTCTCTACTTAAAGCTTTAGAGAACAATAGAAAAGTTGCTAAAAAAATAATGAAAGTGTCATCTAAAAAAGAGGCAGAAACCTAATTCTAAAGGTCTAAAATTTTTTATGGTACAAATTTAGTCAAACCGGGTGAGATTAAGTGTGAAATCCTAGTTTTCCATCATAACCGACGCGAACCGATCAATCTAGATGTGGATCGATCGATCTCGTGACTTCATGTGAACGGCTTCAAATAGAGATTAATCGGTTTTTCGGTGGTCTGGTCGACCTTCTCATCGATCGTCTTTTTCTTTGGAAGCCGGACAGATCAGTTTAGAAGGCAAATCGATCGGTCTCATGTGAAGATTGATCCGTCTTGAGCATTTGATTAATTCTACTAAGCTACGTTATTTTTGAATATGTGGATTGATCTGTCTGAGCTTGTAAAATCCTCTAACTTCGATCTATTTTCGCATAATTCTATGCTTTGAGAATCCAAATGTATCCTAACTCGTTTCGACATGAAAAGACACTAAAAGGACTACAAATGACTCGAAAAACAATAGAAAGTAAATGTTAAAACATGTCAAAAACGCAATACATCATAGCGCTATGTAATACTCTCTACAAGATAATTGCCAAGATGTTAGCAAAAGGATCGAGCCCTTTTATGCCTAAGCCCATCTCCGAGAACTAATCGGCTTTGTTCTAAAAAGAGCAATTGCTGATAATATATTTATAATACATGAGGTTTTACATTGCTTAAAAACTTCCAATGCTAGAAACCATGGAGCAATTGCTATAAATATCGACATAAGCAAGGCTCATGATCAGTTCGAATGGAAGTTTATTGAGAAGGTTATGGAACATATGGGCTTTCACCACAAGTGGATTACCTGGATTATGCAGTGTGTTTCGGCGGTATCTAACTCCTTTATCATAAATGGTGCAGACAAAGGTTTGGTGGAATCGCATAGAGGTGAGAGGCAAAGTGATCCGCTATCGCCACATGTGTTCATTTCGGGTAGTAAGGTTCTCTCGAATTTGTGCCGCAAAGCAAAAGAAAATAACTTTTTGAAAGGCATTAAACTATGTTGTTCACCAATGACATGATGTTCTTTTGTAAAGGAAATAAAACATCGCTCTCCACTTTGAAGATCATTCTACAAAATTATGAAAAGGCTTTAGGCCAGTCAATAAATAAATAGATATCCTTCATAACTTTCTCGAGGAAAACCTCTCTGCAAATCAAGGAAGCAATCAAAAGAAATTGGATATTTTACAAGAAGGTGGAATGGGAAAGTATCTAGGACTATCTAAGACTTTTGAATGGAAAAAGAAAGACATTTTTGCCACCATAAGCGATAAAATTAAGCAGAAGAGCATAAACTGGTCCTCTAAACTACTTTCACCAGCCGGGAAGCAAGTATTGTTGAAAAGTGTGATATCCTCCATTCCTACCTACTCTATGTCTTGTTTTCAGTATCGCTTTGTAAACGCATACAATCAGAGATGACACGTTTTTGGTGGGACACCAAACAAGGGGAACGAAAAATAGCATGGGTATCTTGGACGAAGTTAGCTCATAATAAGAAAACCGGAGGCCTAGGGATCATACAGATTCACAATTCAACGAGGCAATGCTAGGGAAGCTGTTTTGGCGAACCCAGGATCAACCTACTTCCTTACTCAGCCGTTTACTAAGAGACAAATACTGCAAGGATGAAGATATTCTAAATGTGCCTCAGTCAAAATTTGGGAAGAGTCTTGGATTTCTTCACAATAATGCCACAATCCAATAGGACATGCAACTCTGGGGAGAAAATATTTCACACCATGGAAATTCTATGCATCCAACGGAGTACCCTCGGAGCTCCGGATAAACACATCTGGAGGGGTCACAAAAGTGGGTTATATATATACTACAAAATCTGGATACTATGTTGCAATGGAGGCTGAATCTACATTGAATGTAGGATATGGCTAAACACAAGATTGGATTGCATAAGTATGGAGCCAAAGACTACCTCTGAAGCTTCATATGTTCATGTGGAAGGTTCTTTCTAATATTCTTCTGATAGACCCTTTCGAGCTTATGTGAGGAAGAACAAGGCATCAAAACATTCTTCTACAGATTAAGGTTTGTTTGTAACGCCAATTCAGTTGTTACAATCATCTTATAAGATTGGGCTGAAGTTGGGCTTTGTTATTGTTTCTGTTGGGTCTTTACATAGGATTGGATTTAGTGAATTAGGTAGACAATTTAGTGTTCTCAGATTGTAAGGAGAGGTGCTGGGCTCTCTAATAACCCAATCCAAAAGTATATCATTCTCTTATTAACGTGAAACGCCTTAACGTAGGCTTCAACCACTGTGTCTTGAGATCACCACCGTGACAGGGAGGTGTGTTCTTATCAACTGGTGTGGTGACAACGTCTTACGCCTTCATCTTCTTCTTGTTCATGGGACCAATTCCTATTAATAAAGAAAGGTTGGCAAGTATGGAAGAAGCTATCGGTGATAACTCCAAACGATTCGAAGCTTTGGAATCGCAGATGTTGGAATCCAATTCTCGAATTTCAAAATTGGAATCGACAATCACAACCCAACTTTCTTCTTTCAAAACTTTACTCCGCCAAATTGCTCCACCCTCTTCATCCTCGCATATTACGAATCTTCCTCCGCTTCAAGATTCTTCGGCAATTATCGCAACTTCGCCAAGCTCCTCGTTACCACCTCGTGTCCTTCGCGACGGTTGTGACCCTCTAGGTCTTGGTCATGCTTCTCGGTTCGACCTCGGCGTTCCCTCGGCGGCCCTATCTTATTTCATGACGACGCTTCCTCTTCCTCCTACAAAGGCTTCTCCGATGCTTTTCTCCCCTGATCAACATGATACATCCGTCCGCAAGATTGAAATACCTGTGTTCGATGGTTCTAAGGCGTTCGATTGGATTGCAAGGGTTGAAAACTTCTTCACCGTTGGTGCGTACAGTGAACACGATAAATTACGACTTGTGGCTCATTGTATTGAAGGACCGGTTTTGAGCTGGTATAACTGGAAGGGCCGCCATCGACCTTTTGTTTCGTGGCTGGATTTTAAGGCGCAGCTGCTTAAAAGATTTGGTAGTTCGGGTCCTCCTGATCAACGACTCTTTGCTCTTCGTCAGACATGCTCCTTAGAGGACTTGTTACAGGAGTTTGAGGATCTCTCTTATCAAGTTCCTAACCTCACAGATACAAATCTTGAGCACATCTTCCTCAATGCTCTTTGCCCGTCATTCTGGATCTTGTTTTGTCATTAAAACCTGTAGGCTTAGACGATATGATTAAAGCTGCGATTTGATTGGAAAACAGATACATGTGTCAGATTGTTGCCAATGCCCCTATCACTAGTACACAACACAGAACCTCCTCCACGGACCGATCTGGTGACAGATCTCCTGTTTGGTGCACTCTTATCATTTCTGCAAGTGTTCCTTCCTCCTCTCCGTCGCCTTCGGGTCCCCCGCCTCGGCCTGCGATTGATAAGGGTCAGGAAAAGTTGTCACCAGAAGAATACTCGGAGCGTCGTCGTCGTGGTCAATGTTTCCGCTGTGAGGGTCGTTACCATCCGGGTCACGATTGCCCAAATAAACACCTGAAGGTGTTGACGGTTATTAATGGTCAGGAAGTGGAAATTATTGAAGATTACATGGAGTCTTCCGCTGTGGTTCCTTATACTGTATTGCCAGAATGCTGTAAGCTATCACTTCAATCTTTTATGGGCACGGATCACCTAACTGCAACTAAGGTTTGGGGACAGTTTGGCAAGACTATGGCAGTGATCATGTTTGATAGCGGTGCCACACACAACTTTATTTCCCCACGTTTGGTTTCTAAAGCTAAACTTCATAGTCTTTTTGTTCCTGGTTGTTCAGTTTTTTTGGGTACTCGTATTGCCGTTTCTGGTTCTAGCCTGTGTAAAAATACTGTTTTTTCTATTGCTGGTTTAACATTTACTGCTGACTTTATCGAACTGGATGTTAGTGGTGCAGATGTTATATTAGGTGTGCAATGGTTACGAACTTTGGGCGACTGCAATGTGAATTGGGACAAGCATATCCTCTCTTTCGTGTATCTTGGAAAGCGGGTGACATTGCAGGGAGATACATCTTTATTTCGTCCTTGTCCCTCTTTAAAGTTTCTCTCTTTTACACATCACTTGCTTTCTCAGGGTTTTCTAGCACAGTTGTTGGCATCGGTTTCTCTGACTCCTTCACAACCACCTGACCCCTCAATAACCTTGTTGTTGCACTCTTTTGCATCTATTTTTAACAAACCTATGGGCCTGCCCCTACTTCGTGGTCATGAGCATGCCATTCATCTTAAACCCGGGACTGCTCTGATTTCTGTCTGCCCTTATCGTTATTCTCACGCGCATAAGGCTGAGATGCAACGCCTGGTGATGTCGATGTTATCTACCGGTATAATCCGCCACAGTTGCAACCCATTTTCCAGTCCGGTTCTCCTTGTTAAAAAGAAAGATGCGTCATGGAGATTATGTGCTGATTACCGTGCCTTAAACAGAGTTACAGTGCCGAACAAATATCTGATTCCAATGATTGATCAGCTCTTAGACGAGCTACATGGTGTTGTGATTTTCTCGAAGCTCGATCTCCGATCAGGATACCACCAAATACGGATGTGTGAATCTGACATTGAGAAGACGGTCTTTCGCACTATGGATAATCATTTTGAATTCCTGGTTATGCCATTCGGGCTAATGAATGCTCTGGCCACTTTTCAAGCTTTAATGAATAAGCTTTTTCGCCCCTTTCTTTGTCGCTTTGTTCTAGTTTTTTTTGATGATATATTGATTTACAACACTTCCTTGGCTTAGCATTTAACTCATTTGCGTGCTGTTTTTGATTTTTTGTAGAGCAACAGCTTTATGCAAACATGAAGAAGTGTCTCTTTGCCCAATCCTATATCAAATACTTAGGTCATATCATCTCAGCCATGGGTGTGGCTACGGACCCTTCCAAGACCGAAGCTATGCGTAACTGGCTTGTCCCTAAAAAAGTGAAAGAGCTGCGTGGTTTCCTCGGGTTAACATGTTACTATCGTCGCTTTGTTAAAGGCTATGGTGGTATTGCTAAACCTCTTACTTCTTTACTTCATACATATTTTTTTGAATGGTCTCCTCGTGCTCAAATTGCTTTCGATTCTCTTAAATCTGCGATGTCTAATGCTCCAGTTTTAGCTCTCCTTAATTTTTCTGAGACTTTTATAATTGAATCTGATGCTTGGGGATTTAGTATTGGTGCAGTTCTTATGCAGAAACATAACCCGATTGCTTATTATAGTCATGGATTGACTGAAAAAGAACAGCTGAAGCCTATATATGAGCGAGAACTAATGGCGATTGTATTTGCGGTTCAAAAGTGGAAACATTACCTCCTCGGTCGCCCTTTTGTTGTCTGCACAGATCAGAAGAGCCTTCGTTTTTTGCTGGAACAACGTAAAGTCACTATGGATTACCAATGATGGCTTATCAAACTGCTGGGTTATGATTTTGAAATCCAATTCAAGCCCGAATTGGAAAACAAGGCCGCTGATGGCCTGTCTCGGATACCCTTTAATAGTTTTTATGCTTGTCCTTCTGATTGGTTTTGTGCTATGTCATTGTCATCTTCTTTGTAGCTGCAAGACTTGTACTCGTATATAGCAAACGATTCCTCTATTCAAGCTAAAATAGCAGCTGTTCAAGACTCCACATGCTCGGATTCACGATACACTGTTGTACATGATCGCTTATTTTTCAAGAACCACTTGGTCATTCCCCGTTCTTCCCCTCAATTGCAACTCATTCTCCATGATGGCCATACTAGTAAGTCGGCTGGTCATCCAGGAGTCCTCAAGACCTTGAAGCGCATTGGGTCTGCGTGTTATTGGGAGGGTATGTGCAGGGATATAGAGCGAATTGTCTCTTCGTGTCAGATCTGCCAGCGACATAAATATAGCACACAGACCCCCGCGGGGTTATTGCAGCCCCTACCCATTATGACACAAGTCTGGTCGGACATTTCCATGGATTTCATCGATGGATTGCCCTCTTCATATGGCTTCAAGTCCATACTAGTTGTGGTGGACCGTCTTAGTAAGTATGGTCACTTCTTGGCTCTTAAGCATCCTTACACTGCTGTAGATGTGGCTGCATTGTTTTCCCGAGAAGCAGTACGACTCCATGGATTCCCTACATCTATTGTGTCGGATCGTGACAAGATATTTCAAAGTAACTTCTGGAAGGAGTGTTTTAAACAAGGTGGTACCGCCCTCAAGTTCAGTACCGCATTCCATCCTCAAACTGATGGTCAGACGGAGGTTGTCAACCGCTGTCTAGAGACTTTCCTAAGGTGTTATGTCTCACAAACTCCCAGAAAGTGGTTCTCGTTCCTTGTGTGGGCGGAATTTTCGTATAATACATCCTTTCACACTTCTCTCAAGATGACACTTTTCACTGTGTTGTATGGCCGTGACCCTCCACTAATTCTGCCATTTGAACAAGGGAGTACATCAAATTTTGAGCTCGAAAAATCACTTAAGGAACGTGATGAGATGCTTTCAATTTTGCGATCGAACCTTCTCACTGCTCAAGCACAAATGAAGAAGTTTACAGATGCCTCTAGAAGGCATGTTGAATTTTCTGTGGGAAAATTTGTTTTCCTCAAATTACGACCATATCAACAGCAAACGGTGATGCGGAGACTGTGTCAGAAATTGGCTGCTCGTTATTATGGACCTTTTGAGATTGTTGAGAGGATTGGACAGGTTGCCTACCGCCTGAAACTTCCAGCCACTTCTCATATTCATCCCGTCTTTCATATCTCCCAATTGAAGGAAGCTAAGGGGGACTTCGATCACGTAACTCTTATTCCTCCAGCTTTGGATTCTGCAACTGAAGTGTCTTTTGCTCCTGCGGATATCCTTGACACTCGATATGATGCTGATGGCCATTTTGAGGGACTCGTCCAATGGCAGGGACTAGCTGCTCATGACTCAACATGGGTGCGCGTTAAGGAGTTAGCGAGGCAATTTCCAGATTTTAAGCTTGAGGGCAAGCTTTCTCTTGCAGGCGGGGGTAGTGATAGACCCTTTCGAGCTTATGTGAGGAAGAACAAGGCCTCAAAACATTCTTCTACAGATTAAGGTTTGTTTGTTAGGCCAATTCAGTTGTTACAATCATCTTATAAGATTGGGCTGAAGTTGGGTTTTGTTATTGTTTCTGTTGGGTCTTTGTATAGGATTAGATTTAGTGAATTAGGTAGACAATTTAGTGTTCTCAGATTGTAAGGAGAGATTGTGGACTCTCTAATAACCCAATCCAAAAGTATATCATTCTCTTATTAACGTGAAACGCCTTACCATAGGCTTCAACCACCGCGTCTTGAGATCACCACCGTGACAGGGAGGTGTGTTCTTATCATCTTCCTACTGCAGATAAACCAGCTTCATGAGCGATTACTACAGACACAAGATGCAAAAGATGCGGAGAGGAAGAGGATCTTCTTCACTTACTGATACGAAATGAGGTAGCTTCAGAGGCCTGGTCCTCCTCTCTGTTCTCTATTCCCTTGAGCTTCAATCAAAATTCATCAATGACGCAAATATGGTCCAATCTGCGAAAATTAAAATCTCTTCCACCTCTTGGAGTTGTTGAATCGCCACTGGCGGCATGGATACTTTGGTACCTATGAAAATCAAGGAATCAACTGATTTTCAAAGGAAAGAAAGCTTCAGCAATTGAAATCATCAATCAAGCTATTACTGGAGCAAAAGAATTGAAAGAAGCTAATCAAATCAAACCACAAATTCGGAACCAAGTACCAAAAAGTTCAATTCATGAAAGGAAACCAGCTATCTTATTTATAAATCTGATGCCGCATGGACAGAGTCCCAACTGTCTACTGGATTTGGATTGATCTTCTTTCACAAGGGTCTTCGATTTATTTCCTCTTCAGCGGTTAAAGCTAACATTGCTTTGACTTTAATGGAAGCTTTGGCCATGAAAACTGCTCTAATTCACGCTCTGGATCTTGATTTTGAAGAAGTCGAATTTCTATCAGATTCAAGTATTCTCATCAATGCCATTAACGCAGGTCAACCATCATCAGAGCTACACGGGGTCCACAGTGACATTCCGACTGTTCTCCTTGTTTCCTTTTTTTATATTCTTAGGGCCCAAAAGGTTGAGTCTGATTTGCTAGTCAAACAGGTTTTTTATATGAATCAAAACTCATTTGCAGTTTATCTTAACTTAATGAAATATTTTAGTGACAAAAAAAAATCATTACTAAATTCGTATATACTTTTTGATATTAATAATATTTGTTTTGTTTTATTGTATTTGAAGGATCATTCAAACCTAACCAAAGAAACGCTCATGATTTGGCCCTAATACTACTATGAAAAGTCACATTTATATTTATACCTAATAAACCAGCTATTTTCTTAATTATTAAACCAAAAAGAAAAATCCGATGTAATAGTAGTCAATAAATTAACATGTTATATTTTGCTTTCATCATTTAAGATGCATGGCCACTTACATTGACCATATGGTCAGAGCTCAGAACCCATTTGTAATTCAATCCATATTTATAATTAACGTATTAATTAGAAATATTTCAGCATTTACAGATCTGTCCGATTTATTTTCAAAAAGCTATAGCATTCGTCTGTGTACTCAAATTTGTCAGATTTATTGTCTGACTACTAAGTTGTTGATATTTTGAATGAATTTCAACAATTCATCATTGTTTTATTATATAGAGGAGCATCGTCAGATATTCACCGGCCTAGCGTCAGATATTTAGGAAGAAATTAAGAAAAGTAGAGTCATCATTACCTAACAATATGTTTGGATGAATCTGAGTCCACTGACATTACAGTATCAAATACTTGGAGCTTAACAGAGGGTTGACGAGAAATGACACCTTTCTTCAATTATTTATATACAAAAATATCGAGTCATCTTATTTTAATCATTATTCAATTTGGAACCCAGATTCTTTAATTGTGGGTCCCAAATCAACCGCAGCCACGAGTAGAAAAATTTGCCTATGGCCCAAATCTATAACAAATTAATTAATTTGCTGACCGCAATTATAGGATTTTACGTCGCATATGTCACCAATATGCCATGTCGTTTCCTTTTGTTTTCTTGTGAGCTTTAAATATTATTACTTCATGTTTTAAGGTCTTTTAAACAAAAAAATCTTTGCTTGCAATTATAGTTTTATACTGGTTAGTGGAATTAAGGTAGTATCCAATTAGGGATTTGAAGTAAAAAAAATAATGTAGATTTTCAGTGAGATGAAACTAATCCAATGAGAAGTTTGGAATGGATCATTAAAGTCTTTTGAATATAATAATAATGGATATTTATTGGTTTATGGTGTTGTGTTGTGTGCAATTACTTTGCCATGTTTGTGGCGGTCTGAACGGAATAATATCACTCCAACTTTTTGGATTCTTAAGATGCTTAAGTCATTGAATTGTGTAGTTGGTATTGGTTCACTGAAAGAGTCTAAAACACTAGACTGTGAAGAAAGACTACAAGTACATAGATATATGGAAGCTTGAGTTTGTGATGTCTCTATAAAAGAGAAGCCTCTTAGAATGAATCCAGAGGTTCGATACTTGTTATTCTTCCTTCTATATTCTGTGAGTTTAATCTCTTTGCTATCCTCTGTTCCAACACTTCTCGCCATCGTGACATATATAGTCCTCGTAAAGTTGTTTTTGTAACCAATTTACAAGGAGTTTGATCTAAGAAGTTGGTTCAATCTATTGTTTCTTGTTTCTGATTTAGTTTGGCGTACGATCATAAATAAGTCTTGACGATGTGTTAGGAGAAGCCACGTACGCTCCTAATCATAAAACGTTATAAGAAGAAATGCGACGTAATTCACTACATAAATAAATTGAACTAATTTGGATTTATGTTTGAAAACACATGTTTATATATAAGTAAAAGTAATAAAAATAATGTGACGTAAGCAACTCACCCTTAGTGCAAAGGTGGAGTCACTCGTGTAGCTTCGTCACGCTTGTAAAAGTAGCTTCACCACACCTTGAAAGGTTATATCTCAATATTAGATTATCATTAATAAATAAGAATCTATCATAATTCTTCCTTCTCTATATATGATTACACAAAATCAAACCAATTATTCCCTATCTTCTTCTTCTTTCCTCTCTCTTTCTCTCTATATATCTAACCTCTATTTCCCTAGATCCTTGGAGGGAGAGAGATGGAGTTGGTGCCGTTTGTAGCAATGGCGATAATGGAAGCATGCACAATTGCTTTAACGATAATGGCGAAAACAGTATTAACGGGAGGAATGAGTCCTTTTGTGTTTGTTGTTTACACTAACGCTTTTGGATCTCTTCTTCTTCTTCCTTTTTCTTTCTTCTTTCACAAAAATGACAGGTCGCTCCATTTGTTCCATACTTCATCTTATATAATCATTCTTAATGAATCTTTTCTCATCTCTATTTGGTTTATGTATATTGCAGAACAGGACACTCTATCTTCTCTTGGCCACTCCTCGTTCGTGTTTTCTTTCTAGGTTTCACTGGGTGGGTTATTTGATTATTCAATATTTTTTTAGAATTCTATCATATTAATTTTGGGATTCTTAGAAACATATATATAAATATAGATATATACTTTTGAAATTATAATAAATTAGTAGGTGGTCCTAACAGCAAAAAATAATATGAGGTCTATATTTTGAAAATTTATAGCTACATGTATCAACCACTAATTGGTTTCATCAATATTCGATGACATAGATTTCTCACGTCATCTATCAACAAGAAACAAGAACTGCGTGCCGTTTACTTAGTATATTTTCCACATCATGACGTTTCTTTGTGGGCGACATATATCATGTTTTATTTGTGAATTATTAAAATAAATAAAAACTTGCATGACGTTAATTGAGTCATTAACATTTTGGTTTCTTGCAAACGCACGTATAGTAGCATGCATTTTTGTACGTAGGACTAAAATTGTTATTCATGCATACACAAAACACTGATTATATTGAACCATTTTTATATATATTTTCAGGGTATTTATGTTCCAAAATTTGGCATTTGTGGGACTAAGATTCAGCTCACCGATAGTAGTATGTGCCATGGGATTGCAAATTCCTTCTTTCTCCTTCATTCTCTCTATTATTCTCGGGTAAGTTATATATCTCTCATCACCATTTCATAATCTCCACATAATTATATATGTATATGTTTTCAATTAATTATATATATATAAGTATACAAATTAATATAGAAAGAGCAAGTTGGATTGGAGAAACACAAGCACTAGAGCCAAAGTGATGGGAACAATCATCTCAATAAGTGGAGCATTTGTTGAAGAATTGTACAAAGGTCCATTTATAAGACCAGCTTCGTCTTCTTCTCCAACTCGTCTTCTTAAATCAATTCCTAAGCTTTTTGTCTACTACAACCTTCCCGACAATTGGTTTCTCGGCTGTATCTTTTTGGCTGCTGCTATGTTCTCTGTCTCCCTCTTCAATGTTGTTCAGGTATTCAACTATAGCTTAAACTAACTATCCGCTTTATAATTATGCGTATCCATGTTTCTAGATTATAATTTCTCTCTTTCTTTCTTTTTGTGTGTTAATTTTGCAGACAGGGACGGTAAAAAAGTATCCACATGTTATGAAAGTGGCTTCGTTTTACAGCATAGTAGGGACGATCCAATGTCTAATCTTCTCGTTGTATATGGAAAGAGACTTAAGTGCATGGAAGATCCAACCTAACTTCGATCTTTACCTCATTATAGCCACGGTAATAAAAAAATTTTTCTTTCTTTTTTTAGCTAACAACATCCATTCTATTGATAATAATAAGTACTAAAGGTCTAACTTACTCTGCTATAGCTTAACTCTCTTTAATAAGTCAATTGCTTCAATATCTATCTCAGTATTTTTTTACTAAAGTTTAACTTTAAGGAATCGCATATCTTCACGTAGCCCTATAACGAATCCTAATATCCGGTTTTTAGGTATTTCTATCCGTATATATATTCGTGATATCCTTCAAATTTTTATTCATATATGTATCCAAAAATTGTAGATATCAGAATTTCGTATTTTTGTGAAAAACTGGATATCCGCCGACATTTATATATGTGTCCGTATCCGGCTTTTGGTAAAAATAAAATTAAAAATTGAAGTTTTCTACTAAAAGGGTAAGAAAGTGTAGTGTTTTTTACTCGTTCAAAAAGAAATTAAAATTAAAAAAAGAATATTTTTGGTATGAAAAACGTAAAAAAGTTAAATAATAGAATTATACATATTTGTGTATTATCCGTATTCGTTTTGGCTAGAAATACTTCACGCAATATAATTGTGGGGTTAAGAGGGTTTGGGTTATGTATATATAATATAGAAAATTGTTTTTAAAAAGTAAAATATTGAGAAAGTCATGATCCTACGAGTGTAATATTGAGGAGTATGATGTAAAAACAGGGAACATTCGGAAGTATAATACGAACAAGCGTACAAGTAAAGTGCACTCAAATGAAAGGACCTTCTTACGTACCATTATTCAAACCTTTTGGCATCTTTTGGGCAACACTCTTTGGCACTAGCTTCTTCGTAAACAGTCTTCACTACGGCAGGTTCGTTAATTTAATTAATATATATAGTAACCATCATTTATTAGCATGTGTGAGTTAGTATATATTCATGAGTATTTGTTTGGTGCAGTGTGTTAGGAGCAACCGTAGGTGGTGTGGGATATTACACAGTGTCTTGGGGACAATTGAAGGAAACTGAAGAGAAACAATATTCAAAGGAAGAAAGAGAACCCATCAAAACAATTCATCATAACGAAGAAGATGAATATAAAGTTCCATTGCTTACCAATCAAGAAGAAAGTCCTGTGTGAATATTGTATTAAAATCTATTCTTTTTTAAAGAAGAAAATGAGGGTCGCTTAAATAATTTTTTGGCCCTTTTGTCTTCTTTTTGTGGCGTGAATAAGAACAAAAAATGCGTGTGAGAGTGTAGTAAGTTGTCATTGTCAATGGGAGAACGCTCATGTCGCCTTTTTGGTCCGGAAGACAAAATCTACCCAATGTATATACATGTCTTTAGATATTTAGAGCTTTTTGTTATGTTTAGATTTTATGAATGAATAATCTCACAATCATGAATCGAATTTGTATATTCTCCTTATCAAATATAATGTATATATAGTCATCCTTAAATTATTCGATATCTACTACAAAAAAACTAAGAAAATCAGACAGAATTCTCCACAGTTCAAACCTGTCCATACCTCATAAAAGAGTTACATTGATTACTATAAAATTCACACTGCATATGTCAAGTTGTATATGTTTCTAATTAACTCCAAATAAAATGACAATAAGTTGTTGATTTTTTTTATAGAAATCACTTAATGTCTTAAGTCATGTTTGATATAGTTTCCTGGATGTGAAGAGATATGATTCTTAAACATACAAATACAGAATTAACAACAACAACAAAATACAAATACAGATATGTGGGCTATAGGTACAGGCATGTACCAATAGAGTTGGACAAATTGATATGGATGAATTCTGGACTTGAAGCATATGGGCTTAATATAAAGCTATAGTAAAGCCCACGAAGGTATTGTGTTGTGTTTGATCTCGTTTAAGCCGCTTAATCCTACGTACTAAGTACTATGGACCAACAAAATGATAAATGCAAACAGTTTTTGTTGAACAATAAATTGTATTGGATTTGGGTTAAATAAAATTTGAAGATTCTCTTTCAAACAAAAAAGACAAAAGCATTGTCCGTTGAGACACAAATAACATATTTGGGAAATAAAAAGACAAAACACACATCTCTGAGTATTATTCTTTTATGCTCTACAGAAAATACAAAACCCAAAAAATACCTGCAAATTGCATTGAATAATTCACCACAAATCTTTCTCTTATTGACGGTCCCCATCCTTTTCTTGCCAGTTGCCTACCTGCTTCCACGAAATCTTCTTATAAAGTATTCAAATCCAATTCACCATGTTTTTTCGATAAACCAAAGAATCAATGTAATAAGTCAAATAGTATTGAATTTTCTTTATCAACCATCACATTATTACTACTACTTAGAAAACTTTTTGCTTTTCTTTCTTTCTTTTTTCTTTTATTAAAGTTATTTCACTTTTCTTCACGCAAGTTCTGATCATTATCACAGCTATCATCTAGCCATCAGTACCACAGCTCTAATGGCTAATTGTAGAGGGGTAATTAGATCTTGACCCAATCAAATAAAAAGTTCAATTTGGTTGTGGCCCAATAATGAAGTCCAATAATAAAAGAGGCCATTAGACCAAAGCCCAACAAAGGAGAGACCTGCGTTTGGCGCCACCTGTACTCCACTGACGAGCAGATGCACCCCGCAAAGCCAACACGTGTTTCCTGAAGCTCACACCTGAAGTAGCATGCAAGATGACACTTGTACTTCACTGAAGAGCATGTGCTCATCTTGAACCCCCTATAAAAAGAGACCTGGATGAAGAAGAAAAGGGAGAGAGGAAGGGAGGCAGAGGAACTTCATACACAAGAAGAACATTCAAAGAAGAGCCCAGAAAAAAAAAACATTCAAAGGAAAAACCCAGAAGAACATTTGAAGATTGACGAGCACACATAGTGCGAAGTCGAGCACAAGCTTCACGAAGACGAGCACAAACTATACAAACACCCTAGTGGTGCAGAAGATTGACGAGCAGCTGTTGTACGAAGAGGAGCAGAAGCTGTAAAGAACGCTAAGCAGATTGACGAGCAGAAGCTGTCACTAAGACGAGCATAAACTGTGAAGAACTTCTAAGCAGATTGACGAGCAGAGGCTACACTAAGACGACCAGAATCTATTCCAACACCCTAGTGGTGAAGGTGAACATGCGCTCGTAGCTGACATAAAGACTTCATATATGAAAATCTTGACCCACGCAAAATACTTCAACAAAACACATGACAGATTAAAAAATAGAACTACGACCGGCTTGATCCCTTTAGAGGGTACATAGGCAACCAAAACACGGTGCAGCCAATCTCATAAAAACGTTCGTATAAAAAACGTGCTAAGACTGGTACGAACAATTGGCACTGTCTATGGGGACAGAGATTCTTCTAGACACAAGAAGTCGTAATGGCGGTCGACGAGCCGGTAGACAGAGCTCAAAGCAGTGACGAACAGTTGCTACGACTGGAAGATATCAACATCGAACAATCTCCAAGACAAGAAGTCGCTCTCCACGATGAACCAGAGAACGATCAAGTTCGTCAAGCGACATTGCTAGCGTCACCCGACGAACAGATGGACATCCCAGAACTTCTTCAAACCCTCCTAAAAAAATTAGAGGAAACAGCTCGGAATACGAACAAGAAATTCGAAGAATTCCAGAACAAGATCATGGCACTAGAAGAAATACGAGCAAGGACTACTCCAACAAGCGTAGACCATTCTTCTCACCAAAGAGTCCAATTCGAAGAGTCACCAAACTCGGACGTCCGACGAAACCAGCAACTGATTGAGTTACAGGAAGAACGGACTACGAGCAGGCGAATTGAAAGCCCTCAGTACCAAGAATTGCGCGTCAATACAACAGAACCACTATTCCCGGCACTCAATTGTCTCGAGGACCAAGCGGTGACCATTAGAGCGATGAAAGCAGAGATGGAGAGGATGGCGTCACGACTCCACAATGCGACCAGCTCAGCCCCGAAGATTGATCAGATGCTGGCTAAATCGCAAAACACGCCATTCAGCAAACGACTACTGGAAGTCAGAGTCCGACATAACATCAAGATAAAGTGCCCAACATACGATGGAAAAACAGATCCAGATAAATTCTTGATAGCCTTCGGGATCGCGATGGGCATAGCTCAGTATACACCGCAAGAATACGATGCTGGATATTGTCAGATGTTCGTGGAAAGCTTAACCGGAGACGCACTAGACTGGTTTTTGAAGTTAGAGCCATACTCGATTGACAGCTACAAGCAATTTTTAAAGATATTTCTCAAACACTACTCAATGTACATCAAGAAGGCGACAACAAGTGCAGACTTATACTCCATCTTTCAAAGCACTAAGGAAACCTTGCGGTTATACCTCGAGCGATTCAAGGCAATCGTATCGCAAATAACTGTGTCAGACGATGTGGCCATCCCAGCTCTCCAAAATGGATTATGTGAAGATTCGAGCCTACAGGACGATTTGCATATCAACGTTCCACGAACATTGGAAGACGCTTTGCACCGCGCCACTAGATTTGCCGAGGTCGAAGATCGAAGATCCCGATTCACCAAGCAACCGACAACCAAAGATTTACATAAGGGGAATGAGAAACACAAAGGCAAAGAATCTCAACAGCACTATAGAAGAAATTACATGAAAAACGAAGGCAAAGCAAACACATTCTACGTCAACTCACCACCTCGCGACTCCGCACGAAGGAGTCCGAACCCTTACTGGAACAGAGGCGCCCCCGCCGACGTTCCAGATAAGCAAGCATATTGTGAATTTCACAAACGGACCGGACATTCGACTTCACAGTGCAAACAATTGCAACGGATGCTTCTCAAGAAATATCAAAAAGAGCACCTGGATAAAGGTGGCTTAAATACGAACCACCATCAAAAAGAGAAAAATGACGGTGACACATCAAAGAGAGGCAACAATAGCAAGCAAGAAGAACGCAATGCTTCACCAAATGTAAGGGCAAGAACTCCGATGAATTCCTCCAAGCGATCGTACGATGACGATAGAGATAAATTACCACCACCTAGAAAAAGAGTAAACATGATAATGGGAGGACTCGTCGCATGCAATAATTCAGTTCGAGCCATAAAAGTTTATAAACGGGAAGCAGGAGCGGCGCGAAATTATCGGAGCCAAACCAATGAAAATAGACAAACTAAGTGGGTTCCCGCACAAGACATATGCTTCACAAAAGAAGATACGATTGGCCTCACCACACCGCACAATGATCCGCTTGTTATAGAGTTAAGGATCTTCGACTGCGATGTATCTTGGGTGTTAGTCGACACCGGAAGTTCCGTTGACCTAATTTTCCAAGAAACACTACAGCGCATGGATTTGAAGGACATAAAAGTGAAGCACTCAGTTCGCCCGTTGACAGGATTCGATGGAGACACAACCATGACGCTAGGACAGTAAAGCTCCTCGTCTTCCTCAGTGGAATAACTACCTGGGTGAAGTTTCTTGTTATCGATAAACCGGCAATATACAACGCCATTTTAGGAATCCCGTAGATATACACAATGAAAGCAGTGATCTCAACATATCACCAATGCCTCAAGTTTCCGACCAATGGCGGAGTATGCACCGTTCGAGAAAATCAGCAAATGGCGAAAACCTGTTTCATTACGGAACACAAACTCCGAAACAAAGGGAGAACTTACATGATCACAGACTTGGCATGCACTCAAGAAAGTCGCAAAATCGAGGGCGATATCTTGGAAAAAATTGAACAAGTCAACATCGATCCCTCCGACGACAAGAAATGTGTTGGAATCGGCTCAGAAATCCCAATAGATATAAAATCCAAGCTCATCAAACTCCTTCAGCAAAACGTCTCAACATTCGCTTGGTTAACTGAGGATATGACAGGAATAAGTACGGAGGTCACATCACACGAGCTGAACATAGACCCAACATTCAAGCCAGTAAAGCAAAACAGAAGGAAGTTAGGCTCTGAACGAAGACGCGCGGTAAACGAAGAAGTTGACCGGCTAGTCAAAGCAGGATCGATAGTCGAAGTATGATACCCCGAGTGGCTTTCAAACCCAGTGGTCATAAAAAAAAAGAACGAAAAATGGCGAATGTGCGTAGATTTCACGGACCTAAACAAAGCTTGCCCGAAAGACAGTTTCCCGTTACCACGCATCGATCAGTTGGTGCAAGAAACGTCAGGCAATGAACTCTTATCTTTCATGGACACCTTTTCCAGATACAACCAAATCCGAATGCATCCTAATGATCGCGAGAAAACATCGTTCATCACGGATCGCGGAATATACTGTTACAAAGTGATGCAATTTGGACTTAAGAATGCCACTGAAACGTATCAAAGATTGGGCAACAAAATGTTCAAGGATCAAATAAGCAAGACTATGGAAGTCTACATCGACGACATGCTTGTCAAATCAGCAAAAGTTGAAGACCATTTGGATGACTTACGAACATGTTTCAAGACCCTCAATCAATACGGAATGAAGTTAAACCCAACAAAATGCACCTTCGCCGTAAAATCTGGTGAGTTCTTGGGATACGTAGTAACAAAGCGTGGAATCGAGGCTAATCCGAAGCAAATCAAAGCAATAACCGACTTGCTATCACCTAGAAACAAGCGAGAGGTTCAACGGCCTACCGGGAGGATCGTAGCACTTAACCGTTTCATCTCACAATCTACAGACAAATGCCTCCCTTTTTACAAACTGCTCCGCAACAACAAAAAATTCGAATGGGACGATTGATGCGAGTCAGTTTTCGCAGAGTTAAAGAATTACCTTTCCACGCCCCCGGTGTTAGTAAAACCCAAAGATGGAGAAATCTTATATCTCTACATTTCGGTAACACATGCGACAGTAAGCGGAGTTCTAGTTCGAGAAGATCACGGAGAACAAAAGCCTATATTTTACGTCAGTAAGTCATTAAACGACGCTGAAGCAAGATACACGACAATGGAAAAACTAGCCTTGGCGGTCGTAACGTCTGCAAGAAAGCTACGCCCTTACTTCCAATCTCACGCCATAACGATCTTGACCAACCATCCTTTACGCTCGATCCTACACAGTCGAAATCAGTCCGAAAGATTAACCAAGTGGGCGATCGAGTTAAACGAATACGATATCGAATTCAAAGGAAGAGCTAGCGCAAAATCCCAAGTCCTAGCCGATTTCTTAATTGAATTAGAACCAGAGCTACGAGAAGACGAACGTACTAAAGAAAAGTGGGCGTTATACGTAGACGGATCATCATCCGCACACGGAGCAGAAGTCGGAATATAATTAGTATCACCCGAAGGAAGCATCATCGAACAATCGTTCCTATTGATGTTTGCAGCATCCAACAACGAAGCAGAATACGAAGCCCTAATAGCCAGATTGCGACTAGCCCAATCACTAGGAGTCTAAAAGATGGAAGCACATTGCGACTCTCAACTCGTAACAAGTCAACTAAAAAGAGAATTTGACACGAAGAATGAACGAATGGACGCTATCTCAAAGTGGTGCAAGAATTAGCAAAGGAATTTTCAAAATTTCGTTTGACGAAAATCTCACGCGGAGAAAACACTTCTGCCGACGCATTGGCCGCATTAGCATCAACCTCAGACCCGGAACGACAAAGGATAATCCCTGTCGAAAGCATTCAAGTTCCAAGCATAAGTTTATCAAAAGGATCTTGCCTAAGCATAACGGAAGAAAGCCAACCTGCGGAAGAAATTCCCGAAAAATACCAAATTGTCAAAGATCACGTAGATTGGCGAGAGGACATCAAGTTATACATAGCAGACGGAATTCTTCCGGAAGACAGATGGATAGCGCAACGGTTAAAGTCCGAAGTGCCCACTATACGCTACACAAGGAACATTTGCTAAGGAGAAGTATCGACGGAACTCTGCTAACATGTATTTACGGAGAAGAAACCTTACAAGTTATGCAAAAAGTTCATCTAGGAGCAGGAGGTAACCACTCTGGCGGACGATCACTTGCTCTCAAAGTTCGGCGACTCGGATACTTTTGGCCTACCATGAATTCCGACTGCGAAAAATTCGCCGCAAAGTGTGAAGCATGCCAACATCACACGCCTATCATCCATTCACCGGCAGAATTTCTCGCAACAGCTGCCGCACCTTATCCTTTCATGAGATGGGCAATGGACATTATCGGACCACTACCTTCTTCCCGACAAAAACACTTCGTACTAGTGCTCACTGACTACTTTACCAAATGGGTCGAAGCGGATTCTTACACAAAGATTCAAGACTCGGACGTTCGAAAATTCGTGTGGAGAAACATCATATGCCGCCACGGACTCCCGTACAAAATAGTGACGGACAACGGCTCACAGTTCATCTCCAACAAGTTTGAAGACTTTTGCGCAAATTGGCGGATCCGTCTCAGCAAAGCAACACCACGAAACCCACAAGGGAACGGACTAGCCGAAGCATCAAACAAAATCATCATAAATGGACTCAAGAAGCGCCTCGACGACAAAATAGGGAAATGGGCGGAAGAATTGGACGGTGTGTTGTGGTCGTATAGAACAACCCCTCGAAGCACGACAGGAAATACCTCATTCTCATTATCGCACGGAACGAAAGCTTTAGCACCAGCCGAAGCAAGCATCCCGAACTTACGAAGGACAGAACTTCCAAGACAACACAACTTGAACAATGCAATGATCGAAGATTCCCTAGATCAAGTTGAGGAACTACGAGACCAAGCCCTGCTAAAGCTCCAAAATTATCAACAAAAAGCAGCAAAATACTATAACGCCAAAGTCCGAGGATGTCATTTTGAGAAGGAGATTTGGTACTACGCCGAGTATATGAAAATACGATGGAATCAAATGCAGGAAAACTTGGCATAATTGGGAAGGTCCTTACATAATTTCAAAGATTGTCAAACCTGGTGTATACGAACTTTTGAAGATGGATGGAACGGCGATACCACGTAGCTGGAATGCGGTAAACGTGCGCCGTTACTACTACTGAAGCAATCCGAAGAACAGGTGGTTTCACACATATAACTAACCAAGTACTTTTATCTATAAATGTTTGTAATAAGAACTACGTTTGGCTTGATCCTTTTAGAGGGTACGTAGGCAACCGAACACGGTGTAGCCACTTGTATAAAAAAATATATATATCTATGCGAACAGGTTGCAGGTTCACCAAAGCAGAAGAAAATCAAGTCAACGATAAACGATAATCTGAAGACATCAAAAACCTCGCACAACGCATATACGAGCTTAGTCCTCAAAACGCAGTGCCGAATCTCTCGCAATGCGTATACGAGCTTAGTCCTCAAAACGCAGCAACGAGCACGAAAACCTCGCACGACGTGTATACGAGCTTAGTCCTCAAAACGCAGTGCCGAGTCTTTCGCAACGTGTATACGAGCTTAGTCCTCAAAACACAGTGACGAGCATGAAAACCTCGCACGACGCGTATATGAGCTTAGTCCTCAAAACGCAGTGCCGAGTCTCTCGCAACGTGTATACGAGCTTAGTCCTCAAAACATAGCGACGAGCACGAAAACCTCGCACGACGCGTATACGAGCTTATTCCTCAAAACGCAGTGTTGAGTCTCTCGCAACGTGTATACAAGCTTAGTCCTCAAAACACAGCGACGAGCATCAAGCTTCTCGCAACACGTATACGAGCTTAACCCTCAAAACGCAGCGACGAGCATAAAGCCTCTCACAATGCTAGTACAATGCCCGACCTCATCAAAAGAGACGAGCCTAGCCTCGACACAAATACAAATCAACTTTCATCACAAGTTTAACTTTACTAAGGTAACAAGTCTGTCCCTACGCTAATCTTTGGTTTCGGATTAAATGACAGGAATCACAATATGAAGCTGCCGTGAAGAAGTATGTCAAAGTACTAAGTTGCAGATCACATAAGTTCCAATATGTTCGTACATAAAACCAACAAAAGATAAAAAGTTCCAAGAAGACAAAAGTTGAACGAACACAAGTAAGGAACTACAAAACGCCGAACAAGATAATATGTCTAAGTGCAACTAAGACATACAAAAACTGCAAGCACTCAGGCTTCCGGATCCCTAGCTCGGCCTTGGAAGGTCTCCCCATCTGCTGTTACAACGCCGCTCGTAGGCACATCTTCACTCGCAACAACATGATCACTTGCTGCACCGTCCTCACGCTGGTTTTCCGGAACAACGAGCCCAGCCTCAGTATTACGCTGCTCTCCAGAAAGACCAGCCTAAGCAGGAGTAGAGACAAACGTTGGAAGAAGGTGTTCATCTTCAATGTCGAACGGCTCCACGGCTTTAACTTTAAGCTCGTACGTCTTCAAATCCTCTTCCATCAAGTCTAGAGAGTCTTGTGGAATATCAACTCCATCTTCCTTAAAGAATTTGAGGCAATTAAGAGTACCTGCACATTGATCAAATAGAGCCGAGGGTCCTTTTGACTTCGCTAAGGAAAACAAGACGACGACGTAGCCTTTCCAGACGAGCAGAAAGAGGATCAACAGATTGACGCAGTTGGTCGTTCTCGGACTTGATAGAGTCATAAAGCTTCCTACAGCGCTTGCTCGTCGATTGAAGCTTTCGATAGCTTCTTTTCAAAGCGTCGAGCTCGCTATCCTTGTTGGTGAGCTCGTCTTTCAGATCAGCCACTGCTGATGCGTTTTCCTTCTTAAGTTCGTCAATTTGACCCTTAAGATCCCCAATTTGAGCTTTGAAGAGAGCATTCTCGTCCTTCTCCTTCTTGAGTTCATCCTTTAACTCCTCAGATCCAGCATTCTCTGAAGCCTGACAAGCAGCTGTAAGCTTAGACTGATATTGAGCTATCAATTGATTCAAGGCTGTGTCACTCTGCAAATCAAAAGCGACGAGCATAAGTACGAGACACACTAACATAAAAATGAAATACATTAGTGATGAGAAAGTTACCCGCATTCTACTACGAGCATAGTCCAGATAGGCATCCTTTTCTTCCAGCTCGTATAGCAGAGGAAATGGTGAGTCCGAATTCCTCTCTGAGTATAAGTACTCACCACATGCTCATCTATGATTGATGAAAGCGATTGGCTCATCATAGTGGAAATCCAGATAGTCTGGACGAGCAGATGAACTCCCTGCACCTGATTGCTTCGACGAGCAGATGGCGGCCTCACGATTCTTCTCTTTGGATTTTTCAGCTGCCAAAGAAAGAACCACCTTTCGAGAGCCGGATCGACGAGCGGAGACATCCTCCAGAGGAACAGAAGACCCTGATGGTTGACGACCACCTGACTTCTACGTTGTCCTTTGACGATCAGATGTCTCATCTGCGCTTGAGGGTGTAGCACAAACCCGAGCAGATGCTTTCCTAGAGGAATCCTCGCGTCCTCTATCAGTCGAAGGCCTCTTAGAAGGACTTTGCCGAGCAGATGCTTCAGCCTTCCTCTTCTTTGCCAAGTCGCGAAGACGAGCAGAGTAGTCCATTTGGTTAGGATCTGTCAAAACTGTTGTTAATAAAAAAAAGGAGGAAAAAGAAATCAAAAATCGAACAAGTTACAAACCTTACCTCGATCAAGACGAGCCTGTTTTCACTGAATACGAGCCTCTACAATTGCTAGAAAGTGTTGATGCGAAAAGTCGCGAATCCTATCAACCTCTGCTCGAAATTGTGGGCGTAGTGGACGACCGACGGGATGACGATCTGCACAATACAAAAGTTATTACAAACAGTTAGAACTATTAGAGATAACAAGATTAAAGAGGTCAAAACCATACCAACGAGGGCACTCCAAGATCCTCGAACTGGTCGACGAACATCGAGCATAGAAGCTTCATTGATTTTGACATAGAAGAACCGACTCTTCCAGTTGTATAACTTGTTCGGAGAACCACATATGATCTCATATTTTGGCTTCATGCTTACATAGTAAGCCTCTTTGTAATCAAGACAACGAGATATGGTTGATATTTCCTCAAAAAACTGACAATCAACTTCTACCCCGCACTTGCTCGCCATCCAAGATAACATCAACATGTTATGGACTGAAGTAGGGGCCAATTGATTGAAAGCAAGCTTATGTTTGTCACAATAATTGATGAACAGCTGCGCGAGAGGAAAGCCTATACCACATGCGAAAAATCTTTCGTACACGCAGAAGCAGCCTTCAGGGGAACACCATGGACGATCATGCGGTTGTGGAACAAGAAATTCAATACCTCCCAACTCGCGGTTTTCTATCAATTGACGAACAGCTGCATCATCACAAGCAGAGGGAAAACCTCCCAATGAGTCGAGCCACTCATTCCAGTTTCTGATTTCTCGACGAACAGAAGCAAATGGTTCTGACACATGCTCGTCTTTGTGAGAATTGTTGGAAGCACTCCCTCAAGAACTACTTGAAAAATTGATAAACCTTTGACCAAGTGGTGACAGCATAGGCTCGTCGCCAAGAGGAGAACTCCCCATCTCAAGAAGCATGTATTCGGCTTTATATTCGTCATCAAAAGCTAACCCATGCTCGTCTTGCTGACCACTTATGCCACCAACTTCGGCCTAATGATCTCCAGAAAAAGGAACAAGAGCAAGGTAATTAGAGTTGTCTTAATCATCCACCATCTGCTCGTCGTGGCCAGAAAAGACAACGCCATTTCCTAATTGAAGAGCATACGCTTCATGACCTTCAGATCTACAAGTGGAAGGCCCATGTTCGTCGTTAGTAGCAGACAAAACCCCTTCTCCTTCCAATCGACGAACGCTTGTCTTGCGTTCATCAAGACCATGTTCCAATACCATCTGCTCGTCGTGGTCAGTAAGTGTGGCTACTTCTCCTTCAGTTCGACGAGCATCCGCTCCGCCCTCATCAAAATTGTGATCGAAAACCATCTGCTCGTCGTTGTCAACAGGCGGAACCCTCTCTTCTCCCAAATTGCAATCGAATTGCACGCACTCGTTGTTCCCCTGATCGACGAGCATCTGTTCATCAGAATCTGGAATTGGAGATGTTTCCCCCTCCAATTGCCGAGCACCCACACCTCTTCCTTCAAAATCGTGGCTGAATTCTCCTTGTTCATCAACCCTTAAGGATGAAATGTCTTCTTCTCTGAACGACGAGCACTTGGTGGAAAAATCCATAGAGCCCACGTCAGCTGTACCGACGAGCACACGCTCGGTGGAAACAGAACTTTCGCAAGACATGTAAAATTTGGACAAGGTACGAGACGACGAAGCCGAGCACGAATTCGGACCTCAGAACCCAAAACCCGCAACAAAAAAAAAGGGGAAAGAAGACAAAAAACAAAAAGAAAAATTTAGAGAGAGAAAATACCTTGAAGAAGAGAAGATGCAAAATGAGACAAAGTGAAAAGAAGGCACTTATTTATAAGAAGCCAAATCAACCTCTCAACCTTAAGGGGCTGTTCGGTTTCCCAAAAACGAACAGCCCAATAGAAATATGACACGTGGCACATGCATCAGTTCGTCGAAATCCAGATGCTCTTCCTTCAGCGAACTTGGGAGGATTGATTGTAGAGGGGTAATTGGGTCTTGGCCCTATCACATAAAAAGCCCAACTTGGTTGCGGCCCAATAATGAAGTCTAATAACAAAAAAGGCCCATTAGACCAAAGCCCAACAAAGGAGAGACCTGCGTTTGGCGCCACCTGTACTCCACTGACGAGCAGACGCACCCCGCAAAGCCAACACGTGTCTCCTGAAGCTCACACTTGAAGTAGCATGCAAGATGACACATGTACTTCACTGAAGAGCATGTGCTCATCTTGAACCCCCTATAAAAGGGGACCTGGATGAAGAAGAAAAGGGAGAGAGGAAGGGAGGCAGAGGAACTTCATACATAAGAAGAACATTCAAAGAAGAGCCCAAAAGAAAGAAGAACATTCAAAGGAAAAACCCAGAAGAACATTTGAAGATTGACGAGCACACTTAGTGCGAAGTCAAGCACAAGCTTCACGAAGACGAGCACAAACTATACAAACACCCTAGTGGTGCAGAAGATTGACGAGCAGCTGATGTACGAAGAGTAGCAGAAGCTGTAAAGAACTGCTAAGCAGATTGATGAGCAGAAGCTGTCACTAAGATGAGCAGAAGCTGTGAAGAACTGCTAAGCAGATTGACGAGCAGAGGCTACACTAAGACGACCAGAAGCTATTCGAACACCCTAGTGGTGAAGGAGAACAGACGCTCGTAGCTGACATAAAGACTTCATATACGAAAATATTGACCCACGCAAAATACTTCAACAAAACACATGACAGATTAAAAAATAGAACTACGACCGGCTCACGGTGCAGCCAATCTCATAAAAACGTTCGTATAAAAAATATGCTAAGACTGGTACGAACACTAAAGTACATCATAGACAATATTCTAGCATGACAATTACAAAATTCCACCATCCCTTATGTCCTTAGAGCGACTCCAACGAGACGGTAAAACGTCAATTATGTCGTCTGCACCACTCCAACGAGACGGTATAATGAGCACCAAATTATGATTTTTAGTGTTTTGTTTGGTGTGGCACTATTCACAAAACACTAAAAATATATATATTATTTTATTATTATTTTTATAATATGTAATGATTAAATATATTGTATATTGATATTTAGTCTTAGACATAAAATCTAATATTCGATCAGTACCTGAAATCAAATCTGATTTATATTCAAATTTGATTTATATCCGAACTCGAACTCGATTTATACCCGAACCAAAACCTGATTTATACCCCAATCCAATCTCTATTCGAGTCCAATCTATACCCAAACCCGATTTATACTCAATCTATATTTAAACTTAATTTTAGTTTTATAAAACATTAGTTGTAATTAATATTAAACTCAATCGTATGTGAGGGACTATAGCAAAGGCAGTCATATGTGAGGAACTATAGCAAAAGGCAATCGTATGTGAGGGACTATAGCAAATGACAGTCGTATGTGAGGGACAAGAGCAAAAGACAGTCGTATGTGATGAACTATAGCAAAGGGCAGTTGTATGTGAGGGACTAGAGCAAAGGGTAGTCGTATGTGAGGACCTATAGCAAAGGGCAGTCGTATCTGCACAACTATCTTACTTACAACAAAAGGCAGTCCTATCTACACGACTACCTTAGTCGTGCTCATATGACCGTTTGAAAAAGCTGATTCACAATTAATATATAATATTATTTTGCACAACATATTTAAATTAATAAAAATTTAAACTACATAATTAAGTTCAATTCAAATACTAAAAATATCATATTACAAAACTAAAACCAAACAAACATCAAACGAAAATACAAGAAGATAGTTTTCGGAATATAATATAAATTTAAACAATAATCTAAAATCCACGATAATTATTTCTGGTTCCTCCAAGTAAATCATAGTATTGGGAATAATCTTGTGGGTCACTTGGTGAGCTTTGGTCTTCACCTTGAGTTTGTTGTCCTTGAACGTGGTCTCCTTCAACTTGGTCGTTTTGATATTAAGATTCACGATTGTCTGCCAGAACCTTCTCCATGTTCTGCATATTGATTTGTTGGTACTCCTCTGCTAAGTATTATCGCCCTTTGATTTTCAATATTTGCACGACACGCTGGATCGGTTATAGGACTCAAATCTGCAAATAATATTTTATTCTCCTCTCTAATTCTTCGTACCTCGACCTTTTTTCTGTAAATTTTATTTTCTTCAGACATACCTTTTTCAATAACTTTAATAAGCCTTTCATTTTGCTCCATCAATTTTTTAAATTGTTCATCATATTGTTGTTTTCTCTTTGCTTTTTCCACACCATAGGTCTTTGAGAAAAATTTAAATTGGCTTCTTCACCACTTGTATTAAGATCGAATGAACTCATACCAGGAGTTGGTGACAAGTCATCTTGGAGTGATTGAGATGAAAAATGATTACGACCTTATTCTAGGAATGCACCTGCTTTATTAGTGTGGTTGTTTGAAAAAATTTCAATACCTTTAAGGATATGCAACAAATGATCGAACTTGAATCTTTTCTTGTATATGGCATCTTGTGTTAGTAACATCTTTGCTTGGCTTAACTGTTTTAATATTGGCAAAGGAAAAATATAAATAAGCTAGAAAATTCAATACATAAATAAAGATATACCAAATACAAATGATCCAACATATATAAAATATCTTGTTCGGAAGCACCACTAGGATTTTTATTTTCAATCTGGTTAATACATCCCCTTAACTTGGAGACTGCAGCAAGGATTGTTGACATTTGAGTTTGTAAAGATTTTCTTGGCCTTTGTTGAGTACGAGAAATTAGAGATTTCTCGTATTCCATCTGAAACCTAGTCCAAAATTGATCTCATGATTGGTTGATTCCTATGATGGAATTTTGATAAACATCAAGAGACACATGACATAACTGTGAGTCTTCTTTAACGGAATATGAAACAGAGCAACTTGTAGAAATTTTAGAAGAAGAATATGTGGAAATGAAGATGTGTTCATTAAAAAAAATTATATTTTATAGGAAAGTGAAGGCAAAAGCAACATCTTAGATTGAAAGATTATTTCGAAAGACATAAAGTGACTACTCAATGCAATGGTTAAATCTTGGTCAAAAAAATCAATGGCTAAGATTGAAAGATTCTTTCGGAAGACATGAAGTGACTACTCAATGCAACAGTTAGATCTTGGTCAAAAAAATCAATGGCTAAGATTGAAAGATTCTTTCAGAATACATGAAGTATAAACTCAATGCAATGGTTAGATCTTGGTCAAAAAAATCAGCGACTAAGATTGAAAGATTCTTTCCAAAGACATGAAGTGACTACTCAACGCAATGGTTAGATCTTGGTCAAAAAAATCAACGGATAAGATTGAAAGATTCTTTCCGCAGACATGAAGTGACTACTCAATGCAACGGTTAGATCTTGGTCAAAAAAATCAACGGCTAAGATTGAAAGATTCTTTCTGAATACATGAAGTGACTCCTCTACAAAATGGGTAAGATGTTTGGGAAACAAGATGAATAACACCATCAACTCCTTCTCCTTCTAATATAATATGAATTTCAACTATGGTAGTTCATCTCATACACCATTTTCTTTTTCTTCTTCTTCTTTTTCATCTTCAGATAATGATGGTATACAAAATCAATTAATAGCCCAAATTTCCATAAACAACAATTTCCTTAACAATCAAGAGCAATTTAACTCAGAAGGTTGCCATGGTGGATTCATTCTGGGTCATATAGTTATCAATCGTGACTGGGAAAATTTTACGCGCAATCTTTTCAATGATTATTTTGCAGATTATCCTTTGTTTCCTGAAACGATGCTCCGACGAAGATTTTGGATGAGTCGTCCTTTGTTTTTGCGAATTTATGAAGCAATCCAAAGACATGACAATTACTTTGTCCAACAAAGAGATGGTGCAGGCAGACTTGGATTGTCTGGTTTGCAAAAAATCACTGTTGTATTTCGGATGTTGGTGTACGGTGCACCAGTGGATTCAACCGATGAGTATATCAAAATAGGAGAGTCTACAGCTATCGAAAGTTTGAAGCGCTTTTGCCGTGCTATTGTTGAGGTGTTTGGTAGCCGTTATCTTCGATCACCTAATGCAAACGATGTTGCACGGCTACTCCACATTGGTGAAAGTCGAGGATTTTCAGGTATGTTGGATAGTTTAGATTGTATGCATTGGAAGTGGAAAAATTGCCCAACAGCTTGGGGAGGAAAATATGTTGATCATAGTGGATCTCCAACTATTATTTTAGAGGCGGTTGCAGATTATGATCTTTGGATTTGGCATGCATTTTTTGGTCTACCGAGATCTACAAATGATATTAATATGTTAGAAGCGTCTCATCTTTTTGCTAATCTAGCTGAAGGAATTGCTCCACCCGCTAATTATGTTATTAATGGGAAAAACTATGATACGAGTTATTATCTAGCTGACGGTATATATCCAAAATGGTCCACTTTTGTTCAAACAATTCATGACCCATGTGGTCCCAAAAAGAAATTGTTTACAAAGAAGCAAGAAACATGTATAAAAGACGTGGAACGTACATTTGGAGTATTGCAGTCAAGATTTGCAATTGTGGCTGGACCATCACGCTTTTGGAATAAGCATGTGCTACATGACATAATGACAAACAAGTATTATAATGCATAATATGATCATAGGGATGAACGTGATGTTGATGCAACTATTGAAGAACAAGTCGAATTTCCAACATCAGAAGTTGAGATGGTGGGTGATGGTGATATATAGTTTCAAGAATTCTTACCTCGTCATAGAAAAATCAAAGATCGAACTTCGAAATGCATTGATTGAACACTTGTACTTTGAATATAGTAATTCTAAAAATTAGTACGATGTAATTTTTGTTTTTAATTTAATTGTCGAATGTAATTTTATTTATTGAGTTATAAAATATTTAGTTTTTAATTATATATCAAAACTATTAAGAAACTAAAATAATTTAAATTTAATAATATAATAATAAAAGGATCTAATAATTAATAATATAATAATAAAGAGAATCTTAAATTTAATAATATGAAATATTTTTTTGGTGTGAAATTTGATGTAATGGTTGAAGATGGCCTTATATGGACAAGTAACTACAAAAAAAAAGTGTTTACTGATATTGTTTTTGTACTCCTTCATCATCGTTTAAAGAATCGAAAAAGCAACAAAAAAAAGAATCATCCATGTGTTTTTATTCCGTATTTAATCCAAGAAAAGTAACTATGTTTCTACTTTTTGACAAAAAAAAAATGATTACACCTTTTTGTCATATGAATGATTTTGTATGGATCACTTGTACAATTATGGTTCATCATTTAAACCCTCCATCGCCGCAACACCTCGATCATAATCTCGTTCCATGTGTCGACCGGACCAGGAAGACACCAATGCAAACAATCATTATGAACTTTCTCCGGTACACCGTTCTTAAACGGAAACGGATACATGTACGGACCAGGATGTCCGTCTGGTCTCAACACCGACATTGCCGTTACATCTAACGCCTCCATCTTCACCTCCGTCCCTGTAGCCGCTTTGGCCGCCGTAAACTCTTCCATTTCTATCTGACGCATATCCAAGTCCAATCCTTCTAGAACCTTCTCTTCGTACGGCTCTGTCATGTTACAAGCGCCTAGACTATCCCAAGGCCGGCCTTCGAAATGTGACGGAGAAAACGTCGTTAAGATCACCTCACGGTGACTTCCGGCCACGGCCTTCAAAGTCGTTCTTATGGCTTTTCTAAACACATCGTAAAACCCTATTTCGGTACAGTTGCTTGCTTCGCAAGAATGACATCCCAAAACCGAACCGGACTCGTAATAAACCGCTGGATGCAGAAACCAATGTCCCACAGAGACTATGACCGTATCAATACTCTCTAAATCATTTCCCCATCTCTCGTCCACGCGATCTAGGTACAATACGTTGTGGTCCAACTTTCCCGATTTCTCTAAACCAGCCACCAAAAACGGGGACCAGTAAACCGAAACCGTGACGTTGTGAGATTCAAAACGCCATTTTCTGAATTTGTTGTCTTCTCCGTTTCTGTAGATGAGATTAGGACTAGATACGGTAGAGAGTAAGCACATAAGCGACTCAAGCTGATTTCTAGCCATGGAGTCGCCTACAAAAGCTAGATGCTTGTCTCTCATAAGATCAAGAAACCGGTTCGCGTCGAATCTCGGAATATCGCATTGGTTTGGTTTCCATTTCCAGTAAAGATAACCAGAATCAGGTCTACCATGGCGGAAGCAATTTTGACCATCCTTGATTGTTCCACAGGTCGAGCCGTTGTAGAGTGGACCCATCTCGTCTCTGATCCATTTCCCTTTCGTATAATCGCATAAAGCTTCCTCCTTTATCCGATCAAAACTCTCTTGAGTTTCTTCTTCTGCAGATTCAGACAAAACCCACATAGAATTTAATTACATGTTTAAAACTTTACAATCCATCGTGTTTGCATATACATAGATCAATTTTACCTTGAGAAGAAGAAGAAGTATAGCTGGTGATCACAACATGTGCTGCAGACTCTTGGAGAGAGGTGTCATCAATGGCGGAGAATGGGTTATAAAAACAGAGCCGAACCAGAGCTATTGGTATTAAAGCTAAGACTATAAAAGCCACGATCTTCCTCTGACTAGCACAATTTTGTTGCTCTTTGAATCCCATTTCAGTAAATTAGAACAAACCTTTTCGTCTTCTTTTTCGGTTTTGTTGCTTTTGATTGATTATTGATATGGGTGTCTCCAAGTGCAGGTCACATCGGTTTTGGTTGTTTATTGTATTATGTGCGAGAGACGAGTGGTTCAATGGTTTTGGACCATGCGAGGATTTACATTATTCAAATCCTTTATTATTAGTCGATCTATTTAAGTCAATGCTTTGTTGTATTGATTTTCAATATTTTCCCAATTAAAATATCTGTTATTCTTGTAGTGTTAAATTAGGTTCTTCTCATTCTTTTACGTTGAAAATTACAAAAATAATAATTATATATATATATATATACTGGAATTTAGTTTTTTTAAGTTATATATATGTGTATATATATATATATATATATAAATAATTCTAGTTTATTTCAAATCATTGTGAAAACAAAACAAAAAAAAAACTGGCAAATTGAGGTTATTTTACATAAACATATCCAGATTACATCAAATAAATTTATATAAAGTGTTGATTATGATCTAATCGTTTATTTTTATTTCTTACATACTATAGACAAAATAAAATGAGAAAATTGTATGAAATAGTCCCTTTAAGTTTTAAATTATACAAAATATTTTTTTAAATTTCTTTATGGAAAATAGCCCTTTTGAATTTAAAATTATGGAAATATATCATTTGAATTTTTTAATTATGTTTATTATGGATATTCATATTTGTATTCACTATATATGTTTATCGGAAACAATATAAAAAATTTCGGTAGACAAAACTGTGTGCTATGTCTCCATTTCGAAAGACCTTTTATACTAAATAGGATATTCTGCAGAATTATGTATACAATAGACAAAAATATAAATATATTTTATCTACGATAAACATAATTAAAAAATCAATTAACATTCATAAGAGAAATTTCGCAGAAAAAAAAACTAAAAAAGAGTGTTGTTCTCTACAAATTCCCAAATAAAATTATATAAAAGTGTTAGTATTAGTATGTGGCTTGTGGTGGAGCAGCAAGTTGTTTGTGAAGAGTGAGTGGCTGGCTAACTGAAATTGACCAGACTCTGATGGCTTTACCTGAAAATAGTAAATAACGAAAGTAGCCCTTAATGCGGTGCATAGATTATATTCTTTGTTGCCTGCGCGTGTCAGGGTATAATTGTCAGTCTCTAATGAAAATTGTCGGAGTCCACATAACTTGCCGTGATGTAACTTGATTTTTGTTAATTAATAAACTGTACTATATAATTAGGTGTTGACACGTAAGTATGGTATCAAGGACACATAAATGTCTATTAACGGATGAGAGTGACTATCAACGGCCTTGAGCCCTTGGTTAAAACATCTATTGTAGAGTTTGACAATGGGGACAAGGTGGAAGCTACTTTGATTTATGAACGGCTGGGGAAGCATTGCTTCACCTGCAGATCTCTGAACCATACCGATAGAAACTATGGAGATGAGAGTGGAAGAACCAGGGAGGAAGCTAGAAATGAGGAGAGGATAAGACGATCTCCAAATGATTATCCTGTAAAGAATACACACCTCGAAGTGCAGAATTTCAGAGCAACTTCTGGTGGTGAGCATAGGTCTTACCAAAGAAAGGATGGTGTACAAGCTAGGGGTTCCTACATAAGAGAGGACCCGAGTCCGAGAGAGCCACGGTCTGTCAAATTGGCTCAGCTCTAGTGGAGGAGAACAGAAAGAAGAGAAGACGAGTTTCCGCCTCATAGGGAAAGACTTGAAGCAGGTCGGGATAAATATAGGTCTCTTGACTACACGAACAAACAACATCACAAATATAGGGACAACCGACCACCTGTTAAAGGAAGCTCTACCTCAAGAAGCTCTCCCATCCGAGAAATCACATAAATGATCCCAGTCCCGAAAGCGCCTCTGGCCAAAGAAAAGTATGTACCCAGATCGAGGGACTAGAATAAAAGACCTCCATTAGAACGAGATGATGTCATGGAGCTACAAGAGTTCAGTCATGATCATACCTTAGCTGAGGCGAGAGAGGAGGTCCATGATGTAATGTAAAAGTACACAGCATGTGCAGACCCTAAAGAGAGTGATGCAAGGAAGGAAAAGTATAAGAAGGCATAGTAGAAGAAGATGCCTTAAGAGTGCTAAAAGGAAAAGGGAAAGAAATAGACCTCCAAGAAGAAACTGAACTTCATACAAACCAAATTTGGGTTCTTGTGACCCTGAGACTCGGACCTGTTATGGTCCCAGAAACATCTATGGAGTTAAAGGACCAGATTACTGGAAAAAAAGAAACTTGGGAGACCGGCTGGAGTAAGGAAACAAAGAGCTAGCCCTCTTCTCCCTCTGGGAGAGATTATTAAAAAGAGACGTGTGGCCCAAAAAGCCCCTACTCCTCGCAGAAGGATGAACCTTGAGCATTCTGAGGAACTAACAAGTGAGTTGGTGTCCATTCCAATCCTACAAGGGTCACCAAGTATGAGAAACCAATCAGTGTTTCAGCAAATAGTCTCAAGACCAGAATCTAGGGATAACACTCAAGCGGATTTTCAAGATCCGCAGGATCATATTCCTTAAGCATTGGGAGTTGGAACTGTCAAAGGTTGGGGAACCCCATGACAATCCAATGAATAAAGGATCTACAACGGAAAGTGGATCCATACATCTTATTCCTCTAAGAAACTAAAAATCCAGAGTCTTATATTATGAGAACACTTGCAAAACTAAGATTCGAGCATAATTACTTGGTTCCTCCTTGAAAACTAGGAGCAAGAGGACTAGCTCTTCTATGGAATTCAGGGACTGAGGTCAGAGTGATTAAAGCGACCAACAATTTTATTGACACTCAAATTAGAGCAGGATCAGAAAGTTTCCTTGTAACCTTTAATTATGATGAACCAGACCAAGCCAAACGAAAAAATATATGGGAACAACTAAAAGAGATAGTAGAGCACCGAGATGAATATTGGCTTTTGACAGGGGATTTCAATGAAATAAAGGATAACCCTGAAAAAAGAGGTGGACCACTAAGGGCGGAACATACCTTCATTGAATTTAGATCCCTTATTTTTGCGTGTGATTTATCTTATCGTAGGTTCTCTGGTAATATAGTATGTCGTGGAGAGGAGTCTGATATAACTACATGGTACGCTACCGCCTGGACCGGTCTCTACCTAACAGTAAATGGTTCGAGCGTTTCCCTAATGGAAGAAGTCAATACCTAAGCTTTGAAGGTTCGGATCATAAGCCCATCATGACTTTCTTTATCAACTGCAAGAAGAAACCAAAAGGAAGTTTCAGATACGATAGGAGACTAAGTAAAAATGAGGAAATCAAAGCATTGATTGCAAAGACTTGGCATCACGTCGAAAACAAATCAAGTCAACAAAGAATAGCGGAATGTAGAGCAAGGATAATACAATGGAGCAAAGAGAAAAATAGGAACAATCACAAGGAAATCGAAGTGTTAAAGACTGAACTCGAGCAAGCAATGACTAGTCCTACACCCTGTGAAGAGAGAATAAGTATTCTCAATTAAAAATTGAAACAACTCTACAAGGAGGAAAAGGAATTCTAGAGGCAAAGGAGTAGGCAACAATGGCTAAGACTTGGAGATAAGAATATTGGGTATTTTCATGCCACTACGAGGGGAGAAAGGCTATGAACAAGTTTTCCGTCATTGAAAAAAAGGAAGGACAAGAACTCTTTGAAGAAGACCAGATGCTGTAAACAATTACAGATTACTTCTCGTCCCTCTACACATCCCAAAGGCTCAACATTGCAGAAATGGAAAATCACTTAGAGAATACCTTACAACCGAGAGTTTCATCAACTCAAGGTGATCTTCTTGTGGCTATCCCATCTGACAAGGAGATTTGTAATGCTATCTTCTCCATTCATCCGGACAAGGGCCCTTGTCCCGATGGCTTCTCCGCAGGGTTTTACCACACGCATTGGAAAACAGTGGGACCATGTATTTGCAAGGAAATAAGCAATTTTTCAGGTTTGGTGTTATGCCAAGAAATCTAAATTCTACAAACATCAGACTTATCCCAAAAGTCAGTAATCCAAAAAGAGTGGAAGATTATCGCCCAATTGCGCTCTGTAATGTCCTCTATAAAATCATTTCGAAAATTCTCACAAAATCGCCTAAGATCAATACTTCCAGAGATAATTTCGGAGAACCAATCAGCGTTCATTCCGTGCAGGGTAATTCTAGACAAGTATTAATAACACATGAAGCTATGCACTATCTAAAGCGGTCAAATACTACATCCCATGGTTTTATGGCAGTAAAAACTGATATGATAAAAGCTTACGATATGTTGGAATGGCCTTTCGTCAATCAGGTTTTTACAAAATTAGGTTTTCCTCTAAAATTTAGAGAGATGCTAGCTGTCATGGAAAGAATCTCAAAACCAAAACAGTTTGGAGGACTAGGGTTTAAAGATATTAAAAACTTTAATCAAACTCTACTAAGGAAGCTAAGTTGGAGAATCCTCAATCACAATTAATCATTAATGGCCAGAATGCTACTAGGAAAATACTACAATCAAAAAAACTTTATGGACGTGAAAGCTCAGGCTTCAAGCTCGCATGGCTAAAAGAGCATTTTACATGGAAGAGACCTTCTCAAAGGCAACTTGGGATGAGCAATAGGAAGAGGTAAATCAATCCTTATGTGGTCAGAACCATGGATTGGTCTAAAGAACCCGCAACAACCTATGGGACCAGTCACATATGAGAATCAAAAGGCCAAAGTAAGTGACCTCATTCTACCCAACTCTGTCGATTGGAACGTTCAAGCTGTCAAGGAAACCTTCCCTCTCCATGAGAAGGAAATTCTTTTGCTAAAACCTAGTGGGTTAAAGTGTAAGATAAGAGAATTTGGTGCCATACTAGCTCAGGAGAATACTCCTCCAAATATGGGTTTATTGTGGCCATGAAAAACAAAATCAGGAGGAAAGAAGAACAATTCACTCAAATATCAATTGGTCAAAGGAAGTCCGGGATTTACATACCTCCCCTAAGATCCAAATGTTTGTTTGGAAGGCAATCCAGAACGCTCTTCCCACCGGTGCGGGCCTAGAGCCTAGGAAGATCCTTGTAGACAACAAATGCAGTCGATGTGGGCCTATCGAATCTGCAAGTCATATCCTCTTCGAGTGTGGATTTGCTTCTAAAGTCTGGGAGCTAATTCCTTTCCAAATCCCTTTCAAATCTGTAGGTATATCAAGCGTATTAGAAGGGTTTCGAGCTCTCAACAACATAAATTAAGTGACACACCTATGTATCCATGGATTTGCTGGAATCTCTGGATAGCCAGGAACCAAAAGGTCTTTAGTAATTGCATCTTCTCTGAAATAGAGATTGTAACCAAAGTGATTCAAAAGGCCAGAGAATGGTAGGCTTCGCCTAGTAAGGAAGGAGAAGAAGAAGATCACTGATTCATAACTTCCCAAAGGCAAGTGGCTCCCCTAATTCTCCGTGGAATCACTTGTCGCTCAGATGCAGATTGGTCGGCGGCCTCTTCTACATAAGGTTTGGTCGGATTTGGTTTGGACACAGGATGGAGAGGATCTTCGAGTCTTTGGGAGGTGAAAGCTTTGTTGCCTCCCTGTTAATGGCGGAAAGCCTGAGTTTACGAGCATCTATGAATGAAGCTGTAAATCGCGGGTGGAAAGAGGTCAGATTCGAATATGATTGTCAAGTGTTGGTGAACGCAGTTAATTCCAACAACATAACAACTACCCTCTAGAAATTTATGGCAATCGGTGCTGATGTCTTTATTCTATCTTTAACTTTTGAGTTCTTTATTGTTGCTTTCATTCAAAGATCAGAGAACCAGGAAGCTGATGCGTTGGCAAAGCACGCTATCCTTTTGTATTCTTAAAACACTATTGTTTAATTTCTTTACTGAAATTTTTATTTGACAAAAAAAAAGAGAAATAAATAACATCTAATTGAATAAATTACTAGCTGGCTTTATTTTCTATATTAAAAAATATAAAGATAACAAAAAAAAAATTACTGTTAGTAAAGTTGACACTTTCTACTAGCCCTTGAATTTATAACCGAACCGATTTTTCCGAACCGAACCGAACCGAGATTTGGAAAATTCGGTTCAATTATTGATTTTAATTTTGGGTCAAACGAAAGAGAACCAATTGTCAATTCGGTTATCTTATTCGGGTTGGTTTGGACACAATAACCGTTTGGTTATCCGATAACCGAAATTGACAATAGGTAACCCTAACTCTCGAAGTCTACTCTTCATTTCTTCATATTTCTTCCGAAGCTCAAACGGCGATACCTTCACCGTACCTTACCTTCCTTCGACTTCTTCTTCTTCTTCTTTGGATATTTGATAGAATTAGAACTTTAAAAGTTTAGAAATTAGCAGTTAGAACTTAGAACCATTTGGATATTTGATAGCTGAAGCATTTGAACCATTCTTACTATATGCAGAAAAGAGAATAGTTGAAGCTTTAAAGATCAGAGAGGAGTATCCTAACATAGTTCCGGTAACAAAAACTGCTTTAACCTTTGTTCTTATGTCTCAGTTAGCCTATATGTTTATCAATAATTGTGCTAAATCAGCCTGATTGATTGGAATCTCGCAAAAGTTGTTACTTACTTAGGTCGATGTTTCTTGTTTCTTTTGAGAGATTAGACTGTATCAAAATCATCTTAGAGTTTCAGAAATTAGATGTTTTACTGTCTGTTTGTTAATAGGTAATTGTAGAGAAGGCAGAGAAAACTATTATCCCTCACATTGACAAAGAGGAAGTATGATCCTTTATCAATAATCTTCCTCAATCAACAATACACTTGATCTGTTTCACATTGTACCCACTCTGTAAGAGAAAATCTCGTAAAGGTTACTTTGATATATATGTTTCTTGCTTCCTTTCAGAAATTAAACTGTAATGGAGAGCTTAATATACAAATCATCTAACTATATATCAAAATCATTTTAGAGTTTCAGAAATTGGATGTTCTACTCTGACTCTTTGTTCATAGGTAGTTGTATTGAAGGTAGAGAAAACTGGTATCCCTCACATTGACAAAGAGGAAATATGATCCTTTATAACATGAAATCTGATTCTTAGCAGTGAGTTTTTGTTGCTTATTTATTGGCCAACTTAGTGAAGTGAAAGCTATCATCGTCTTTTGTTGATAATGTTCTTCCTCCTATTCAAGCTTTCTTCGTTTTAATTGGTTAGCAACCAAATGTGTTTAAGGAGCTAAATGGTGTAGCTCTTGTCTGTTATTTGTAAATTAGAGCTGATAGAGAACCATATGTGATTAAGTGATTTTTCATATGTGATTTGCATTTGTGATTGTGATTGTCATTTGAAAGTGATAGAATTAGAGAACCATTTGTCATTTGATATTTGAAATTCATAGTAGCTTAGAACCTTATGTCATTTGAAAGTGATAGAATTAGTTAATAAGAATTAGCCCTGCAATTTGTCATTTCAAATTGATTGCATTAGAGAACCATGTGTACTTGATTTTGGTATTGTGTTGTGTGTGTAGATGGCTTCTTTTCAAGACAACAACGACGATATCATTAATGAAGAGGAAGAAGTTATAGGACCTAATGAAACTGGAAAGAGGAAGGAGGCAGCAACTGGAAAATCAACTAGTAAGGTTCCACCAAAACCTAGGAAGAGACATGCTCGTAGATCAGTAGTATGGACACATTTCATTGAAAATGTTAATGCATAAGGAGCAGTCAGCAATTGTCGGTATTGTGGACAGGAAATTGGTTGTGACAACAAGAAAACCGGAACAACTCCCATGAAGAATCACTTGGAAAAATGTAAGTTGTTCATGGCTTATAAAGAGAGTGGGTCTCAGTTTGTTTTGGCGCATGATAGTAGTGGTGTAGTCACATCCATGAAATATGATAAAGACATGTTCAGAAGGTCTGTGAATGAGTTAATTGTATTGAATGAGCTGTCGTTTTTGTTTGTGGAATCAGAGGGGTTTAGGAGATTCTGCTTCAGTGTACACCCAATGTACACAGTTTATTGTAGGAAGACAACTACGACAGACATCTTCTCCATGTACCAGCAAGAGAAAGCAATGCTGAAGAAGGTGTTTAGCTGTGATAAGAAGAGAGTATCTTTCACCACAAATATATGGACAGCTCCTACAACTTCATGGAGTTACATGGTAGTGACAGCCCATTGGATTGACACAAATTGGGTGTTACAGAAAAGAATCATAAGTTTCAAACCTATCACAGGCCATAAAGGAGAAACCATTGCTGAGCAGCTAAGTCAATGTATAGAGGATTGGGGAATTGGGAGTGTATTCACAGTCACAGTTGACAAGGCCACAGCGAATGATAAGGCATTAAGGTTATTGAAAGATACTTTGAGGCTGAAGAATCCTAAGTCACTAGTTAGAGAAGGTACGTATCTACACGTTCGTTGTTGTGCTCATATTATCAACTTGACTGTGAGAGATGGTCTAGCATCGGTGAATACAAGTGTAGTTGCCATTAGGAATGCGGTGAAGTATGTGAGATCATCAACACCAAGACTGGAAGCATTTCAAAAGCGTGTTGAGTCAGGAAGTGTTAGTAGAGAAAGTGTCACACTTGATTGCATTACAAGGTGGAATTCAACTTACCTTATGCTAACATCTGCTTTGAAATTTCGAGGTACATTTGAGAAGCTGTTTGAAGAAGACAAACTTTATAATTCATATTTCAAGGAGATAAATGAGGATGGAGAAGAAAGGATAGGACCTCCAACTTCTAACAGCTACGATGAAATTCAGAGGTTGGTGAAGTTTTAGAGATTTTTTTTCAAATGCACTTTAGCATTTTTAGTATCTAAGACAGTGACATCTTCACTTTGCTACAATGAGATAGTCATTATAGAGCAGCATCTCATTGCATTAAGTTCCCACCAAGATGAGCTCTTACGAACACAAGCATTAGCCATGAGGGTTATGTTTGAGAAGTATTGGGATGCACTTCTCAACATGAATCCATTGGCGATCATTGCAAGTGTCTTTGACCCAAGGAATAAGATGTAGTTTGCATTTATTTGCTTTGACAAGCTATACGGTAAAGACAGTGAGGAAAGTAAGCATCTAAGATCCTCAATTAAGGCAACAATGAAGAATCTGTATGAAGAGTATGTCTCTAAGCTAAGCACCTCTTCTCAAGCTGGATCCAAGAGTAATATGGGCGATTCTGAACACGCAAGTCATTTGCTTTTTGATTTGTCTGATGATGATGGGTATGATAGGGATGCTTTGTACCAAGAGATGGATAATGAAACTGCTAATGAGGTAGCTAGTAGTGATTTAGACATATACCTGATGGAGAAAACACTGCCACGTAAGAAAAATGTCTTGGGAATGGATTATGACGTGTTGGCATGGTGGAAGCGTAACAATGTAAAGTTTCCTATACTATCTGAGCTTGCTAGGGATGTGCTTGCTATTCAAGTCTCTTCAATTGCTTCTGAGTATGCATTCAACACAAGTGGGAGAATTTTGGACCCTTATAGAAGTTGCTTAACACCTCATATGATTGAAGCTCTGCTTTGTTTACAACAGTGGCTGAGAAACACAATAGATACTAAAAAGATTGCAAACTTGGCTCAAATGCTTGATGAATTGGAGTTCCATGACTCATTAAGTATTGTTTTTACATTATCTCATTCAATACATGTGGGTTTAATTGTTTCTATGTGTAGCTTATGAATAATTATTTCTTTTTGTAGTTTCTACTTCTTCTGAATTAGAGACTCCAGCTCTAAATGTAGGTACACTTGATCTTCACTTGATATCTTTCACTATGCAGCAATGGATATTTCAGTATTGCACTATGCAGTCACTCACTAATACTTGTCTCTTTGTATCATTTTGTTGAAGGGATCATAGAATAACTTTGGTTAGGAACAATCTATTTGTCTTTTTCACTCTATCTGCCACAATGTTGTGGATTGTGGTATGCATTATGAACTTTTTTGGTCATGTGGATTGTGGTATGCATTATGAACTTTTTTAGTTGTCATTGTATGCACTTTTTTGTCATGTGGATTGTGGTTCAGATTTTTTACTTCTTGTTCGGGTAGATTCGACAGCAATTGCTACTACTTGAACTACCCGAAATCCGACCCAATCCACTTTTTTTATATTTCAGTTAATTTTGGTTCAATATTAAAATTTATGAAATACCCAAATTCCGTATTAATCGACTCTACCCGGCTCGAACCGGTTACCCGAAGTCACATGGCTACTTTCTACAATCACAGATAACTATCGTACGGTTTTAATGATTTAATGTCCGAGTCAAAGCAGAGATGATTTTACCCACCAACATGTTATGATTTTTCATCATCTTACTAGACGGTGATTTTTTTTGGCAAATGCATTTTGCACCATTAATAATTAAATATATTCTATGACCAAATCAATTAAGAATAAAATAGATAATGTTTTACATATATAAATACTAGTTTGCACATATCAAAATTTACGAGGATCAAAAGCTTAATTATAAATCCCTAGGTATAATAATTTTGCAGCTTGAAATTTAAATTCGTAAAACACGACTATATAATTTTACAAAAAAAAAGAAAAAAACACGACTATATAAGATAGTAAATGTCCACTACAATCATAATAAATAGCTGTTAAATTGATATCTCAATATAAATAGGCGAAATATATATTTTTTAAGTGTAGAAGGCATGTGAAGATGGACTCAAAGAACATGTGATGAAAGATGTGTTGTTCTAGTTTTGCAATGAGTGATTCGGCTTCTTGTCTTCATCTCCGTTTACTTTGTTCCATTAAACTCTTCCATCGGCCCTCCTATTTTTGACCACTTAAATTGTTAGCCAAACCAATCATCACTCACAAATCTCAAAACATACACAATAAAAAGCTTCATATTTTAATATAGAAAAACACATGAAAAGTTTACCAATCACATTTTGTTTATTTGGCAAATGGTTTAGTAACCAAAATTGTTATTTGCAATTGAATATGATAAAAAGTAATTTATAAATGATCTTTTAAAAACAATATTATCAACAAAAAGAATGTCTTGTAGACATTGATATGCGACATAGACTATTAACAAGATGTTGTGTTTAGATAAATTCAAATAAATATTTAAATTTAATTTTTATCCAAGAAAATCTAGGCTAAAATAAGATTTAGAACCAACATTCAATACTGACATTTAGAATTAAAAATTCAAAGTAGTGGCAGGAGATAATGGTGATATAGCAGCTCACCAGCTCACCAGCTCACCAGCTTCCCATTTCTCTTTTTGGCAAATTAAAATGATTAGTTTAATTTGTGCCAGTTGGACCACTTCAATTTTCTTTTTTTTTCCCGTAGAAGTTTACATATCATTAAACAAAGGAGGAATACAATGGTTGAATACATAGGTTGGCGGAAACAGAAATATTTCTGAATGTAAGTCTGAATGAAGTAAATATTTTTTATATTGAAAATAAGAATCATCCCACATAGATCTAGTTAGGATCTAACTTGAAAAACCTAGCTAATCTGCTACCCCGAACTTGAAAATTGAAACCACTATTTTCTATACGAAGTCTAAGCTGATGGCAGAAACTTTTTATGAAAAATAAGTGTACCTCATAAATGAAGAAAGAGTTGTTGTTTCGGTTCTAACTACGTGAAGTCATGGAAAGAAGCCTATTTGAAAACAAGACCGATGACAAACTAAATGGCAAATAAAAACACCAAAAATAGCGAATTCGAAAACATAGTCGGTTGAATGACGCTTCATTAGAGCTCCACAAAATACTAGACTTCAATCAGGTCTTGAGAGTACAGACAATGAACAAACCAATCCTCTACCCAGAAAAACGGAACCCATATGAGCACAACTACTGATCGAACCCAAATAGAAAAACAACACGAGTAACTTAGGGTATCAAATAACCAGAGCCTAACCATAGACCTAACCAAAATATATCAGGGACTAAACCAAACCTTAACACAACTAAACCAAACCATAATTAAAGTACTAAACGACATAAACTACAAACACAAGGAAGAAGATTATCCATATTAAAGCTAAAACTGAAGAGTAGTTCGACCGACGAAGACCGAGAAGGCTACATCACCCTGTATAACCGACGAAGACTAACGACCAAACTATATCTACACTGCCACACCAGATCTATTGATGCACACCGGAGATCAAGGCCGAAAATAGGAGATCGGAGAGAAAAGAGAAATGATGAATTGATGTAACTGACATGAAGGCTTCCAACAACACAACCTTCGCAAAGCTCATCGTGAGGTCCACTAGAATTCCAATACGACAAGAACTGGCCGGTGCTGGCGATAATTTAAAACTATAGCGGCTAGGTTACTTTTATGAGAGTTGCACTTTTAGACCATCTCTAATTGTTTATTATATTTTTCATCTAAAAATAGTTCTCTAGAAATAGATTAGAGTTTACTTTAATGATTTACTCTAATTTGTACTCTAAATGAATATTTTAATTGTATTTTGTTTTACTATTTTATTACTAATTTGTAAGATATCATTTACTTTTAAAATCTACATATTTTATTCATTAATATTAAATAGTCAATAACAAAATTATTAAAATTATAATTTATTTAAAATAAAATTTTATTACATCACATAAACATAAAAAAAATGACAAATACATTTCTATTTAAATGTAATTATTACGATAATTCACCCACAAATGATCAGCTAATGCATTTCAAGGTGAAAAATGAATATTTTAGTTTTTGATTTGTCTATATCGAGCGAGAAACTCTCAAAATCAAGTATTTTTATCTTATGTTGTTTCGACTTCCAAAGGCAAAGCTTCTTTTCGACTTCTATTGGTGCATCAAGATCATGTTCATCTTTAATTATTATGTTATGCAAAATTATACATGTAGTTAGTTTTAATAATATTTTATAAATTTTAATAATTTAATTTTTAATAATATTAATAATTATGATTTTATAATATGTATATTTTGATAATACAATTTTGTGTATGTATAGTAATACACTAGTTTTTAAAGGACCATTTTATATTAAAAAAATTTTATCCTAAAAAATAGAGAAATAGAGAAAGAAATAGAGTTCTTTAAACTTAAAATAAAATATAGAGATTTCTATTTTTAGAGCAAAAATAGAACTATTAAAGATAATTTTTCTCTAAATATAAAGTTTGGAATATGATTTAGAGTATCATTAGACATGCTCTTAATCAGTTTGATATGATTTTAGCTCGAAAAGAACGAAGACTCTCTTGGACCACTTCAATATTCCTATTATATTACGCATAAACATCTGATTAGGTAGCTAAACTGGATAATATCTTTTTGAAAAAATAATTAAAACTTTAATCATATCCCTTTGACAAAAAATAACATAACATGTTGGTCTAATATTGACATAAGCTTGAAACTTTTTTAGATAAAGTCGTTGCTCTTAAACTAAACTAGGATGGTACCTGCGTTTGAAGCGCGAGTTATTTTTTGTCTTTATATAAAAATTTGAATAGTTTTTTATTATCAATGAAACGAATATTAAAGATTTAGTAGAAAACGCATTCCCTTTGCTTATTTGAATAAGACTTGTGATAAAGGTATATACGTTTGCATTACGTTTGTAGAATTTGCACGTTTAATTTATTTGCATTGCGTTTGTAGATATTGTAGCTTAAAAAAAGATTCTAGGAGTGGGATTTAAACTATGGATTGGGTCTTGTCGATTCAATTGTTGACAAAAAAAATATTGTAGGGTAGTCTATGGATTAGTATTGTACTCGATTTTTATGTGAATCTGCATTTCTCAAACATAATATTTGTATATGTGTTCTTGCTTAGAAGATGTTTTTCTTTTCAAAATTATTGTTTTTGATTAAGACACAAACCTCATAACTTTCAATCTGTACAGAATCTCATTTTCAGTGTCCATGATATACATCTGTGAAAATTTTGCATAATCACCGGCTATTGGTTTCAAATAGTCCATAAGATGGTTGTTTTGCCCTTGCAAACCAAACATTTGAGGACCCCAAATATAAAGGATAACAATGAACAACAGATGAAAAATCCAACTCGAATATTTTCATAGGAAAAGAAGAATCAGTCTCGACCATGTCTGAAACAGAGGAAGCATCAAAGGAAACGAATGAGACTTACCTGCGATTTAGGTCGGGACGATAACAGAGACGACAACACCAGCGATGGAGATGAGAAGTGATTCATGTTAGTTCTCATGTAGTTTCTTTTCAATGTCTACACCCTTATTTCTCTCTCAAGTGATTCTGAAAGACAAAAAAGTAGAGTTTGATTCAAATTCTGAATGGTACTTAATAACAAAGTAATGACACAGAAGAGAAACAAAAAAAGAAACAATTGCGGAAGAAGAGAAGATTATTATCAATGGACAAAAAGTAGAAAAAAACTGCAGGCTTTATTTATTATTTGAGAAACATTCTTGTGATTCACATTTTATTAAAAAAGAGAGAACATAACAATTAAGATATGATTTCTAATAGTTTATGCTTGACGTACAGTATCTCAAGAAGGGATAGTGATCAAAGACTTTATTTTAAGCAGGATATATCAATAAATGATAACTTTACCCTAATTTTCTCTGTAATTTTTTCAGTATCAAGCTGATCTTCAGTGAGAATATCTAGGGAAGCCATTGTTGCAAAAAAGTTCACTCCCAAAAAGTATAGCAAATATTGTTGCGGGATTAATAATCTCACTGTAAGAAAGAATTCATAAGAAATAATTGAGCAAATGACCAAATTCTGTAGCAACAGGATCAAGATCCATGTAACGAAACTCCACATTTCACATGGCGCAAATAATAAATAACCCATTGAAAATTAAAACGAAACGACACTAACATTGATTATAATCAGTGGTGATCAAAGACTTCAAGTATAGCAAAGGCCATTTGGATTAATAACCTCACTGCAAAAAAGAATTCATAAGAAAAAACTAAGCAAAGATGACCATGGGCAAACAGTAACAATTACATGAAAGATTAAAACGGTTTGAAAAAGTTGAACAAAAAGCTGCGTGAGTATTGCAATTGAAATTATAGGGAAGACAATGGTTTATCAATTTACCAAATGCAAATAAAAATTGACAGTTTCATTTTTCCTTTTTTGCATGTAGTTAAAGGTTACTCTGTTTTTTTTCTGGTTTAGAAAGAATTATGCCTCACGAAAAATTTCATATGAATAATAGAATAGAAATTAAAACAAAGACAAATATAAATCCTTTAGCAGATGCAAAGAAATAGACCTAGACACCAATTGAAATCGATAACCTAGAGATGGAAGAGCAATAAACTAGAACCAAAAAGGTCCAATCAAACAAATTCTTCATACCTGGAGACAGGATAGAAACTTTCGACATCAATCATGACGAACCCATCTGGTTTTCCAGTTGTTTGAAACCCGGATCCGATTTCTTGACCTAGAATTACTCCAGTGGTTTCCATCGATCTTCGATCATCATATTCATGGAGAAATAGAAGTTAAGTAACAAAAAAAAAAAAAAAAAAAAGATAATAATTCATGTATTCTGAAAAAAAATTACTTTGGAATTGAAAACCAGAGACTTAGAGAAGAGATTAAGACAGAGTAGAAGTTTGTTATGGTCGATGTTGTGGTCTGTTTGAAGAAGAAAGAGAAAGGAGATGAGGAATTGTCGTTCAAAATATATATGAACTCAAGAAGAAAATATGGTGGTTACATAGGTGATGGATAAGGAATGAGGAAATTACAGAGAAAATAAAAAAAATAGGTGCGACTGGGTAATTAAATCGTGTGTTTAGTTGATCCTGAATTAGGAATTAATTGGCTTGTAATTGAACATGGTATATTCTTTACTTTTTGAAAATTAGCAGTAGGTAAAAATCAAGTTTCACTTTATTAATTAAACAGTAACTCAGAAAATTTACTACTTTCACTAAACGTACTTCCATTTTAAAGAGAGATTCTAATTGGCCCATTACATCTATTAGGCCCATTATAAGCTTGATTACTAACGACCCAATACAGATTTAAACGGGCCTACATAGCTGTGCGTTGAGGCCTAATTACGGTTACAGTGTTGTTATGTACACATACGGTGAAGTCAAATATTTCAACCGTCAGTTTTTCAAACCGCGATTGGAAACTACCGGAGAGTCGTTTGCCGCCATGAATTGAGCAGGTGCTTCCGCGGCTAAAGAAAACGTTGTAGAAGACGGCGAGAAATTCGCAGTGGGCAATATACTCGGTCAAGGTGACTACCGGAGACGAATTCAATGGGATCGTCTTGGTATATGATTCTGCTACCAAGTTCGTATCTTCGATATCCTTTTCGATATCAGTACTCGCATCTCGTGTTTTTTCTCTGCTAATTTTTCTTCTTGATTTCACCTTCGTGTGTTTTTTTTCGCATTTGAATTTTGGGATTTCCTTGACGGATTACTGATATACAAGAAGGCATTAAGCCTAAACCTGGGAATTTGAAGAACACACGGATGGTGAATGCGAATTTCATAACTGATCTCAAGTATCTTGGGAAAGTCAAGGATCCGCTCGCTGGTAAACTCTCTCTGATAGTTTCGAATTCTACAACTGATTTTGATTAATGTATTACGCAGGAACGTTGAGCGAATTGGTGTTGGTGTTACTGCAGAGGCTCAGAGTATCTTCAATGCGATATCAAAGACGTAAGGATCTTTTTGGTTTCTTAAATTGAATGGACGATGGCGCTTTTGCTGTTCAATCCTATAGTTCTTCGAGCCTTGTTGATGGTTTAGGTTAGTTCTGATATGAAGAAGGTTATAAACTTATAATAACCTCGATTGGTTTGACTTTCACTGCTACTATTTGATTTGTTAGATAGCTTTTGCTTCTGTTTGCGAATGGGTTTTTGTGCTTTCTCTTGAAGCAGATGCTGGTTTATTTGAATCTGGATTAAACTTAGTGTTTGTATTAGTGATGTGAATATAATGTAATGAAATGGCTCCTATAGAGTGAGTCACATTCGTAAGCTTCCTTAATGTCAAATCTAAAAGAGAGTAACATTCCTTTTTGTCCTTCTTTAACTAAAACCAGCTTTTTCTTCTCTCTAATTCGCTTTTGCTTTCGCCCCATAACCAAAAGTTAAAATGCCTTTCGCTTTCTCACTCCTTTACTGAAATCTGTAAAAAAATTTCAATCTGAAGAAAATAAACTTACACTCTTCCTTTATAGCTTTCAGTCACTGTGCTCAATGCTCATTGCTTTTCTTTTATGCTCATCTTTTTCTACTCTCACGTTCATCTTCTGATCAGTGTCTTTGTAACAACATGAATAGGTGGGATTAGTAAAAGAGTTATTAATGATGAAACAAAGGACTTTGGGAATGTAACGTTGTTGTCCACTAGAGAAAAAACATAAGCATATACAATAGTGAAATCAAAGTGCAAAGAATGAAAATTGGTTTGTATTGTGATTTGTGACCATATATAAACAACAAAAAGCAAAACCCACGAGAAAGAGAGTCGACGCTCCCTCGAGAAACTAAGTTCACTCACTCTTTCACGAGTCGGCCCATGCCTTTTTTTTTTTTATGATTCCTTCTCCTATTTATCGACTTTTTATATATTTTTTCGTTCTACTTTTCAAGTATCCAAAGTTTGATTATTTTAATGAATATATTGTGTATCTTCTTCTCTAAAAGACTAAAAGGTAAAGAAAGTAAGAATCCATGTGCTAACTTTGTTGCTATTTTGTTCTAGAATATATTCCTCTTCAATTCTTTTTTTTTTCTCCTTTTGTTTCGCTTTAAGAATAATTGTTAGAATTATGCTTTTGTATGTGGTTAATATATCCTGTTTACGTACTTGAAAGATTGCATATGTAACAGTAACATATAATGAAGAAGATGTTTCTAAGTCAATAGAAATGAATATGCATATAAAAATAACCAGATTTGTTATATAACTTTGAATTAAAAAAAAAACCTTGGATCCTTCACTTTTAACACTAGTTGAGAATAAAGAGTAGTCTTTCTGATATTATTCCTCCTACTCATATCTATATTATTTGCATTATGCGCCTATATACAATATAATACACACTCACTAATATGTCTATTTTTTATATATTTAAACGAATGTTAATCCTGCCAATATACATTATAGTTGGTGACCCGCCATTCTGATGAAATTTGTATTATCCAAAAATGAATAGACAAAAAAGGTTGCAATGAAATGAAAATATTTTGAGTTTAAATTATAAAGCTTAGTATAAGGGTTAGTTGGACCAATACCCTAATAGAAAATCAAAACCCAATTACTACATGGTCCATTTTTGATATTAAGCCTCTGTTTATGGCCCATCAGTATTTAACTAACTTAATCCAGGTATTTGGGGGTTTCAACCAGCAGATCGACCTCTCAATATGCATAGGCTTCGTCAGTTTAGAGTGAACAAGTTGGTTAGCTTGGACAATCTCATGTCCAAAGCTCTTCACAAACCTCACTCGGTCACGACCTGTGCCATCAGATCCGAACACATTGTGACATAGCCACTTCCAATACCACCAAACAATATAGGCCATAGACAATTATCAACATTACCAAAAATCCTAAGGTTCGTATAAAGCCACTCAAACAGATTCATTGAGAAGAAAGCGTGTCGTTTATTCAAAGGAACTAAATGCCTCCATAGTCCTTCAGCAGCATGACAGTCATGAAGGACATGAAGGATTGATTCATTTGCTCTTTTACACACTTGACACAACGCCGAAGAGCTCAAGTAGCGACGCAATCTTTCTTCATTCGTCATCATTGCTGGAGGGAGGTCAAGCATAGAAGTACTCTCACTCTTTCTAGGACCATAACACCCTAAATCACCTTATAGAAGTTCCATATGTTCGGTCGAAGAGAACAGTTGCGAGTGGCTACATCATATGCTGAAGACACAGAAAAACAACCATCACATGATCCATACGAGGAAAATCTGTCGGAGGCTTCTATAAACTTAACAACTACCACATATAACAACATGAGCCACACATTCTCTGGGACACACACTTTGATACGATGGCCATCCCAACCCCTTTATGCGGACCACAAATCACTGACACACAAGTCCAAGTCTTCTGGTGGAATCACATCAAAAGCAATAGTAAGAAGAGGAGACTCTAATAACTAGCTATCTCTCCAGAATTTCGTTGTTGTACCATTCCAAATCATCCATCTGAGACCTGGTAGAACAATTTCTTTCAAACTTCGGATAACACTTCACTAGAGTGGTGACCAAGTACCCCGTGGACACAACCAATTACCTTTCCTGAAAGATTGGACCTTATATTTGGACTTAACCACTTCTTCCCAGAGACCACGATCATTGTTAATACTACACCAGCCGAGCTTAGAGACTAAGGCGTGAATTATTGATTCTGCTATCCGAACTTCCGAACCTCTGTCGCACTTAGGAATACACACTTTCTTCCAAGAAACAAGGCTCATCTTTCTTTGATTTTCGAAACCACCCTAAAGAAACATCCATTGATTTTTGACATTTTTTCCTTCTCATCGAATGAACTACCTCTTGAACAACTACAATATTGTCAACACTTAGCCTACCCGGGATGAAGCTAGCTTGTGCTGGAATAAATAGGTTGGGCATTATCTTCTTCAATCTACCAACCAATGTCTTAGTAATAATTTTAAAGAGCACATTACAAAGACTTATATGGCGGAATTGCTTAATAGTCTCTAGCTTCTGCACTTTCGCAATCAACACCAATAAAACATTGTTCGCGTCCGCGGGTAATTGTTTGGAGGCAAAAAAATCCAATACAAGTTTCACCACAGACTCACCAACGCCATCCCAGCAGTCTTATTAAAAGACAAGTTGGAACCCATCATGTCCATGTGCCTTGTATTTACCCATTGCCCTCATCGAATTCTCTATTTCCTCCGTCGAGAATGGTTTCAGCATATATGCACGTTTCGCAGGGGAGATACACTTGAAACCCGCATGAGATAAAGCATTCACAAGGCTAGGCTCATCCGCATGAGAGTATAACTGGTTATAGAAACGAAGTGCAACCTCTTCAAGCTTACTCGAATCAGTACACCACAAACCATCATCATCTCGAAGCATATCAATCCTAATCCTTTTACGTCTGATAATGGTAGAAGTATGAAAGAAGGAGATGTTCCTTTCGCCTAAAGCATTCCATTTCTCCTTGGACTTCTTGAACCATAAAGTTTCTTCTTGTTCCAAAATTACATATAATTCCTTTGAGATCCTTTCTTCCTCTGCCAAAAGCACATCCAATGGGTGGCTTACGATTTCTGACTGAATAATAGAGATAGAGTTTAGAAGCTGCGTCTTTTTGGTGTGAATGTTCCCAAAAACCACAAGGTTCCAAGCTTGAAGATGACGTTGAAGATTTTTAAGCACCTCCTCTGTGCTTATGTTATAGTTCCAAGAAGTTGATAACATCTCTTTAAAACTATCATGTTTTAGCCAACAAGCTTCGAATCGGAATGGATGCCGACGAGGGTCATTGGCTATAACCGGACTCAACTAGAGAAGGACTGGAGCATGGTGAGAAGCAAAAAAGGGCAAGTGTGTAACCATGCCTTCCTGCCATTTAATCCATGCCCCAGGGCAATAAACAACGCGATTAAGGCGTTTCGCGACAAAATTGCAGACCAATTTACCTTTCTTCCGAGTAAATTGATTGCCACAAAAACTCATATCAATAAGCTATGGTGAATTGATCTAATCACCAAAGATAATCGAGTCTGAGGATAAACCACCACTTCCACCAATTCGTTCGTCAAACCGGAAAATCGAATTAAAGTCTCCACCAATCACAAGAGGGTCCATGATGAGAGAGATTATCAAGCTAAGGTTTGACCATAGTCCACTCCGTCTAGTCGCTGAAAGCGCAACATATACCACGATCAAATGCAAAGAGTAAATACCATTTCCACCTTTGCATGAATGAAATGAGCGTCTGATTCAATCACCGTAACAACACCTAACACATGACCTCCAAAGAAGTCAGAGACCTCCACTTTGGCCTACTGCATCCACCCGAAACGAGTGGTCAAAACCTAAACCTTGGCAAATAACCCAAGCTCTATCACCACCTACATGGGTCTCAAATAAAGCCATAATATCCACTGTATTTTTCTTCAACAAATATCTAATCAAACATCTGAAATTGGGTTTGTTTTCCCCCCGGTAATTCCAAAATAAATAACTTATCACCGGTAAAACGTATAAAACAAGTAAAACTATCGGGGGTAGATTGTTATGCTTGTGGCACAACATCTTGTGCTTACATCATCAGAACACTCGAAACATCATTAACCACATGTGTTGGATTAACCACTTGCACCGGAATATCACCAACAAGATCCAAAACTGGAGGAACATTGCTCGTAAGCGTTGTACCTACTGGGGGATCACCAAGTGCCTCAACATGACTAGAAGGATTCAGAAGAAGCCTCAACGGATTCAAATCTCTTTTGAGACGTTTTCCGGATGGAGAGAAACCAAGTTCTTCAAATAGTGGCCGAAGAACTAAACCTTTAGTGGCTTAAACTATTTGCCTTTTCCCTTTAGACTCACAATTTTCGAACCATGGCCCATTACTTTCTTTGGGCCTCCAGAAGCCTTAGAATTGTTACCCAAACTCGAACTAGCTTCACCACCACTCTCCTCCCCCGCCACAAAAGATGTGGTTTGACTCTTAGGTTTACTCGTGATATGAGTTGGCGCAGTAATCAACTACTTCTCACAATTTTCCATATTTTTTTGATCCATTAAAGATACACTCTGTAAATTAGGAGAATTTGTTGCCTTATCCAACAAGTTATATTTGTTCAAGATCTTCACCCTACTAAACGTCGTATTTAAAGGGATATCCCGTAAAACTTAATCTCCAGTCACCGGAGCCGTCTTAAAGGCTAGAGTATGGGCATTTTTTTTCTGCCCGAGTGACGGACTACCATAAACTCATTTTATTCAGATTCAATATCTGTCTGGGCTGGCGGAGCCACATTAGGAATCTCCTGAACTTGAGTCTGAGTAGCCACTATTTTAGTCGGAGCATGTTTAAAACAAGAAATGATCGAGTGTCCCTAAATCCCACAACGATAGCATATAGTTGTAAGCCCTTCATAACTGACATCATACCTTACACCATTAATAATAACTGAACCAGTGGCTTCTTTAGTTTTACCTCCACAAAAGTACACGCAAACCGGGCACGTGTAACATTCAGAGTGGTAAGATCCACCTTGATTGGTTTCCCCTAAGCTCTAAGCAATGTTTGTAGGGACACGACGATGGTAATAACAGATCGGAAGATGAGCCAATTGTACCCAAACTGGAGTTGTCACAATATCATCATAGAGAGGATCAAAATCCGGATCCTATGTTTAGACTAGAAGGTAACTCGAACATACGCCACGGTCCAACTGAAAGAGCCACCATATATTCATCTGGATTCCCAAATCTGACCATGAAAAACTATCGTGGCAGATCGAGCACAACCATCTCCCCGCTATATCTCCATAACTCTCTTAACTTTCTGTTCATAATTGCAATTGGAACCGATTTCCATAAAAATTTAACCAATAAACACTGCTTCCACCTTCCATTCATGACATTAACAATTTTCTGACCAACAGTAATGTAGGGCTCTCCCTCCTCCCCACCCGGGTACTCCACACTCATCATAGCGTCCACAAAAGCATCATCCAATAAGCCTTCTGGCAATTCTCCTCCACCATCAGAAGAATTCGCAACCTGTTGGGCCCAGGTTTTCACTTTGTTTGGTGGAGGACCCATCTCCACCACGTCTGCCATCGTCGCATCCTGTACCAATCCCACCGCAAAAGCCTTCTCGTTCTTGATCGCATTCCTCATCACCAAAACTCTTTTTTTTAGGGTATGATGTTCCCTTTTTTCAAAAAAAATAAATAACTAATAACATCAATTATTCAATGTTTAGTACCCATTTATCAAAATTTAATTATGATTAAATTTCTTCAAATATTTTTTTTTGACTACTTTCCCATTGATTTTTTTTCTTTGTTTATTATTAAAATTTGGTAAATTATCAAGTTTGGAAATTTACGAAACGACCGCAAAACTTAGTTTACAAATTTTTAAAATCACGTTATTTCTCTCATGGTACCCTACTGTCTTCAAAGGTGGGTTCACAAACATCTTATGGTTGGAGATCCTTACTCTATGGTCATACATTTCTAGCTTCAGGTCTCCAACGACAAATAGAAAATGGTGAGCGAACATCACTTGGTCTAGACCTCTGGTTGTCAACGGCTCGTCCACGCCCACCACTATTAACCCCGACGGCTAATCAAAACATGCAAATTACATCATTAATCAATCATGCCACATATCAGTGGGACATCAATGTCGTACAATGCTTTGTCCAACATACCGATTGGATGAATGTTCTCCAAACCTATATTCCATGTGCTATGTTCGAAGATTCTTATTTCTGGTTGCTGACTTCCAAGTTCCAACCGTATATATATAATTAAATAAGGATATTGGTTAGATCAACTTTACCTTCGCAAGGTCCTGATTATAGAGCACCATTGTCACAACATTCAGATGTTGCAAAACGCCTTTGGCAAACAAAATTATCCCTAAAAATTCAGCACTTTCTCTAGCGGTGGGAGATAATTTATCTCGGCGTCATGCTGATGGACCACCTCATTGTCTTTGTTGTTGTGATGGCATTGAATCACAAGATCACATTTTCTTCGAGTTCCCTTACGCAATGGTTCTTTGGCATTTATCAAGTATCCCTACAATGGTAATTTGTAACCCGTCTACAAGTCTAACATATAAGTTACTTTGGCTTTTTGATCTCCATAACTCTCTGACCTTGACCCCCTTTGCTTGGTGTTTACCTTTCTATCTTCTATGGAGAAAAACTAAAATGATCTATGTTTTGCATGAAGATCATATGTTGTTGCTGAAACGTTTGCAAAGATAAGTACTAAAACAACGAAATGGGTTACCCGATAAGATACAATGACAACCTTATCAGCGGGATGGATTGTGCAGGACAAACACGGCCATGGTTTATGGTACGGTGTGGGTAGGTCTGGGCATAATCTTGAACCGAGTAAAAACTCTCAAACCCGAACTGATATTCCCGAAACTAATTTCGAACCGATATATAAAATTATCCGAATGGAATGAAATCTTCAATACCGAATTAATTTTTCCCTAACCGAACCAAACCCGAATTATCTGAAATCGAATAAAATTAACAGATATTCATGAAAATAACTAATATTTTAATTAAAAATATATAAATGCCATTACTGTATGAAAAATACATCATCTTTAACTAAAATTAATTAATTATTTTTATTTTTATTTATATTTTATTGTCAAAAACTTAATAAAATATAATTGGTCATAAATATAACTTATTTTATAAAAAAAATTAAAACTGAACCCGAATCCGCAACTGAACCGAATCAAACCGAATATATATAAGTTACCGTTCAGTTACTTTTTTGAATTACAAATTTTCCAAATCTGAACCATTTAACCGAACACCCAAGCCTAAGTATAGGGAAATTTGAAGACATATTTAGCATATAAGAAGCATAATTTACGGCTCGCATCTAGGCTATCCAATCCATGTGGTATCTTGGTTACCGTTCTGTTATTTTTGAAGGTGATAACTTGATTATTAATTCCCTGCTGAATTGTGGGGGCAACAATAAGAGACTACAATACTATCGAGTTACGGTGAAGGCTTGGTGTATCCACTTTGATTCAATTCTTTTTGTGCATGGAGTTAGAGCCTACAGCCAATTCTATGCCTCCTTGACTTATTACAAATGATTGTCCTGCCTCGATAAGGCCTCTTGTAATGAATGATTATTATCAATCAATATAAATTAAATTTGACGGAAAAAAGATTTATATAACATAATTATGATAATATTATCACTACAAAAAATTAGACATATAGTATTATTTATTTTATTTATTTGGATCAGTTTAATTTGATACAATAACTATTTATATCACTTATAAAATGACTATGAAAGTGGTTACTCAAATAATTAGTGTCAGTTTAAGTAATTGATGCAACTATTTTTATCATATTATACGTGATGTCCCGTACGATTGTAAAATATACAATAATAATATCATATCTTATAAATGATGTTAAATCACATTTGTTAATAAGTGACTCTATATAGTGTCATTTCTTTAAATGATATAATATTATTAATGTTATACGTATGTTTTTTGAAATGTATGCCAGAATATTAATATTTTATGATAAATAATATAACTATATTATCATATTATGTGATTATAAAGTTATTTACTATGTGGTTAAATAATTATTTACTATGTGGCTACATAGTTATTGAGTATGTCGTCGCAGAGTTATTAAGTCTTTACGAAGTTACTCATATCTAATAGTATGTTTTAAATTTTATAGATTTGATATATTAATTTTTATATTGAATGAAAATTGTTGAATAAAGCTATAGTAACATGTTGAATGAAAATTGGATAACAACATGTATTAACTATTTTGATATTAGTGAAGGTATTTTTTTTTTTTGTCAACTTGACATATATAATCTTACAACTATGACATAAAAGGCGCATTGTGCACAAAAACATAAGATCGAGAGAACCTTCTGACAGTGCGGACAAGGTGATCTGCTCTGTGGTTCAGTGTGCGGGGAATATGGAAAACGAAGCATGATCTGAAGGCGCTTCGAAGTCTTGAGAAATCCTCCAGGTAAGGTAGGAAAGCTGGCCAAGCGTGAGGTTCTTCAATCATCTTGAGTAGCTCGGAGCAGTCAACCAGAAACTCGACCTCTAAGATCTAAAGGGAGGACAAGCACATCATGGCCCATAGGAGGGCTTCAAATTCTGAGTGCAGAGAAGACAAACTTTGTCTAATACATTGTGCTCCGAAATTGGTGTCGTCAACCCCATCCGTAAAAGAGTACCATCCCAGTCTTGTAAACAGATTCGATTCCTTGCAGGATGTATCAATCATGCATCGATATCCTGAGAAGGCAGGGTTAACTGTCAACGGTCGAGAAAAGGCTCCCGAGGGCATTTGGTGTATCCTATCTTTGCAGACTAATCCAGTTTCACTTTCTTTATGTGCCTCAAACCATGCTCTGGCTTCAGATTCTGCCATTAGAACAATATCTTGAGGGCTCGTCACTTTATTTGAAAAAGTTTTGTCATTTCTTGCTTTCCATAAAAGTCATAGGATCCATGGGAAGCTGTCTTTTTCCTCTTGACAGGGAAGTCTCCAAATCAGATGGTCAATATTTGGAAAAATGGATCCCCCCGGGAATTGCAATCCTGCAGGGATTTTTGACAGAGCCTAGGTCTAAAGGGCTGGCGGGCATTCAAAAAGTACGTGATTTATCGTTTCCATATCAGCTCTGCATAAATTACAACGTGTATCACAATTTATACCGCGTCTAAGTACGATTTTTTTCACCGCCAAATGACATGAGACTGCTTGCTTGATGAACTGCTTAATTTTTTGTGGCGCCTTCACTTTCTAGACCTGGGATTGTATGTCCTTAACATTCGGACCAAAAGATCGAAAGGAGCAGGGTGATAGGTTCCGTTCCGCCCAATATCCTGACTTTACTGAGTAGACACCATTCTTATTGAAATGCCAGCCAAGTCGATCTGAAACTGGTCTTTGTGGGATGTGAATCCCCAGAATAAGATTCCTATCCTGCGGAAGGACTAATTGGTTAACTAAAGCTTCACGCCATAATCGCGTATGCGGGTCAATCAACTCGGATACCCTCAAGTTCAGGTAGAGTTCTGAAGCCAAACCCCTGGCTGGTCGAGGATCCTGATCCGGAATCCAAGGGTCTAACTAGGCCCGAATTGTTTCTCTAGTACCCACCCTCTTTATTAGGCCTTTTCATTACTAATCCTCGAGCGAAAATGATACTCTAGCACCCGTAGGAAGGAGAGTATAAACGATGAGGGTCCAGTGGGTTTGTCCCAAAATAATAACGTCCACGTAAGATTCTCGATAGCAGGGAGTTCGGGTGATCCAATAATCGCCAAAGTTGTTTGGCCAAGAGTGCCGAGTTGGGCTTGCAAAGTTTCTCCCACCGGACCCAATGAATACCTTTCGAGGTACCGGAGTTATGCCACCAGAAATTTGCAATTGCTGCTGAGATCTTTGAAGTTATCATTTTTGGCAGACGGTAGCAAGACATAACATAGGAGATAATAACGGTAAGAACCTATTTGATTTATACCTCTTCCCCCCCCCTTTGAAAGAAACTTTGTCGTCCATGAATTGATTCTTGAATTTATTTTCTCAGAAAAAAAAGCAAAGACTTTTGTTTTTGCTCCTTCTAGACCCTCTGGAAGGCCCTGATAAGTGCCCATACCTTCAAGTTCTTGATTCCCAGACGATCATGTATTTCCAGTTTATTCACCAGGTTAACAGTTTTACCAAATTGGATTAAGGATTTGGCAAAATTTATTTGTTGTCCAGACCCCTTCTCGTAATTCGTCATGATACAGAGAATATTATCTATTTCTTCCAGATTGGCCTTACAGAAAAAAAGCTATCATCCGTAAATAGAAGATGGGACACCGCTGGACTTGTTCGTGCGATTGATATCTCCGATAGATTCTTTTGATCTTCCGCCTTCTTGAGTTTAGAGATCAAAGCTTCAGTGGAGAGAATAAAGAGATATGGTGAGAGAGGGTCTCCTTGACGAAGACCCCGTTTCGGTCAAACAAAACCTCGGGGAACGCCATTCAGCATGATGGAAAAGTTACCGAACTCAGACAATACATTATTCCTTTGACCCAATTTTCGTGAAAACCAAGTTTGAGGAGTAGATGACGCAAAAAATCTCATTCTATATGGTCATATGCTTTACTCATATCAGTTTTAATAGCCATATAATTCTCTTGTTTGTTTTTAAGGGCATGAAACATCTCTTGGGCGATCAGAATATTATCTGATATTAGACATCCTGATACAAAGGTAGACTGGGTGTCCGATATTAACTGAGGAAGGATTTTCTTCAGTCTTAGACACATAACTTTGGAAATGATCTTACAAATCACATTACACAAGCTGATAGCGCGGAATTCCGTCATAGTTGTTGGTCTATCTGTCTTCGGAATCAGACAAATATTCATCTGATTAATTTCTTGTTCAAAGCCCCCGGTCACAACGAAATTATTAACGACCCTCACCGTCATTCTTGATGATAGACCAAGATTGTTAGAAAAAGAGTGATGTCATACCATCCGGACCTGGCGCTTTACATGGGTCCATCATAAATAAAGCTCTTCTAACTTCCTCCATTGTCGCTGGTTCAAGCAATGCTCGGTTCTGTTCTTCAGTTACTAGTCTTTCGATTCCGTCGAGAGACTCCTCAAAGTCAATGATTCCGTTCATCTTGAACAGTTCTTCAAAATACTTAATTACTTCTTCTTCAATACTTTCCTCCTGATCTACCTAGTGGCCTTGGTTAGTAAAAAGACCTATGATTTTGTTATTTGCTCTGCGTTGTTTCGTTTTGATCATAATAATGAAGTTTTTTTTGTTCTTCTATAACTAAAATATATATTCTCTTTTAATAGTATAGATATATAGTATACTTCATTTATAAGATCTAATTAATGCATGTGGTCTTTATTCAAGTGGCAGGTGGTAGTATACTTCATTTATAAGATCTAATTAATGCATGTGGCATTTATTCAAGTGGCAGGTGGTAAGTCCACTAAAGGTAGGCGTATTTGCACATCAAGAGATCGAATCATGATGTCTACATTATGTAGGAACTTGGCTAATTGACCGACCAGTTGTGGTACAATGTTGACAAAAAAAATCTAATTAATAAAAATAAAATATAATATCGTTGATGGGAAGTATAAATTAACCATATTATATACTGTACTAAACATATTAATTAAAGACTTAAGCGGAACGAGACATTTTCTCAACGTGGGCTTCACTTCTGTAAGTACAAACTCACAACACTAACTTGATTCATGTAAGATTTAAACCAACTCATTTTCCTTGTAAAATGGTTTTTTTTTTCATTTAAATTTTCTGAAAAACTCTTTAGCTAGAAGTGAGGTGGTAGATTCTCGACAACCCGTGGAAGCCAATCACCAATCAAATTGGCTATCAGTGGCTTTTCCTTATACTACCAATCCAAAGCTTTCATGTTATAGATGTTTGTGGACGGATCTTGAAAAGTTTGGACATACACTCAGTTCTTAGATGGATTTGCTCCCAGATTCTGTGGAGGGAGGGATGTATGGGGCCTGTGGAGTACGAAGAAACTTTTCTACACTGCACTCAGAAATTGAAGTCTTGCTTTGGGTGATGGAATCGTTGTTGTCCATCCAAATTACAGAAATTGAGATAGCGACGGATTGTAAAAATGTTCTCAAGATGATGAGGCAACCAGAAGAGTGGCTGGCTTTCCAATCATACCAAAAGGACTTATCAAGGTTAAGTTCTCTTTTCTGCTCTCTCCCTCCATATAATCTCGCGATCTTTAAATCATAAAGCTGATGTTCTTGCCCGTAATATTAGAGAGTCAGCTAGTGATTTATTGTTATAAACTTTCATTACTTTTTTGAAGTATCTTAATATTATATGAGTTGACTTAAAAAATACTCCTTAGACCACGAAACAATCTCAAATAATCTGAAATTTATTTGAAGAAATCAATTTGCTTAAACTGTAAATAGTTACACTATTACTACTTGAAATATAACTCTTAAGTTTAAAGGGATTCAAACAAAAACAAAAGGAAACAAAGTTAAAATTTCATTTGGAGCAAATAAAGTTTTAATTTTATGTATACTATATCTCGGTTTTACTTGTTATATGTATATATAACAAGAGTCAGACAGAGGAAGGCACATAAAGATTGTCAATTGTGTGGCTAATGTTATAAAACGGTGTTTCTACGTTATGGTTTGGTTGTGAGACCACTTTCTCTGACATGAAGACAGATCAACATCACATGTTTGCTGCTGCTTCCATTAATTGTTCCTCTTTACTAAAACCAAAGCCACAATTTGACCACTTTTTTTACTTCTTTTGTCTTTGACTGCTCTCCAAATCTCTACCTATGTAAATAAAATATTAGTTGTAATAAGAGAACAACCCTTAATTAAAAGAATAAGAAACGTATTTTAGTGATAAGGTTCTCTGAAGGGTCAATAGTGAGGGAGCTGATCACTATCCTTTTAACATGAATTGGTGGCATACATACATATTTTTGTTTTTATACGTTCGTCATCCAATAAAACATATGCTAAATTCACAACTCACACTATCACATGCTTTCTGCTCCCACTGCCCAACTCCAATCCAAATCTCACCACCCAATTTTATATATCTCTCACCTTTATTTACTATGTCTGCGACCATTATCTTAGCTCTTTCCATGTCTTTTCCTCTTCATATTATTGTATATATTAATCAAAGCTTGTGAGAAAAACTAAATATATATATATACTCTCATCGAGCTGAGGGGGCTCCACAAACTGATGCGATCCATTAAGACAAAAGAGTCTCTGAAAAATATCCACTCTAAAATCTTACCAGACGCTCCTCCCTGTCGTATCATCACTACCTGTGATTACTGTTTCTTCTCTCTCACACACACAACTCACTCACATTATCATTTCTTTTTCTTCTTCTCACGTGTGTGTGTGAGTGTGTGTCTCTCTACACACTCATTTGCTTTCTTGGGAATCTGCAAAGCCATTAATGATGAGCTTTGTCTCTCCCAACCAAACCCCCAAATTACCCATACAACTTCTTGTAACCAAACTTCTTATTCCTACTCACCAGCCAATCAAATACTTTTGTTTTTCATCACTCCTGTTAGAGTGATCGAAGCGGAAAATGTGATTGAAAAAGGAGTTTACGAGATAGAACGAGAAGAGTAAAATGTTTGTTATGATTTCGTTGAAAAGTAACAGAATACAAATCATTCACTTATAGTAGAATGATTATCGGTTTAAGATAAATCGGAAACTGATTGAGCTAAACCAACTAATGTAGACCAACTCATGTACTCTAATACACCCCTTCAAGATGGCAAATATATTGAACTCATTGTCATCTTGCCAACAATAGAAGTGAAGTGTCCCGCATGTAATGGCTTAGTGAAAATGTCAGCTAAGTTGTCCTCTAACTTCACATAAAGAGGTTTAATCAGCCCATCAAGTATCTTCTCTCTTACTTTGTGGCAATCGATTTCCAAATGCTTTGTCCTCTCATGAAAAACAGAGTTGTTGGATATGTGGATCGCAGCCATTGAGTCACAAAAGAAAGCAACAGATTTCTCTTGAGGTGCCTGCAATTACCGTAATAGACTTACCAGCCACATAACTTCTTTCAAGGCAAATCTCATGGCACGATACTCTGATTCTGCAGAGGAATGAGAGACAGTTTGATGCTTCTTAGACTTCCAAGATATGAGTGAGGATCCGAGAAACATGCAGAAACCTGATGTAGATTGGCGTATGTCTTTACAAGAAGCCCAATCTGCATCTGTAAAAGCTCTTAGAGTTAAATCACTGTCTGCTGAATAAAATACTCCTTTCCCTATCATGCCTTTGAGATATTGTAGCACCTTGTAAGCAGCTTGTAAGTGAGAGTGAGTAGGAGCAGATGTAAACTGGCAGAGTTTGTTAACAAAACAGGTAATGTCAGGCCTCGTTATCGTCAAGTACATCATTTTCCCAATAAGTCTACGATATTTCTCTGGTTCTATGAGCAAAGGTTCATCGTTGCACAAGGATAGCTTGATACTTGGCTCCATTGGGACTTTAGATGGTTTGCAAGCTAACAAACCAGATTCTTCAAGTAACTCTAAAGTATATTTCCTTTGGCTTATAGAGATCCCTTTAGTGCTTCTTGCTATTTCTAAACCAAGAAAATATCTTAGTGGACCCAAGTCTCTAATTTTAAACTCTCTGTGAAGAGATTTCTTAAGTTGAATCACGTCTTCATCATTGTTGGAAGCTATAACAATGTCATCAACATAGACTAAAACTGCTATGTATCTTCCTTTGATACTCTTTATAAAGAGTGTGTGGTCTGTATGAGACTTTGTGAAACCCAATGACTGTAATGTGTCACTGAATTTCAGGAACCATTGCCTTGATACTTGCTTCAAATCATAAAGAGATTTATGTAGTTTACAAACCGCATTTTCAGGTAAAGTTTCTCCTTTCCGTGGTATATAACCCAGTGGCAATGACATATAAATTTCCTCATTCAATACCCCATTGAGAAAGGCATTTAACACATTCAATTGTGTAAGGCTCCACCCCTTTGCTGCTGCCACTCCAATTAGAGTCTTTATCGTGGTCATCTTAGCCACTGGGGAGAAAGTATCAACAAAATCCACACCTTCCTTTTGAGTAAATCCCGTAGCTACTAGTCTAGCCTTGTATCTCTCAAGAGTCCCATCTGCATTGAACTTGGTTTTGTACACCCACTTGCATCCTATTGCTCGCTTTCCTTCTGGCAACGTGCACACAGTCTAGGTTCCAGAGTTTTCCAGAGCAATTAATTCTTCATTCATGACATATATCCATTCCGTGAAGTTCTTGGCCTGAGAGAAACCATTAGGTTCCGAGAAAAGGCTTACAGAGCAGATATAGGACTTGTATTCCTTAGAGAGTCGATCATATGAAAAATAATTGACAAGAGGAAAAGGTAAATTAGTCTCTGTCAGTCCACAATAGTAATCGTGTAGATAACTTGGGATTTTCTGTTTTCTGTTTTCTATTCTTGTAAGCTGGGGACTTTCTTTCATCTTTTCTTTGTCTGGAGAAATATTAAGAGAAGATGTCGTCTTACTACTTTCTGTTTCTGTATTATCTGAAACTGTAATGGGAGAAAAGTCTTGTGAATCCGATGTTGAGGATAGGGGACTGGAGTCTGATACATCAGTGTCTTTAAAAACTGAATCAGCTGGAACCCTTTGGAGAATCATATCTTTAAACTCTGTCCTTTTCTCTTTTCTCTCTGTAATTTTATAAGAAAACAAAGTCTCTAATTCCACTTTTCTTTGTTCTGCAGGGGAAAAATGTCTTCATAAAATCTCATATTCCGAGAGATGTGAATTTGATTTGTTTCTAAATCTAATAACTTGTAGCCTTTTATCCCCGCAGGATATCCAAGAAAAACATGAGGCCTGGCTCGCGGCTGAAATTTATGTCTCTGTTTAGCAGAAGTTGAAACATAGCAAAGACAACCAAATACTTTTAAAACTTCATATTCAGAAACCTTTGAATTCAACATCTCATAAGGTGATTTGTTCTTATGTAGAGCTGCAGGGAGTCTGTTGATAAGAAACACGGCAGTAAGAACGCAGTCTCCCTAATACTCAAGAGGAATGTTGCTCTAAAACATCAATGAACGAGCCACATTTAGAATGTGTTGGTGCTTTCTTTCCACTACTGAGTTTTGCTCAGGGGTTTCAGGACAACTATGATAGGCTTGAATCCCTTTTGTTTTATACAAGTCTTCGAATTTCAATTCTGGTGCATTGTCAGATCGTACTCCTTTAACAACAGCCTTGTATTGAGTTTCTATCATCTTAAGGAAAGCTGGGACAATTTGCAAAACATCACTTTTGAAACTCATTAGATAAATCCAAGTAACTCGTGAGAAATCATCAACAATAATGAGGAAATATCTATATCCTTCGAGAGTGGGAATAGAAAATAGACCCCAAACATTAATGTGAAGTAAATCAAAAGGATTTGTGCACATGTTATTTAATAAATTAAAAGGCAAGTGCTTCTGTTTAGCTAAAGGGCAAACACTATAATGAAAACTATCTTTATTTCCTTTGTCAATTCCAAGCAAGTTCAACACATAATCGACTTTCCGAGTTTCAGAGTGGCCTAATCTATTGTGCCCAAGAGCAGAATTAACCGAGAGATTAGCAAAGAAATGTAAGCTTTGAACTATGTCTTTTGAAATGAAATCTTTGTCCAGGACATAAAGGTTGCCCCACTATACTTCACTCCTATAAGAGGATCAAATACAACACGACATTTCAAATCCATGGTGAGTTGACTTACACTCAGCAGATTTATTCTAAAATCTGGAATATACTAAGCATTCTTAAGAATAAGGTGATCATTAATCTTGATTTCACCAATGCCTGCAATTTGAATATCTAAACCATTCGGCAAAGCAACAGATTTATCAGACATACTATTGAATAAAACTGTTCTTATCTCAAGAGACATGATGAGTTGCCCCACTATCAATTATCCAAGATTGGGAAGAAAGAACCGAACATGTACTTCTCATTATACCTACAAAATGAATTGTAGATTTTGAGAATGCAATACCTGATGATGTTGTAATGGTTCCCTTAGAAGAAGAAGGTTGAATGTCCTGGTTAGGTGGCAGTGATAGCTGTGAATTGAAGTAAGAAATCACCCTTTCAATCTGATCCTTGGACAAACTTTTCATCATCCCTTGTTTTTGTTCTTGTTTTTGCTTATGTTTGAATCCTGGTGGATAGTCATGGATCTTAAAGCATTTGTCAATAGTGTGACATGTGTATCCACAATGAGTACAAATAGACTTTCGATTTTTCCTATTTGAAACTGTAGCATTCACCATCGTATCTGTCAGTTTCTTTTCTTCAAAGTGATAGGCAGAGGCTACAGGGATATTAGTAATGCTCCTTTGATTGTAGTCCTGATCGAGAATGTTGTATACTTCGGACATATCAGGAACTTTCTTCCTCATGATGATCTGGCTTCTTGCATTTGAATACAATTCATTTAAGCATGCCAGAAACTTTATCACCTTTGTGTGATCAGACTTTGTAGAAGTCTTCTTGCAACACTGACATATTCTGCAGGTATTGATGCATTCTGCTCCTTCAAGCTCGTCCCACAGAGTCTTCAGCTTTGTGAAGTAGGTAGACAAATCCATAGTTCCCTGCTGCAGTGCCCAAATCTACTGTGTCAACTGATAGGATCTTGGCAAATTAGTGATATGAAACCGTACTTGCAAATCTTTCCATATCTCCGAAGCATCTTCAAATCGTAAAATGCTTACATATATTTGTTTATTAACAGAGTTCAAAATCCACGATTTGACCATCGAATTACACCTCGACCAAATCTTGTAATGTGGGTGAGTACTGTAAGGCCTCGGCATATTCCCACCAACGAAAGAAATTTTATTCTTCGCATCCAACGCTATGTTCATAGCAATGCTCCAAGTTGTGTAATTAGTTCCATCTAACACTTTACTAATGATCAGAACTCCGGGATTGTCTCCACTGGTAAGGAAATAAGGTGAATATTGTATACCTTCAAAACTGAAGTTCTCTTGAGCTGAGATTTGATTCTCGGTACTCGAATTTTCGAAGAGTTCTTTGAAATCACCGAAGTCTGATTTTGAACAGCTTCTTCCTCCGATGATTCCGATATCATGGAACGAGATGATTTGAGCTTAGACAAAGTCAATTTCCTCGCCGTGGCTGCTCTTTTGCCTCCTATACGAAGAACAACCATGATTTTGACAAAGATTTAAGTGAAACAACTCAAATCTTTGAAAGAAAGAAAGAAGTAAATTTCAGTAATTTCGACTGAAATTCACAAGAAAGCAAACATAGTAGATCGGATTTGAAGATTCCGATCAAAGATTAGAAGAAAAAGAGTCGGATCGGCGTTGCTATGATACCATGTTAGAGTTATCGAAGCGGAAATGTGATTGTAGAAGGAGTTTACGAGATAGAACGAGAAGAGTAAAATGTTTGTTATGATTTCGTTGAAAAGTAACAAAATACAAATCATTCACTTATAGTAGAATGATTATCGGTTTAAGATAAACCAGAAACTGATTGAGCTAAACCAACTAATGTAGACCAACTCATGTACTCTAATAACTCCCTTATTACTCTATGTACTTCCATTATCTTCTAATTAATCTACTAATCTCACTCCCTCCCTCATCCCCACATTTATTCAGAGCTGGATTTATCTCATGAATGCTCACTTAGTTTTCTCCTTTTAAATGGAGAAGTTAAGGATGATGATGATGATGAATAAGAGGATTCATCACTTGGCCTCATTAACGTTGATGCTGCTCTTACACTCATTCGAAGCTTTGCTATCACTTTTGGTCTATTTATCGCCATTTCTTTCATCAGTCTATAACATCTCACTATCTTCTCCTGCAAATAAAATTATAATCAAATGACATTAGTAATTTTCAACGCTAAATCCCCTGTTTTATCAAAACATTCGCAACTAGCATACTTTGCTCAATCCGTCACACCAAGTCTCAGGGCTCTCATGGGGATTCACAACAGATGATAGGGAAGGGAGCTCGTTGGCTACACAGAGAATCGCAGCTGCAGCAATACTTGATGGCCAGTACTCAAGAAAACTCGCTTCTGTACTGATTGTCGTTTGTTAGAACCAACCCAATATATGGATCGTATATACATCATTATGTTACATACCTTTTATATTGGAGAGAATAATCTCAGTGGCATGGGAGAGAAAGAACCCGAGAAAGGTTCCCAAAGGATCGATCTTGTAAGCAAAGAAGCTGAGAAAGTCGAAAGGTGTGACAGATCTTAGTCTCCAATCCAACACGCTCAGAACAAGAAGTTCCATTCTTTTTATCGTTCTTGCTTCGAACATATACTTCACTCCTGCAACCTAAATTACATTTACACATATACATAAAATTGAAATATACAGTAAAACAGAGCCAACTAAGATTTTTTTAATAAAAGAAAAATGATGTTTACCTGAAAATCAAAAAGAGAAGGAACGAGAATTTCCTCCATCTTAGCAGCTAAAGACAAGCATGCCACTGCTAAAAGTTGCATTGGCCAACCACCCGTTTCCTATTTACAGAATTAAATCTCGATTTAATTTAATCATCTCATTATACATTCTTTTAATTACAAAGAATAACTCGTAATATTTTATAGTAGAGGAGCGTTTTCACTATGATGATAAAGTTTTCAATAAAGCGATTTATGAACTGGAAAGTTTACTGCACAAGTATACTATTATTATGTAAATGTCAATGTAAACTATAATTTATAAATAATAATATGATAAAAAAGAACCAAAAAATCACCTCTTATGCTTCTTGGCTCGTTCTATCATTTAGGTACATTCCAAATATCCGATTAATTTTTACTAACTTTCATTCATTTTGATTCCCAGTCGTTTTCATTTCTATAAGAAAAGTCGATATACAGACGGATCCATCTATTCCAAAAAACAGAGTGAAAACACATGACTTTTTTTATTTTTTGGGGATTTGTTATTTGTCATATCAATAGAATAAAAAACAGAGAATTTATTAACATTGACTGTTATAAAAGCTTACCGGTAATCGGCGAGCGTAAAGGAACCGGTCCATATAGTTAACGGCGAGGTACGCCGTTAAGGGCTGAAAGCTGTAATACGCTTGTACCTGTAACCAAACAATAGCTCACTACTGTCAAATGACCATTCTCTGCATGTAACGATTTAGCTTCTTCTACTTTTTTTTTTTGGGTGCGATCGTAGCATCGATGCTAAAACAGCTTCTTAGCATCGTTACACTCTCCGGCGATCTTACAACAGATTTAGCTTCTTCTACTTTTTTTTTTTTGGGTGTGAAAATGAAACAGAGTGAGAAAAAAGAGAAAATGAATAGCTTACCTTGAGTATCCATGCGACGGATTCTTCTCTAGCGGAAGCGTCGAGAGAACGAGATTGAAATCTAGAGAGATAGTCAAGGCCAGGGACAAAGTGTCGTTCGTCCTCGATAAAACAAGCGATTGAATCATCTGGCCATGAATCAACCTCCGATGACGAAAACTCAGCCGTTGATTCAAAGGAAAACACACCGGAATCCTCTCCGCAGAACAAATCCATATCGTGAGAACAATCGGAATACGAAAGAGACATGAGTACACAATCGCTAAAACGGTGACTGCTCATTCTCTCGCCATAACCGCTTCACGGTTAACCTAAACAACTCGAGAAAATCGGAGGGATCTATGATAAGAAGAAGAGAGAAGGTGAGGAAGGGATTATTGATATGTGTGGAGAGGAGAGTGAAGGTTTAACACATTCATTTGTTTCGATATATAAACACGAAACAGAGACTACTAATATTTTTATTTTATATATATATATATTTTTTTAAAAAAGGTGTAGTTGGAAGAGGAAACAGAGACGGTTACCGTTACCGTTTCCGTTTTGCCCGGGAAAACGGGACTGTTTCAGGATTCGAGATGGAGAGGTTCATATTTATTCACTGATTGGTTTTTTGATTATATTGTAGTGTATGAGACTAACATATACCAAAGTAAAAGTGCGCAGGTTAGTTCCTATAACGTATACGTGGCAGGTAAAGAGGTTGCATGAGAGCTGAGTAGAGAGAGGTGTACAGCTAATGTACGTTTTTGTTTGCACATTACTCGTGACCAATTTGTTGGTCGCTTAGGGAGAAACAGTAATATGTTACATTACATACATGATACATTATAACTGTTATTTTATTGATTTATACAAAATAATACAGAATGCTATTGATGGAAAAAAATAATACAGAATATAAACATGATAATTTAATTGATTTGTAATATATGTATGAAAGTTTTTTAAATAATTATAATATTGAAAATATCAACATTTAAGATAATTGGTACTGTAATTATATTGAAAACTCTTAATTAGGAGATTAAGTATGGCCAATTAGAGAAAGGAAGTGAGGGAGCGTGTGTGAAAGAGTAGTGGAAATCCTTCTCTGGATAAGAGGGATTTTCTTCACATTCTTTTTTGAGATAATTATCAAAAGGAGCAGTAGAATTATAGAAACTTATCAAAATAGACATTAGAAGGTATTTGTTACCGAATCAAAATGACAATTTTGCCCTTACTTTATTTTCACTTATTAATTATTTTATCTATTTTTTGATTAACATGCAAAATCAAAAGACTAATTAATTCATTTTTTTAATTATGATTTTTTGTCTTTTTTGTCATATGTAATACCATAAAATGGGCTTAAACCCTGAGTTCAATAAACAATAGAAAGAACAAAAGGTACCAAGACCATAAACTCGAAAGCCATAATGATAGGCTAAGCAAAGAATAACAATGCCGTCGTCGAGGAGCTTTGTCACCTTCGGTCCCTCTCACAAGCGGCATTCAACCAAGATGGACCACCAGATGCGAGATAAGAGGACCATTGCTGCTCCCTGGTAACGCTGCAGAAAATCCTTTATATAACTAGATTTGCCTTTGCGGAAGAAAGTTGAGCTTCACCTGAATGTAATCTACTCACTAAACAAGACCATCTGCTCAAGAAAACTCTAAATTTAGGCCAATCACTCGGGTTTTTAATAGCCTCAACAACTCTACAATTCTCATACCAGAATTCAATATTATGATAGTGAAGATCAGCTAAACTCTAAGCTACCCACAGAAGACATCTGAATTCAGCAAAGCACTTATCATAGGAAGGAGACATAGCATCTCTCGCATGAAGAATGACTTTCCCCGTATGATCCCGAAGAATCCACGATACACCACAAAGGGAATCTTGTCCAATCCAAGAGAGATCGAGATTACATTTCAGCTTACCCGCTCTCGGTTTGGACCAATGTGAAGCCAGTACTGAACCTGACCTAGAAATAGGCACTTCCGCGACAACCGCATTGGCCTGATTCCATTCAAACGCCTCATCAATAGTTATGGCTAAGGTGACACTAGCGTTTTGGTCTTTGCCTGCATATAACTTACCATTTCATGCTTTCCAAACATTCCATAAAACCCACGGGAGTGAACGCATCACCGGATCATTATCTGTTGCAGCACCCACAAGCTTTATAATATTTTCGAGATAACTCACAATAGACCCTGCAACGACTTGTGGAAATGGATCAAGATGAAGTAGCGATCAGACTTGACGAGCATGAGAGCACTTGAATAAAACATGGTTTATATCTTCAACTCCTTGGGTACACAACGTACATGTTTGAGAGACATTCAAACCGTGAGATTGAAGACATTTAGCAACAGCAAGAGCACCTGACGCAGCTCTCCAAAGAAAGAACTTTATCTTAGGGAGGGTTTTGAGTTTCCAGATTCTACTCTTAACCGCATTCAATATACTCTGATCAATAGACAAAACTTCCACGAAATTACCCTCATCAGATGCAAACCAGCTTCCACTGCATACTGTATACATACCATTCTTGGTCCAAGGAAAAATCCATTCATCTTGTAAGGAGGAACACGTGAAGGTTCTCTGAATTTTACCAACTTCTGAAGCTAAAAACAGAGCATGTAATGTCTCGAGGTTCCAATCCCTCTGTTCATTCAACAAATCAGAAACTCGGAGAGTATCATTCACCTAGTGTACTCCCGCAATAGGCTTCTGAGGGACTTGATCCAAAATCCAATTATCCTTCCAGACAAGAGTATCATGACCATTGCCAATCGATTTCAGGACTCCCTTCTGTAATAATTCACGCCCAAAAACAATATTGTTCCAAGCGTAGGATGCTATATTACCTTTAGTAGCTATAAAGAAGTCTTTGTTGGCATAATATCTCGATTTGTATAATCGACTAACCAAAGAGTTCAGATTGGAAATCAATCTCCAAGCCTATTTCGCAAGAAGAGCTTGGTTAAACACACTCACCTCTCTGAAACCAAGACCACCGTCTCTCTTCATCTTACACATCTTTTTCCATGAGACCCAGTGAATTTTCCTTTTATTTTCGTTGTTGCTCCACCAGAACCTTGTCAGTGCGCTTGTCAACTTAGTGCATTGATGCTTAGTTAAATTTAAACAGGACATAGCATATACAGGCAAAGCCTGAGCCACCGATTTAATCAGGATTTCTTTACCTCCCAAAGACAAACATTTCTCGTACCAGCCGGCAAGACGTGACTTAAGTCTATCTGTAATATAGCTCAAGACCTCACGTTTTGACCCACTAAAGCACTCCGGTAAACCTAAGTATTTACCAGTGCCACCTTCTTGAGAAATTCCCAAATACAAGCCTAGAAGATTCTTCACAATCGGATCTGTTTTGGCCACTTAGGTGATAACAGATTTCTATAAATTAATTTCCTGACCCGATGCATCACCATAGAGTTTTAAACAGCGAAGTATTTTCCCAACTTCCTTTAACGTGGAGCGACATACAAAGATGTTGTCATCAGCAAATAATAGTTATTGGATAGATGGACTGTTCCTTGCGATCTTGAGACCAGTTATAAGTTGTTCCTCTTCCACCCTCTCCTTGTCGTAAACCTCTTTTTGGTTTTATAAGCCCATGTGTTCTTCCATTCAAAATAACTGAGTATGAAACAGTAGTGATACACTCCATGACCGAGCTGCACCATAATTTATTAAAACCCATCCTCTTAAAAAGCTCTTCTAAATACCTCCACTCAACTCTATCGTATGCTTTAGACATGTATGTCTTTAACACCATATACTCATCATTGAACATAGGATTCGTCCGCATAGCATGTATCATTTCATGGGCTGTAAGAATGTTATCAGAAATGAGTTTTCCAGCCAAAAATGCCCCTTGTGTCTCTGAAACTAGCTGTGGAAGAAACCTCTTAAGGCGAGAACTTAAAATCCTCGATACAATCTTGTATGACACAGAACATAGGCTGATTGGACGTAAGTCAGTCATCTTCTTTGGATTAGAAACCTTTGGAATCAAGCAGATATGCATATAGTTTCAATCGCTTTGCATTGATCTCGTCTCAAAAAATTGTCGGACCTCCCTTATAACTTGTTCCCTACAATTTCCTAATTGGATTGGAAGAATAACCTGGTCATACCGTCGGCTCCAGGGGCCTTTGTGCTTTTAATTCCAAATGTAGCGAGCTTTATCTCATAAGCTTGTATTTTAAAATTATTTATATGTATTTCATATTTAAATTGTTTTTCTAGTGTAATTTACTATTATTTGGAGTGTTATATATTTTATATATTATCAAATATTTATTTCTAGAAACATTTAATGTTGGTTTTCTTTTGGTTCAAAAAACCATTTAATATTGGTTTAACAAAAAAAACGTATTAACAGTAGGGCAGAATTGTCCTAATAATGTTATTAAAATTTTAGAAAGTACCTTATGCCTGTTTTGATAAATCTTTTTGTCAAAGTCCCTGTTTTGATAAATGTCTCTTCTTTTTTGTATCGATATCTTACATAATTGGTCTCTTAATGTATCGATATCGATATCGTACTAATAGGTCGAGATCTGATAAAGGAGAACATTGGAAAAGCTATCGAGAATGGTGAAAGCACGCTGGTTGGAATAATTTATGGCTACCAATCCAAGGGATAATGACTCCTTTTGGACCTGCAAAAGAAGACCAATCAAACATTAAAAGTCTCAGAACTTTTTATCTCGGGGACAACAATCTGGGATAAGGAGAAAGTTGAATCTATTTTCCCTTTACTAACTGACAATATACTAAGTATAGACCTGAGTGTTTGCAATGCTGCAGATAAGTTTTTATGGATGGAAAAATGCAACAGGCAACTACTCGGCAAAGTCGGGATACCAAACTACAGGACAGACGGAAAGAGAGCATGTACCAATCAATGAGAACCAATTCAACTGGTCAAAACACATCTGGTCCTCGAAGCTATCTTCAAAACTCAAAGTGTTTCTATGGAAAATACTAAAAGAAGCCTTACCAACTGGTGAAAATTTATGGAAGCGACAAGTACTCCAGATTCCTGCTTGCTAGAGATGCGAAGAAGAAGAGACAACTCAGCACGTCCTAATCGACTTCCCAAAATCCAAGAGGAAGTCTGAAAATTACTCCCTGTTATACTGCAAGAATAATTTTCATATGAGATTGACTACAAAAAGCTAATTGAACTAGGCAACAAAGGTATATGCTTACCACCAATAAGAGAACTCTAAGGTCCGCTAGTTTCGTGGGTCCTTGGTCACTGTGGAAATCAAGAAACTGTCTGAGATTTGAAAACAAGGAATACTCAGCCATAGAAATCATAACAAAAGCTTTAACGGATGTAAAGGAGTGGCAGCTTGTACAACCTGCTAAATCCGACAAGAAAAATCTTCTGCAACCTTTCAACTTCCCGATGGTGGAATCAGAGAACACAAAGTTGTACACTGACACAGTTTGGAGATCTGACTCAAACACAGCATGAATCAGATGGATCTTAACTTCAAAAGAGGGAGACTGTCTTCTTCAACAAGCTCAGTCATAATCTTTTATCAAATCGGTTCTCATCGCCGAAACCATTGCTATGAGAGAAGCTCTCTGCCATGCCCTGTCGGAAGGAAATCTCGTGGTCGATGTTTTCTCATACTCGCAGGTTTTGATCAAGGCAATCAAATCAAGAGAAGCCTCAATCGAGATCTGCACCATCATTAGAGACATCAAAATCCTATCTCTATCTTTTGTTTTCATCTTGTTTAATTTTATCAGGAGCGATTTAAACTCTATTGTTTATTCTCAATCTAGAAGTGTACTACCCAACTACCATCTTTAAAAGTATTAACCAAATTCTTTTTTTACAAACAAAAAAAATGCCACAATATTTGAAAAAATTGGGTAAACTTAACACTACAAGAAAACAGGTATTTTGCGACGGTCATATCCGTTGCAAAAGCGTCGCAAAAGGCTTTTTGCCACGAACTTGCGACATCGTCAAAAATGTCGCAAATTTGTTCCCTCGCAAATTCGTCGCAAATCTGCGACGTACATAATTCGTCGCAATATTGCGACAGTTTTGCGTGGGAAATATGCGACGTAGTTGTGATGTCTATACTGCGACGGTTTTGCGACGGTCCACAAAAAATAATTAAATATATATTTTTTTTAATATAGAAAAACGTTTAGAAAATTCGAAAAACGTTTTGTAAAATTGCAAAATCGTTTTTAAATATAGAAAAATAGAAAAACGTTTTGTAAAATTCTAAAAATGTTTATAAAAATCGAAAATCGTTTAGAAAAATTAAGAAAGCGTTTGTAAAAATAGAAAAACATTTAGAAAAAATAGAAAAGCGTTTGTAAAAATCCTAAAACGAGTCTAGATTCGAAATCATGCTCTCAAATCCAAAACTACAACAAACACCAACCTAAATCTACATTCCAAGCCTAAAATCTATGAAATTGAGATGCTTAACCACATACCTTAGCCGTTTTTCGTTTATGGAGAAGGAGATCTAAGAGGAAATGAAGAGGCAAAGTGTTAAGAGAGGAAAACAACGAAGGGATGAACAGAAGGAAGAGGAGAAGAACCTTAGCCGTTTTTCGTTTGTGGAGAAGAAGATCTAAGAGGAAATGAAGAGACAAAGTGTTAAGAGAGGAAAACAACGAAGGGATGAACAAAAGGAAGAGGAGAAGAACCCCTTACCTTGAAGACGTGGACGCGGTGGAGGACACGCGGAATCGCCGGATTCGTCGGAAGAGAAACCAAGAAGAAAGAAGGAAACGCGAGAAGGAAAACAGAGAAGAAGAAGTGAAGCGGCGGCTGTGGGTTTTAATATATCCCGAGCCCTGCGATGGATTTGCGATTGACCATTAAAACGTTCGTCGCAAATCCGTTGCAAATTTGCGAGGGATGTGCGACAGACAGGTTTGAAAACCCTAATATTCGTGGCAAATTCATCGCAATATTGCTACGGATTTGCGACGAATGTGTCTTTAATAAATGGTTTAAGTGTTTTCGATGGATGTCCAGATATATATATGTGTTTTTATGTGTTTTCAAAACTTAAATGTTATGGATGTACGAATGTCTGTTTAAGCATCCACAAAAATGACAAACTATAGAGATATGTGTTTCAAATCTGTTACATAGTATGTCAGTTTTGTAAAGAATTACACGGACCAAATGCAATTGAAATCACAGAGCCATCGCAAAATCACCTTCATTTTAAAAAATTGAAATTTCACATTACTTCATTTAAAAAACAATTACAAAACATCACTTCGCTATATTACGCATACATTTTGACATAACTTCAATCAGAGTCTTCATCTTCCATATTTTCTTCTTCATCTGTCTCCTCGAACTCGTCAAAATTAGCATTTTCCCCCTCCGAGTCTGCCTCCACAATGTCTTCTGTACCTTGATGTGTATGTATGATATCTTCTGTTGATACAACTGCTATAGATACTTCTGGTCCTCTGTCTTGTTGCATAGCCACATCATCGACCTCACCGACTATACGACCTCTTGGATTCACTTTTATTATTGATAGCCATGTCTCCCGCCTTTGCTTTACACGAGGATAAGGAATAAAACACACTTGTTATGCTTGACATGCTAGAATAAATGGGTCAAACTTCGAGTATGTTTTGCTTGTGTTTACGTCGGTTACCCCTAAATGGTTAGTACGCACTCCTCGACCAGCCGTTGTATTGTACCAATGACATTGGAATAAAATGCATCTTAATCCAAGAACTCCTGGAAATGTGACTTCTACAATTTTGTTCAAAATACCATAGAAGTCGGTTTCACCAGGCACGTGTATTCCATAATTTGCGGTTGATTTGTTGTGACCATGGTCGTAAGTATGGAAAGTGAATCCACGTGTAAAATACATTGGGGTTGTCACGATCCTCGAAATTGGTTCATCAACAATCTCGTGCAACCATAAAGCAAATGTTTGCTTGCACATCCATTCTTCACCTACACGAATAAAGTAGATATTAAAACCTTACTTCATACTTTAATTTTGACTACATGCCGATTATGATCTTACGTACATAGTAACTCAACCATCCAGTGAAATCACGTTCTTTATAGGTTTCATACTCGCTTTCACTTAAATCAGGGAAACCTTCTCGAATTTGTCTGTCAAATTCACTGCGAAGAAAATAATGTCGTTTAAATTATATTAGACTTTTATCAATTTAATTACCATTGATAAGTACATACCTTTCAAACAGGACTACATCTTCGCAATTCCTCAGTATGTACTTGTGAGCTGCACGACAATACGTGTGGTTTTCCCAGTATTCTTCCTTAATTTTTCCACCAAGTCTCCCGATCTGAGTGAAGATATCTGGAACAGCAATGGCATATGATGGTTTAATCTCTCCATCGTCATATCGTCCTACTTGGGTTCTTTTGGTTTTAACAGTCGGACTAAAGTAATACGATGTGAAATGAGATGTTTCCTCAGTCAAGCTTCCTGCAACGATCGATCCTTCTACTTTTGCTTGATTTTTGACCTTTCTTTTCAAATGCCCCATGAACCGCTCAAACGGGTACATCCATCGAAATTGTACAGGGCCACTAAGAGCTGCTTCATGAGGTAAGTGGATTGGTAGATGTTCCATCACGTCAAAAAAAGAGGGCGGAAAGATTTTTCCAAGTTACATATCAACAATGCAATATTGCTGTCTAGTTGAGCTATTCCATCCTCTGTTAGTGTTCGTGTACACAGATCCCTAAAGAATGCTCCAATTCCTACAAATTAATACAAATTATATATATATATATATGTACATAATTTTTTAAAGTATAACATCTTGTATGATTATTAGAATGCAAAAATTTAACCGAGATACCTGCAATTGCTTCGTGGATATTAGTGGGTAAAAGCTCAAGCAAGGCAAATGGCAGTAGTCGCTGCATGAATACGTGGCAATCATGACTCTTCATGCCGGATATTTTTTCCTTTGCTCGATACATCGGGAGAATTTGGATACATAACCATCTGGAAACTTTACATCTGAAGAGATCCAATTAAACAATGCTTGTCGTGCTTCTGCGGTCAAATGAAAGCTGGGAATTGGTTGTTTTCCATCCCGTGTAATATGTAATTCGCATCTCGAACATATTTCGGCTATGTCCAACCTTGATTTCAAATTGTCTTTACTTTTTCCCTGTACATTCAAAATAGTGTTCATAATGTTATCGAAAAAGTTTTTTACTATATGCATTGGATCGAGGTTGTGACGTAGTAAGAGATCTTTCCAATATGGGAGTTCCCAAAAGATACTCTTTTTGTGCCAGTTATGAGATTATGTATATTTGTCAGGCATATTTGCTGGAGTGTGCCAATTACCCCCACGTTTACATGTTTCCTCAGCACCATAATAATCAATCTGCTGCAAGAGCTCATCCCCTGACATATGTGTTGGAGGAGGAATGCGCACAACCTTGTTCTTTTTGAACAATTTCTTGTTCCTCCTGTAGGGGTGATGCATAGAGAGAAATCGACGGTGACAATCAAACCAACATGATTTCTTACAGTACGGACAAGATAATCTTCCATGTGTTGTCCACTCAGATAACATTCCGTAAGCAGGAAAGTCACTTATCGTCCACAATAAAACTGCATGCATCTTGAAATTATGTTGCTTCGATAAATCATATGTGCGAACACCTCTATACCATAATTGTTTCAGCTCATGAATCAAAGGTTGCAGGAACACATCAAGAGATCGCCTAGGATGACTAGGACCTGGCTAAAATGGTCATAAATAAAAATTCGCTTTGCATGCATATATCAGGTGGAAGATTGTATGGCGTCAATATGACATGCCATAAAGAATATTGTCTGCCCGACATACCAAATGGACTAAATCCATCTGTACATAAACCAAGATAAACATTTCTATACTCTTTGGCAAAGTCAGAATGTACCGTCTGAAAGTGTTTCCAGGCTTTTGCATCTGACGGATGGGTAACCTCCCCATCATTTGTTGTGTGTTATGCGTGCCATCTCATAGCCGCCGATGTCCTTTCCGATTGGTAAAGTCGTTTCAATCTATCTGTGATTGGCAAATACCACATACGTTTGTAAGGGACACGATTTCTTCCACCTGTTGCTCGATACCTCAGTTTCCTGCAAAAACGACATTCCTCCAACTTATCATCGTCTTTCCAGAAAATCATGCAATTGTCAATGCAAACATCAATCGTTTCTGATGGTAATCCGAGACCTGCAACCAACTTCTGCATTTCATAATAACTCTCAGCAGAATTATTGTCTTCTGGCATATACTCTTTAAACGCATCTACTAATTGGTTCATACTTCTCTCGGTTATGTTTCCTTCACTTTTAATAGACTTCAACCTAGATGCTAATGACAGTTTGGATAAACCTTCTCTACATCCCTCATAGATAGGTTGATTAGCAGCATCAAGCATATCATAGAACTGTTTTGCTTCTGCGTTAGGTTCTTCAATAGTATTTTCACTACCAACTAGAATAGATCCATGATATGCATCTGTAACCATATCATGATATCTATTACCTTGAAGATGCTCATAACTTTCAAACATATTTTCGCCATAATTATAATTGGCATTATCAGTTGGTTGATCAACACCAACATCACTCATACTACTACTACCAGCACCGAGACTATAACTTTCCCCATGTGAAAACCATACATAATAGTTTAGAGTAAATCCTCTATTATATACATGTCGTTTCACCATATCAACATTCAATTATTTGGTATTTTCACACTTTACACATGGACAGAAGATGTTACCGTCATTCGGTGTAAATGGGTTGTTAGCCGCCTGGTTGACAAATCCACGCAACCCATCTCGAAACTCTTTCGTCACTTCTCCCATCTCCGGATCTTTTCTATTATACATCCATCGCCGTAGTGTGAACACTTCATGTTCCGACGTCATTTTTTTAAAACTTTAAAAAATAAAAAAATTTACTCAGATTTTTTTTCCCTCTTAAACTTTCTACCATAATTCTTTCTCTCTCTAAGATTTGGTGTGAAGTTACACTCACATTGTGGGCTATTTATAGGGAAAATGTGAATATTTGCAATGTAATTGCGATGGAATTAAATTTCATCGCTAGAACATCGCAATAGCGTCACAATATTGCTACGACTAATATATATCGCAAACCCGTTGCAATTTTGCAACGTATTTGCGATACAAATATTACCATCGCAAAACTGTTGCAAAAACGTCGCAAATACGTCGCAATATAGCGACATTTTTAGACGTCTAGAAAAACATCGCAAATACGTCACAGAAACGTTGTAAATGTGCGACGTTATTACACCATCGCAAATTGCCTGTTTTCTTGTAGTGTAAGTATTTAAGTTAATAAATATGCATATATGTTATTTGAGAAATATAACATTATAGTACTATTAATATATTTTATTTGTAACAACTAGATTTTTAAGAATACTTTTTGTAGATTATAGCTTTCCATTTTTATTAATATTATTGTGTATGTTTTGAAAAATATTTTTATCATCTTAAAGGTCATACTATGTTTACTATGTTTACTCACTGGAGGTCTCATGTCACCTAAACACGACATTGGCTTGAAGAGAATTGTATATAAGATCGGTTTGCCTTCATGAATGCGTATATTCCTCTCCCTCCATAGTTACAGGATAGCATACTATAATTGTAAACAAGAGAAGGATTTGAGAAAAACAATGATATTATTTTATGATAAAATACAATCGATTATAAGGGCAAGTGTTTTATAAAGAAGCATAAAACAATCTAGAATGTTACAGTTTTTCAAATCCTAGTCATTGTTTAGGGTGAGGAGTGTATCAAATTTGTTATGCACCTGAGCTTGTCGTTGAGCAATATTTTCGCCGAGCCTTTGCACAAGTAAAATTTTACAGAGATTTGCCGTATCTTACTTTACTCTTGTGGGCATAGATGGATTTTTGACTAACTAAATTTTGTTGTCTACAATTGGACTTGATTTGGTTGTTGGATCTCCTTCTCTCTTACACTCTTCCGCAAACTTGGGGTGGGATTATTGACCACACCGATTTTGGACCAAAAATAGTGAATTGTTGTTGAGCGAGGGGTTTGGTAAAGACATCGGCGATTTTCAGCGTGGCTGGAACATGGCGGGTCTCGATATGGCCAAGAGCTACATGTTCTCTGATGTAGTGCAATCTGTATACGAGTTGTGAAATACCAAAATCACAAAGAATGAAGGAGAGTTAGCTAATCTCTTGTGCGGTTTCAGCTAGAGCCCTATATTCAACTTCATTGGAGGATTTAGATACAGTTCTTTGCTTTTTAGCATACCAAGAAACAAGTTTGACCCAAGAAAGGTACATAGGCCTATTGTAGGGCGTCTAGTCTATTGGCAGTCTGCCCAATCGTATAACTAAGTGATAGATTAGAGTCTTTTCATATCTGCAACCCCATTTGAATTATCCCTTTAATATATCTTAAAACTCGGTTTAGGAGAGTGTTGAAAATAAATAAACTTGATTTTGGATCAAGTCTCATTTGGGTCAAGTTTAATTGGGGTACATAAAATTTGATCCATATTCTAGAGAAATTCTTAGAATAAATATCTAGATATTATGAAAAAAATATCTAGATAACTATAATAAAATAATCTAGATATTATGGTAGAACTCTCTAGATTTTAGATTAAAATATTAGAGATATTTTGAGTTTTGGAGGCTATATATACTCCCTCTCCCTTCATTTGTAATCATCCACTTAAGTTTCTAAATAAGAACAAAATCTTCTTCTTTTTAAAGTTTCTCCTCTCCAAAATATTTAAACACTTCCAAAATAGTTTCTCTCTTCTAACAAAGTGGTATCCGAGCTAGAAGATCGTTTTGAAGATGGCGAATAACGGTGTTCCCTTCCAAGTTCCGATGCTCACAAAGAACAACTACGATAATTGGAGTCTACGAATGACAGTTATCCTAGGAGCACATGACGTATGGGAGATAGTCGAGAAAGGTTTCGTTGTGCCGGAGAATGAAGGTAATATTTCTCAAACTCAAAAGGATAGTTTGAGAGATTCAAGAAAGAAAGACAAGAAAGCTCTCTGTCTAATCTATCAAGGATTAGATGAAGATACATTTGAGAAAGTAGCGGAAGCTACGTCGGCCAAAGAAGCTTGGGAAAAGCTTCGAATATCTTACAAGGGTGTTGATCAAGTAAAAAAGGTATGTCTTCAAACCTTAAGAGGAGAATTTGAAGCGTTACAAATGAAGGAAGGTGAACTCGTCTCCGATTATTTTTCAAGAGTTTTGACAGTTACCAACAATCTAAAAAGAAATGGAGAGAAGCTAAACGATGTAAGAATCATGGAGAAGGTTCTTAGATCGTTGGATCCAAAATTTGAACACATTGTCACCATCATTGAAGAAACAAAAGACTTAGAAGCCATGACAATGGAGAAACTTCTCGGTTCTTTACTAGCTTATAAAGAAAAGAAGAAGAAAAAGGAAGACATCACCGAGCAAGTACTCAAGATACGGATTGATCATGCTAAGGAAGAAAGTGGCCGAAGTTATCCAAAAGGAGGTGGATTTCAGTCACGAGGAAGAGGTCGTGGATATGGAAGTGGAAGAGGTTGGAGAATGTATGAAGATAACTCTAAGCAAAGAGGAGAAGGCTCATTTAGAGGTCGTGGGAGAGGAAATTCAAGACCAAGGTATGATAAATCAAATGTCAAATGCTATAATTGTGAGAAGTTTGGACATTATGTTTCGGAATAAAACTCCTCACAACAAAAGAGTCGAAGAGAAGGTCAACTTCGTGGAAGAAAACAACAAAGAAGAAGAAATGATATTAATGGCATTTAAGAAAGACGAAGGAAAAGATAGTCACAAGTGGTACCTCGACAGTGGTGCAAGTAATCACATGTGCGGAAGAAAAAGCATGTTTGTCGAACTTGACGAATCGGTGAAAGAAAACGTGGCTTTGGGAGATGAATCAAAGATGGAGGTGAAAGGTAAAGGAAATATTCTCATCCGATTAAAGAATGGAGATCATCAATTCATTTCCAATGTTTATTACATTCCAACCATGAAGACCAACATCTTGAGCCTTGGACAACTCTTAGAGAAAGGTTATGATATTCGATTAAAAGATAATAACCTTTCTTTAAGAGACAAGGAAAATAATCTCATCACAAAAGTGCCGATGTCTAAAAATAGAATGTTTGTTCTTAATATTCAAAGTGACATCGCACAATATCTCAAGATGTGCTACAAAGAGGAGTCTTGGCTTTAGCATCATCAGTTCGGGCATCTCAACTTTGGAGGTTTGGAGTTGCTTTCGAAAAAGGAAATGGTGAAAGGACTACCTTGTATCAACCATCCAAATCAAGTTTGTGAAGGGTGTCTACTTGGAAAACAATTCAAAATGAGCTTTCCAAAGGAGTCAATCACAAGAGCTCAAAAGCCATTAGAACTTATTCATACAGATGTATGCGGTCCCATCAAGCCAAAATCACTCGGTCAGAGTAACTACTTCCTTCTCTTTATTGATGATTTTTCAAGAAAAACATGAGTTTACTTTTTGAAGGAAAAATCGGAGGTGTTTGAAAACTTTAAAAAGTATAAAGCTCATGTTAAGAAGGAACGTGGTTTGGTGATTAAAGCAATGAGATCTGATAGTGGAGGAGAGTTTACATCAAAAGAATTTTTGAAGTATTGTGAAGATAATGGAATACGAAGACAACTAACGGTGCCAAAATCCCCTCAACAAAATGGTGTGGCAGAAAGGAAGAATAGAACAATCCTTGAAATGGCGAGGAGTATGCTCAAAAGTAAGAAGCTACCAAAGGAATTGTGGACGGAAGCAGTTGCGTGTGCTGTTTATCTATTAAATCGATCTCCAACAAGAAGTGTTTCAGAAAAAACACCACAAGAAGCTTGGAGCGGAAGGAAACCCGGTATTTCTCACCTACGAGTTTTTGGAAGTGTTGCTCACACACATGTACCAGCGGAGAAGCGAAGCAAGCTTGATTATAAAAGTGAGAAGTATATATTCATAGGATACAATGTAAACTCCAAAGGATACAAGCTTTACAATCCATATACCAAGAAGACAGTCATAAGTCGAGATGTCATCTTTAATGAAGAAAAAGAATGGGAGTGGAGATCAAGTGATGAAGACTATAACTTCTTTCCACATTTTTGAAGAAGAAAACTTGGAGCAAAAAAGTGAGGAGCATGTTACCCCACCAACTTCATCAACACAAAGTTCTCAAGGAGATGAAAGTTCGAGTGAGAGAACTCCACGTTTTAGAAGTCTACAAGACATTTATGAGGTAACCGAAAATCAAGAAAATCTCACTTTATTTTTTTTATTTGCGGAATGTGAACTTATGAACTTCCAAGAAGCCATGGAAAAGAAGACATGGAGAAATGCAATGGATAAAGAGATCGAGGCCATCCAAAAGAATAACACTTGGGAGTTGACTTCACTCCCAAAGGGACAAAAAGTAATTGGTGTAAAGTGGGTGTATAAAGTGAAGAAAAACTCTAATGGAGAAGTTGAAAGATATAAGGCAAGACTGGTGGCAAAAGGTTACAGTCAAAGAGCCGGCATCGGCTATGATGAGGTATTTGCTCATGTTGCTCGTTTAGAAACTGTTCGACTAATTATTTCATTAGCAGCTCAAAACAGTTGGAGGATACATCAAATGGATGTCAAATCAACCTTTCTAAATGGAGACCTCGAAGAAGAAGTCTACATTGAGCAACAACAAGGTTACATTGTCAAAGGAGAAAAAGATAAAGTATTGAAGCTAAAGAAAGCACTTTATGGGTTAAAACAAGCTCCAAGGGCATGGAATACTCGAATCGATAAATATTTCAAGGAGAACAACTTCATCAAGTGTCCATATGAGCATGCACTCTATATCAAAAATCAAAATAAAGATATATTAATTGTATGCTTATATGTTGATGACTTGATATTCACGGGAAGCAATCCAAATATGTTCGAGGAGTTCAAGAAAGAGATGACGAAGGAGTTTGAGATGACAAATATTGGGTTGATGTCTTACTACCTTGGAATATAAGTGAAACAAGAAGACATTGGAATCTACATTACCCAAGAAGGTTATGCTAAAGAGCTACTTAAGAAGTTCAAGATGGATGACTCGAATCCTGTTAGCACGCCAATGGAATGTGGAATCAAATTATCAAAGAACGAAGAAGGAGAAAGAGTGGATCCAACACTCTTTAAAAGCTTAAAAGCTTAGTTGGGAGTTTAAGATATTTGACATGCACAAGACTAGACATCTTATATGCAGTCGGAGTAGTGAGTCATTACATGGAGAACCCAACAACAACTCACTTCAAACCAGCAAAGAGGATCCTTCGTTATATCAAACGTACTATAAACTTTGGTTTATATTACTCTATTTCTAACAACTTCAAACTTGTTGGATATAGCGATAGTGATTGGGGTGGAGACATGGATGACCGCAAAAGCACAAGTGGATTTGTCTATTACATTGGAGATATTGCTTTTACTTGGATGTCAAAGAAACAACCAATTGTCACCCTCTCCACTTGTGAGGCAGAGTATGTAGCTGCAACTTCATGTATTTGTCATGCAGTTTGGCTACGTAACTTGATGAAGGAGTTAAAATCTCCAGACAAGGAACCAACAAAGATATTTGTGGATAACAAGTCGGCAATAGCATTAGCAAAGAACCCAGTCTTCCATGATCGAAGCAAGCACATTGATACACGCTATCACTACATCAGAGAGTGTCTTGCCAAGAAAGATGTGGAGTTAGAGTACATAAAGACGAACGATAAAGTAGTCGACATCTTTACAAAACCCCTTAAGTGTGAAGACTTTATCAAGATGAGAAGTTTGCTTGGAGTAGAAAAATCAAGTTTAAGAGGGGGTGTTGAAAATAAATAAATTTGATTTTGGATCAAGTCTCATTTGGATCAAGTTTAATTGGGGTACATAAAATTTGATCCATATTTTAGAAAGTTCTTAGAATAAATATCTAGATATTATGATAAAAATATCTAGATAACTATAATAAAATAATCTAGATATTATGGTAGAACACTTTAGATTTTAGATTAAAATATTAAGGATATTTTGAGTTTTGGAGGCTATATATACCTCTTTCTCCCTTCATTTGTAATCATCCACTTAAGTTTCTAAACAAGAACAAAATTTTCTTCTTTCTAAAGTTTCTCCTCTCCAAAATATTTAAACACTTTCAAAATAGTTTCTCTCTTCCAACAGTTCTTTGCTTTTTAGCATACCAAGAAACAAGTTTGACCCAATCGTATAACTAAGTGATAGATTAGAGTCTTTTCATATCTGCAACCCCATTTGAATTATCCCTTTAATATATCTTAGAACTCGCTTTAGGAGAGTGAAGTCTGATGTCGTAGGTATATGCATTCTTTGGCAGATAAAATTAACAGCAAACTGAATTTCTAGCCGAGTTATAGTGAGATATTGAAGCTTCCCTGCTATGCTTCAGAAATATGTCGCTTCTTGAAAAGGTTATGCATTCAGATTGTTGAGCTGTTATGGAAAGGGTGTCGACATTGGGTTACATTATGACATTGCTGATTAATGAAGAATTTCTTAAGCATAGACAACTTGGTGAAGAAAGTGACCATCTTAATTCTTTTCCATTTCGATTCCCAGAAATTACTACGGAAAGCCAAGATCTTTCAGTGAGAAACGATTGCTGAGACTCAACAAAAGGTTTTGGAGAAGCTCTCCATCAAATCCTATAAGTAAAATATAATCCACATAGAGTAGTAGGATGGTGGTCTTACCTTTTTTATGATAGGTGAATAAAGATGGATTAGATTTGCTGCAGGTAGTCGAGCAAAACATTGCTAAAAGTATTGAACTAGACTTTAGGAGCCTACTTTAGGCCATATAGAGCTTTGGCCGGATGACATACATGAGATGGCTTTGTAGGATCTTCAAAGCCAGGGGGCTAAAACATGAAGACTGTTTCTTGCAACTCTCCATGGAGAAAAGTCATTTGACATGTCCAAATGTTTAATGGTCCAATTTTTTGTCGTGGCAACACCTAAGACGAGTCTTATATGTAGTTGTTGTGCAGAAAACGGAGCTAAACGTCTCCAAGTAATCAACACCTTCCCCTTGATCAAAACCTTTTGCAACAAGTCTTGATTTCAATTTGTCAATAGTATCATTTTCAGCTTAGTTTTAAAAACCCTTTTCCACCCCAAGATGTTCATATATGCAGTTAAAAGCACTAGATTCCAAGTGTTAAGCATGTGTATTGTTCATCTCTTCAAGAATTTATTGATTCCAACCTAAATGTTTCATGGTAGAGGTGTTAAGATACTTTTAGGTTTTTAAGTCGAGAATTTTGAAGTTAGTAACACATAACTGGAATTTGGTGTGTATATCCCAGCATTAGATTGAGTTACCATAAGATGTAGATTCTTTGATTGAGCTAGAATTGGCGTGTTACTTCTGGTTCTTATAGTAGTTTTATTGTTTCTTGTTCATGATAAAAAAATTGAGTACTAGTAGGTTATCAACCAACTGTTGGTCATAATGCTCACAATTTCCTGAGACTGAGGAATTGTAACTTACAAATTTTTTGGTGCTTAAAGTTTTAAAGTGTACATATTTTTTGAAGGAACATGAAGAACTAGCAGACTTGCAGTAGTTTCAGGAGGATATATTTGGTGGTGTTTCATCTTACCATGCACGAAGTAAGGAGCTGTGATATTGAGGAACCAAATGGATACAACATGTCTACATATGTAGACTTCATCAGTTGGAGGATGAAGAAACATATCCCCTTTATAGTAATTGTTGTATCCGAGAAACACAAATTGGATAGACCAGACTTCGAGCTTGATTTTGCCAGAGGGCAAAGGTAAGGATAACAAGCTTCACCAAACATCTTGAGGGAGGAGTAGTATGGTTTTCTTCTTATTAAAAGCATCATAAGGACTAAATTTCTAAAGTGGAGTAGAAGGCATGAGAATACTGATAAAACAAGTTGTGGAGAAGGCTTCTACCCAATACTTTAAAGGTGTAAGACTGTGGAACATCATTGAAAACCCAACTGCACCAAGTGTCGATAATTTCTCTCTGCTTTATCATTTGTCCAATTGTACATGGATATGACATAAAATGTTGTATGCGTTTTTATTAATAAAATTTTCTTTGAGCCTAGTGTTATATGAACTCATAACCACCAATCAGTCTGGAATATTTTAATTTTGTTATTGAGCTGATTTTCCACCATAGATGGAAACACGACAAGAACATAGTCAAAATCAGAGTTCTCAAAAAGAGGGTAGAACTATGTAAAGCAAGATAAATCATCCACAAAATTTGCATAGTATTTAAGACCTTAATCGGATACAATCAGCCCCATCTTATTAATTTAACCATCACAGGGAAAATACGAAAAAGATATTTGATTTATACAATGTCAAAAATTTAAAAGAGCCCAAAACTTTTTCTCTATTATAAGATATGATTTAAATGGGTTCAAAAATTTAGTAATTAATTAAACTAATTACTCTTTTTGTGATTTGTTTTCCCACACGTCTTTTTATTCTATTGAACTTTGTTCATATCTTACAGTAAAGAAAGTTTATTTTGGGCCCCCTAAGACGTTTCAATCATGGAGTCTAGGAAAATTTCTATGTTGTCAGGCGTCAGAGACTGGCCTAGATATAATAGGTGAAGGACTCCATAGATCACAATGAATCTAATCTAGGGGTTGAGAAGCTTTCAAAACAGAGAAGAAAATTTAAGCCAGCTACTTTTACCCATCTCATAAGGCTGGCAAATATGATTGATACTCCTCTTATTCACCGATATTACCTTGCAGTTCTTTAGGTGTTGGAGAATATGAGAGTTTGTATAACCCAATCTCAAATGTCATATGTCTTCAGACGTAGCACAATAAAGAAAAAACAGCAAACTTTTTTCCTCCAACACATATTAGCCATCTTTCTCAAGAATTTTTGCCACTACTTTCTGGCTTTGCAAGTCAATAATACACATAAAAAAATATTCCAAATAAATAGGCCTAATAAAGTTTTGACACTGAGATTAGAGATTTCAGTATATTTGGGCAAAAACTAACACATCTTGTAATGAAATCATACCTGATGTAGTGACTATTAAGGTCAATCTGACAAGAGTGATGGGATGATAAGTCTCATATGCAACCAGCAGAGCGTCATTGCCTTTATAAGGGGTCGCTTTCAGTAAGTTCCAGCTGAGGTGGTGACGTGAGTAGACGCTCCAAAATTAGGAAACCACACTTTGTTAGGTGCCTCTGAAACCCGCAGAGAAGAGAAAGCTTGATTAATCTATTCACTTTGTAGTTGTTGTAAAACTATTGTAGCATTTTAATGCTATATGACCAACACATCCACATATATGACATGTGTGACAGTTGTTGTAGTTCGAGGATTGAGTCTCATGCTGAGAAAAACCCTTCCTTCGACCCCTTCCATGTTTTGACCCGAACGACCTATGTTTCCTCTTTGTCATTGGTTGTACTAAGAGTTGTCAGATCTTTCTGTGTAAATGCAAGATGAGTTTTGGGATTAACCTCATCATCCTAGGTCTAGAGCTTTGAATCAAAACTTTGAACCTCAGAGGCCACGTCGTTAAACAATGGAGGTGAGATTTTGGACGAAGCGATTTGTATTACAGTGGGGATTAGGTCATATTATCGACCCAAACCATTGAGAATGCCAAACACCTTCAACAGTTTTTCCACATGTTTACCAATTGAACTTAAGGCGTCACATATTGCCTTGAAGTCTCGATAGTAGACAACCAACATTTTGTCTTTAACGGTGGAGTTTTATTGAATTTCTTATATAAAGAGACCCAAATTTCGCGGGAAGTTAAGAGATTGTGGACATGACCAAATACTTCTTGATAAATAGTATTTAACAGGCAAGACCTAATAAGCTCCGAGACAGTTCCATTGTCGTCTACCGTGACAGATGCTTCCATTCACGAAGCCTGTGAATTCTTGTCTAGATAACAGAGACTCAAACTGAGTTCTCCACAGAAGATAGCTAGGTGCTACGGCTGTCCAAATCCTAGTCATTGTTAAGGGTGACAAGCGTATCATTTTCGTCGAGCCTTTGAACATGTACAGTTTTGTAGAATTTTTTCGTATTTTCCTTGTGTGCTTAGATGAGCTTTCGATTAACGAACTTTTACCGTCTTTGGGTTGGTTTGATTTGGTTTTTGGATCTCCTCTCTCTTACAAGAGTTAGACTCTCCACAAAATGATTGTAGTGCATTAGTGAATATTCATCTTGAGTTGGGAGTTCACAGTTTGTGTGTTTGCATTGGTTTGAGTTTCTGCTAGAAAAATAAAGTAAAATAAGTTATTAGCAATGCATGAAAAAACATCTTTGAGAAAATCACAATCCAACAAGAAGGAAACATATAATATATGTTTAATGGTAATGACAAATGACATAATTTATGAAATCGAAAGATAATAAAGTATTTTTGTGATGTCTTAGGCCGAAGAAATTCTTTATAATATATTATTTGTTATGGCTGAGATATAGTCTAATAATTCGTTTCTCTTTTTAGGTAGACAATATTTAAAACGGATGTCTTACATTCGTTAACATTTTCCATTAATTCGTCACAGGTTTTCATTTCCATGAACATTTATATCATCTGTAGTATGTATCAATTCCATAATATTAATTAGGAACTATAAGCCAAGAAATTCAAAAGTGAAAGAGGGAAAAAATGCACCTCCCAAGTCCCAACCTACAAACAGTTTGATCAGACTGACACTAAATTCTCGTGGTAGGGTTCATTATTTTGGTTAATGATCTTATTTTTCATAAAAGAAATTCAATACGTTCATAGAAGCTTTGCATTAAGAGTCAAAGGATTCGTTGTTGAATTGTTATTTCAGATGTAATTACATATATAGTACGACATGATATTACATGACTCCATGTTAAGTTACTAGAAACATAATAGTTAACAAGTCGGCCGAGTCATTTTCAAACTACATGACTTTGATTTTGTTTCACTTGTAGCTACATTGAATTCAAGATTGAATATTAGTCTTGCAGCTCACAACAAATGTTCAAACTTTATTAGTCTCCATCCTTTAATTATCTAAGTGGTATATAGGCTCCTTATCAACAAATATTTCCACGCCTTCAATTATTTTTAATTTAATTTTTTTTGTCATCTTCGACCTAATAAAAATGAAATGATTTCAATAACTTAGTTTAATCGAGATTTTTAGATTATGGAAGCATTTATATATTTATAAAATCATTATGTAACACTTTAAAGCTTCATACAGTATATATTATCATTGTTATAGTGCCTAAGTTGCTGCTTATCTAACTACCCACTAAGCTTTATTGAGTTTAGTTTATCTTAAGAGTTCTATTATCTTTAATCAACTTCAATTAATTACTATGGCGGCTTGACAGATTATTGCTATTCTTTAATGATTAAGCTCTATAATCCTTTAAACTATATGATATATAATAAACATTTTTATATTCTTAAAAGTTTAAAGTTTTACTAAACTACCTAAAGATGATATAAATAGCAACCATAAAACAGATATGTTGTTTTGACTGACTTTTTAACTCAACAGTGTAGGCCAACTCAGCCTAACACTAATATTTAAGAAGACTTATTTATTAACAATGATAGGGATAATATATTATGCACAAGTCTTGTGCATGTTTTGAGTCTTTTGACTATATTAAAACATTTAGTTTTGATATGTTACATTTATTTATTGTATATTGACATTTATTGTACATCTCCTTAAACTAACTACTAAAGTGACACAAGACTAAATCCTAGCTAGGAGATATCCCCAAAACTTTTACTCAACATACAGAAGTATTTTTATGGAATTAATATTCAGAATCATAAGCTTCCAAATAAAGTTAAGAGGTTCATAAATATTATACATTAAATTAAAATCATTTCATTTTTTGATGTGAAATATTCTTGTTTTCTTTTTTTTGTCAAGCATGTTAAAAATGACTCAAATCCATAATTTTGAAATACCATGAATACTTTAATATTAATATATTATACTAAGAATAGTGAGTTTCAAAACTTAAAGCCAATTGACAATGATTGATCTAAATCTTTTATATTAGATTAAAATTATTTCAATTTTAGATGTAAAATATTTTTTAACATTTTAAGAGATGTTAAATGATATATACAACGATGGACGGATCCACATTGAGCCAAATGGAGGGAGTTGCCACCATCACTTCTTATTTCTTATATAATTTTTAGTGTTAAATTTTCTCAAATTCAAAAATTGCCCCCATATTATTTTTATACTATACATTTGCCCCCAACAAATATAATTATTTATACTTTGCTATATCAATGTCACATTGAAATTTCATGAAAACCTGGGGCCTTTGAAAGATGTTGTCTCACAAATTATACATCTTTTAAATAAATTTCCATTATATAAGATTCTATTTAAATTATTGGTGAGGCATGCTCAATGTAAGCAAGCACTATTTTTGGTATTACATCATCTTACGACAGAAAAACTTTTGAGTACGGATTATTAACGTATGGGCCTAATGGACTGTACTATTTAATGGGCCTTTGAGGCCGAAAAAAGCCCATTAATGGACACTCGCTTTGTTAGCTATTGCGTAGTTTCTTCTCCGGTGAAGACGAAGAAGAAGATAACGAAACAAACGCAAAAGCATGAACGGAGCTTCGCTCTGCAATTCTGTTTCGCTTCATTCTCATTCTCTTACCCATTTACCGTCATCGTGTTCCTTCGCTTCTTCGTCTTCGTATCCGATTACTCCTTGGTTTAGAGCGTATACATATATCTCACTTTCCCATCGAATTCGACAGAGTTTCGGAGTAGCTGTGGACAAAAGAAATGATGGGTTTCGTTTATTTGCTGCAAACAAGCGAAGAAACGGCGATTCCGGTCTAATGGATTTGGAAAACAGTATCGACGATGAGGACGAAGAAGAAGATGATGAGGATTGGGATGATTTTGATTTAAAAAGTGGAGGGGAAGAAGATGAAGATGAAGATGAGTTTTTGCCAATGGATAAGATGAAGAAATGGTTAGAGAGAAGGCCTCGTGGGTTTGGTGTAGGTAAAAAGTACGAAACTTCAATTGAAGATAAGTTGCTCGACGAAATTGAGCAAAGCTGGAAAGCTCAAGCTGCTAATCTCAATAAGCTCAAGAACGATCCTCTCAAGCCACAACAGGTTAAGCTTGACGATAATCTCAGCAAAGGTATCGAATTATCTTTTCCCTTGTATTGAATTTCGATTGATTTATTAGTTGGAATCTCATTTTAGCTTGTTGGATTATGATGTTGAAAGGACAAATTGGATTTCGTGTTCGTATCACCAATCTTCCTAAGAAGAAGAATGTTCACAGAGATCTTAAGGCTGCTTTAACAGAAGTGAGTGGCATGTTAAACATAACACCAGCTGTGTCTGGGAATAAGAAGACTAAGGATCCTGTCTGTAAGGGATTTGCTCATGTTGATTTCAAAAGCGAGAACGATGCAAACAGGTATGAGGCTGTGCTGTTTGTAATTTAGCATCTGTTCAAGCTTTTACCTATCTTAAGCCCTATGTAGGCTAAGGCAAAGTTTGGCTTTTTCTTAGGTTTGTGGAGCAGTTCAATGGACAGAATCTTTCATTTGGGAAAGTTGTAAAGCAAATAAAATGTCAGGTTGTGGAGTTTTCTTCAAACGAATCAGTATCAAAGGAAGTATACTTCGATAACGGCTTCCAAGTGCAGGAGCTTCCGTATTCTGGTCTTGCAGCAGTTTCTAATCCAAATCTAGTTACAGAAGATGAATACTTGGATTCATTGGAAGCATCGGATGATTCAGATGAAGGGTTAGGTGAAATAGTAATCGAAGAAGATAAACAAAGTCGAATCTCTGTTAGCGCAGAATCTCCAATAGAACTGAGGCGTGATTTGAAACCTGACCTAAGGTCTCAGGAACAAGTTGTTAAGCGAGAAATTAGAGATCATGAGATACTAGAGGCACCTTCAGTTTCATTCCAGGCTAATAAATCTGAGGAAGCTGTAATAGAAACACGCTTGCATGACAAACTTGATGGGGCTGATGTAGAAGAAGTTGTTGAAGAGATTTTTGAACCTCTAAGAAGTTCAATATCACCTTCAGAAGAAGAACGGATAAATAAAATCCGCAAGTTGGAGCAAAAGCTTCTCGGTAAAGAAAAGCTCTTTGGTGGAGGAGCTGACTCTGATTTACCAGAAGTGAAACCCACTAAAGTCCAAGGCAAGAAGGAGAAAACGAAGAAGAAAAAGATCACTGTGAAAGGGCAAGCAAAAAAGGCCCCAAAGATAGAAATCCCTGGATCTTCAAAAAGGTAAATAGCATCCCAGTCTTGCTTTAAAAAGTTGCAAAAATGTTGAACTTTTACTTCACTGATTGAATTCTAAAATTACGGATCACAGGTTAAAGGTGAAGGAGAAGGCGCTATTAACAGGCGTCTTAGTCAAGTACGCTGCGAACTCTGCATCAACCTCAAATAATGAATGATCATTAACAAATGAATTCAATGTTAAGTCTGTTCAGTTCTTGTTTGAGAGTGTTACAAGATAATAGAGAGCCATCTTCGTTCCTGTAGAAGTGTTACAAGATAAAGACTGACCAGTTGTCAAATTTTTTGGATCAAATCATTTATGTCTAATGCCATGCTACTGAATATGCATTTTTCCTGGCAACATTGTATCACCTTAAGAAGGGTTTTGAAGCAGAATATAGTAATTTGTTCGAATGAATGCTGTGGGCATTTCATACTTAAGATCCTGATAGTAACAAAATTGATTCTAGAATTGAACCAAGTAAGAATTCCGAGTAAAGTCTACTACTTTGCCGTGGAATTAACACTACAAGAGAAGGTCTACACTTTGTCAACATCGATTATTCTGCCAAGAAAGAAGGATAAAAGAAGCTATTTTGCGACACATCTGGAAGTAGGAAACTCATCTCTCAGAACCAATTAGCAATGAGAAATAGCAAGTATAACCTTATCAAGCCTTAATTAGTTGTATCTTGAAGCTCATTGATGGAACAAAAGAAGAAAACACAGACCTTGAAACATAATGAGTGTCACTCCAAAACAACTTTTGCACCAAGTGCCTTCAACTTCTCAACAATCTTTTCACCTTCTTCTTTCGAAACTCCAGCTTTCAAAATCGCAGAAGGCTTCTCCACCAATTCTTTAGCTTCTTTAAGACCCAAATCAGTGAAACTTCTCACCTCCTTAATGATCTTAATCTTAGCAGCTGGTTCGAAAGACTCTAACTTAATCTCAAACACAGTCTTCTCCACTTTAGGTTCTTCACTCGCACCACCACCACCACCACTTTGACTCACGATCCCAGCACCAGCACCAGCAGCTCCAGGTTTCATAACAGCGACGGTTGGTAGCTCAGTCATTCCTTTTTTCTTCATTATAATCGCACCGAGTTCGGAGATTTCTGATAACGTCAGAGAGGAGATCTCGTCGACGAGTCTGAACACACGCTCCGTTGGTGGACTACGATGCTCTGTTGGATCAAACGTAGCTGGATCGTAATCTGTTGGGAGCTTCCTCTGATCGAATTCTTCTTCTTCATCCTCAATCTTCGCCGGTTGTCCAAAACTCCGGTTACCACCGATTCGAGAAACAAGTGATAATTTGGAGTTTTGATATAAATTAATTGATAAATGTTGCCTGAACCTAAGAATTAAGCTCATCTTTAGCACCTTCGAAGCTTGACTACTTCACCGATTTCAGAAACAGAGCAACGGCAACGAAATGGATTTTCTTGCTCCAATGCCCTAAACAGTCAAAAAGAAAGGAGTCATGGGAAGAGTCTCAGATCAGATTAAATGTTTACAAGCCCAACACAAAATGGGTTAGGCCTTATAAAAATATCATTCTGGCTCAATATGTTTTTTATTGGGTCTAGGGCCGAACTCAATATAACAAAGAAAAAAATGATATGTTTTGTTTCATTTTATTTTTCTCTGATTGCCATAACCGCTAGTATTGTTGTGGACTTAATTATCCATTTTTCAAAATAGCGTCATGTTAATATTAGGCTCACATTGTTAATATTAGCAGTAAGCCCAAATTTTTAACTAAAAAGTGACAGGCCCACCCAAAGGCAGGCCCTTCAAAAATAGGCGTATGCCACTTAGCGTGGAGAGCACACGGTATTCTTTAGTAAAAGGCGAAAGAATAGTTCGCTATGTGCTCACCACATGGCTGCGTGATTTGTTATAACGAACCAAGGCCTTATTTTATATTCACCTTTCACTCTTAACAAACACTAAGCTTCCCGATGTGGGAGTCATTCAAACTACTACTTTTTAATCTTTTTGTTTCCTTTTTCTTATTATTTTCTTACTATTTTTTAATCTTACGCTCTCGTTTCTCTATTTTTATATTTTCTTTGACCTTATAAATATCATTTTCTTTTCTTTCCTTATATATATTTTTTTTCATTTCAAAAATTACACTAAAGTGCTAAAGAACATGTGAGTTAGTAGTAATGAAATAAAAAAAATTTATGGTGTGTGTTTTGGTAATAAATTGAATTTTGTCGATTCAAATTGTTGGCAAAAGGAAAGTGCTAATTCATTGGCGGAGAGATATGAGATAGTGATAGTGTTTTCTTTACAAATTTTTTGGCACTAGGGTTTGATTCATCTTGCTATAAATAGAAAAAAATTTTAGAGAGTTGATTTTGCAGACCGTGCCAACGGTAACATATATCATAAGTGAAGCAAAGAAAAAAACCTCAATTCAAAAAAGATAAAAACTACAAAAATAATTACTATCTTCATATAAAACCAAATTAGCAAACAAAATATTAGCTAAAAAATATTTATTTTTTCACAAAATAGTTAAATGAAATTTTTGTAACAATTTTCAAATAATTTTTACAAAATAATATGATTATTGAGGATGAACAAGATACACATGTTCAACATTGGAACGAGTATGATCAATCTGAGGTAAATGGGTATAGTACACCGCAATCATTCTCGATCGAAGTGCTACCTACATTTGCAAATCATATGTGTGATAGATCCGACTTGCATGATTCAAATGTACATCACAAATTACAAGCTGATCTGGTCAAACACATATGAGCAAAATTTAGAATGTTTCGTGGTTAATGAACTTATTAAGTTTGTGTGTTTATTAGTTTTATTTTGTGCTTATTAAATTATGTGTATTTTATTAGTTGGATTATATGCTTATGTTTTATTAATTGTATCGTATGTTAAGTTTTTGTATTTTTATTTGTTTTTAAATTGATTCTTTCTATTTCTTATTTTTATTATTTATAATTATTTAATTAAGAATATTATAGATAAAAGTAAAAAAATAAAAATATTATTTAACTATAAAATATTTAATTTAATGTATACAGTATTTTTATTAGTATATAACCATAAAAACAATAATATAAATATAAACTAAAAATATAAAGTAAAATTAATGGATTATGATGTTGAATTTTACTAAACAAAACCATTGTAAAATATAAAAATTGAATGAATGTTGAATTTTGAAGTGGAAGATGGAGAAGATGATGTAGAACAAATAAGAGATGATGTGGACTATTAAAGAGGTTGTTGAATAAATCAACCATTATTTATAGTTTAAGGCTAAAGTTCATTTTACTAAACTATTTCAATTTTGTAAACAATAAATAATCCCAATTATTATATATCCAAAATATAAACTAGATATAATTAAATAATCAAAACCGTAAATCATTTCTACAGTTTTTAATTAATCTTTCTTCCCTCCCTCATACGTTTGCAGGAAAAAAGTCTCCAAAAGGTAATATATTTATATAGTATTTTATTGTTAAACTAGTTGATTATTATCTTCAACTTGTAATTCATAAAAAAAATTATTCAAAAATGGATTTGAAAAACTGACTTCTTCAAATTGATGTTGATATTCTTTTGTTAAAAATAGCTTCAGTAAATTTTGTTTATTAAAGTTTTTTTTCATTATTTTAATTAATAACAAATTTTGTTTGTTTTGTTGATAAATTAATGGAATGATATTATAAAATAGTTTCTCCTTTAACATCTAATACCAATATCGACGATTTGTTATGGAATCTTACTGAAAAAAAGATATAACGGACTATCATCCAAATTAAAGAAAAGAGGTAAGACGCAAATATCTAGGTAGGGGTCCATGTAAACCATACAACCATAATTTTAAGAAAATACAGATAGGAAGCTTGGTTTGAATTGCATGGTACTTGGTTAGAGCATAACACATCAAAAGAAATAGACTTTTGTTTATGTTGTTACTTATTTAAAGATGATGTAAGAAAGCAAGGTAGGAGTGATGCTTTTGTGAAAGAAGGTTTCTCTAGTTGAAATAAACTTGAGAGACTAGACACTCATGTGGGTAAACCCAATAGTTCTCACAATAATGCTGCTGAAAAATGTGAAAACTTGATGAACCAAAGTCAGTCTATCGTTCAATGTGGTGAAAAATGAGTATTAGATTCGCTTAAATGCTTCTATTGATGCTGCTAGATTTCTGTTGAGACAAGGATTAAATTTTCGTGGTTATGATGAGACAGAGGTAACTTCTTAGAGCTCGTGAAATACACATGAGAACATAATGATGTTATAGGCAATGTCATTTTAAACAATGCTCTAAGAAATAACCAGATGGTTTCTCCAATGATCCAAAAAGATATTGTTCATACTTGTGATGAGGAAGTATTGAAAGTTATTATAGAAGAAATTGATCATGGTGTATTTGGTTTGTTGGTTGATGAGTCTGCTGATGTTTCTCACAAAGAACAAATGGCTGTCATTTTTCGATATGTTGATAAAAGTGGGACAGTGAAAGATAGACTTATTAGAGTAATTCATGTTAAAGACACATCTTCAGTATCTCTGAAATTTAAAATTGATGATTTGTTTTCTAAATACGGATTGAGTTTGAAAAAGCTGAGAGGACAAGGCTATGATGGAGCAAGTAATATAAAGGGTGAATTTAATGGGCTGAGACCATTGGTTTTTAGAGAAAATAAAGCAGCATATTATGTCTATTGTTTTGCTCATTAGCTTCAGTTAGTGGTAGTGACAATTGCAAAAAAAACACTATGATATTAGAGACTTTTTTGACATGGTTTCTACTTTGTTAAATGTGGTTGGAGTTTTCTGCAAACGACAATATGATTCGAGAAAGTTACCGGAAAAAGTGCAAGAAGGGATTAGTTGTGGTGAGATTAACACTGGAACATGATTGAATCAAGAAATATCTCTTCAAAGGCTTGGAAATACTCGATGGGGTTCTCATTATAGAACACTGATGCGATTGGTTGAGTTGTTTTCTTCTATTGCTGAAGTTCTTGAGTATATCCAAGATGAAGGCTTAGAAGACTCCAAAAAACGCCAAGCATATGGTTTTCTGAAGTATTTTCACACGTTTGATTGTGTTTTATATGCAACTAATGCTTCTTATTTTGGGACTGACTGAGAATCTATCCATGGTTTTGCAAAGGAAATATCAAGATAGTTTGAATGCCATGTCATTAGTGGACTCAACTAAGAGAGAGTTACAGACACTTAGAGATGATGGATGAGATTCCCTTATGCTTAAAGTTTCCATCTTTTTGCAGCAAACATAATGTTGAAATGATTGTCATGAAAGAAGACTTTGTTGATATAAAGAAAACAAGAAAGAGAACCAACATGCATCATTATAAGGTCAACTGTTTTTACATTGTTTTGGATTTGCAGCTTTAAGAGTTCAATGACCGCTTTACAGAAGTAAATACAGTTCTACTTTAATGTATGACTGCCTTAAGTTCTCTTGATGTATTCCAAGAGTTTGATAAACAAAAACTTGTGAGATTGGTTAAGTTTTATCCAGATGACTTTAACTATGGAGAGCTTTTGTCACTTGATCAACAACTTGATATCTACATTGACAATATGCACAGAGAGGATCGATTTCAGAATTTAAAGAATTTTGGAGATCTTTCTATTTTGATGGTAAAAACTCAAAAGCATCTTGCACATCATTTGGTTTATAGGATTTTGAAGTTAGTCTTAACTTTACAAGCTGCTACAGCAAGTGTTGAGAGATGTTTTTCTGCAATGAAACTGGTGAAGACAGCTACACGCAATCGAATTGAAGACCAATTTCTAAGTGATTATCTTGTGTGTTTTACTAAAAAAGTGTTGTTTGAATCTGTTTTAAATGAAAAAATGGTCAAAAAGTTTCAAATGTTAAATGAGCGTAGGGTAGTTTTACGAGAATTCATTGAAGTTTTTGTTTTTGGTTTAAGAATTTATTAAAAGTTTTATAAATTATTATTGTGTTATATTTTTTGCTCCTAGTGAAATTTTTTTTAGATCCGCCACTAATCGAATGTTGAATCATTTCCATTTCTTAATAATAAAACGAGGTTGATTGGCAGCATAAAGACTTGAATTGTGATTTGAAACTTTCATACTTTTATGCAATTAAGAACAGAAACATAAACTACCTGGACGTTTAAGAGGAGACTTAGGTTTTGCTATTATGAAATAGATCGTGACGTGTGGTGCGGCCATCCATAATAATATGCCTATAAAACTATTGCATAATGCATATTGCCTAACATATTTATATAAGCCTTGTTAAAAAATGTGGCGCCTATGACCGTATAGTCGCCGAGTAATTGCTCCACACGATTTTACTATAATCGGACAAAAACTCGAAGATTTTCTAAAAAGTACTTTTTGTTAGTTTTCTTGTCAAAATATAGTAGTCTTTTGTAAATCTATGTGTGTAGTATAATTTATAAAATAGAAGGGAAAATTGATGAAAATACCGAAAATATAAGTAGCAGCTTTCGTTAGGGTTTTGCAGATCCACACATTAGGAAGAAGAAGATGAAACAGAATTACCATTTCACCCCTTTAATTAATACTAAACTTAAACGAATTTCAAAAGAACACTTTGAAGGCTCAAATTCTTAATTTTAATGATTCATAAAATTATTTTATATAGCTATTAAAACTAAATAAAAATTTAAAATCTAATCCCTAATTAATTCATGTGTAACTTCTGATTAATAAATTAGTCGCTAGGTGTTATCCAAAAGTGAACACGTAGCGCCTAGTGAAATTTTGAGTAGAGGATATAAGTACACGATATACGGTTGACTTTTCACATTATCAACGATAAACCGTTAGTTTAAAAGAAAAAAACAGAATTCATTTTTAAATATTATGACGGTTTCATAAATCATAAAATTTAATTTTTTTTGTTTTTAAAGATTCGTTTTGTTGTTTAAAGTCGTAACGAGGATATGACAAAATCGCCATTTTCTATAATAAATAATAGTACAAACAAATGTAAGAAAATGGATAACACGAACTCAATATTAAGTATAAAGCAATCTAGTATACAGACAAAATGAAATTTAAAAAAAACTGTAGAAAGGAACCAATGTCTGAATATGTGCAAGTGACAAAATATTCCCATCCTTAAATAAAGAAAAGAATAGGATATTTGGTATATTCAACTAAAAAAACAAGTAATATATCTACGGTTAGAATGTATACAAGAAAAATCCGACGGTTGACAATAAGAGACTGAAAATTGTTGATCTCGACGAACCGTCGATTCTCCAGGCAGCACTTATAGTTTCTCGTTGGTTTCTGTTGGTGGACGGTGGCGATATTGTGCCGTTGAAATTAGGGTTCGCACCGTACAAGTATTGAATTCCTTCCACGTCATCATTTGTTAAGTCGACTTTACGTTTTCCCGTCGTGATCGTCGGATACATGATGGAATCTTCAACTGCAGAATGTCCTAAACCGAGAAGATGACCGATCTCGTGAACCGCTACTGATTCAAGATCAACAGCTGCCGTGACGGAGAGGAAACTGCTTACATCTCCAGAGATCACCCAGTTCTCGTCTGCGTCGAGATGGAATTTTCCGCTTGGTGGAGAGAAAGCGTGAGCTAAGGTTCCCAAAACACCGTCGAAAGGCTCACCGTCTCCGTGATCGCCGCTGTAGAATCCGATCGTGATGTCGGACGTTGAGAAAGACTCGATGCGCGTGAAATTCAACATGGTTACGTCTGACCAACGACCAAACGCGCGTGCAAACACGCCTTTAACCTCTTCGGTTAAAGGATTACTCGGGTCGAACGCATAGGTCAAGTCCCGGCGGTTTTCTGGCCACTTTGGCTCACCTGGAAACGTGGTGTAGTGTTTGAACGCGTGCAAATGCTTGCGGGATTTGACCTCGAAGGTCTTTCTTCTCCTGTCATGCATCAACGACGTACCATTGACCACATCGGGATTACCACAACGTGGGATCACAATGTTTTTGATGGTGCGTTCGTCAAGCTCTCCGGTGACGTTAAGCCGGAAATTTTTTTGGTACAATTCAACAGCGGTTTTGAGGATATCATCAAAATCATTGGTGAAGTTTCCTGAATATGTGTTGGGGATGTAACCAAAACGTTGGAAGTATTTTTTGATGCGGTAGAGACCATCGACGTTTTGGCCGTGATGACAACCTGTGAAATTGGAGAAAGCGTCCCAGAAAATGTGTGTGGTGTTACGTAAAGACGGTGGTATTGTGGTGGAGTTGGTGGGGAAGAACCAGGCGGAGACAGGAGGAGAAACAATCAAGAAAATCGATAAAAACCCGAAAACGCAAAATCTCATGGTGGTTTTCGGAACCCAGAAAGATGTAAAAAGGCTAAAAAGAGATGATAATTTAGGATTTTAGGAAGAAAATTTAGGAAAGAAAGAGAGAGATAAAAGCTAAAAACAGGTAACAGGTAAAGCCGTTTGAAGCTACTTTATATATTAAGATAATTGAGGTCAGCTACTGCGTTTGCGTTTTGTATTGGCGGGTGGTTGTTGGGATTCGTTTGCGTGTTTGCTAATTTTCTCTATTCTTTTATTTTTTTTATTTAATGTAAATGTGGTGAATGATTCAAATAGAAACATCTATTGTCTTACTCACGTTCAAACATCGCATTTCGCAGAGGTCATCAAGATAGAAGACTCTTGTGCCACATCAAGAGTTCGGTCTAGTTGGTAGAATTTGGTCCGGTTTGATAGGTTAACAGATTCTAGATAATCGGTTTGAGGGAAAGTCAAACAAAGAGGTTGAACTAGTTTATATATAGGGAATTGTTTAGTTTCAAGTGTGGAGTTGGTTTGGTCGGAAAAGTCAGCATCGAATCTTCTAATTACACGTTTTTCAACAACGTCACAAGTTTAATAGCTTCCTGGTTTGTGTCACTTATATCCGATTGTACAAGCTTTTATTGCCGATAACTAGAAAGCATAGGCTTCACATCAAACCGTTGGTACGAATATGTAACTATATTACCTATAGTCACAGGCTTTGTCCATTTTACTACTTCGTTTGAATATTTTGTTAAGCAATCTAAGTAGTTCTCTCAAATTACTTACTGGATTACAGTTAACCGAAGGTTGAACTTGTAAATAGTGGTAAATGTTATAACTATAATATCTTAATTCGTTTCTGCCTTCTAGCTTATTGATTATTGTCATTGACCAATGAACAGATGAAGAAGAGGAATAAGCACTAGCATGCAACATCGAATTTGATAAAACATCATATCATATACAAAGATTGTACTTAAACGTGGTTTTCCTCCCCTCTAACTGAAAGGGTTAAAGCTTAAATAGAGAAACACAGAGACAAACAGGTTGGTTATCTAATTTTGCTAACACTTAGAAGGCCTTTCATAATTAGGAGGCAAAGAAGGGCAATTCTGGTTCATGTTGGGATATGGGTCAATGGTGTTATAACCAGGTAACTCCATACTGTATTCACCCAGAATCTGACAGAACTCAAGCTTCCCTACCTCTGTGTTGCACCAACTAGGCAACCGTGTCTGATTTTCTTCAAATATCTTTAGAGTGTACGCATCTCGTATCTGAAAATAAGAAAGAAACAAAATGCTCAAGATTCATGAAAAATGGAGAAAAGGGTGAATACTTGATGTTTAACAATAGAAACACTCACTGTGAATTCAGTGACTTGAATGTTATCAGCGATAGGGCCAAACACACCAGCAGCTTTGTACATTGCAAGGATGAAAGCAACACATGTTGTTGATTTCCCGTCGCTGTAAACCCACTCATCCTGTTCAGGGATGGTGAGTAACTCATCAAATGACATTCCACGCCTCGCTGTTTCTTCAAGGATCCCATACAAATCCAGATCCTGTACAATAGAAACTTACAAGTTAGCCTTTATATCGTATTCAGAAAAAAGACGGTTTTTTTTTTGTTGCTGAATGTACATGTGTGTATACCTCAGTACCGAGTCGTTTATTCAGTGCCTCGTTCCACATATTTGCAGCATATGCAGGTTGTACACGAGTCCACATAGACATGACAGAAATAACCTGAAAATCCAATGTCACCTGTTTATGGCCATGACCATGAAGATAATAACGATGAATGATTTTTGAGAAAATCAAAGATAAAAAAAGTACCAAGTGAGCATCAAGGGGAGGAGGGTAGTTATCGGCTAGAGTGTCGATCCAGCTGAATATCATGTTGTGATATCCATACGGTTTGCCCAACATGCTCTGGGCATACTCCCACGCAGCGGTGTTGTTGAATTTTGCTCGGATATCGGGATGTAGAGGAAGCAAAGCAACTTGAGGATTTGAATTATCCTTCAACGTTAGATCCCACCATTCATTCCAAGGTATCACAACAATGATTTCTTCACCCTGTGAGAAAAAAAGAAAACATTTCTCTCTATCGAAAAAGCTCAAAACATAATAGGAAATTATTCCAAATATAAATATCTCTACCTTTTCATTCTCATGTCCTGATTCACCAACCCAAAGATTCCCCAAATCATCTTTCAAACAAACAGCAGTATGACCAGCAAAAGCCCCAGTCACCCATTTCTCTAACGTCTCAAAACCACCCCATCTACCTCGAATCTTCGAAATCGTCAAGAAATCACCCGAATGCACATCTTCTGGATTGATTGTAGACCGCCAAGGTTGAGGCCGTTTCTCAAACGTAGCACCCATATGCTTCGTCAAGAAAGCCAAATTTGCATTCTGTCCCCAAGCAGTGTTGGAGAAAAGAGGCAACACATCAATCAAAGAAAGCAACGTCCCAAGCATTCCCGATGGCATTAGAAACACTGAAACTCCATGCTCCTTCACCTACTCATTTAAAATACGCCAAATAAAAATCACAAGAAACAAACATCACACGACTATAGAGAAAGAAACAATAATCAAAAACATACAGATTCCAACTCAGCTTTTTCTTCCCAGGAATCAAAGTTCAAAGTGTGGTCTCGAGCAGAGAAATAGTAGTCCCAAGTGATCCTGTATGGTGTTGCAAAGACATAAAGATCCATACAAGTCAAGCTATGTGCCTGGGATGTCTGCAACAAAGTTCCCAAATGTTATCAAAACAACTTAAATTCCGACCAGAATTAACATAAAGTTCTGTAAAATAAGCAGCAACTACACAAAGTTTTGTTAAAATAAGAAGCCAAAATTGTGCAAAATTGGAGGAGATTAGAAACCTAAGAAAGTGAAACTAAACCAACCTTGAGATGGAGAACGCCACCGCCAAGGCCAGGTTCGTGGCGATCGCTACCGGTGATCTCGAGGCGAGCTTCGTTACCATTAAAGCAAGCACCTTTCCACTCAAGAGACGCATTATTAGGAGTAACGGAGCCGATAAAAACCGGCAACAAATCCACGGCGTTGTGGAAACTGTTCAAAACGGACCACGAGACTTGACGAGGCAGCATTGGAAGAACATCGTTAACGCTGAAAGGAACCTTCAAGGCTTGACCCAAATCAAAAAAGAAACCCAACCCTAGAAGAAGACATAAGAGGAAGAAGAGTGTCTGAGTCAGATGTGATGAGTTCTGAGACATTCGATCGGATCGCTCCGATTCTTTGAGGGGAAAAACCAGCAAGTGATTTTGAGACTTATGAAGTCTCAAAATTTAGAGGGGAAGAAGGGTTTCGTTGTGTCAAGGTTGAGGTTGAGGATGATCCATTGGGATTTTTCAGCTTTTCTCTCTCTCTTTGAGTTTCGGATTTTAAGAAATTGGACTTTGGGGGAGATAATAATATTAAGTTGGTTTTGGTTTGGATATGGAAGAAAAGACTTAACTGACGACTTTTCTTAGAAACCATTCTGAAGATTCTTTCCTTTGCTTTCCATCTTCCGCGTTGACACATAAGATCACAATAACCGGATTTACACTCAGGTTTGGTTCGGTACTCACATTGAATTGTTTCGTTTATGCTAATTTTTCGATTTTCTGTAGATTGTAATAGTGAATTTATATATATAAAGAAAAATGTTGCTCTCTTTTCATTCTCTATTTTAATTAACATTTTAATTTAAAATCATAAATACAAAATAAATATACAAATACAAAATATATTATAAATGCAAGTGGTCTTTAGTCTAGTGGCATGCGGTAAATCTACTAAGACATGAGTATTTGCACAAATCAGAAATCAAGTCCCGCTGCCTACATTATGTAGGAACTTGGCTAATAATTCGGCTAGTTATGACCCAATGTTTATAAAAAAAAACAACTACAAAATAAATATACATCTTAATTACAAACATGAATTATTAACTCTAGATAAAAAAACAAAGAAATATACATTACAAATTAAAAACTAATCCACAAATAAAAGAAAACAAAATACATGTAATACATATATAATTCCTAAATGAAAACAAATATCATAGCCCTAAGAAACTAAACAATATATAGTGGCTAAGTAAAAATAAATAAGTTAGTGAGTTTAAAAATTAAAAATACAAATATAATTTTTTTTAAAAACCTAAATTATTTTAAAACATTGAAGGCTAAAAGTTACTATAATTTATTATAGAAAACAATAATCAAACTAAAATTTTATCATCCAAAAAACGTCAAAAGGAATACATTATATGTGTTCAAGGCAATTGCTACACCAACCATTGACAATATGTAAATATAGTAATTCTTCCAATAAATTCAATCCGTTTAATTCCACAAAAGAACAGTACAAAAAAATATAACCTAAGGTATAAGCAAGAAATATGTCATTCATTCATGTAATTACTCATACTAATTTATTTAATACACACAACATTTTTTATAGAAACGTTGAATTCTCCTCATATACCTTAGTAAGATAATAACTTTAATCTTATTGAAAACACACAAAAATTACTAAGATCAATGAAAAATTTAATCCACTACATTATCTTAAATTCTTGTTAACTTGTGATGAGACTAATGCTTGCGAAATTATTATGAGCAATTAGATGTACGCTACTTTCGATAAGTAGTATTCGTAAACACGAGTTCATATGTTTATTACGTCCTATTGCGAGACCCATGTTCGCGTGTTAGGTGTGAGAGGCATACGCTTGTTTACCCATGTTTGCGTGCTAGGTGTGAGAGGCATACGCTCGTTACCCATGTTCTAGTATTAGGTGTGAGATGCATACGCTCGTTACCCATGTTCGCGTGTTAGGTGTGAGAGGCATACGCTCGTTACCCACTTTTCAGCATTTCCTTCTAACTAAATATAGAGATCTAAAATATTTGATATTTCACATAAGTGGCTGCACCGTGTTCGGTTACCTACATACCCTCTAGAATGGGATCAAGCTAAATGTAGTTCTATACATATCAAAAGGTTTTTTTTTTACATATACACTTCCTACAAATGCTCTATTGAGCCTTCTAGTAGTAGTACGCTTTAGGTTTGTTGCGTTCCAACTCCTTGGTATTGTTGTCTCGTCCATTCGCAGGAGTTCATAAACGCCAAGTTTCACGACTTTGGACACGATGTAAGGGCCTTCCCAATTGGTGCCAAGTTTTCCTGCATTTTGCTCCATTGTGTTCTCGTAAACCCTTTGCAACACAAGATCTTCGTTGGTAAAATTTCGTCCTAGTACTTTAGTGTTGTAGTACTTACCCACCTGTTGTTGATAATTCTGGAGTTTCAATAAAGTTTGATTACGCAGTTCCTTAACTTAATCGAAAGAGTCTTTTATCATGTTGTTGTTTAGGTCATGGCATTGTGGAAATTCTGTTCTTCGCAAAGTAGGGACACTCGCTTCGGCTGGTGCTAGAGCTTCTATTCTGTGAGATAGAGAAAAAGGAGTTTTTCCGGTAGTGCTTCGAGGGGTCGTCCTGTATGACCATAATACTCTGTCCAACTCGTCAGCCCATTTATCCTTTTTGTCGTCCAGACATTTCTTTAGTCCATTCAGAATGGTTTTGTTTGTCGTGTCAGCTTGTCCATTTCCTTGTGGATATCGAGGCGTGCCTTTACTTAATCGAATTCGGCATTTACACAGAAGTTTTTAACCTTAGCAGAGATAAACTACGATCCGTTATCGGTTACAATCTCCTAAGGTAGCCCATGTCGATATATAATATTCTTCCATATAAACTTTTGGACATCTGAATCTTGTATTCTGCAGTATGATTCCGCTTTAACCCACTAAGTGAAATAATCAGAGATTTTGGTTAAACTGAACTCTTGGAAATTGTTCGCCATGTCTTCCACTATCTTGAGATATGCATCCATACGATCGTTTCTTGCATTGAATTTCTTGCTAAACTGACTTGTCACGAGCTAGGAATCGCAAAAGGCTTCTATTTTTTGAATTCATATCGATTGTGATAACCGCAACTCGGCCATTAACGCTTCATATTCTGCTTCATTATTTGAGGCCGGGAACGATAATCTAAACGATTGTTCGATGATGCTGTTATCTGGCGATATCAACTGTATTCCAATTCCCGATCTTTGCGTAGATAATGATCCGTCCACATACAGTGCACATTTGTCCTTTTCACGGGTGTTATCTTGTAGTTCTGGAGCTAATTCTATCAAAAAATCAGCTAATACTTAAGACTTTGCACTTGTTTTATCAATCGCCCATTTTGTTAGCCTTCTTGACTGGTTTGGGCTATGGAGAATTGTTTGTAAAGGGTGGTTAGTTAACACAGTGACAGTGTGAGATTGAAAATAGGGCTGTAGTTTTCTTGCGGATGTGACAACTGCGAAAGTAAGTTTCTCCATTGTTCAATATCTAGTCTCGACATCGTTTAAGGATTTGCTGACATCATATATTGGCTTCTGTTCTCCCCTATCTTCTTGAACTAACACTCCACTCAATGATGCGCTTGTTACGGATATGTAGAGGTACAACGTTTCTCCTTCTTCTGGTTTTGACAATGCTGGTGGTGTGGTCAAATAGTTTTTGAGGCTCGCAAGGGCTGATTCACACTTCTCGTCCCAGTAGAATTTTTTGTTGTTGCGAAACAACTTATAAAAGGGGAGACATTTGTTGGTGGATCGCGAGATGAATCTGTTTAGGGCTGTAATTCTCCCGGTAAGTCGTTGGACTTCGCGTTTATTCTACGGCGAGGATAAATTGATGATTGCCTTAATTTGCTTTGGGTTGGCTTCAATCCCACGCTTGGTTATGACGTATCCCAAAAATTCACCGGATTTTACTGCGAAAGTACATTTTCTTGGGTTCAACTTCATTCCATATTGGTTTAGAGTCTCGAAACATGTTTCCAAGTCTTTTAAGGGATTCTCAGCTTTCGCGGATTTGACCAACATATCGTTGATGTAGACCTCCATGGTTTTGCTCAATTGGTGTGCGAACATCCGATTGACTAATATCTGATAGGTTGCGCCTGCATTCTTTAACCCAAATGACATTACTTGATAGTAGTATATACCACAGTCTGTGATAAAGGACGTCTTTTCTCAATCGTTAGGGTGCATCTGTTTTTTATTATATCTGGAGAACGCGTCCATGAAGGATAAGAGCTCGTTTCCTAACATGGCCTCGACTAGTTGGTCAATTCTTGGGACTGAGTAATTGTCTTTAGGACATGCTCTATTTAAATACGTAAAGTCCACGCATATTCGCCATTTTTCGTTCTTTTTCTTTTCAACTACCAGATTTGAGAGCCATTCAGGGTAATGTACTTCTATGATTGCACATGCCTTAATTAATCGATCAACTTCCTCATTAATAGCTTGTGAACGATCCAAACCTAATTTTTTTTTTTTTTTGTTTTATAGGCTTGAAGGTTGGATCTAAGTTTAACTCATGGCAAATCACATCTGTGCGTATCCCGGTCATATCCGCACTTGTCCAAGCGAAGGTTGAAACATTTCGTTGTAAGAATTCAATGAGCTTTAACTTCAGATTTTCTGGAAGCTCTGAGCCAATCCCAACACACTTCTTGGCATCGGAAGGGTCAATGTTCACTTATTCTATTTTATCCAAGATGTTGCTTTCAGTGTCATCGCTTTTTTGCTTGTCTTTTGGTTTTGAAATCATATATGTTTGGCCTTTGTTTTTGAACTTGTGTTATGCGACAAAGCATGTCCTAGCTTTCTTCTGATTTCCTTGCACAGTGCATACTCCGCCATCGATTGGGAACTTTAGGCATTGATAATATGCTGAGGTTATAGCTTTCATGGTACATATCCACGGGGTCCCTAATATAACGTTGTATATTGCCGGTTTATCAATAACAAAGAATTTTATCCATGTTGTGGTTCCTCCGAGGAAAACATGTAACTTTACTATTCCTAGCGTCATTGTTGTATCTCCATCAAATCACATTAGTGGGCGGATCGAATGTTTCACTTCTACATCCTTCAAATCCATGCACTCTAGTGTTTCTTTGAAAATTAGGTCGACCGAACTTTCGATGTCCACTAATACTCTTGTTACTTCACAGTCAAAGATTCGCAGTTCTATGACAAGGGCATCGTTGTACGGTGCGGCCACCATGTCGCTTCTTGTGAAGCATATGTCTTGATCTGGTACCCACTTGGTTCTTCTATTCTCATTTGGAATACTCTGGTGTTTTTGAACTGCTTCAGCTTTACGCTCGTAGACTTCGATTGCTCGGACTGAATCATTGTACTCGAGAAGTCCGCCCATTATCATGTTCATCCGTTTTCTTGGCGGTGCCAATTTGTATCTATCGTCTTCATGCATTCGTTTGGATGGAATAATAGGATTCTCCTGACTAGAACTCGGGATGATGTCGTGCTCCGTTGCTACATGGTCGTTGCCTTCCTTTGATAAGTTAACATTGTTTTTCCTTTCATCCAAATGGTTTGTTCCGTGATTGCTTGTTCCCGTGTTTTCTTTCTGAAAATTTTCAAAGAGAATCCGCAGTAGTTGTTTATACTGCGAGGTCGGCTGATCAATCCGTTTATGGCATTTGCAGTACGCCTACTTGTCCAAGATATTTTCTTGTGAGCCCTTGTTCCAACGTTTTTGACGTCCTTTTGTGTGGAGTTACGAGGTGGTGAATTTATATAAAAGGTGATTGCCTTTTTTTCTTTATTCTTCTCATAACCTTTGTTATAGTGCTGATGTGATCCTTAGTGTCCATTCACTCATTTCTTTGCTATTTGAGCTCCTGGACACATATTGCTTGGTGAATCGGGATTTCTGGTCCTCGACTTCTGCGAACCTCGTCGCACAGTGCAAAGCGTCTTCGAGCGATCGAGGAACATTGATATGCAAATCGTCCTTCAGATTGGAATCACCGCATAATCCGTTATGGAGAGCTGGGATTGTAACGTCGTCTGAAATGGTAACTTGTGACACAATGGCCTTAAACCGTTCGAGGTATGACCGCAACGTTTCCTTGGTGCCTTGAAATATTGAGTATAGGTTCGCACTAGTTGCTGCTCTTTGAATGTACATCGAGTAATATTTAAGAAAAGCTTTCGACAATTGTTGGAAGCTATTTATAGAGTACGGTTCTAACTTCGCAAACCATATCAACGCATTTCCGGTCAGGGTTTTCACAAATATTTGGCAGTATCCAACGTCATACTCCTGTGGCTTATATTGAGCTCTCCCCATTGCTATTCCGAAAGTTGTCAAGAATCTATTCAGATTCATCTTTCCATTATATGTTGACATTTTATTTTTACGTTGTGTCGGACTTTGATTCCTAATAACCTTCTGGAGAATGACGTGTTCCGTGCCTTAGTTAGCATTTGAACAATTTCCGGAGCTGAGCTCCTGGCACTATGGAGTCATGAAGTCATCTTCTCAATTTCTTCTTTCATTGCTCTTATCGCCACTGCTTGATTTTCTCGTTGGTCGAGAAATGGGTGCGAGGGTTGCACTGGTTCGTTGTTTAATCATATGCTCAATGATCATGAGGTCTGTTTAAATTAGATATGCAATATGGGTCCACAAATTATAAACAAGAGAAAGAACTAAACGATAGTCTTCTTACATTAGCCCATTTACTGTTGCATTAATAGCCCAGTCACATAAAGATGAACAACTTATAGAACAAGAAAAAACTTAAGTGGGCCATTCTTATAAACGATCGTTAAAAGGTTAAATCACAAAAAAATAAAATTTGGAAAAAGCTGTTTAGTAGTAACAAGTAGTTCGGGTTTGAAAACTCTACATTTCTAAATGTTTTGTGTGTGGCATTTACGTAGATATCTCGTATATAATCAAACCATAGTAATTTAGAAAAGTAATCTATGTTGATGTGTCTACAGTTTATAGTATAAGCCACTTCAAGCATCTGAAGCTTAAGTTTTGGATCTAAAACATTTCCAATGGCTAAAACTATTTTGTAATCTTCCCAATACTTAGCAAATTTAACTCTCATATCCTGAGCCATTTGCTTCAAATCATCATCATCACAAACAACATACTTTTTTAGCAACAACTCGATCCTCCAAACTTATGTGAAATAAACATTAGATGTTGGATATTTCAAATCTGAAAAATGGATGGTGATGACACAAAAAGCTTTAGTAAATCACAAATCTTTTCTTCACGGTTTCACTCGTCCTCTGAAGACAAAGACTTATAGTTAGTGTCAAACAATCCCATGCTGACAAATGCTTTTCTATACTTCAATGTTCTTGCTAACATTTCATATGTAGAATTCCATCTAGTAGGAACATCAAGAAACAAACATACTCCACTTATAATCCCTACTTTCTCTACACATGCAGCAAATGATTCTCTTCTTTGTGGAGATGCTTTCACATATCTAAAACACCTTTTGCTAATTCTGAACCATCTTTCATTATGAGATTCAGAATATGGGGAATACCTTTTTCTCCAACACCCATTCTTTCAGACATTCTATAACCTCATTAGCAATATTTTCACCAATATGTGGAGATTTCAGATTACGAAAAGGTAAAATCTTGCTATTCAGCGTCCAACTATCATCAATAAAATGAACAGTTAAGCAAATGTACCCCATACCTGTAAATGTGCTGACATAAGTCTGAAGTAAACACTGGGCCACGATGTTTTGCAAATACCTCTTTCAACTTTTTCTTTTTTACCTCAAATCTCCTAAACAAATAAACAATAACAGTCTGTCTACAAATAGGCTGACAATCTGGATTAGATATTTGTCTCTTGCCCTAACCTTCTCATACTCAACATATCGGAATGGTAGATCATGGTAAATGATTATTCACTAGTCATCTCACGATCCACCTTGTGATCATATGCAGGCTTATCTATTTGTTTAGGGACTTTTGGACACTTAGACAAATTTCAACTCAAGTGATGTGTTCCATAATTACCATGTGATATACTATTCACCACTAACTTAGTACCACAATGAATACACTTAACCCTTTCTTTTCCATCATTTTCTAACCCCAATGAAACAAAATCATCCCAAACAACTGAAGTTTTGCGTCTCTTACGTGAAGTTTGAATCGATTGAGTGTGACTTTGTGAAATCTGAGTTTCGCTTTGTTCTGCCAGTTGTAATTCTATATCCTCGTCATTCAAATCGAGTTGAGCATCTTCCTTGTTCATATCTATAAGCTCATTCTGGGCATTAAACATTGCTATTGTCTGTAGAGATTCAAAATCCATTCTGCAAATCAACAAGAAAAAGACCAATCACTTAATTGCAGCTCACACATAATCATTAAACAGAAATACATGAAACAAATTCAAACAAATCAAAATACTAAGTCCACTAATTGACGTTTCTCCAAAACACATGAAAGCTATTAAATGACGCACAAGACCCATCATCAGCTAATACAACAATCAAATGCAGAACAGAAACTTTCATTATCTTCATACTATATTGTACTTGAACAAATAGACAAGCGTTCATTGTCAATAATGATAAAGATGAGCTGCAATTGTGTGCTGACTATGACTTCGCACACACTTTGGATGCTAAGCTTCTTCCTCGTGGAGAGAAATCTGTGGATCTAGAGAAATTTGTCCAAGAGTCAAGCTTGCCACTTGTTATTGTCTTGTAAAATCAGGCAATGATGTTCATTAACTTCACTGGAGAAACAGCAAAGGTCAAGGTCTTAACTTCACTGAATCTCTAAAATCAAAGTACCGTGAAGTTGCTACATCCAACAAAGGTCAAGGTCTTAGCTTCCTTCTTGGTGATGCGGAGAACAGTAAGTGTTTGTGCTCAGTTTAGCACAAACTGATTTTTTGATTATTTTTCTGTTCATCGAATTTTGTTATTTTAGTGAGTTTTTCGGGGGTTATGATTTTCGTATTTGAAATCTTTATGTCAGTTACAAGCGTCCGTTCTCGTGTTCATCATTTGTATTCCTCCTCGTTTATCTCATGTTCGTCATTCGTATTCTTCCTCGCTTATCTCCTATTCGTCATTCGTATTCTTCCTCGCTTAGCTCCTCTTCGTCATTCGTATTTTTCCTCGCTTATCTCCTGTTCGTCATTTGTATTCTTCTTTGAGTGTTCTTCGTTGCTTGTCTTTTCCTTCGTTCTTCTAAGTTTCTTCTTCAAGTGTTTTTCGTTGTTTATCTGGTTGACAGCTCCTCTCCCAGGGTTTTTCGCGTGTCCTGCCTTCTTTGTTTGGTTTCCTTTTATAGGCTACTTTAGCTGAGCATGGGCTCTTCAATGGAATCCAGGTGTTGCCTTTCGCGTACGCGTGTCATCCTGCGTGCTGTTTAGTGGGTTCTAGGTGTGAGTCCTAGAGCACATGTGTTGACCTCATGGAATCTTTCTGTTCGTTAGTGGGATATATATGTCGTCGCGCGCCAGTTATAGTCTAACAAGCGTCTTGGGTAATTGGGTTTTACCCCAATTGCTCCTCTACAGTAAGGCGCTTTGAAACAAAATTTGATGGGCAAGAAACAAAAGATGACGTGAAGCACATAATAGACGTGAAACAAAATTATGTCACATAATTTGATGCAGGTTACAAAATCAAATGCCAATACAAGAATCAAAGCCACGTGAAGCACACATAACATGACCAAAAAGACCATAAAGCACCAATCCTATCAAATGTAGACAAACAAGCGAGGCAAAAAACAAGAGACACAGACGTAGATATAGAAACCCATGGAGAAAACTTATAGCAAGGAGTTCTAGAAGTGAGAAATCCAAACCTGGGTTCAACTATTTCCGATGGCGCAAGGGCAAAACTGTAACCTTTCGACTTTGACAGTGATTTGAACAGTTTTAGACATCAAGAGAAAAAAATGAGGTTTAGACGTCGAGAAGAAAAAAAAACTAATGGATCAGTTACGTAAATGGGTTTAATTAGGGACCAATTTAATTAATTAAAAGCCCATTTAATATATGGGTTTAAATACAGTTAAACCTCGATAAATGAATGTTTGATAAATGAGTAACCTCGATAAATGAATAATTTTTTTCAGTCCCGACTTAGGCTAAGGGGTTAAATGAATAACTTCGCTAAATGCCTTAATGAATAATTTTTTTGAAATCCTTAAAGACCCTATGTAAATATAAATGAATATTCATCACATTTCATTAGATATATCTATATTAAAAAAGATTTTTTTTTCAATCAACAATGTTTGTACAATAAGTCATTCTTTTACAAAAAATGAGTCTATAGTTTTTTGTTTTTTTTCCACCAAAATTCATCTCATCCTTGATTTTTTCCTAACACAAACAAAACTTTAGGAGTATTCTGCTCGTGTTGTAAAAAGTAATACCGTAAGGTGATTACTACTTGATATGCTTCTTTTGATGACACATTTGGTGTGACACTACTATCATTTGGTTTTGGATCATTCTCATCAGTTAGTACTGACTCAATAATTTTATCCTCGGTGGTCAATTCCATAACGATATCATTCTCGTTAGGATAGTTCAAAAGATGTTCGACGTCCATCACATTTCTATAGTGTAACTTAGAAATGACATTCGTTAATCCTTCGATATCTTCTTCTAATTTATCAAATTCTGCTTCAAGAACATCGAGTTCTTCAGATCATATCTTGCAATGTCGGAAATTTTTTGCAATTGTTGTTTCCTTTACATCAAATCTCCAAGCCAAGGTAGCAAAGTTAATAGCATCGAGAATGTTAATCTTTTCAGGATTTGATGAGTCAACTTCAAGGCTCTGCAAGATGCTAGAATAAAAATGACATCGATAGTGAAACTTAAATGCCTGAATAAACCTAGCATCACATGGCTGAATTTTAGATGTTGTGTTAAGGGGCAAGAAAAATAACTCTACATTTCTCAACCCTTCAACAACCTTTGGATGAGCTAGGCAGTTGTCTACTAACAAAAGAACATTTCTACCATTCATTCTCTTGTCAAACCAATGACAAAAATTTTGAAAAAACAAACCAGTCATCCAAGCTTTCTTGTTGAAATGATAGTCACAATTAAGATTGTTCATGTTCACATTCTTAAAGCATCTGGGTTTTGCATACTTACCAATAACCTAAAGGGGGACTTTATCGGATCCATCACCATTACAACAAATCGCAACAATAATTTTCCTCTTGTCTTTCTTTCATCCTTCAAGCTGCTTTGTGGCAAGTGAATGGTCAGCTTCTAACCGATAAAACAATCATGTTTCATCCATATTGTAAATATCCTTCAACTGATATTGGTCTAATTTAGATATTATTTCAGGTAAAGCATTTTCAATGTCCTCCATGTTCACAGAACCGCTTTCACCAAACCGCCAGTAGGACTTGATTGAATATCTTGCCTTGAAACGTTCCAACCATCCACTTGAAAAGCTAAACTCTTGATTTGTTTCAGCATACATTTTTTGAAAAAAATCTTATTTTTACCTTGAATCATTTCTCCTGATATATTCACATTCTCTTGTCTTTGAAGAAACTGCCAATTCCCAGAAAAAGAAGCCTAACCTATTATAGAGGCCCTCCACCCATTCATACAAAACTTTCTCCAAATCAGGGTACTTCACTGATTTGTGCCTTTTAGCATCGCTAATTTTCATCTCCTCCGATAAATACTCTGGTGATCTTTTGAGAGTATTTAATATTGTGGTTTGACTATAATCCAAACCAAACTTTTTCTTCACCCATGCTTGCATATCTTTTTGCGTAAGTGTTGGATGTTCTTTCTTATGTTCACATATGGCCTTCCTTATCTTATCAGTCAAAGATGTTTTTGTTGATGGCTTGGCTTTTGATTAGAAACCATCAAATTGAATGTTAAGAAAGATATGGTAATGTAGAATGAATTACTTACCAAACTAATACTATAGAACTATATATATAGTTTGTAGTGTAGGTTAGATACATTTTCTAAGACTCTAGATATTCCATACAATATAATACAATGTATCTTAGTCCACATACATACAGTTCATGTATTACTAATATAATCTCTTCAATTTCCAATATATATATATATATATATTATATTTATATAAAATCTCTTGAAATGAAATTATTACCTAGTAGGTACATTTGTACATTACAATATGTAAAGTAACTATTCATACAAGATTATAAAAATGTGCAAAATACTATCTAAATAAATAAAAATTTATTTATCGATAAATGAATAATATATTCATTTATCAATAAATAAATAATTTTTCTAAACGAATTTTTTCCTGGTTCCAAGAGTATTTATTTATAGAGGTTTAACTGTAGAATAAATGGATTTGTAAACCCATATTAACACCCCTAGTTTATACCATTAATATTTAGTTATAATACTAAATTATGGTAAGGATAATAATGCAAAACTAACCAAATTGTGTAGTATTTAATACACTGTCTATCTTTTATGTAAACTATATAAATAGAATTTAATTATCTTCTTAATATAACTATTTACTAACACAAACTTTTAAAGGAGGTTTTTTGTTCTATGACTTTTAAAGAGTTTAAATTCTTAAAGAGTTTGTTGTTATTCTAAAAAATTAATGAAAGTTGTGGGTTATTCAAATAAAATGAATTTAACTAACTTTATAAGCATGTTAGAGTTTAGTATTATTGATTTATAGAATTTACACAGTTTTGTACATAGAAAGACTCTTTAACATCTCTATGACCTTGAGACTTCTCAATCATCATCAAGGAAGAGGGCATCTAGTTGTGAGTTAAACAGATCAGTGAAGAAAGAGCGAGGTTGGAAGGTCAAGACAGCTTAACATCGAGGAAAGCTAAGTCCACCTCAAAGTTCGATGGCTGCTGTAGCTCTGCTGCACAACCGCCGATTAATTAGTCTGCCGATGTGGTAACTTCCTTTCAGTTAAGTTCTAGTAAGAAGATTATAGTCAGTCTTAACACACCAAAACAACCTAGGTTCTTGGTTAACCAGAAACCACCAGCCGCGATATGAGGAAGATTTGTGGTTGATATCTCTCCCAAGTTTTATTCCTCAATGAGACCAAAAAATGTAGAAGTTATTTTGAAGGTATTTGTGATGTGTTAGGTTTTTATGATGTTAAGACTGTTGAACCAGAGGGTATTGGAGGATTGGCTCTCCTCTGGAAAGGAGAAGTTCAAGTTGAGATTATCTCGGTAGACAAAAGAATCATTGACACCAAGATGACATGGCAAGACTGAGAGTTCTTTGTCACTTGTGTGTATGGTGACCCAATAAGAAGTGAGAGAAACAAAGTCTGGGAGAGGTTGCTGCGCTTAAGTGCTGGTAGAGATGGAGCATGGTTTATGCTCGGTGATTTCAATGAAATAACTAGTAACTTAGACAAGCAGGGATGTCGAGCAAGAACTGATGGATCTTTTCACTCATTTAACAATATGATTAACGGTTGTGATATGCAGGAGGTCTTGTTCACTGGGAATGCTTTCTCTTGGTTCGACATTAGGAATGATGAGCTTGTTCAATGGAAACTCGATCGAGTAGTTGCTAATTCTAATTGGCACTGCCTATTTCCAGAGGCTAAATCCACATACATTCCTCGGGGGTTTTTAGATCATAGCCCAATTGTTACATGGTGGAATGGTGAGGAACAATACCAAAGAGGACAATTCAGATACGATCCAAGATGGGTCAAAAAGGAAGGATTTACTGAGTCAGTGAAAGACGGATGGTGTGTTGTTCTAGATACATCATCAGACATCTTTTCCAAGATCATTGAATGTAGGAAACATATCTCCAACTGGAAAACAGGATCACATCCAAACTCGGAAAAGAAAATACTTAATCTTAAGGCAAGTATTGATTCAATGACTCATGGTGATGGTTTTAATTCTGCTAAGCTACAAGATCTAAAATGACAGTTATGTGAAGCTTAAAGAAAAGAAGAACAATTCTGGAAAAGCAAAAGCAGAAACTCGTGGCTCCAAGCAGGAGATAAGAATTCCAGATACTTCCACTCCCAAGTTAAGCTGCACAGATCATTCAATAGGATTCATTATATCCTCGATGAAGAAACTCAGCAAAGGAAGTATAAGGATGCTAAGATAGGTCAAGTGGTAGTTAAGTTCTTCTCGAATTTATTCTCTACTGAGTCCTAGATCAGATGCTCTCGTAGCTATGATAGGATATTTGTAGGTGTGAGAAAATGGGTAACTGACTTACACAATGATCTTTTAATGAAAGATGTATCAGATGCGAAGGTGGGGAAGGTTGTTTTTGACATGAATCCTGAGAAATGCCTAGGACCAGATAGCATGTCAGGAGCCTTTTATCAGAATCATAAGGGAATTGTAAGGTATGATGTTGTAGCAATGGTAAAGAAATTTTATGGAAGAGGGTGAGCTGGATAGATGCCTCAATGCTACTAACAACTGTCTCATTCCCAAGAAGTCACATCCGATCAGATTTAGTGAATATCGCCCCATTAGCCTTTGCAACTTTGGTTTGAAGGTAATCACCAAAGTGATGGCTACTCGGTTAAAGAAGATCCTTCTAGAAGTAATCTCTGAATCACAAGCGGCTTTCATTAAAGGGAGGTTAATTTTTAATAACATTTTGGTTGCTCATGAAATCCTACATAGTCTCCGCACCTCGGATACCGTTTCCTCAGGATTTATGGCCATTAAATCGGATATGATGAAGGCATATGACATGTTGTTATGGGATTTCTTGGAAAGGGCCTTAAAAAGTATGGGTTTTGCTGACGTGTGGGTAAACAGAATTTTGATGTGTGTATCTACTGTCTCTTATTAAGTCCTTGTAAATGGGAAAGCATTTGGTGATGTGATACCATCGAGAGAGTTGAGACAAGGAGACCCTATCTCCCTTTTCTTTTCATTATTTATAATGAAATTCTTATTGATAGAATGATTCAAGCTAAAGGGAGAAGACACTCACATAATCAAGATTGCACTAACAACTCCACCAATCTCACACCTCTTATTTGTTGACGACAGTCTCTTCTTTTATCAAGCAAATAAGAGGGAAGCTGAGGCAATAAGACAGATCCTAGACGACTATAATCATACCTCTGGTCAGAAGGTGAATCTAGCAAAATTCAGTATTTACTTTGGTGCAAAGGTTAATGCATCTTGCAGGAATGAAGCCAAAGATGCTACATGTGTTGCCAATGAAAGTGAAAAGGCTTCTACTTGGGAGTTCTTGAAACTTTTGCCGGCTCCAAAGTTAATACTCTATAGTATATTGAGCAGAAAATTCAAAAAAAGATGTCAGCGTGGAACAATATAATTTTTTATCTCAAAGTGGCAAGAAAGTTTTCATCAATGCGGTAGCAATGGCAGTCCCTACATATACTATGAGCTACTTCAAAGTTCCAAAAACATTATGTAAGATGATTGAGCAGCGAATGGCGGCATTTTGGTGGAAAAACCAAGAGATTTGTAAAGGGGTTTATTGGAAAGCAGGGGAGCCTTATGTAAACCCAAAAAAAAGGTGGATTATATTTCAAAAGATGGGAAGGATTTAATCTTGCTATGTTGGGGAAACAACTTTGGAGACTTGTAACCAATCCAGATTCACTTGTCAGCAAAGTTCTCAAGAGCAAGTATTACCCTCGATCCTCTCCTATGCAAGCACCGATAGGCACCAGACTTTCATATGCTTGGCGAAGCACCCACGAAGCACAATAGCTGCTACAATAGGGTTTAAAGAGGGAGCTTGATTGCGGGAAGAATCTTGATCTTCATGTCGATCCTTGACTGCCAACAATTCCACCTAGGCCACCTACTCTACAATCAGGCTTTACAGTTACAAGGTCAAGATGAAACAAATACAATTCAACTAAAAACTCAAACCTAAAATAAGAAATAAAAACAATACATTTTAAGTAAGAACTTAAACGAATTATAATTCTTAAAACGAAACCATTAGTGATTGAATTACAAGTTGAGTACTTGTAAACCACTTGAAGTTGAGTAATTCAACTTGTAATTTAACAAAATCCAATTACAAGTTTTGACATTATCAGTTTATATAATAACTGTATAAATCATACTAATCAGTCAATATAACCAAAGAGTCCCTATATTATGAAAGGTGAGTCCCGTGAAACAATCTTTCATAATGTTATCTTCTAATTAAATTTGTAAATTAGTATTATCTTTGTGCACACCTTAAAATGAAACCAATACCAATGACAAATTGACAAAAATAAAACTAGTTAATCAAACATTTGAATCAAGTTTTTGTACACGCCAACGATATTCTCTACTTTAACACATATTATAGTGCATTTAATCAAGAGAACATATTTTAATCAAGTTTATGTACTCGTTACATACTATAATGTATTCAACTAATTAAGAGAATTGGTTTCAATCAAATTTCTGTACACATCATGTAATAGTCGAACTGAACACAGATTATATAACTTGTTCAATCGAGAAAACATATTTCAATGATGATTATGTACATATCAACTGTTTTGTCTACTTGCACATAGATTATAATTTGATCAATCAAGATTTATGTACACTACTACAAGAACTACATAGACTCAGCGAATTTTGTTATCTTCAACATGCATTGAACTTCATGTAATTTCACAAATTACCAAAACTCTTGTCTAAAAGGCAAATAGCAAAACATGTCAAGACTGAGTCTTTATCAAATACCATATCTTCATTATTATGAAGCAAAATTGACCTAAGACGGGCTATTAGGGAAATCACTTTCTGGAACATTGCTAGTTCTTTAAAATTTACGGTTTTGGATGATCATTGATTTAAAATTTAGGGACATCAATTTTGGATTATCAACACCAAGCAGAAACATTCATGGTTAACAATCTAGTTACTAAAACTAAGGCACCACATTTACGGTTCAATCAAGAGATCAATAGGCAATAGAAAAGATAGCAAGTTTTGGACAGATAATAAGTGCTTGACAACTTAACTTGCTACTGACCAGAGATGTTCTGGAATCCACAACCAAGCATCGATAGCTTCACTATGGAATGGATTGACTTTGATGCTACCACCTGCAAGGTCAGAGGGATTGGTCAATATTCAAGTTTCTCACAACTCTGCAGCTGGATAATCGAAAAAACTCTAATTATTGGAGCTTCAATGGCCAGCAAAAACAGAAATACTCAACATGGGATTATGTATAATTGGTTAAAACCTCATAAACCAAAATTAAACTAGAAAAAAGTTGTTTAGTTCTCAAGATATATCCCAAGACACAGTTTCATGGTGTGGTTATGTGTATTAAATCGAACCCCAACAAAGGATCGATTACTAGACTCGGGATTCTAAATCTCTCCTACCTGCCTAATATGTAATCAAGCACTAGAGACAAGAGATTACATGTACTTTCTTTGCCCCTTCTCATCAAGGATCTGGTCTCATCTCTATTCACGATCGAGATTACTGCTAGTTTTGGAATGGGACAGAATCATCTATCAACTTCAAACTATGCAATTAACCAAGATTCAGAGGAAACTGGTTTTACTAACCTGGCAATCGGCGAGCGAAATCAAAGACTCCATCGAAGTGGCTTCTCAACTGATATCGACCTCCTCAAGATGATAGACTCAGTGATTCGAAATCGAATCTCTAGCCTATGATCTTGGAATACTGATGAATCTGCTTCCTCCATTATCCAATTCTAGTTCAAATATGCACCATATTAACTCTGGAGCGAAGAATTTACTCCACTAATGATCGAGCGAGCTATCACTGCATGTGTTTAAGTCATCGGCAATGTCGTTTCAGATTTTACGAAGAAGATAGTGGGTGCAACTCCATCTTAACAAGTTTTATGAATTATGTGGGCTTTTGTATTAGGTTCTAATATATCTATCTAGGCCTGAATTTTAACGAACAATGAGATTTAAAGGGCCGACGACAAATAAAGTAAAGAAGCTTTAAAGGGGCCCATTTTAAACAAAAAATATTGATTAGGTCTGCAAGTTAGATAAAACAGAAATTAGTTCCAATATAATTTACCAAAACCCTAAATCGATTTCTTCTTCTATTCGATATTTTCTTTTTTTTCTCATTCTGCCAGCCGCTTCTTCTTATTCTCCTTCCTTTTGCTGCATCTTCTTAATCCTTCAACCTTCTTCAATTATCATTGGGTATTCTTCATCTGCTTTCCCCATTCTCTTCTTCTCTTTTGATATTTAGCTTTTCTTTCTTAAAAATGAATTGGAAGTCAGAGAACTCTACTGCTACTGGGAAATCTTCTGGGAGGCGTAGCATTCCACCGAACTGTATGTGTGGGGATGAGGTTAGAATACTCATTTCATCAACCCAAGATAATCCTGGACCCCTTTTCTTTAGGTGTTCTATAGATAAGGTTAGTGAAAAAGGTTTCAAGAAACAACAAGGTTCAAGTTCTACAACCCATACCATCTGCAGAGGTGAGAAATTTCTTCATGTGTATTCTTCATAATGATGGTAAATAATTTTTTTTTTGATAGAAAGTAGTGATTGTTGCTCTGTTATACTCTGCAAACACTAAAAAGTCTAGAACTTATTGGACAATGATGTTAACAGCCATTCCCAAACGTGTTTGTGAGGTTCGGGCCACGAATAAACGACCTAATAACTCTTGAAATCCCAGATCGGTATACGCGTGATGTTGAGTTGATTCAGATAGGTGATGATGTTTACTTTGGAAATGGTTGGAATGAGTTTGGAAGAACTTATTCTATAACTGCAAGATATGTACTTCTTTTCGAGTACAAAAGAAATTTGTGTTTTAACGTTGTGATATTTAGTCCCGACGCCTATGAGATCAACTATCTGTTTCAATCTGCTGAAGCGAACTTTATCACCATGAAAAGTACTTATTGTATAAATAATTCGTAATTTAGTAATTTTTTGATACATGTTGAATTAAAATATTTATTTTTCTTATTTGGAATAAAGTAGCTAAAGTGGAGTACGGAAGATAGTTAAACCATTTGAGAAGATTAATAGAAGGATCATGAGATTTCCCGATCATAAGTTTTCTTATGGGTTATTTTGTTTCTAGCTCACTCAAATAATTCACATGCAATCGTTGTAATAAGTCAGTATACTTCTTGAAGATTTTAAATTAATTGAGTTTTATCTATCGTTTAAAGTATTATTAAATCATTTCCATTTTTAATACGTATAAATGTTAGTTTGATTCAGCGTAGTTAGCAATAAATTTAGGAAGTATCTAGATTCCAATCCCGAGTTTGTTGTGAAACAAAACAAAGTTTAAGAAGATATAATTAAAAGGTAATTTGAAAAAATAAACAACGACGATTTGGGATATTACATTATATGTTATCGTAAGTAAATAGGGTTAAATTGGTCTAATGTTGTTTGATATAACATTAATATTATTTAGCCAAGAAGCAGGTGGTCCAGTTGGCTTGCCCCTGATCTAGCTAGGCACCAGGTGAGGAGTTCGAATCCCACCACTCTAATTTGAGCATTTAGGCTATGGATCATGCCTTGTTGATCCAAATCCAATGAGTAAGGTTGACAAAAAAAAAAAAAAAAAAAAAACATTAATATTATTTCATTTTTCATAACTTAAATCAAAATCATATTATTTCTTATTTGTTTGATATAACGTTAATATTATTTCTTATTTTAATAGTTTAAAATGAATCGTATTCACAAATAACACACAATGTTTATTTATTATTATTTATTATATTTTATTTATCATTTCTATCATATAACTAACACACAATTATTAAATTTTTCAGATTAGCTAGACATTTTTATTCCAAGAGAAATATACCAAGTTCGTTTATGTATAAGATTATGTTGATGACAAACATCGATACAAGATGTGATCTTTTGTATGGAACAATGTTTCACATCTTAAGAATGACAAGAAAAATTATTGAAGTTAGAATTTTTTATGGGGATAGTGTTGGTAAGATTGTTAAACTACAAAAGTCAAGATGACTTTTTCAATTCGATTGTATGTTTATGGTGATGAATTAAACATTTATAATAATTTATTTTTGTCGATTCTTTTTTCTTTAATTCTTTTTTTGGTCGTGTATTTAAAAAAAAGTTATTATCTATTATGTAATCTCACATTTTTATATTATCTATGAACTCATTTATTTTAATATATTTTATGAACTCTTTTGCAATTTCATGTTTATTTATTTTTTAATTAAAATCAAATATAATCATAGAATCATACTTAAAAATCAACACATATACTATTTTTCTTTTTATAATTATGGGAACATTGGAGATATTGGTTGGTTCAATGTACATATAATTTTCTTGAAATTGTTATCGAAAATATCTTTAGATGCTTTTGGATCTATCTATAATACATTGATTATAATAGTATAGTTTATGTATAGTATTTATTATAAGAAACAAAAATTTGAAATCCAATTTTGATGTTTATATTAGTTATTATTTTTTAAAAATATGGAAACAACATAATTTGATTTGGTAGAAACAAGTTTCAGATACGGTTGCTTCTAGATACATAAAAAATCCATTTGTCTTTTTCTATAATTAGTTATTATTTTTATAATTATAGAAACAAAGGAGATGATACTTTTTGGTGGATGTCAGGGGTGTCAATGCAGGTTAACCTGCTCTATTTAACATGTTCCGCTGCGGGTCCAATATTTTTTGTGGATTAAAAGGGTCAACCTGCATAACCCGCGGTCATAAATATAGTAACCCTAATCCACTCCATTTTATGACCGTGGATTATGTGGGTTGTCTGCGGTTTTCTTAAATGTATTTATATTTTAGTATACAAAAAAATTTAAACAAAAATGTATTAATAATTAGATATAAAACCATAAGATGCACCATTAATATGTTGTGAGACATTTTTAATAATATAAAACATAAATTTGAATAAATGAAAGAGCTAAAATTATTAGTTAACTTATTTTGTAGGGTTTGATTTTACAAAATTAAGAGATAATTATGTTTTATATTAACATTATATATTACGTGACATTATAATTTTTTATTTAATTTGATTATTTATAAATTTTAATTATTTTTTGTAATTTTATATGTATGCGGGTCGTCCCGCTGACCAAATGGTCAAACCCGCATTAACTCGTTGTCCATGACGGACCAACCCGCAAAGCCCGCTTTTTATTTGGACATAAAATCTATAACCCTAACTCGCCCTATAGCAGAGCGGTTTAAGTATAACATGCGGGTTTAAAGCCTGCATTGACACCCCTAATCGATGTACATATAATTTATTTGAATTTCTTATTAAATATTTCTTTCCACAATAGTATGATTCTAATCGGTTGTGTTTCTATAATTTAGCTATAGTATTCATTATAATTTTGATTATAATATATTCAAAAATTATAGCAATAGTGTTGATGATGTTAGATTTGTTTACCATTTATACACATCTATATTAGTTTTTTTTCATAATTATAGGAAATAATTTATTGAAGTTATCATTAAATCGTTTTTCGTAATTTAAGAATCTAATTATAATACATGGATTATGACAACATAATTTAGGTATAAACTTGGTTATAATATATCAATTCAAAATTCATTAATGACATATATTAGTTATTTTATGTTATAACTATATTACATAATAAAAAGATCATGTATTCATTATGTGTATTTCTTTGTAATTTTTTTGATGTATATATAATACATTGATTATAATAATATAATTTATATATAATATTTTCTATATTACATTCTATGCTATTGAAAATTTGTTATTTAACTAGGAATGATTAGTTATTGTTAAATTTTTCTAGTCATATAAATGATCAACATTTATTATTGCGCTAAACTTTTATGTAAGTGGAACATTAAATTTAATATCTGAATAATCAAAAATTTATCACTTAAGTTTTATTTTATAAAATATTTATCTAAGTAAGAAATCTATAAGATATATTACTTTTAATAGGCGATTTTTAAAATTAAACATAATGATACAATATTAAAACCGAAAACCTTACTTTCTAATATATGTATATATTACCTTTGCCTCACCATTATCATTCACTTCTTCGCAATCATCATTCACCTCTTATAATCAACCACTATGGTATCTAGGTAATGTATTCTTTTGTTTTATTTTTTATATGTTCTTACATAGAAATTTTAATCAGAGAAAAAGAAATGTAATAAACACATATATTAGCACAAAAAAATATTTTGTTTAATTTAAAAACAACAATTATTAATTAATACACTTACCATGTTTTTTATATTATCAAAGTATAATTAACAGTAAATCATTACAAATATAACTATTATTTGGGTAGTTAATACTTTTTACCTTTTATAAGATCTTTATATTTCAATAAAATCGGAATTCAATAATCATGTATTTTTTAAAAAACTATAATGAAATGTAAGAAATTAGTTTACCATGGTTACTTAAATAGTTATAACGAAAATATTGAAATTTATATGTCAAGTGTATCATCTAATATAAGAAATATAAATGATCATTATTACAAAATAACCTAATACTAATCCACTACTTTCTATTATATATATGAGTTATCGAAAACTATTTTGTCACACCTAAATCTAAACGAAACCATAAAAACATTAGCCTAATTAGATTTTACTACTATGGTGTTTACACAAGAATTTCTAAACCAAACTAAGATATATGATTTACAACATCATGCTCATGTTAGGTTGACGAGAGATGTTGATCCTAAACGTGAGTTGTGCTTTGGTACGAGACTCAAGATTACTCAAGATCACATTTTAGAAGGAAAAATAATTATAGGTGACATGATTGGTGAGAAGATTTTGCTTAGTAGAAGGGTTATATCTATCTGGAATATGATCATGTCTGGATTTATGTTAAAGTTTGACTATGTTATAAATTCGTCATTCAACTTTTTTTTGTCGCTTCTTTGTAACTTCTATTAGGATCTAATAAATAAATATAATTCTAGCAATCTTTATGTATTTTTTAGATATAATTCTAGCAAGCTCAATGAAGAAAAAATTATTTAGGTAAAATAATTGGTTTTATATTGTTTCGCAAATAATTAAAATTTTCAATACAAACATATAGTAAAAGGAGACAATTAAAAAAGAAATATAAACCTTATATTTAAATGGTAAGACAAACCATATTACTCAATTTTTTTTTTTGGTCGGAAGTAAATATTAAGGATTTGTATACAAAGTTTTTAATTATATATTTATCATATAGAAACCCGTGTATTAGTTTTTAATATAAAGTTAATTTTACACTTACTATGTTTATCCAAAAAAGTAAATATAGTGGATTTGTATACAAATATATTAAAGCTTATAAATAGTATAGTAATCAATTTTAACAAAGGTAACATACAATTTATAACTAATTTGTTATTTGTTCTTCGAAGTGTAATGTTTTTTAAAGTATAGTATGATTATTTATAAGTATATTCTAAGAATGATTGATATTACTATATTTATATCTACATTAGTAAATATTTTATGAATAACTTAAAATATAAATAAATTAAAATAGATGTTCTATCGATAATATAAAACAGAAAAAAATAAATATGAATCTAAAAACTATGAATAGGGGTTTAAAACTCTAAATAACTACATGTCTAAAAACTTAAATGAATAGAAGTTTAAAAACCTAAATGTAAATGAGTCTAAGAACCTAAATGACAAAAGTAAAAAAAAGTGTATATATGAAAATTGTAATACATCAAAAACTAAATAAACAAATATCAAGAAATATATATCGTGTACAATACCGGTTATCATTATAAATTAATTTTTAATATATCAAATATATATATAATTAATAAATTTATATATAGAAATCAAATTATGAAATAAATAAAAACAAATATCACATAAAAATATTATAAATAAATAAAAATAACAATAAATATATATATATTTTTCACAAAATATATCTGGTGCATCGCACGAATAATCATCTAGTTATGATATATTGAGATAACCTTGATCATAGGTTTAAAATAATTGTATTCGTATCCTCATATAGTGTATGATTGGTGACGATTTATTCGTGGAATTCACAAGCTTATTTCAATTTGTCACCAATCAAAAGTTAATCGTAAAAAAGGCGATCCTAAACTCAAACATTAATTGAAAAAGGCGGGACGTATTTATACACAAATCAGCGAACCGCACATAACAAATAGTTTAGCTTTGGTCCATTAACGAAGGTGCTGTCCAAATAGTCAAATCTTATACAGTACTAGTATTATATAATAAAATAATTATATAGTTTATATATAAATATTTTGCATTAATACATATGTTTAAATCATGAAAGGGAAATCAGATGGTTGTATTTCTTTTAAGCGACTTTTTAGAAGACAAATCAAAATAACTTTTATTTAATAATGAATAAAAATTGTTTTATAAGAGATTCAATTACTCTCTAATAAAAAATATATTTTGGTTATATATATGTATATTTAATTATATGTATTGTATTTTTTTCCTTTATAAATCAATGATTTTTAAATAATTTTTAATTATTTAGTAATTAAATTTCATATTAATTTATTCAATACATTATAATAATTTAAATTTATAATATTATCCACAAAACGGTACTATTTTTATATTTTCATCAATCATAATTTTGTTTTGTCACGCACTTTTACATTGTTACTAATCACAATTATTTTTTCCCGCTTATTTATCAAAATCGCACTTAGACCGCATCTGTCCCGCACTTGTGTCCCGTATAACACTTGTCTAGCACCAAACTCTGTCCCGCACCGCTAAAAATATTGTCATCAATCGAAGCCTTAATAGCAGAAACAAAGTATTACAAAAAAAAATAGTTGAACATATTGCAAAATAATATAACTTACGAAATATTATAACTTAGAAATACTATTGGTTCATCCGAGCAAAAAAAAATACTATTGGGTCATCGGCAAAAAAATAATATTCTACTAATGAAAAATTATAGCAAAGAAAATCTAGATTTCGGATTTATTTCACTATATCATTGTATTCATATATATTTTTAAGAAATATAACCAACCATGCGCAAACGAACGGTCAGTACTTAATTGTATTGTAAAATGTAATCTCAGAAAAATCGGCAAATAAGCTATTTAATATATATGTTTGTATCGCGAGGGATATCTTGAAAACATGTTGTGGTCTAGTTGCTATGGATTCATATACCCACTCTCTCTTGTATGATCAATGTTTCAAGTTTGAATCCCCTTGAATAGGACATTTTTTATTTATTTTTAATAATTTCGTTGCAAAATCGAGGCTAAAGTTGGTGTATGTACCTAATTCTTTTTTCTAATAAATTGCGAGACACTTTTTTTGTCACATTCGTGAGACGCCTTTTGTATCCCATTTTTCAACCAAAAAAAATCAGAAAAATATGCTTATGAGGATTAATTTGGTGGATTTTGATATTCAAAATTTTTTAAAACAAATACAGATTTTAATTTCAAACTTTAATTTTACTCACAATTTAGTGTGTTTCTAAATCCAATAATTCCAACATATGATGTGTGTATATATATACACTATATTCTAATTTTCCGGGAACGTAAAATGGACAGATCAAAATCAAATAATAATTATGAAATTATTTCATTTTATAAAAAATTGTTAATTAATTAGTTAAAAGATATTTTTGGAAGTTATATGAAATAAGATTTGAAAATCTTGGTAAAACCGGAGAGAGGTGGTGGTGGAGTTCGAATGCATGTACTCTTTAGCGTTTTCAAAGACCAATATATAAAACACCTGAGTTTGTAATTTTTTTTTCGTGGGTTTAATTAAAACTGTAAACAAAATTGAAACCAACTACAATTGTTGGAAAGCAAAGCTATATATATCTATGATTACATAATTAAGTAATTGATTAGTTATATGTACAATTAGAGAGCGTAAATTTCGACGAAAATTATATATATTTGATCAACTCTATATATAGCTACACGAATCATTAGCTAGATAATTTAATTCCTAGAGAGAAGAGCTCCACACAAGAAAAATATTTTAGATAAATGAACTAAAATATTAAAGCAAGAGATATATATATAAAATTTAATTCATGATATCATACAATAGCAAATTAATTAAATTCAAACGATGTCTAGCTAGCTCTTCAATTCAGCGACAACGTCAAAGAGAGGATTCTAACACGATCGATGACAACGCATGCATTCTCGATCTTTTTATGTTCTTGATATATTTTTGATGCTCTGTCTCTAATGGTGAAGGAGTGTTGCTGCAGACTTGCAGATCATCCGGTCTTTGTGTTTTGTGAGATGCTCAAGTTTTTCAATCATATGCCTCATGACTGGAGTAGTTGTTGAGCTAATGGAGAAACCTTTTAGCAAAGAAAGGGTGTATATGCAAACTAAGGTTTCTGCTTTACCCGCACGCAATTCCTTTGCATTGGCCATATTTGCTGCTTTTCTAGCTATACTTCGAATAATTCGAAAATTGTATTACTCGTTAAAGTTGGACAATATTGAAATACTTTTTACCAGTAGCGGTCCTGAGTTAAAACTCATAAAACAAAGGTTTTAGGCGCCAGATATTATAAAAAAATTTGGGGCATCAAAACTAGTTATGCCTCTTAGTGTAGTGGTCTAAGTAATTTTACTATATGTGTTCTACAAGAGTTCAAACCCTATTTTAATAGTAAATTATTTAGTTATAGTACTATTGAAAAATTAGTATAGTTCATAAGAGCATCAATTTTATTTTTGCTTTAGGCGTCATATAATATAGGGCCGACCCTGCTTTCACTAGCGGATTTTGCTTCATACAACATTTGTTGATCTCGTATGTTCCTTAAGTGTGAGATTTAGTATTTTGAAAAAGTTTCACTAATAGACCCGACTGTAATTTCTTTGATTGGTTAAGAATTACCGTAAATTGTGTGGTTTTCTTTCGGATGTGGTCTGCTGCAAACAACTTGAAACCATTAGCCTTCTTCATTGTTTCTTTCTCCTTCTTTAACTCGGTAGATAAATTGTTGGGATTAGGCTTATTAAAAATGACAGGAGCTTGCACTTTGGTACAATTAAACGATTTCCCTCATTGAGAATAAAGAATTTTTAGCCAAGAGTCGAACAAGTTCCAAGCTTCATTTTATATCTCCATATTTTTATGATCTTGAAGACATCGGTCCAGATAATATATCACTTTAGATTGGGAGTTATTTTTGGTTGAAAGATTCAACTTTTTCATATATCAAAGAATATCAATGCACTGTTTAACACCATAAATGCTTTGTGAATTTGCGGCTACAATCGCATGTGAGATCAAACGGTAAAGATCGACGGCTAAAATCGCATATTGATGACATGTTGAGTATGATTGGTAAGATTCAAATTGTCATCAATATGCCTTATGTTTATGTCTGTTCGTTTTGTAAAATAGAATAAACTAAAATTTCCAACTTTATGAATAATGGTATAAACTTGTTAATGACGTATTATTAAAGGGACGCATAATCACGTTTTAATTTATAAATTAAAACCAATATACTACTATTTTGTATTTGATGACTAATTATAGTGACGAGTAGGATCATATGGCTTTTTTATTTACCGGTTTGGTTGATTTAGTCAAAACAAAGTGTAGAACAAGAGAGAGAAAACATATTTGTTAAACAAATTACAATTAAACCGAACGTAAACCAAACTAAACTGATAAATATGAGTTGATTTGATAAAGTAAAAGCCTTGTCGCATGTGACAAACTGCATGACGATTGAGTACTTTATTTATTAACGGATTAACAACATTATTTATTTCATCGTAGATATATTATTTCTAGCTATTTTTTTAAGTACATATAATTCTCAAGTGTTTATAAATTGGAGTTAAAAATAGATGTCTAACACGTTTCAAATCACGTTTTAATATATTATGTAGACCAGAAAAATAAAGTATTTCAATTCTGTACACTCTCTATAATCGTGTTTATGTCATTGTTTGACAACACTTACCAGATAACGACAAAATAAGAAAATAAATTTATTTTATCACATCTTATAAATGTAAGAATACAAGTTTTTTTCTTTCCATGGTATTTAATTATATAATGGACTAGTAGCCACGTCTCTGTAGTGGCTAAAATCGTGGATGTGGTGTCTATAAAACCAACCCTCCCCTCCACCAATTCTCGTGACAAATCACTCAACTTCACTACCGAATTTTGGGAGTTTACTCAATAAATATTTTGAGTATTTTCATTTTTGTGAGCGTTTTAAAATATATTGAGTGTTTTCAAATGACGACATGGTATGATTATTTCTTTTATAGATAGTGGATGTATAGCTGTATTGATTATGAGAGTAATTGTATAACACAAGATTTTTAAGCAGGATCGAAGTATTTATTTGATTTGCATGTTCTCAGTCTTCTTTCAAAATTTTGTGTCCGTGTTCACGATGTAAAATTCAAAACCAGCGTGATCCAAATATTTTGACCCAGCATTTGCATGAATTTGGTTTTACGAATAATTATTATTTTTGGTCAGCAAATAAAGAAGGAAATTGTAGTTACAACATTGGAGAGTCCTTGCACACTGCATATGTTCCTAATGAAGAACCAATCTTCTCACAAGACACACTACAAATTTTCAAGATTCGGGTAAAAATATTGGACCATATGTAGAGCCGACACATATTGTGGAGAATATGATGGAAACAAATGATGAAACACCATATTAAGGTGATATACAAGAGTATTTGGAGCCACTGACGAACCACTTTATGATGGATGTCTGGAAGGGATTTCTCAATTGTATATGGCTTCATGTTTGATGAAATTAAAGACCGATTATAATCTGGCTCAGACATGTGTGGATGAGATAGCGAGAATAATCAAAGATATTCTTCCTTCATCAAATAATTTCCCAGCATAGTTTTATGAGGCTAAGAAGATGACGTGCAAACTTTTTCTACTTGTACATAAGATTGATGTTTGCGAGGATAATTGCATGTTGTTTTGGAAGGAGGAAGAAATTTTTTTGACCAAATGTAAATTTTATAATAAAGACCGGTATTACCCAAACAACAGGAAAAGGAAAAATAGAGCTAAGAAAACTATGTTTTATCTACCAATTATGGAGCGGTTGAAGCGGTTTTACAAACAAAAGAGGATTGCATCCCACATGCAATGACATGCTGAACATAAATCACTTAAAGGAGAAATGCACCACCCGTCAAATGCAGCAGAATGGAAGAATTTTAATTCTTTTTGTCCTGATTTTGCTGCAGAAAGTTGCAACTGATGAATTTAATTTTGTTGGTATGAATGGTGAATCACATTCGGTTTGGCCAATGATTGTAACTCTCTATAATTTACCACCTAACATGTGAATGAAAAGGAAATATTTTTTCCTCTCAATACTCGTTCTTGACCAAGATATCCGAAAAGAGTCTAGATGTATACCTCCAGCCGTTGATCCAAGATTTACAGAGTTTGTGGTATTATGATGTGAAAACGTATGATATATCAAAAAACCAAGATTTCAAGATGTGAGTAGTGCTGATGTGGACAGTAAGCGACTTCCCGGCCTATGGTATGTTGTCTGGTTGGATGACACATGGCCGTCTAGCATGTCCACATTGTCAAGATGATACTAATTCATTTTATAAGCAGAATGTTTATAAGTAGAATGTTCATGCATTTTATAAGCAAAACATTCTTGGTTTGATTGCAACATGAGGTCTTTGCATCATGATCATCCTTATAAGCAGAATGTTCGTGCATTCAAAAAGGGTGTTAGAATTAATGATGATCTACCACTGTGGTTAAATGGAAGAGAAATACTTTACAGGAGAATAAACAACATTAGAGGGTTGAAGAAAACAACCGATTGTGGAGGAAATGAACATGAGAAGTGTGCGCAAACAGACACTGGTTACGAAGAATATCATAATTGGGTAAAAAATAGTATATTTTGGGAGTTGCCATATTGGGAGAACCTTCAACTTCGTCATTGTCTTGACTTCATGCACATCGAAAAAATATCGTGGATAATGTGATCAACATATCCCTCAATACACCAGAAAAAAAAACAAAAGATAACATTTGATTAAGGCACGATCTCCCATACATATATATGCCAGAGACCAGTGTTACATATAAAAGAAGATGGAACGATGCCTCCTCCAAAGTTTCGATTGTCAATTGAGGTGAGGAAACAATTCCTCCTCTGGCTGAAAATGATATAAAATTTCCAGATGGATATGCATCCAACTTTGGTTGCTGTGTTGACAAAACCCAATGGAAATTATCACGACTAAAGAGTCATGATTATCATGCCATTATGCAACATCTTTTACCTTTCGCATTAATAGAACTTTTTCTCAATAATGTTCATATAGCCATTTCAGGTAAATTATATTTACTGATTAATTGATCAATTTACTTATAATTTCTATGGTAAATTAATTGCTACTATTAACTTTGTAGAAATTGCACTCTTTTTCCGAGATATTTCAACAAGGAGTTTTACGAAATGAAGATGTTGCAATTATGAAAGAAAGTGTAGCGGTCAAAATTTGTAATTTATAGAAGGTATTTCCTTCATTATTTTTTGATGTTATGGAATATCTTCCTGTGTACCTGCCAGACGAAGCTGCACAATATCTGAATGAAGAGATTTTGACCGCATCCTCAAATTTATTTAGGAATCCAGAAGTTAAATATGACGTCAAAATTCGTGGGAAAATTCTATTTACTTATGATTTTTCTGATATCCCGAGCATATTTTACCATGAAGGTCGAGTTGGTGGAAAACCATATGAGGGATGACTTATTGATGATGACTATAGAGTCCTACAAACATTTCTGTTGCTTAATTATGACAATTTCACGGACTATGAAAGGTATTACTTTTGGTCTTTGTATATATATATATACTACATACATATATTATATATTTGATCATTATTAATGAAACAATTCACTACATATACAAGATGTTTGAAGAGAAATTTGCAAATTTAAACGAGATATTTACTAACGATGACATGCAAACTACAAAAGACCAAAATTTTGCAGTGTGGTGCAAAACAATTGTGAATTTAATTAGTTATAATTTATAGTTATTTTTATATACAATAACTAATTGTATAATATTTATTGCAGATAAACAACTCTTTACAATCATGTGAATATCTGAAGTGGATGTTAAATTTGTACAAGGACCAAGTCATAAATATACGTCTTGGCATATATACCACTCACGAGGATATAGTTTTAACACATATGAACATGACATTAATAAATCAACTCAAAATTTTGGTGTATATGTTCCCGGAAACACAAAGACTGATTATTACGACATAATATAAGGATGTTAATGATTGAGTACCCCGGTCAAGTTGGCCTGAAAGCAATGATTTTCAAGTGCAAATGGTTTGATACAACACCTGGTCGTGGAATGCATAAGTATGCATCAGGTATTGTTGATATGTCACCTCAAAGACAGTATCGAAAATATGATTTTTTTGTATTATTCGGTAATTGTGATCAAATATGTTTTGTTTCTTACCCACTTGTACGAAATAGGCAAGTAGACTAGTTGTCTTGTACGAAAGTTGTGCGATGAGGTTTTTATGACACATCTGAAATTTTGTTCAATGTGGTGCAAGACGACCAAGTGGTATACTAAATATTGAATTTCATGTCGTAGAATATGACTTTGATTATGATATGTCTCTTGTAGAACCTCCAAATGATGAATACGTATCAGCAGACGAATTGGAAGATGCAAATGATGATTCTAATTATGAATCTTCTCTCTTCATATTGAATATAAATTTGATAATTGAGAAGTGTAATTGTTATTTTTAACTTTTTTGGTGAAATTATAATTTTATATAATTATTTTTAACTTTTCTTAATTTGTTTGATTAATTTCGGTTCATTAATTTGGTTTACATTCATATATATATATATATATATATATATATATATATAGCTTTATTTAAATTTGATTCTTAATAAAATAATTTGGTTTTATAAAACACATTCAATTCTAAGTCCCTTTTACTTTAATTAAGGTTTTTTTTGTGACTAATTATTATTATAAAAATCCAAAAAAGATGCAGTTGTGGAATACATAGGTAGAATACTTAAGCTGTCGGAAAATATATATATTCCCAGAAACTAAGCCCACAAGAGGAAAATGACACTCCTAAACCCTGAAAATACTAGATTAGGATACTTGAAGAAAGAGATTCAATAAATCAACTACCCCGACCGAAGAGTGAAACCACCAATGACTAACTAACATCCATGCTGATGGAGGAGCTTCCTATGGCGAATAAGAGTACTTCAAAAATGAAGAACGAACTGTTAAATTGGAATGCCATACTGCACGAAGCCACAGAAATAAACCTATCTAGAGGCGAGACCGAAAACAAACTAAAAGGCATAAGGATCATTGTAATAAGACAAACTACTTCCGAAATTGGTGAAGTCAAATTACATGTCAACTGTTTTTACACCATGATAGCGCCCATGATAAGACCATACCTCGCACTAGTAAAAAAAAGGCAAATACCCGCGAAAAGCCATGAAAAAAATTCGTGGGTAAAAAATTTCATGGCTTTTCGCGGGATGAGCTACCCGCGAAAAGCCACTGAATATTTTGTGGGTATTTCGTGGCTATTATACCCACCAAAACCCATGGAATTTTTCATGGGTAATTATTTATTCTTTTTTCGCGTCCGCGTGGATTCGAACTCGGGTCTCAAATGGGTGCTTTTAATCTCTTTTTTTTTTGCAGAAGTGGGATTCGAACTTGGGTCACTTATGGGTCATTCTAGGGACGTTACCAGCGGAGTTAGGGACAATTCTTGGTAAGCAATACCATTATTAATATATATCATTAGTAATGGATGTTCGTAATTATTTAAGACAGTTTATTTTTTAAATAGGGTCATCGAATTTTCATTTCATGTGATTTTTTTTATAATGATGTACCAGTAAATATGTATTCTATAGGAAAAAAAAATTAAACATCACGACACAACTTTTTAGTAGAACAGAGCAAGCTATATTAATAAATATTACAACGTACTTTCAAAATTTGAAATTAAAAACACAACAACTACAACACACTGCATATAGCTTAGGGGTGGGAATTCGGGTCGGGTCAGGTCGATCGGTAATCGGGTTATTCGGTTAGTAGAAAATTGGTCCGAAATAACCGAACCAAAAAATCAGGTCGGGTCAGGTAAGAAATTTTTTTTTTTTTGAAGAATTCAAAAAAATTCGAAAAACCCACGAAAAACCACGAAATATTTCATGGGTAAAACAACCCACGAAAAACCCACGAAAACATTAGTAGGTAAAATAATATCCACAAAAACCCACAAAATATTTCGTGGGTAGAACAATACCCATGAAAAACCCACTAAAAGCCACGAAAAATTTTGTGGGTTAGTAATTACTGTTTATCGTGGGTTTTCGTGGCATTTCGTGGCTTTTTCGTGGGTATAGCCCTTTTTTTTACTAGTGCTCGATCAGATCTTAAAGTACAAACAAGGAATGAACCAATCCAACCTCTACACAGAGAAACCGGACCCAGATGAGCACAATTACCAATCGAACCCGAAGAAGATAAACTAATCGATCAACCTAAGGGAGCAAATGAATATCCTAAACCACAAGAACCTAAACTAGTACTAAACCATAATTAAACAACAAAACCAAAGGTAACCGAGGACAACATGAACCAAGATGGGAGATGAAAGTCACGAGAGATATCACCCACAGATAACAAAGCAAATCCCGCGAGATAGTTGGAGCCAAATGAGGACGATGGTGGTGGATTTGAAGCTCCTTGGCAGTGGTGACGAGAGCCCATGGCGGAACCACAACCATTCCGATCATCACCTTCAGACTGGCTCATCTCCTTATTCACCATTCTTCACCCCGAGCGAAGCTTAGAGGAAGATCCAAAACCTCTCGGAGACTCACGACGATAAAGGAACACTAGCCAAGCCAAGGCTCAGCTACCTCTACTAAACACAACCTCCCAGATTCTCAAATCTGAAGCCAAAACCTCATTACCATCTACAGCACACACAGAAAAGCTAGAGTACCAAAATGTATAGGCCCAATAAGGCCAGGCCCAATTGTATGGCCCAAACCAATTGAGGCCAGGTAAGGAAGAGCCCATTCAGTTCAAGCCCAAGCGTGCATGGCCCATGATCGACCATTAGGTGACACCAGTAATATGCTGACGATCGTACGGAGCCAACGCGTGTTCCTTAGACTTACATGTGGATTGGCACCTGTCATAGGAGAGCACCTGCTCATCACCATCAACCCACTATAAAAGGGGAACTTGAATGAACAAAGATTCATTCGAAAAGATCTAGACAAACCTGGGAATACATCAACCTCGACGAGCACAAGAAGTGATTGACGAACACAGACTTGAAACCTCTCTTCGACGAACGTAAGTGTTTCGAATTAAGTAAATCAGACCTAAGATAATCAATCAATGAACGTAAAGACTGAATAGAGGATCGACGAACGTGAGTATAAAAAGGCGACGACGAACACAAAACTGTCAACCTTTCGTTAGTCGTCGACAAGCGTGATTTAAACATATCGGTCGACGAGCCCAAGCACCCTAGTGGTGAGGCACTCGACGAACACGATATCGAGATAATCAATCGATGAACGCAACTCAAACCATTGGTCGACGAGCCCAAACACCCTAGTGGTGAGGCGCTCGACGAGCGTAAATACTAAGAAACTCATCGACGAGCACAATTTGTATTAACACCCAAGTGGTGACGTACATTGACGAACGTATAACACCCTAGAGGTGACTTGCATCGATGAACACATCGTATTGACGAACAAAAATCTCCTATTCAGATACCTAACCGACGAACAGAAACAAACCCAAACAAGTTCAAGTGATCGACGAGCATCAGCCACCTAAATTACACTCTTAATTAATCGACTAACATATTTGAACACCGGCTACCATCAGAGTATATACGAGGATCTCGACCCACGAACTCTCTTCCAAACATTTCATTAAACATTAGAACTACAAATTGGCTTGATTCCATTTGCGGATACGTAGGCAACCGTTCAACGGTGCAACCAAAAATCTGAACCTCGAAAATCAATAAAGACGTTCATAACCGAAAAGTGTGCTAAGACCGGTACGAACAATTGGCACCATCTGTGGGGACTAAGAGATTCTTCTAGACACCCGTCAAAATGGTGGTCGACGAACCAAGAAATGAAGCACGAAATGGTGACGAGCAACCACTGCAAGCTGGAGATCTAAGCAATAGACAATCGCTAAGACGAGAGGCAATCCCCCTCGATGAGCTAGACAATGAACCAGTTCGTCAGGAAGCTTTGCCTACGTCAACCAGTGAGCAGATGAGTATTCCCGAGCTCCTCCAAACTCTTTTAAGAAAATCGGAGGAAGCCACTCGGAGTACAAACAAAAAGCTCGAGGAATTCCAAAACAAGATCACGACACTTGAAGAAGCGCAAACAAGGGCAATCCCATTAAGCGCGGATCATTCATCTCACCAAAGAATCCGGGTCGAAGAATCACCGAATTCGGATATACGATAAAATCAACCGACGATTGAACTGCATGAAGAGCAGACAACAAATAGGCGTGTCGAAAGACCTCAATATCAAGAGTTACGCGTAAGTCCGACCGAACCATCATATCTGGTACTCGACCATCTAGAAGACCAAGCCTTAACCATAAAGACAATGAAGGGAAAATGGAGAAAATGGCGTCGCGGCTTCATAGTGCGACTACTTCGGCGCCTGAAATTGACCAAATGTTGAATAGGACGCGAAACTCACCCTTTACTAGACAACTATTAGCGATTAGAGTTCAGCATACCGTCAAGATTAAATGCCCGACGTATAATGGAAAGACCGATCCAAACAGGTTTCTAACGACCTTCGGAATCGCGATGGGCAGAGCACAATATTCCCCACAAGAATACGATGCGGGATATTGTCAAATGTTCGTGGAAAGCCTGATTGGAGACACATTGGATTGGTTTTCCAAATTGGAACCAAATTCCATCGGTAATTTTAAACAATTATCAAAAATATTCCTTAAGCACTACTCGATGTACATCCAGCCTGCGACGACAAGCGCAGATCTGTATTCTATCTTCCAAGGGAGGAAAGAAAACCTGCGATCGTACATTGAGCGATTTAAAGCTATCGTATCGAGAGTAGCTGTGACAGACGACGTCGCAATCCCAGCTCTTCGAAACGGACTGTGCGAAGATTCGAAATTAAAAGACGATTTGCATATCAATACACCGCATATGTTGGAAGACGCCTTACATCGAGCCAACAAATTTGCCGAAGTCGAAGATCGAAGATCTCGATTCTCTAATCAACCAGCGGTCAGAGAATCTCGTAAAGAAGAGGAAAATTATAAAGGCAAAGAGCCTCGACAACAACACAAAAGGAATTATGCTAAAAACGATAGGACGAATGCGTTCAATGTCAACTCTACGTCTCGCGAATCAACTCAGAAAGATGCGAATCTTCGTTGGAATAAAGGAGTCGCTATCAACACTCCGGATATGCAAGCATATTGCGAATTCCATAAACGGTATGGACATTTAACTTCGCAATGCATACAGCTCCACCGCATGTTACTCGAAAGATACCAAAGAGAGAATCCCGACAAAGGTGGCCTAAATACGAGCCACCGCGGAAAAGGAAAAGACGATGCAGAGACATCAAAAGGAAATGACGGCGAAGCTCGTGAAAAGCGTAACTCTTCGCCAAACACAAGAATCTCGACGAATACATCCAAGCGACCAAACCACGACGATAAAGATAAGTTACCACCGCCAAGAAAAAGAATAAGCATGATAATGGGGGGACTTGTCGCTTGCAAGGTCTCTGTCCGAGCCATCAAAGTATATGAACGGGAAGCGGGAGCAGCACAAAACCATCGGGTCCGTGCCAACGAAAATTGGCAAACAAAGTGGGATCCTATTCAAGACATATGCTTCACGAACGAAGACACAATTGGTCTTGCTATGCCGCATAGCGATCCACTCGTGATAGAGCGAAGAATATCTGATTGCGATGTGTCCCGAGTATTGATCGATACTGGAAGTTCTGTCGATCTGATCTTCCAAGAAACTTTGCAACGCATGGATTTGAAAGATACGAAGGTGAAACACACGGTTCGACCATTGACAGGATTTGACGGTGATACGACCATGACAACTGGGACGGTAAAATTACCCGTCTTTATCGGTGGAACAACCACTTGGGTAAAATTTTACATTGCCGACAAGCCGGCAATTTACAATGCCATTTTGGCAACTCCATGGATTTATGCAATGAAAGTCGTAATTTCAACATACCACCAATGTCTAAAGTTCCCGACAAATGACGGAGTTTGCATCGTTCGAGGAAACCAACAAGTAGCAAGAACTTGTTTCATCACGGAACACAAGCTTCGAAACAAAGGGAAAATCTTTATGATCACAAACTTGAAGCAAGCTCAAGATAGTCGAAAACTCGAAGTCAATATCTTGGAAAAGATCGAGCAAATCAATATCGATCCTTCTGATGAAAAGAGGTGTGTTGGAATAGGCTCAGAAGTCTCAATAGACATAAAGACCAAACTCATCAAGTTTCTTCGCCAAAATGTCTCAACATTTGCTTGGTCAACAAAAAACATACCGGGAATAAGTACGAAAATAATATCACATGAGTTAAACATTGACCCGACATTCAAGCCAGTCAGACAAAAAAGAAGAAAGTTAGGCCCCGAGCGGTCTCGAGCTGTAAATGAAGAATTTGATCGATTAATGAAGGCAGGATCGATAATGGAAGTACGCTACCCCGAATGGCTTTTAAACCCGGTTATCGTAAAAAAGAAGATCGGAAAATGGCGAACATGCGTTGATTTTACCGATTTAAACAAGGCTTGTCCAAAATATAGTTTCCCACTACCGCGCATCGATCAATTAGTGGAAGCAACGTCAGGAAATGAACTCTTATCTTTCATGGATGCTTTCTCGGGATACCACCAAATCCAAATGCATCCCAGCGACCGCGATAAAACGTCATTCATCACGGATCGCGGAATATATTGCTACAAAGTTATGCCATTTGGACTTCAGAATGCCGGCGCGACATATCAACGGTTGGTCAACAAAATGTTCAAAGACCAAATAAGCAAAACCATGGAGGTTTATATTGACGACATGCTCGTCAAATCAGCAAAAGCTGAAAATCACTTGGATCATTTGAAGACATGCTTCAAGACCCTTAACCAGTATGAAATGAAATTAAACCCGACAAAATGCACTTTCGCTGTAAAGTCAGGGGAATTCTTGGGTTATGTGGTGACGAAACGAGGCATCGAGGCCAATCCCAAACAAATTAAAGCAATAACAGATTTACCTTCGCCAAGAAACAAGCATGAAGTTCAACGGCTTACCGAGAGAATTACAGCTCTCAATCGTTTTATATCACGATCAAGGGACAAGTGTCTCCCCTTCTATAAGCTACTCCACAATAACAAAAAGATCGAGTGGAACGACGAATGCGAGTCAGCATTCGCAGAGTTAAAAAATTACTTATCCACACCTCTGATATTGGCGAAACCTGAAGACGGAGAAACATTATACTTTTATGTCTCGGTAACTCACGCAGCGGTAAGTGGAGTATTAGTACGGGAAGACCGCGGAGAACAAAAGCCGATATTTTACGTCAGCAAGTCATTGAATGATGCTGAAACAAGATACGCGACAACAGAAAAACTCGCTCTAGCAGTCGTAACATCGGCAAGAAAACTACGTCCATACTTCCAATCTCACACCATTACGATCTTAACTAACCATCCATTGCGATCAATACTACACAGTCCAAATAAATCCGGAAGGTTAACCAAGTGGGCAATCGAGCTAAGCGAATACGACATCGACTTTAAAGGGAGAACAAGCCCAAAATCACAGGTCCTAGCTGACTTTTTGATAGAGCTTGAACCAGAATTACGAAAAGACGATCACATTGGAGAAAAATGGTCGCTATTTGTAGACGGATCATCATCCACACGCGGGGCATGAGTCGGGATACAACTCGTATCGCCCGAAGGAAGCATCATCGAACAATCATTTCGACTAATGTTCGTCGCATCTAACAATGAAGCAGAATACGAGGCCCTTATTGCCGGACTACGACTAGCTCAATCACTTGGAGTCCAGAAAATCGAAGCATTTTGTGATTCTCAACTCGTGACAAGTCAATTCAACGGAGAATTCGACGCAAAGAAGATTTCGCAAGGAGAAAACACCTCTGCCGACGCATTAGCTGCACTAGCTTCGACATCAGATCTCGAGCAATATAGGATCATCTCCGTCGAAGGAATTCCAGCCCCGAGCATAAACCTGGCAAAAGGATGTTGCTTAAGTATAACGAAAGAAAATCAATCTACCGAAGAGGTTCCCGAAGAAAGTCAAAACGACAAAAATCATGTGGATTGGCGTAGCGATATCAGAGCTTACATAGCCGATGGCATCCTCCCAAAAGATAGATGGGCTGCGCGACGATTGAAAACCCGAAGCGCGCATTACACACTATATAAAGAACATCTATTGAGAAGAAGTGTCAACAAAACCTTATTGACCTGCATATACGGAGAAGAAACGATGCGTGTAATGCAAGAAGTTCACTTAGGAGCTGGAGGAAATCATTCGGGCGGGCGATCACTTGCATTGAAAATCCGGCGACTTGGATACTTTTGGCCGACAATGAATTCTGATTGTAAGAAATTTGCCGCAAAATGTGAAGCATGTCAACATCACGCACCAATTATTCACTCACCGGCGGAATTTCTCGTAACAGCGACCACCCCATATCCTTTTATGAGATGGGCAATGGATATAATCGGGCCATTACCCTCCTCTTGGCAAAAACAATTCGTATTGGTACTTACCGATTACTTCACCAAGTGGGTAGAAGCAGATTCATACGCAAAGATTCAAGATACAAACGTTCGAAAATTCGTATGGAAAAACATCATTTGCCGACATGGACTACCATACGAGATCATAACTGACAATGGATCACAATTCATATCCAACAAGTTTGAAGTTTTTTGCGCAAATTGGAGAATTCGGCTAAGTAAAGCAACACCGCGAAATCCGCAAGGAAACAGACTTGCCGAAGCGTCAAATAAAATCATCATTAACGAAGTGTTTGGATGATAAGAAAGGGAAATGGGCCGATGAACTTGACGGTGTGCTATGGTCATATAGAACGACCCCCCGAAGTACGACGGGAAAAACACCTTTCTCGTTATCACACGGAACGGAAGCCTTAGCACCAGCCGAGGCAAATGTCCCGAGTTTGCGAAGAACGGAACTTCCGAAACAACAAGAGTTGAATAACACGATGATCAAAGACTCATTGGATCAGGTCGAGGAGTTACGAGATCAAGCCTTATTAAAGCTCCAAAATTATCAGCAAAAAGCGGCTAAATACTACAACTTCAAAGTCCGAGGTCGTCATTTTAAAGAAGGTGATTTGGTGTTGCGCAAAGTGTTTGAAAACACAATGGAACCAAATGCCGGAAAACTTGGAGAAAATTGGGAAGGTCCTTACATAATCTCGAAGATCGTCAAACTCGGAGTATACGAGCTACTGAGAATGGACATAACACCAATACCCCAAAGTTGGAACGCAATCAATCTTCGACGATACTACTACTAGACAACTCGAAAAACATATGCTATCACATGAAAACTACGCTGTGTTTTACTTACGAATATTTGTACTAAGAATTACGTTCGGCTTGATCCTATTCCAAGAGGGTACGTAGGCAACCGAATACGGTGCAACCACTTGTATAAAAAAAAAGTGTTTTTATGGACAAATTGCAGGTTCATCAAAACAGAAGAATGTCCAATCAACGACGACTAACGAATTAGAGACAACCTTGTGCCACTGTTCGAGCCTAGTCCTCAACAGTGCCAAGTCTCTCGCTGTGTAGACGAGCCCAGTCCTCGAAATACAGCGACGAGCATGAAAAACCTTGCGCCACTGTTCGAGCCTAGTCCTCAACAGTGCCAAGTCTCTCGCTATGTAGACGAGCCCAGTCCTCGAAACACAACGACAAGCATGAAAAACCTTGTGCCACTATTCGAGCCTAGTCCTCAACAGTGCCAAGTCTCTCGCTGTGTAGACGAGCCCAGTCCTCGAAACACAGCGACGAGCATGAAAAACCTTGCGCCACTGTTCGAGCCTAGTCCTCAACAGTGCCAAGTCTCTCGCTGTGTGTACGAGCCCAGTCCTCAGAACTCAGTGACAAGCATAAAGTCTTGCACGATGCTAGAATACTCGACCTCTATGGCTAGACGAGCCCAGTCTCGGCAAACAAATTTTCGTTACGGAAATTAATTCCAAGTCGTTTGTCATTTTTTGATTTTAAAGTTTAACACGAAAAGAAAGTTGGACGAATGCATAAGTACCGAAAAGATTTCATATTAATATTCAAAAAAACTTTTGGACGAACGTCATTACAACAGAAGAAAAATCCAAAAACCGAAGAAAAATCTAAGTACAAAATTACAAACCTAATCTATTCAGCTCGGCTTTCAGGAATTTTAGTGCCTACTGGAGCAGCTTCGTTCGTGGGCTCGCCTTCAGTCGCCTTATTACCCTGAAGATTCTCCTGGTTCGTTGGGGAAACGAGCGTAGCCTCGGCGTCACGCTGCTCCCCAGACAGACCATCTTGAACAGGAGTTATAGCTACAGGCAAAAGGTCTTCCTCCTCGATGTCGAACGCCTCAATTGCTTTTACTTGAAGTTCATATGACTTCAAGTCTTCTTCCACTACGTCGAGCGTCTCTTGAGGAATTTCGGTCCCTTCGTCTTTGAGAAACTTGAGGCAATTGAGTGTGTCTTGGCATTGGTCGAACAGGGCCGACAGACCTTTCACCATGTTAAGAGAGACGAGCCGGCGACGAAGCCACTCAAGACGAGTGGATATGGGATCCACCGACGACCGCAACTTTTCGTGTTCGGCCTTGAGGGTATCATTGATTTTCTTCAATTTTTTGTAACGGCCCTTCAAAGTGTCGAGCTCGTTAGTTTTGCTCGTCAGTTCTGTTTTGAGCCCAGCAGTCGTGGCCACACTATCCTGCTCCAGGCGTTCGATCCGGCTGTTCAAACCGATGATCTGAGATTTGAGGAGCGTATTCTCGTCCTTCTCCTTTTTAAGCTCGTCTTTTAGCGGTTCCGAGTCCCCAGCACGCTCCAAGGCTTCGCGAGCGACTGTCAGCTTATCCTGATAATCGACGATCATCTGGTTGAGAAGAGCATCACTCTGCGAATACAAGTGACGAGCATTAGTAAAGAAAAAATAGACAAATGTATTAAAGAAAATGGCAAAGTACTTACGCGAACTCTCGAACGAGCATAGTTCAGATAGGTCTCCTTCTCGTCAAGGTCATCAAGCTCAGGAAAAGAGTAGTCCGTGTTCCTCACGGAGTAGACATATTCTCCACTTGCTCGTCGATGGTTGACGAACGATGTCTCCTCATCGTCATAATGGAAATCCACGAAGTTTGGACGAGCAGAACTAGAAGGACCTGCCTGGCTCGACGAACGAGCAGCAGTTTCTCGACTCTTCTTCTTAGACTCCTCAGCTGCCAGGGAAAGCACTACTCGGCCAGATGTTGGTCGACGACCGGGTGTATCTTTTTGGCAAACCGTCGAACGACGAGCAGAATCGTCATGACGAACGGCTGGTTGACGAGCCGAGTCCTCTTGAGCTATAGGTTTTGACGATTGACGAGCACTCGACCTTGGAGCGGCTCGTGTCTGATCAGGAATCCTTTCTGCTCCTGGTGTTCTTTGCTCGTCGAGCCTCTGTTCGACTGCAGGCCTTTTGGGTGGGCTTTGACGAGCAGACACCTCGGCCTTCCTTTTCTTGGCCAAATCTCGAAGACGAGCAGAGTAGTCGATATCTTCGACTCCTGTAAAATCAGTTTAAAAAAAAAAATCATCAAGGTTACAATAAATTACGCTCGTCGAGAAGCTTACCTATATCCAGACGAGCAGCTCTTCGACGAAGACGAGCCTCAATAACTACTGGAAAGTGCCGGTGAGAGAAGTCTCGGATCCTATCAACTTCTTCTCTGAAATTTGGACGAAGTGGTCGACCAACTGGATGACGATCTGCAAAATAAAAAAATTATTACAGAACAGTTAGAATCATTAAAAAGAAAATTGAACGTCGACCTCAACTCCGCACCTGTCTGCCATTCAGGCGAACGTCAGCAGGTTATGAACAGAAGTAGGAGCCAGCTGTGTAAAGGCTACTTTGCGCTCGTCGCAATAGTCGACGAACAACTGTTGGAGTGGAAAACTTAAGCCACAAGTGAAGAAACTCTCGTAGACACAAAAATAGCCTTCGGGTGAACGCCATGGATGTTCAGCTGGTTGAGGAATCAGGAACGGACACTTCGTCACACATTGATGGAAGACCCCGCAACGAATCCAACCACTCTTGTAAATTCCTAATCGTTTTTGGAGAGCAAATTCATGCTTGTCGACGTACATCCCTTCCTCAACCTCCAGCTCCCATTTCGATCACTCCTATGTGGTGTCAAATTTTTTTACATTAAATTTGTGTTTTTGTCTTCACCATCACCTCTCACCGGTTTTATTCCCTTCCTTAATTCTATTGTTAATTTTTATAAAAAGATTAGACAAGCATATATTTCAAAAATTCAAATAATGAAAGTGGTAGTGTAGTAGATATTAAAATCAATATGTGTTTATCCTTAATTTGTTAACAATACAATTCTCGTTTGGTATTGCAATCATTTGGTCACAAGGATCATCCAATAATTCTCTTACATTAACATTCGTTGTCTTTAATTACATAAACACACTATCATTCTCATACATATTGTCTCACATAATCATTGAACCAAACAATTCCAATACCAACTCAATTCACAAAGAGAGCAAACATAATTACCATTACAAGTACACAAATACAAGAAGCAAAGACAATTTTCTTGAACAGCCCTAAACCGTTTGTGAGAAACAAAATGTTCTCTTGTAGATCATGAATTACCTCTTTCATGACCTCACACTCAGCTTTGATATTGAAAACTTCTTTTTCAACCTTACCCAATTTTGATAACACAACTTCAATTTCTCCAAAAATTGATTATTCTACCCATTTGAATAAATGATCCTATACTCCAAAGTTATCAAACATAACATTTTTCATTAACACTGAAAAATTCATATGTATGATTGAAACCTTTTTCACTAACCTTATTCATAGAACACCTAAAGAAAGAGTGTCCAGGATAAACTTGGGTTGATGAAATGAGTATTCTAACCTCAGCCCACACATATAGTTTGGTGGAATGCCACACCTCCCATAAGATTTCCGAGTAGCAATAGAATTCTCTCACTTCGAGTTCATTTTTAAGAAAGAAAAGCTAAATATCGAAAAAGAAGAAGAGAATGGGGACATTGGCTGAAGGAGAAGAAGAAATCGATTTAGGATTTTGGTAAATCAAATTGGGAGTAGTTTATGTTTTATCTAACTTACAAACCTAACCAATATTTTCTGTTTTAAAATGGACCCTTTTAAAGCTTCTCTTTTTTTGTTTGTCGTCAGCCCTTAAAATTTCATTGTTTGTTAAATTTCAAGCCTAGATAAATATATTAGAACCTAATACAAAAGCCCACATAATTTAGAAAATTTGTTAAGATGGAGTTGGACCCACTATCTTCTTTGTGAAATCTGAAACGACATTGCCGATGGCCTATAGACATGCCATGATAACTCGCTCGATCATTAGTGGAGTAAATTCTTCGCTCTAGTGTTAATATGGTGCGGATCTGAAACCAGAATTAGAGCATGGAGGAAGTAGATTCATCAGTATTCCAAGATCGTAGGCTAGAGATTCAATTTTGAGTCACTGAGTCTATCATCTTGAGGAGATCGATATCAGTTGAGAAGCCACTTTGATGGAGCCTTTGATTTCGCTCGCCGATTGCCAGGTTAGTAAAACCAGTTTCCTCTGAATCTTGGTTAATTGCATAGTTTGAAGTTGAGAGATGATTCTGTCCCATTCCAAAACTACCAGCATTCTCAATCGTGAATAGAGATGAGACCAGATCCTTGATGAGAAGGGGCAAAGAAAGTACATGTAATCTCTTGTCTCTAGTGCTTGATTACATAGTAGGCAGGTAGGAGAGATTTGGAATCCCGAGTCTAGTAATCGATCCTTTGTTGGGGTTCGATTTAATACACATAACCACACCATGAAACTGTGTCTTGGGATATATCTTGAGAACCAAACCACTTTTTTCCAGTTTACTATTGGTTTATGAGGTTTTAGCCAATTATACATAATCCCCTGTTGAGTATTTCTAATTTTTCTGACCATTGAAGCTCCAATAATGAGAGTGTTGTTGATTATCCAGCTACAAAGTTGTGAGAAATTCTTGAATATTGACAAATTTCTTTGACCTTGCAGGTTGTAGCATCAAAGTCGATCCATTCCACAATGAAGCTATCGATGCTTGGTTGTGGATTCCATTGTCTCTGGTCAGTAGCAAGGTAAGTTGTCAAGCACTTATTATTTGTCCAAAACTTGCTATCTTTTCCATTGCCTATTGATCTCTTGATTGAACCGTAAATGTGGTGCCTTAGTTTTAGTAACGTGATTGTTAACCATGAATGTTTTTGCTTGGTGTTGATAATCCAAAATTGATGTCTCTAAATTTTAAATCAATGATAATTCTAAAGAACTATCAATTTTCCAGAAAGTGATTTCCCTAATAACCCGCCTTAGGTCAATGTTACTTCATAATAAGGAAGATATGGTGTAACACCTGTCTCCCAACTTTTGAGACAACATGTTATTCAATGCCAAATAAATATTTTATTAACTTAATTCAAAAATGGTCTCAAAATTTTGCATAAAACTTATTAAATAAAATATTTAAAATAAAGAAAAATAATTGAACATTTCTTTTATAGGGAAATTAAACCGAAATAAATAACTTCAATAACCGGGAGACTCGAACCAACTACTCACGAACGTCGAACTGATCTGGAAAAGGGGAAAAAGAGGGTTGAGTATAAATACTTAGTGAGGAGATCACTTTTGCCCACTAAAGCTTAAAGTTCTAGCCTAATTAAAGCGAATCTATCCTAACCAGAGAAAGCAAACATATACAACTCGTGTTTTTCAACAAGTTATATCAAACATGTCGGATTGCCGTAGTAACAAACTCTACACACATCGGCTCAACTATCCTCTAGATGGCTTCAGAGCCCTAGGTTGGGAGACCACAGCCCAAAGCTCGATCCTCCTTAGCTCATCAGCGGTTTTTGGGCTGAAGCGTTCCCATCGGCCCACTTCAGACCATCTGTCTCTTTTCCACAAGAATGCGGCCCGTAGCCAAATATTTATCCCGATTCACCACTCTTTAAGAGACAGCCCTAAACATCCTTTAATTATTTCTTTTTATTTTATCAACTCAAAATAACATTTATTCTCTACAACATTCCACGTCACAATTATATTCAATTATTTATTTATATTTATTTAATATAATTCACACAACTATCTTATTATCAAACAATCACACAATTCTAAAATTATTATTCATATACTAGAATAGTACATTTATTTTTGTTTATACACTTATATTTATATTTATACCTATTTTTATATTCATTAAAATACTTTAATAATAATTACTGATAATAGGATAAACTAACTCTAATTAATCTAAAACTAAAAGTCTCGCAAATCACATCCTCACCTTGATTGGCCGGTGAATTGATCGAAAAAGTAGGGAAAATGAGTCTAATCACAAAACTCAGCATATACATTCATACACAAGCAACAGACAGAAATAAGGGTTCTTCACTCAACAAAACAAATGATTCTTGTAGAGAAAGCAACGCCTTTACAGAACATATCTTACCTATATTTGATGTTCTGGTGGTCCCGTTGGCTTCCTGGGCACGTGCTCTATCAAGAACTAACTTCGATCTGGATTTCCTTGCACAGATCTATTCGGAAATAGTCAAACACAGATTCATAAAGAATTCTCAGAATTCTCCAAATCTGAAATAGATAACAGATTTGACATCTTACCTTAAACTGATCGTAACTTCCTCAATATAACTCTAATCGACAAGAGGTTTGCAGCTACAAACTCTTGAGAGAGAGATCTTTCCAACCCTACAAAAATCGATCAGTGACCAAAGAGATATAGCCCCCGAAAGACAGTAATTCGGACTGGTTTCTTTACCACTTGGAGGCTGCACTAGATTGTTCAATCAACTTCGGCGATGGAGATACTTGCTCTGAGGCTCGAGTTTGCAGATAGGAGAAGGGATAAAAGGCAAATTGGCGCAGCTTTGGGAGGTTTTAAATAGGAGAACACATTAGGTTTTGCTGCTAGGTTGAGATGGCTCAAACATTTCCTTATTTTTCTCAATAGATTTTCTTTCAAGTTCAAACTCATATTCTTCTCTTATTGGGCTTATAGGCCATGAAATTGAGTTCCCAAAACTCAATTTTGGGTCTCACATATGGTATTTGATAAAGATTCCATCTTGACCTATTTTGCTATTTGCATTTTTGACAAGAATTTTGGTAATTTGTAAAATCATATGAAGTTCAATGCATGTTGAAGATAATAAAATTAGCGGAGTCTATGTAGTTCATGTAGTAGTGTACATAAATCTTAATTGATCAAATTATAATCTATGAGCAAGTAGACAAAACAATTGATATGTACATAATCTTCATTGAAATATGTTTTCTTGATTGAACAAGTTATATAATATGTGTTCACTTTAAGACAATTACATGATCTGTACATAAATTTGATTGAAACATGTTCTCTTAATTAGTTGAATACATTTATAGTATGTAGTGAGTATATAAATTTGATTAAAATATGTTCTCTTGATTGGATGCATTATAATATGTGTTAAAGTAGAGAAAATTGTTGGGGGTGTACAGAAAATTGGATTCAAATGTTTGACTAGCTAGGTTTCAATTTGTCAATTCGTCATCGGTATTGGTTTCATTTTAAGGTGTGCACAGAGATAATATTGATTTACAAGTTTAATTAGAAGATGACATTATGAAAGATTGTCATGCGACTCACCTTTCATTATGTATGGGCTCTTTGGTTGTATAGACTGATTAGTATGGTTTATATACAATTATTATATAGACTGATAATATCAAAATGTGTAATTGGATTATGTTGAATTACAAGTTGAATTACTCAACTTCAAGTGGTTTAGAAGTATTCAACTTGTAATTCAATCAGTAATGATTTCGTTTTAAGAATTGTAATTGGTTTCAGTTCTTACTTAAAATGTATTGTTTTTAGTTCTTATTTTAGGTTTCAATTCTTACTTGAATTGTATTTGTTTCATCTTGACCTTGTAACTAGATTAACCTTCTGTTTTTAGTTCTTATTTTAGGTTTCAATTCTTACTTGAATTGTATTTGTTTCATCTTGACCTTATAACTAGATTGTTAATCATCTTGACCTTGTTATTAGATTCTGCTTATTTGTTGTATTTGTATGTTTAAAACTGAAACCCTTATGTTTTGTTTGTTATTCATCTGTTTATTATTCTATTAGTATTTTATTCTTTGTTTATGCTCAATTAGTATAACTCATCTGTTTAGTCAATGAAAACTATAATTTTTAGTGACAATCTGATGCACAAGTTACACTGCCATACAGCTCATAGCATATTCTTCATGTGCCAAAAAAGTACGCTAGAGTAGCCTATGTTATAAATGTAGAGACAGAATTAACACTACAAAAAGTACATGATAGCATATTGTTATCATTTTTTACTGAACTGGTATCTTAAATAAGTTTGAAATTTCTGTACTTTATAATAGCATTTTATCAATGCTAGGCCAAAATTTCAGAGAGCGGAAAGAAAAAATATGAGTTGAGAGCCTAATTATTACATTGAGCGGCAACACTGACAAAATTTTGGTTTAGGTAAAAGTTTATCCCAAATTTCTTTTAGGTTTTGACCAAATTTTTTTTCCCTCTCTTCCTATAGAAAACGAGAGTCTTTCTCATCTCTCGTCTTCTTCGTCATGTTTTCTCTTCTTCCACTGCCTTCTTCTTCCGATCTCCTCTTCCTCTGCAAAACCCTAGGACCGTAGATTCTCCCCTTTACAATCTCTGTTGACGGAATGACAAAGCACCTTTGTCGTTTTCTCATCATTCTCCATTTCCGGCAAAATCAACTTCTCTACTACAGATCTCTCTCGATATTGGCGTTATGGAGATCTCTAAGCCAACAGTTTTGGGTGTTCGTACGGCCGCCGCCTAGATTTGAAGAGGCTTAACTCCTCCGACTTCTAGGGACCAATCACGAGGCATCCACTCTACCTCAGAAAATTTTCTGGGGAGCAGTCGAAGTTCGTCTCGTCTCTCTGTTTAAGGTTTCTCCAGATTTTCTGCTCCTAAATCAGAGATGAGAACAGTATAATCATCTCTTTAACATTTCTACAGGTAAGTTTTTTGTCGATTGGGTATCTTAATATGAGTTTTGAATCGTTGTTTTCTGATTCTTGTCTCTGATTTTGTTGTCACAATCATTGGTTATGTGGTTACAAATACGCTCAACCTATCCAATTAGATTCCTATGATTCTGATTTCGTTGAGGTTTTCATTCGGATTTTGTTTGATTTTTGTGGAATAGTTTGGAGGATTTTGTTCGATTTTTGTCACATGGTTGTTAATGTAGATGGATTGATGCATTCGGTGTCGTTGACGCCAGTTAAATCAGAGTCGCTGATGGTCAATGATAAGGCGATTGATATTTCTGATGAAGAGAACAAACCGTTCATTGCTTCCGCCGAATGTCGTATTTGTTCGGATGATTGTCCTATCGACAATCTTGTGAGCCCTTGTGCTTGTAGTGGCAGCCTAAAGGTAACTTTCCTCGTCTTTGTATAAAGGAAAACTATTGGTCTCTGATACATTCTGATCAAGTTCTGATACATATGTTAAATTGAGCAATAGCTTTGTTTTAGAATAATTGATTGTTAATGAATCAAAGCCAAAGCATGTTCTTCTATTAGAAATCAAGTTTCTTCAACAAACAATCTGAAACTTCATCTTCACTTTGATCATACTCTTTAATACTTTAAGCCTGAGTAAGTCAAAATTCATGACTTATAGGGAAATCAATATTGTCCTACGAAGATACCTTTGATATCTGTGAGGCCTTTCGAGTATACCGAGGTAAATTTTCTTTTTCTTTATATGTTATGGTAGTGGCAGATATCTTTGCTTACATATTTTGAGAGTGCAGATTGTATTAAAGGATCAAGGTGATATTGATCTGAATGATCAAAACTCAATTCTCTAACACTTGGACAAACTGATAACTATTCCTTTTTCTCATGGTTCATGTGGATAACTTTTTTCCTCATGTCTTTCTTTTTAATTTGGTTTAACTGTCACTCAGTGCATCCACTAATATCTACGATATTGTTAGGTCAGAAATCTAATAGAGAAAGCCAGCAAAAAGGCTGTTAATAGATCAGAGATCAAGCTACCATTGGTTCAAATCAATGTAGTTTGTTTGCAAGTTTCCTTCACAGATCAGAGATCAAGCTGCTTTAGGACCTTTCAGTCTTCTCGAAAGCATCTAAGAAAGGTAGGAGTGAAGGTAGGGATATTAGTGTATAAGCAATGTATTCAATTCTTTGTTGGGATTAGATTGTTGCACTTGGTTTTACTCTAGATTGGAATTGCTTAACAACAAATATGGAAGGAACTAACAAGTGTATGGTTCTATCTGGAAAATATTTCGGTGAAGTAGTAGAGTATTGGTTATTTTATTGTTGGTATCATAATTCTCATATTGTATATCATGACTACTAAGTTCTTGCTGTATGGAGCTTGATATCGATGTATTGAGTCTAATTTCCACTATGTTCCACTTTACTTGTTGTAGTTCATGTTTCTTTGTGTGTAATCTATATCATCATGATTCTGCCAACCTCATAAATTCTCTCTAGTTAGCATATTGGATGCTTTATTTTCAAATTTCCCTTTCTATATATTGGAGAATCACCATATTCATAATGTTTTGTTTATTGAATTGTATGGCACAGATGCATGTCCTGATAAGAGTACAGTTGGACCATGTTATTGCATTCTTACGTAATTTTCATATTTGTTGATCTTCAATTTCTCAGCCAACATCGATGATTCTGAGCGGCTTCGTCTAGAAAAACTGAACCAGCAGAATATAGAAGATTTAGTAACTGAAAGCAACCTGGTACATTCTGCAATTTTCAGCTTGCCTGACCATTATTAATTGCATGTTCAAAATCAATTGGGAACTTCAATGATGGTATCTACTTACTAGTTATAATTATTTTAAAACTTGTGATTTGTGATATGTATATTGGATTTAAACTTATGTTATATTGAATGAATATGTAAATTGTGTTACTTAATTAGAGTTTATATTAATGCAAAATAGATTCGTTATTGTAGAATGACTTGCAATACAAATTATCATTATTATTTATTGCAAATTATTATCACTATTTTTATGAAATCTGGAGGTGTTATAACAAAATCAATAAAACCATTTAAATATTCCTATGGTATTTAATTTATTGTACCATATAAAAACTATCGTATAGGTAAAAATTAATATAGCTGCCGATGATATAACATTAGTGAATTCGCTATTATACATGTATAATAGCATATTATCCGCGCTAACAGTATACATTTTTCGTGTAGTGTAAATACAGTATATAGGTAATTTATGTCCTGGATTTTATGGTTGAGCAAACTGATTATGCTTTTAAGTAATATATACTTGGTACGAGAAAAGAAAAGTACACTATAGTTCAAGCCTATGTTATAAATGTAGAGATAGAATTAAATTTAAGGTAGATAGGTAATTAATTTATGTCCTATGTATTATGGTTGAGCCAACTCGTTATACTTTTAAATAATATTTGGTACAAAAAAAGTACGTTAGAGTTCAAACCCATGTTATAAATATAGAGATAGAATCAATTAAATAAGGTAGATAAGTAATTAATTTATGTTTGGGTTATATATAGGATTGAGTGACTTGTTGATATATGTAGATATTAACTTAGTTTTCATTATTATTTTGCATCATTTTCTACTATATATGACTCATTTGATTTCATTCTAGCTAATATTTTGCATACTTTGTAGATTAGAGTCTTAGGAGCATACATATGCATATTTTCCACTTTTTGAGTCATTTTAGGTGATTTGAAACTATGTATGGAGAAGTGGAGACTTAGAGATGAAGGTGAAGCAAAGGAGATGAAGTAAAATGCATCAAACAAACAAAAAAAGTTGGTTATCAAGAACTTTGACAATTCGGTTGATACAAAGCCTTTGGTGAAGAACTGCCACTATGTACTTGACATTGGTGATCGATGAAAGCCTTACCATCAACGGAATTGTCTGAAATTTGGACACAAGAAAGGCACAAGAGATAGCTTTCGTTTGGTGGTGGTTTGAAGGCATTCAGATAAGTGGTTGCAAAAATATGGTGAATTTACTCGAGATAGGTCACTCGGATGGGTCCCACGTCCGGGTCAAACCCGACGTGAGGACCCCGACCTCACGAACATGAAGGTCCGAGCTTACTGTTGCGTCCCACGTCCAGGCCAAACCCGACGTGAGGACCCCGACCTGCCAAGACAAAACACCCGAGCTCTCTGTTGCGTCCCACGTCCGGGCCAATCCCGACATCAGGATCCCGACCTCAGACGCACGGATGTGAAGCCTTTCTGTTGCACGCCACGTCCGGGCCGATCCCGACCTCAGCAACATGCGAGCAAAGCATTCTGGATGTTCCCCATGTTGGCCACTGACCCGACCTCCCGTACACGCGCACCATTTAAGTTTTATTTAACCTGGTTTGTCCCAGGTCAACCCAATTCTGTCTTTACACATTAAAACCCAAATGTTTAGGGTATTTTAAGACATTTTTCATTCTATTTTGAGAGAGAGTTGAGGGAGAATACTAGAGACCATTTGGATGATTCTCTGTGGATCATTCATTCCATCAATTTGAAGAATATCTTTATTCTATCTCTTCTCTATTTCATTATGTCTTTCTTTTTATCTTTTGTTTTGTGTTTATGTGTTGTGATGTGTGAGTAGTCTTTAGAATGGTTGATTGTTAGGTAGATCATTAGTTTAGATGATTGTTATTTGATGATTAGGTTGTTAAATCTTTCATATTAGGTGGTTTTAATGCTAGATTTAACTTGGCCATTTGAATCTAGATGCTAGAAAATTTATTGCCCGAGAGGTGTTCGATAAAATTCTCGTAAGACCTTTTTATGAGTTTTTCTTCCCTAACCATTGAGAGATGATGTTAGGGTGATTAGTGAACTTAATGGACTTGATTTTAATGCTCATTGATCTTTGAATTGGCAAATGAGAGTTTAGCTTAATTTATTGATTGATGAAGTGGTGAATGCCATGAGAGTGGGTTGATCGATATTTGTGTTTCATGTTCTAAGCTGCGCTTAATCGTATCTTTTAGCATCATTTATTAATTGTTTATGCCTTTGGTCATTTGCCTTTCCTAAAACCATTCGTTTTCGTATTATTGTCTTTGTTTCTTTATTCCCCCGTTTTCGTTTGAGTTTCGGTTTAAGTTTAATCTTATCTTTTGTTTACGTTTGTTTGTTCTTGTTTAGGTTGAGTATAGTAGTTTATATCCACCCTTGATTTGCTTTAGCTTAAGTATTTTAGCTTAAGTAGAATCTTATAATCTCATTGCGTTAGTTCTAGGTTCTTTGTGGTTCGATCCTCAAATGCTTGCAATGATAAGTTGTTTGTGTTTGTTGAACTAATTGAAGTGAAGTAAAAATCAAACATCAATTTGGCGCCATTGCCGGGGAACCTATTGCAATTAGCCATTAGGATTTGGATTCGAATTAAGACTAGAGTTTTTGTTTTATTTTGTTACTAAACGTTTTAGTTTGTTTGTTTCTTGTTTCTCTTGAAGGTGCATGCAAAGAAGGAATCAACGAGGAGAAATTCTTAAGTGTATTTCGGAATTAGGAGCAGTTGAAAGAGCGAATAAGAGAGCAGCGAACGAGAGACGAGCTAAAGAGCGAGAAGATCACTTTAGACGCCTCGGTATGGAAAACCAAGGCAACAACCCACCAGGGGCAGGTGATGATCAACGCCCACATGGAGACGTTCATGGTGTTGGGGTTCAATACCAAGTTCTGGGATTGATATGTTCCTTACTAGATCGACACTTCGGAAGGAGAACGAGGATATATTTAAGTTTGAAATACTTGGCTAAGGGCTCCAAACTTGCAGGTGGATCGTTAGGTCACACAAGAGTTGTGGAAGACTCTTGATATTCCGTTTAAGCTTTGGATATTACATACCAAAGACAAAGAACCATTTTCATGAAAGTTTTTGATTGAGAAAAGAGTTGGGAACAAAAGAGAGTTTACAAGTGCTTAAATAGTAGATGCGAAAACCCTAATGGCATTAATAAAGTAGTTGGTAGTTGTCTTGGAGTAGTTGGTAGTTGTCTTAACAACATTAACTCTTCTTTGTCTCCAAAATGGGCCGAGTCTTTAAGTGGGCCGATTCTTCTAATTCAGCAAATGGGCTCTCTTGTTCAATGTAATCCAATTGCCTCATTAAAATCTTACTTGGAAAATCTATGTGGGACAAAACCAAGTGAAGAAAAAAGAGTACAAATGGATCACATACCCATTTGTTGAATGCAAGTCAAAACCATTGTGGTAAGACTTGAATGATGTTCTTCTTGTGTTTTAATACGCCTAAGGAGTCCTCTAATAGCTTGGTTGAAGAGCTTGGTGCTCGATCTTGTCATAGCTCCCGCGGGTACGTGCATGATATCATCTTCCTTCTGCTCCAAGTCTTCACTCGAGCTGCTTCCATCCGAGTGTATAGGTGGAGAGTGCTCCACGCTGTCCGATATCACATCATCCTCCCCTTCTTGAAGAGGATTTGACCTCAAATCTATTTCATCTGCAATAAAAGGAACCAAGTCAGAAACATTAAAGCTTGAACTCACATTATACGTACCTTGTAGGTCGAGTTGATAAGCATTGTTGTTGATCCTTTTGACCACGGTGAATGGGCCATCAATCCTTGGCATGAGTTTAGATTTTCTTTCAGCGGGAAAACGCTCCTTCCTTAAATGCACCCAAACTTGATCGCCCTCATTGAAGATAAGCTCACGTCTCCCATTGTTGGCTGCTTTGGCATAAGCCTTAGTCTTAGCTTCAATGTTCAGCTTTGCCTTTTCATGTATGTGTCGCACAAGTTCTGCTTTTCGCTTTCCATCTAAGCTAGTTCTTTCATGCTCAGGTAAAGGTGTTAGATCCAATGGTGACAAAGGATTAAAACCGTAAACAATTTGGAAAGGAGAAAATTTAGAAGCCGAATGAATTGCATGATTGTAAGTGAATTCTACATGTGGTAAACAATCTTCCCAAGACTTTAGATTCTTCCTAATCAATGCACGCAAAAGAGTGGACATGGTACGATTAACAACTTCGGTCTGACCATCAGTTTGAGGGTGACACGTAGTGGAAAAAATTAACTTAGTATCTAGCTTAGACCACAATGTACGCCAAAAATGACTTAGAAATTTTGTGTCACGATCAGAAACAATAGTTCTAGGCATGCCATGTACTCTAACAATCTCCTGAAAGAACAAACTTGCGACATGAGATGCATCATCAGTTTTGTGACAAGCTATAAAGTGAGCCATTTTCGAAAATCTATCAACCACAACAAAGATGGAATCCTTACCAGTCCTAGTCCTAGGCAATCCTACCACGAAGTCCATAGATATATCAACCCAAGGACGCTCAGGAATAGGTAAAGGAGTATACAAACTGTGTAGCTGAACTGTTGACTTAGCTTGTTTACAAGTAGGACATCTAGCACAAATCCTATCCACATCCTTACGCATATGTGGCCAGTGAAAGTGATCTTGCATGACCTTGAGAGTCTTAGCAACGCCAAAGTAACCCATGAGACCTCTTTCATGTGCTTCCCTAACTAAAAGATCTCGAACAGAACAGTTAGGTACACACAAACGGTTCTCATAGAATAAGAAACTGTCATGCTTAAAGTAATGACCAGAACCGTGTTTAGAACAATCAGCAAATATGGTTTTAAAGTCAGGGTCGTTCTCCTATAGTTCTTTCAAATGATCAAATCCGAGCAGTTTGGTTTCAAGGGTAGAGAGTAGAGTGTACCTTCGTGACAATACATCAGCAACTACATTGCCTTACCTTGTTTGTAGCGGATGACGTATGGGAAGGTTTCGATGAACTCCACCCACCTAGCATGTCTCTTATTGAGTTTATGCTGCCCTTTGAGATGTTTGAGGGACTCATGATCTGTGTGGATCACAAATTCTTTTGGCCAGAGGTAATGTTGCCATATTTCTAATGCTCGGACTAGTGCATACAGCTTCTTATCATACGTTGGATAGTTAAGTGTAGCTCCTCCAAGTTTCTCGCTAAAATAAGCAATGGCCTTCTTATCCTGCATCAAGACAGCTCCAATACCCACATTAGAAGCATCACATTCTATTTCAAATGTTTCAATAAAATCTGGTAAAGCTAAAATGGGAGCATTGATAAGCTTAGCCTTTAAGGATTGGAAAGCATTCTCTTGAGCCTTAGTCTATTTAAACCCGATTTCCTTCTTGATTATCTCTGTTAGTGGAGCAGCCACGGTACTAAAGTCCTTCATGAACCTCCGATAAAACCCAGCCCGTCCGTGGAAACTTTTTACTTCGCTTAAAGTCTTGGGCGTTGGCCAGTCCCTGATTGCTCTCACCTTCTCCTCGTCCACTTTAATACCATCTGCACTCACAACAAAACCTAGAAACACGATTATCAGTGCAAAAGGTACATTTCTTTAGATTGGCATATAAGCGTTCTTGTCTAAGCACTCTTAGAACTTTCCTAATGTGTTCTATATGCTCATCTAAAGACTTGCTGTAGACTAAAATGTCATCAAAATAAACCACGACAAATTCACATATAAATGTTCTAAGAACATGATTCATTAAACGCATGAAAGTACTAGGTGCGTTTGTCAACCCAAATGGCATAACCAACCATTCATATAGCCCATGTTTAGTCTTAAAGGCAGTTTTCCACTCATCCCCTTCTTTCATCCTAATTTGATGATAGCCACTTTTTAAGTCTATCTTAGAAAACACAGCAGATCCATATAACTCATCAAGCATATCATCAAGTATAGGGATAGGGTGGCGATACTTAACCGTTATGTTGTTGATTGCCCTACAATCAACACACATGCGCCATCTGCCATCTTTCTTTGGCACCAGAAGGACCGGAACAGCACAGAGGCTCAAGCTTTCACGGATATGACCTTTCGCAAGCAACTCATTTACTTGTTTTTGTAGCTCCTTTGTCTCCACAGGGTTGATCCTATATGCGGGTCTGTTTGGTAGAGATGCTCTGAGCACGAAGTCTATCTGATGTTCTATGCCTCTTATTTGAGGAAAACCATTAGTGATCTCTTCAGGGAATACATCCGAAAATTCCTGCAAAAAAGAAGTCAATTTGCTCAGTAGTACCGTCTCCAGATTAGTCATAGTAGATAGAGCTTCCTTAAAGACAAAAAGGATCATAGGCTGTTTGGTCCCGAGAGCTTGTGGTTTAGGAACCGACTTGATGTAGAAGTTGGTGGCTTTGCGGCTTTTATGTTCTACCATATGAGCTTTGGTAAGCTGCAGCTGGTCCTTATAAACCTCATGCGGTGACAAAGGCAGTAGAATAATTTTCTGGCCGTTATGGACAAAAGAATGCCGATTGGTGAAACCATCATGCATCACATTCCTATCAGATTGCCATGGTCTTCCTAGCAGAATGTGACTTGCCTCCATAGGAATTATGTCACACAAAACCTCGTCCTTGTATTCACCGATGGATAAGGGCACCTTTACTTGCTCGGTAACCTTTAATTCACCTTCTTCACTTAGCCACTGAATATTATACGGTAGTGGATGCTTTGTAGCTTGCAATCCGAGCTTCTTTACCATAGTTTCACTCGCGACATTAGCGCAACTACCTCCATCTATAATCATGCTACAAAGCTTTCCATGCACCATGCACCTCGTGTAGAATAGGTTCTCTCTCTGTTCTTACTCTTCAGTCTTGACATTTAGATTGAGCGTTCTTCTAGCCACAATGATATTTCCTTTCAAAGGCGCGGCTTCAAATATTGGTGTAGCCTCATCGTGATTAGGTGAAGAAGGTGGAGAGTTAAGTTCTTCTTCTTCGGTTTCGTACTCTCCATCAGGTAGCAATATCATGACTCTTTGATTAGGGCAAGCATTGGCGTAGTATCCTCTCCCGTGACACTTAAAACACCTTACCTCTCTGGTTCTAGGTTTGACTTCACTCCTTTCCTTTGAACTTGTAGCCTCAGAGGTAGGTTTTGGCTCAGTTTTAGCCAATTATGTCCTGATGTACTCCTTCGGTTTATCTTCTTTTGGATAGCTTGGCCGTGAGTTGTTGGTGTTGTGATGGTAGCTGCTTTGATTATTTCCTTTGCGCTTGAGCTGCTGTTCAAACAAGACAACCTTGTGAAGCATATCTTCAATTTCCACATAATACTCCATTTCCAATATGTCTTGTATCTCACGGTTTAGACCACCCAGAAACCTTGCCATAGTTGCCTCCCTATCCTCCATAATGTCAGCTTAGAGCATTAGAATCTCCATCTCTTGATAGTAGTCTTCAACAGACCGATTTCCTTGGATAAGCCTCCTTAGTTTTTGATGCAAGTCTCGGTGATAATGTTGAGGTACAAAACGTTTTCTCATGGCTGCTTTTATTTCCTTCCATGTATAGATTGGGTATTCTCCATTTCGCCTTCGGTTAGTGACGAGCTGATCCCACCAGCTCAAGGCATAATCAGTGAATTTAGTGGCTGCCACCCTTACTCTATTTTCTTCAGTATAATGTTGGCAATTAAACACCAATTCGATCTTGGTCTCCCAATCCAGGTACGCGTCAGGATCATTTCGGCCTTGGAATGCTGGTATGCAAATTTTTAACCCTCCAAGGTTGTCAAGCATTCTGTTGGGTTCATCTTTCCTTCTACGGCTGCGGTTGCTCTTCTTAGAGGTATCATTTTTCATTTTGTAGTACTCTCTAGCCATTCTGTCTCCACCTGAACTAGCTCCCTTGCGTTCTCCTTCTGTTTTATCATTCTGTGAGGAGATGTGTACCCGTTCCTTGTTCGAACTGCCGTGTGTAGTCCTAGCTGGAGACTTATGATGACCTTCCGACTGTATTTCTTGCCTGAAAGCTTCAAACCTTTGATCTAAGGTTGTCGTAAGCTTTTTGTCAAGAAGTTTACCCATAGCTTCAATCAGTCGATTGATGCTGGCTACTTGTGGGACTTCTACTTCTTCTTGCGACATGTTTCCTGACAAAACAGAACAAAAACACCCAGTAAAAAGGTCCAAATAATTCAGGAGTTCGAAAGTTTAACAGAAAGTGCATATGCCGAGTTTATAAGAACAACAATACGAAAACAACAACGAAAAGAACACTCAACATTCAGAACGGATAGAACTACTATGCTTCTGTCTGAACATATGAAGAGATAACGTTTGTGGATGCAGATCTGAATGAAAAAAAAAGAAACGATTTGAGTGAAATAACCACAGATCTAACTAAAACAGAGGCAGATCTATGAAGAACTGAAATGTCACTTGCGGGTTTTACAAACAAACAATAGAACAACACAGATCTGATAACTAAAACACAATTTTTTTTATGTTTTTACTTAGAACAGAACGATGGAAGCAAAGGAAGTGGATATAAGAAGCGAAAAGTAAGAAATGATAAGAGATTCGAAGAACTCAACTTCCGAAGTGGCTCTGATACCACTTGATATGTTCCTTACTAGATCGGCACTTCGGAAGGAGAACGAGGATAGATTTAAGTTTGAAACACTTGGCTGAGGGCTCCAAATTTGTGGGTGGATCGTTAGGTCGCACAAGAGTTGCGTAAAACTCTTGATATTCCGTTTAGGCTTTGGATATTGCGCACCAAAGACAAAGAACCATTTTCATGGAAGTTTTTGATTGAGAAAAGAGTTAGGAACAAAAGAGAGTTTACAAGTGCTTAAATAGTAGATGCGAAAACCCTAATGGCATTAATAAAGTAGTTGGTAGTTGTCTTAACAACATTAACTCTTCTTTGTCTCCAAAATGGACCGAGTCTTTAAGTGGGCCGATTCTTCTAATTCAGCAAATGGGCTCTCTTGTTCAATGTAATCCAATTGTCTCATTAAAACCTTACTTGGAAAACCTCTTGGGACAAAACCAAGTGAAGGAAAAACAGTACAAATGAATCACATACCCATTTGTTGAATGCAAGTCAAAACCATTGTGGTAAGACTTGAATGATGTTCTTCTTGTGTTTTAATACGCCTAAGGATTCCTCCAATAGCTTGGTTGAAGAGCTTGGTCCTCGATCTTGTCATAGCTCCCGCGGGTACGTGCATGATATCATTTTCCTTCTGCTCCAAGTCTTCACTCGAGCTGCTTTCATCCGAGTGTATAGGTGGAGAGTGCTCCACGCTGTCCGATATCACATCAGGGATTTGGATAGCCATCTACTAGACCAATAGGGGCTTTTGATGAACCGAATTTGAGAGAAGTTAGACATGGTATTCCTACTCCCGTTATTATTGCCATCAACTTTGAAGTGAAGTCGAGTTTGATAAACATGGCTCAAAATCAGCGATATAACGGATTGCCTTTAGAAGATCAATTGGATCACCTTGATCAATTCGAGAGGCTTTGTAGAACGGTAAAGATAAATGGTGTCCATGAGGATGCAATCAAGATTATCTTGTTTCCTTTCTCTCTTGGGAACAAAGCCGCACAATGGGAAAAGAATGTGCCTTCGGATTTAGTCTCTACTTGGGAAAGGGTGAAGAAGGAATTTATTACTAAATTTTATCCCAAGCAAAAGACGGCTAAGCTTAGAAACGACATTACTAGTTTCAAGCAAGGAAGTCATGAGAATCTTTATGAAGCATGAGAAAGACTTAAGGAGTATACAAGACAATGCCCTCACCATGGTGTATCCAAAGAAAATCTCTTGGGAATCTTCTATAGAGGAGTGCTTGAGCAATACCGATGTGCTTTGGATACCGCTAGCTATGGATGTTTTGCCAACTTAACGGTAGAAAAAGGAGACCAATTGATTGAGAATCTAGCCCAAAGTGAAGGTTGTTATGGAGGAGAGTATGATAGAAACATGAGGGATCAAGACTTGGATAGTCAAAGGTACAAGGAGCTTAATGATAAGATTGACAAGTTGAGTAAAGTGTTCCTTGTCAATCAAAAGGCCATTAATTATGTAAGAGAGGGTGATAGGGATCAACAAAGATATCAAGAGGGAGTTTATGATGGTAGTGAGAGAGTGCAAGAGGAGGTTAACTATTTGGGAAACCAAAATAACTACCAAGGAGACTACCACAACTTTCCATTCAACCCAAACTATAAGAACAACAATCTTTCTTATAGGAACAACAATGTTGAGAATCTCCAAGACCAAGTCTATCCACCAAAGCAACCTCAAGTAATGCCTTTTCAACCGCGACCTTATGGAAATCCTCTTCAAATTCATAATCCTCAAGTGCATAGTAAGCCGCCGTTTCAGCCCATTCTTCCGCAAGGGTATCAGCCAAAGCTAAGCAATTTTCCGCAGGTTCAAATTAGTGAGCAAGAAGATATGAGAAACATGATGAGACAAATTATTGAGGGACAAGCAAGAGCGCAGTTGAAATTGACGGAAATGATCGAAAAATTTGAACGCAAGTTTGACGTTAGTCATAGTGAATCTCAAGCCAAGTTCGAAGACATCTATTCTCATTTGAAAACCCTTAATAACCAAATTGCTCAAGTTGCTTCTACAAGCCAAAGATCAACCGGTAAGCTTCCCGGAAAACCCGAGCAAAACCCAAGAGAAAACTGTCATGTCATCACCTCCAACGATGAATGTCACATATCCCATCAAAGCACGAAGGAGCAGTTTTTGTGGTGTAATTGGGTATGGAGAATTTGGGACTAAGACTCCACAGATTTATAGTGTGATAAAAGAAGGGAACATTAAGGTCGACTCAAACGGTCAATGCATCAAGGCTTACTTAGCTGATTCTCAGGACGCGTTAGCGGAGAATATTCCGCTCTCCGATCCTATCGCCGCATAAAAAGCGGTGCACAATGTCGAGCTTGAGACGTAAAACAAGCGCACTTGAGAGGCAATCCCATGGTATCCTCGTAAATATGTTTTATTTTTCTTTGTTTTGTTTCTTTTGTGTGTGCTTTGGGATGGTTTTGATCTAGGAAAATCAAGAACTTGCAGAGGACTCTCGAAACTACAATGCTCCAGCTCTATATCAAGAAGCGTTCACTCCATTTGAAGGTACCAAAATCACCTCTTTGTAAATATTTTTAGCTTTTACTCTTTCTTATTTTCTATTTCTTTTGTCGGTTCTTCTTTCTTGGGTTAACTTCCTCACCGAGATGGTGAGAAGTAAGTCCGGGGGAGGGGACCGGTTTACTAATGTTAGTTTGAGTTGTTTTGTTTCCGTTGTTTTTGACTCATTGCATTGCATAAAAAAAGCCAAAAAAATTATAAAACCACAAAAAAACTCAAAAATATTTTTTATTTTTGTTTGCATTTGTTTAGTGTTTAAGATTAGGTTCATATAGGATTGCATTGCATTTGCATTTGGGAACAATGATGAGATTGCCTTACTATAAGCTTAATGATCAATTTGGTAGGTTCAATGCCCAAGTTATTAGTTGTTTGATGCATAAAGAGCTTGTTGAAGTAAGATTGATCAATGCTTTGAATTCTTGTTTTTAAGTTCTTATCTTGATTGAAGTATGTTGTGATTTGAGATCATTCCTTACTTATTATAACCTAATCTTGACTTGCAATTATCATAGCTATGCATTGTGATTGAACTTGTGGATATACATACATACTTGGATTTCTTTCATCACTTTACCACTCTTTGTGATCCAAGTAGCCGGTTTCATTTATTGGATCGGTTTCCTACCCTTAGCCCAACTTTCTTTCAAGCCATTTGATCATTATGTGTGTGTGAGGCCTTATTTCGGAATGAGCTTGGTAGAAAGTGTTAGGTTTGAGCCGACAAGAATAGCTTCTCATGTAGTTTTGGTTCACACTTTTTGAATCGAATAGGACTAGGTGGGAGCTTGATATTGGATATGGGTTTATTTGTGTATGGAATTTAAAAGGAATGGATGGGAAAAGGCTTGAAAAGAGATTGAAAAGAAGTAAAGGTTCAAAGGAAATCTTAGGAGAGAAAGGGTATATGAAAAGAAAAAAAGTTGGTCTAGTAAAGGGTGTTTGGAATGAATGAAAAAGATAGATGGTTCAAGGGAACTAAGGAAAAGAAAGAGAAACAAAAAGGAATAAAAAGAAAGAAGAACCATAGTATTAAGCGAAGCACCAAACCAGCTAGGCGCCTATAAGTTTTAAAACCCCTCTCCTAGAAAGAAAGGAATGAAGTGTTGAAGTTTGAAGTTGACCCAAATGATTGAAAAGAAGTGGAAAAAGCCTTGTAAGAAAGGGTAGAATTTAGGATCATTGTTGGGATTAGACATAGCTTGGGTTTGAGTTCGATATTTGTGTATTTGGGTAGATGAGATTCTAGTCTTGTATGCATCTATTGGCGCTTACCTTTAGCATTCTTCTAAAGCTCATTTTATTCATTGAGAGATCCTTGATTTGAGCGTTTTTTGCCGTATATAAGAAGAGATCATTTTTATCTCTTAAACTTTTCCCTTAGCCAAACGAGTTCATTGAATTTGCATAGCTTGATTCATAGTTCTATTTAATGAATGTCAAAAAGAATAATTGATTTGAATGTATGTCTAAGTTGAGATGAAACTTTGATTGAGTTGTAAAGAGTTTGGCAAATATTTTTAAGTAGACTTGCTCACTTGCATTTTAGAATTACTAACTTGGACATTGAGGTTAACTTTTGAGTAATATCGCTTTAGCTTTGAGTTCCAGTTCTCACCCTCTCTTTCGGTTTTGTAATTTGTTTGCTTGAGGGCAAGCAAAAGGCAAGTCCGAGGGAGTTGATATATGTAGATATTAGCTTAGTTTTCACTATCATTTTGCATCATTTTCCACCATATATGACTTATTTGATCTCATTCTAGCTAATATTTTGCATACTTTGTAGATTAGAGTCTTAGGAGTATATATATGCATATTTTCTACTTTTTGAGTCATTTTAGGTGATTTGGAACTATGTATGGAGAAGTGGAGACTTAGAGATGAAGGTGGAGCAAAGGAGATGAAGTAAAATGCATCAAACAAACAAGAAAAGTTGGTTATCAAGAACTTTGACAATTCGGTTGATACATAGCCTTTCGTGAAGAACTGCCACTATGTACTTGACATTGGTGATCGATGAAAGCCTTACCATCAATGGAATTGTCTGAAATTTGGGCACAAGAAAGGCACAAAAGTTAGCTTTCATTTGGTGGTGGTTAGGAAAATATGGTGAATTTACTTGAGATAGGTCACTCGGATGCGTTCCACGTCAGGGCTAAACCCGACGTAAGGATCCCGACCTCACGAACATGAAGGTCTGAGCTTTCTGTTGTGTCCCACGTCCGGGTCAAACCCGACGTGAGGACCCCGACCTGCCAACGCAAAACACTCGAGCTCTCTGTTGCATCCCACGTCCCGACCTCAGGACCCCGACCTCAGACGCACGGATGTGAAGCCTTTCTGTTGCACGCCACGTCTGGGCCGATCCCGACCTCAGCAACATGCGAGCAAAGCATTCTGGATGTTCCCCACGTTGGCCCCTACCCCGATCTCACTGACCCGACCTCCCGTACACGCGCACCATTTAAGTTTTATTTAACCCGGTTTATCCTGGATTAACCCAATTCCGTCTTTACACATTAAAACCCAAATGTTTAGGGTATTTTAAGACATCTTTCATTCTATTTTGAGAGAGAGTTGAGAGAGAATACTAGAGACCATTTGGATGATTCTCTTTGGATCATTCATTCCATCAATTTGAAGAGTCTCTTTATTCTACCTCTTCTTTATTTCATTATGTCTTTCTTTTTATCTTTTGTTTTGTGTTTATGTGTTGTGATGTGTGAGTAGTCTTTAGAATTGTTGATTGTTAGGTAGATCATTAGTTTATATGATTGATATTTGATGATTAGGTTGTTAGATCTTTCATATTAGGTGGTTTTAATGCTAGATTTAATTTGGTCATTTGAATCTAGATGCTAGAAAATTTATTGCCCAAGAGGTGTTCGATAAAATTCCCAAAAAACCTTTTTATGAGTTTTTCTTCCCTAGCCATTGAGAGATGATGTTAGGGTGATTAGTGAACTTAATGGACTTGATTTTAATGTTCATTGATCTTTGAATTGGCAAATGAGAGTTTAGCTTAATTTATTGATTGATGAAGTGGTGAATGCCATGAGAGTGGGTTGATCGATATTTGTTGGTATGATATTGACAAGGATTAAGAAGGTTAAAGAAGATCCCCAATAAAACCATGAAGAATTCAACAAGCACAAGAATCAAAGAGAAAATAAACGGGGTTTTTCATGAGTTTTTGAAGATGAAGAGCATTAAAAATTCATTGGATATGTTCCTTATCAAGTCCAGCCCATCTTAAGCCTTAAAGAAGGCCAAATTATGTCTTGAAATCCATCTCAAAATTCAACCCATGAATAGTGACGAAATTACAAGGCTAAAGGAGTAATGAGTGTGGTTCATTTATGAAGGGACAAGGAAGTAGGTACATTGAAGACCAACATCATTTTTTCCTTGTATTTTCTCTTTCCTTCATGCATAAGTGTCTTTAAGTTTTAGATTATTTTCAAGACAATTTATTGCCTTGTCTTAGGTTATTTCCAAGACACTTTTATGTCTAGTCTTATCTCTATATAAATCATGTAATCTCAATTGAGAAAGATAACTTTTAATCAATCTTTTTGGAATCTATGAATTCGACTTTCTTTGGTGTGTAATATCCTTAGAAACCGAATTGGGAATATCAAGGGCCTTCTGCATCACTTGTGCGACCCTTCGATCCATGGAATATCAAAGGCTTTCTGCAACCTTTGTGTGACCAAACGATCCACCAACCTTGCTATCGATTCTTCACGGTTTCTTTGAAGCAAAGCCTATCCTTTTCTCAACTCTAGAACGCCAATCCTTTGGAGATTCACATCATTTGGTATCAGAGCTACGTTCTAGTTGTTGAGTTTTCATTTTCTACTCATCTTCTCATCTCTTCATCATCTTCTTTTCTATTTCACGTTTTAATTTCTATTACAAAAAAAAAATTAATGTGTTTAGATTTGAGGTCAAATCCTTTTTAAGAGAGTGGGGGTGATATGATATTGACAAGGATTAAAAAGGGTAAAGAAGATCCCCAATGAAGCCATGAAGAATTCAACAAGCACAAGAATCAAAGAGAAAATAAACAGAGTTTTTCATGAGTTTTTGAAGATGAAGAGCATTAAAAATTCATTGGATATGTTCCTTATCAAGTCCAGCCCATCTTAAGCCTTAAAGAAGCCCAAAATATGTCTTCAAATCCATCTCAAAATTCAGCCCATGAATAGTGACGAAATTAGAAGGCTAAAGGAGTAATGAGTGTGGTTCATTTATGAAGAGACAAGGAAGTAGGTACATTGAAGACCAACATCATTTTTTCCTTGTATTTTCTCTCTCCTTCATGCATAAGTGTCTTTAAGTTTTAGACTATTTTCAAGACAATTTACTGCCTTGTCTTAGGTTATTTCCAAGACACTTTTATGTCTAGTATTATCTCTATATAAATCATGTAATCTCAATTGAGAAAGACAACTTTTAAGCAATCTTTTTGGAATCTATGAATTCGACTTTCTTTGGTGTGTAATATCCTTAGAAACCGAATTGGGAATATCAAGGGCCTTCCGCATCCCTTGTGCGACCCTTCAATCCATAGAATATCAAAGGCTTTCTGCAACCTTTGTGTGACCAAACGATCCACCAACCTTGCCATCGATTCTTCACGGTTTCTTTGAAGCAAGACCTATCCTTTTCCCAACTCTAGAACGCCAATCCTTGGGAGATTCACATCATTTGTGTTTCATGTTCTAGGCTGCGCTTAATCGTATCTTTTAGCATCATTTATTAATTATCTATGTCTTTGGTCGTTTGCCTTTCCTAAAACCATTCATTTTCGTATTATTGTCTTTGTTTCTTTATTCCACCGTTTTCATTTGAGTTTCGGTTTAAGTTTAATCTTATCTTGTTTGTTCTTGTTTAGGTTGAGTATATTAGTTTATATCCACCCTTAATTTGCTTTAGCTTAAGTAGAATCTTATAATCCTATTGCATTAGTTCTAAATTCTTTGTGGTTCGATCCTCAAATGCTTGCAATGATAAGTTGTTTGTGTTTGTTGAACTAATCGAAGTGAAGTAAAAACATCACTTGTTATGCTTTTATATATTTGGATTAATTGCCAAATCTTAGATTTAAAGCTTATTAAATTAATTAAGTCAGTTTCTTTTCCATATGGGCCTTCATATGGGGTTTGTTGCACGAAGCTTATAAGGAAGACTAATGGGCCGCGAGAGAATGAATGGTGGTAATATTTTATATATACTTGGGTTTAGATCAAACCTCGCTAATTAGTTTGACAGAGCAGCTTAAAAAAAAGTTAAAAACTCATTTCTTTTTTTCTCCAATCTCAGAATTTGACATGAGCAGCTCAAGTGCAATTTTACTGATGCGATTTTGACTGTGGGAGTCAGAGATCAACGGGTTCATTAGGTTCTCCTCAAGGTACATAAAAAATTTATTTGTTACATAATATATTAGACTAAAAACCATGAATACATAATTAATATATATATATAAATGTAGAGGTCTGAATAGTGTAGAACAGAAAAATAAGTTTTTGGTGTTCAAATATTCAGTTTAAATTCAAAATTGGGTTTTAATTGAAGAACTGGAAGTGTATGTTATAAAAAGTAAACAAAAATGAATGGTTTTGGATAATATATAGTTGAAAGTTTGAATAACGTAGAAATAAATATTAAAAAAAAAGAGAAATGGAAAAAAAGTAAGATGAAAAAGCCAAAAAAGAAAAGAAAAGACATGAATAAATAGGAGTGATCTGCCGAGTTTTTATCAACCTGATGGTTAAGATGATCCAGCTAATAACTATGACATTTAGGGTTCGATTCCTCCCCTCTAAAAACTGGTAGATTAAATAAGAATTTTAAGGGTTAGTCTAGGCTATGGATCAGGCCTTATCGATCCAATATTGACCAAAAAAAATGAAAAGGAAAAGAAGAGAATACATAAAAACTACACAAATCTTGGCTACACAATTGTTTTTGGGCTTTAATCTCTTTTTATTTTATATTTTTAGTTTATTCAGAAAAACCTACAAATTCTTTAAACATCGTAATATGTCTAACTTTAATCTTTCTCTAATTCACAGGACAAATTCCCATGAGGCAGAGGCCAAGTTTTATATTCGACCCCTAAAGATCAAGAGGTATTTGAATTTCAAAATATAAAATACAACAAGCTTAAAGCCTAATGTTTTTTTCGCCTAACACTTAATTTGGAAATTCTAATCTTGCAACATATAACTATTGTAAGAATGATGTCATTTGTCAGGTTATTAACATAAACAAAAAAAACATGATCATGTTTATATGTGTACTATGAGATGTATTTATGCATGTAGGTTCATGTTTCTTTGGTTTTTCTAGGAAAATTCTGAAACTAGATAGAGTTAAAATGATATTTAAGTGTTAGATGTTTGATTTTCATCAGTCAAATAATAAAATGTCTCTCATTTATAGGCTAAATCTTTATTCTAGGACTTGACTTTTGCTTATTTTGTTTTTAATCTACAATCTTGAAATGATTGTTATAATTGTGTCACACATATTTAAAACTGATGTCTAAAACCTAACTTTGTTTTAACTAACCTCGTTTCAGATGTGTACCAGTATAGACAAGCTTCTTCATCCGATAATTCTGCAAGTATACAAATATTGCTTAACATTAAGCTAAGCTGTTTATAAAATTTTCTTCCAGTTTTTCATGTACAGACCAACAAGGTTTTAGGATTCCTAGACCAGTAGGTGATAATAACTCGGAGTCTTCAGGTGCAGACTTGTAGAACCAGGTAAATATTTGAATTTATTATGTGCTCCATCCAGAGTAAGGGAACCACACTTTCATCCAGAGAAAATTAACGGAGCTAAATGGTATGTTTGTAAACCTGTTTAGCTAAGATGATAATGATATTGTATTGTTTTTTGGAATTCTTTGATCATAGTTTTATATATTTCATGTTTGGTGTAGATAGAGAGGTCAACAGTTTCATCTGTTCAACATGTAGAGGCAATTTCATGAGACCTTGGAGGAATTGAAACATGGTTATGCAGTATAAGAAAGATGCTTGGTGGGGAACTTTTGTGGTAAAGTTTTCCTAACCTAACTTATTTTATAGTTTAATATCAATATGTTTTTTTTTTCTGTAACTACATTTTTTCTGTAGCGAAACTATATCTGGCTCCCAAATTATCATAACCAAGTCTTTGGAGCATGGAAATTAGGAGTCAATGACATGAATTAATAATACCATAAGCAAGTTTAAGAAAAGGAACCAAAGGCCCTCCTTTATTGGCACTGATGATTAGGAAACGTTGAAGGTTTAGTAGAGGTCAGATGAAAGTGTTAGGAGGAGCTTGTTAGCTGCTGCATCTCATGTGCAAGGGCTCGATCTTTTCCAAAGGTTGAATATGATATGGTGAGTTACTTGTAGTTTTTTGTTTACTATTTTATTTCCATCAAGTATATTTATGTTCTCTTTTAAACTGTCAGATGGTTGAGAATGGTGGTGAACGTTCAGCATACACATATCTTGTCCGAAGAACACACACTCAAAGAGATGGAACGTTTATTGATCCTCGTGTTGAGGCCTTGTTATTGCAGCTGAGCAAGCTGCTAGTGATGCCATCCAAAATGCCTTATCTTCTGATTATGCGCGGCTTATTCTGAACAAAGAATATGTCTGCATCTGTTTTTTTTTTTGAAACATCGTTCATTTAGTACAATTTTCTATGTGTTACTTGATTAATGTTTGTCATTGCTCTTTTTCTTTTTTTCCTTAGCATAGCGTGGTAAGACTAAAAAGGGAATTTATGGACTCGGAGACCTACAATTCTGTGATGCAGCTACAATGTCAAATGTGTCAGAATCTATTTCCAGAATCATTGATATGGAGATGCGGTTGAAAAGGATGGAGTCAAATTATGAATCTCTCAACTCTAATTTTCAAGATCTCAACAATAATTATAGAGAGATGAAGTCTTCCCTGACGCAAACAACAAAAGGAGTACATATGTTCCTTAGGAAGTTTGGGGAGGTATTATTTCTATTAAGATTGAAAAATTAACAATTGTTTAAACTAATTATTAATATGAACGTGAATGTACGTCAGTGTTGCAATCTAACTCTTAATTGGTTATAGGAAATGTCAACATGTAGCGATGATTAGGCTTGAAGCTGGATACAAGTTGGACTCTATATCGTTTGGCTTGTTGTTAAATATTAGGAGAAGTAGGATATGGTGATGATGGTTTTTGAGGTTAAGTCACCTATTAGTTACTTTCGACTTTAATTATATGAGACTTTTGGCTTTATATTAGACATGTGTATGCTTGTAAGTTTTTGTATCAAACATGTGGAAGTATGTCTCATATTTGTTTTTGGCAATGTTATCAAACATTAAAAATATGAATAAAAATTATGCTTATTATTTTTGTTTGTGTACCAACAATCTGTAGATCTGTAGAGTGTAGTCATCTTTTGCTTCTCCAATTTCATCTGTTGTACCACCTTAACTATACTATACATCTAAAAGGTGACTTTGAACCTCTGTTCATGAGTGAGCTTTTCTCTTTTTTATGTGATATGGTCTATGTTTTGTGTGATTTACATCTTATTCAAGACTGGCTACGAGGTTAAAGAATGTCTTCTTTCTAATTATCCCCTAGAACTAAATTGATCATCAAACTAAGTGATGAGAACTGCTAAACTCTACAAGTAGGGAAAGCTAAAAGTGTACAAAATTGACAGGGCAAATTAAGTGATGTTTTTCTTGGGTAAAATATTAATACATAAGGCAAAGTGATGTTCTGCGAGCAAACCTTCTAAAGCATCTCCTAGAACCTGATTATACTGTCACAATATTTTTTTTTGGGCTAAAAGTAATTTTGCATTAAAGCTAGAATTCAGTTACAAAACGAGTTGAGTCTTGGGCTTCATTACAGGCCCATTTGGCAAGCTCATCAGCTCTAAAATTGAAACTGCGATTAACAAAGACAAAAGAAACTGATACGAAAGATGATGATAAATGAAGATTATCTTGTAGAATCCCGTGAAGGTCCTTGCATGTTTCTCCTTTACGAATCACGTTGACCAATTAGAGGGAATCAGAGGCGAAAATCACCTTGGATAATCCCATCTAATCTATTGCAGATAACCACATTATAGCAACAGCATATGATTCATTGTTCTTCACGCAACTATCAATGTTATAGACTCCAAAATTAAAATGGGAGCAAGAAGTATCTTTGCTTCTTTCATATATGGTCACATTCAAAGTATCAATGTTAACAGAAATAAAGCTTGGAGACAGAAATCTAAAGAAAAATGGCTCATGGATGGAGACAGAAACAGTAGATTCTTCCATAATAGTGTAAAGCATAGAAGACTTAAAAACAACATTCACTGTCTGATGGATCATCGGGGTCACCTAAACTACTCAGAAGGTTCAAAAGGAAACCTTGTTGTTGAGTATTTTAAACAGCTATTTGAAGCGACTGATCCAAAAAACATCAGTTTGCTAACTCAACACATTCAACCTCGAGTTTCAACAACCATGAACAAAAACCTAACAGCACCAGTTACAGTTGCAGAGATCAAGTCAACAACTTTTAATATAACATGTGATAGTGCCTCGTGACCAGATTGCAGGACAAGTGCTTTCTTTCAAACATATTGGCTATTATCGGCAATCAGATAATAGAGGAGATCCAAGCAGTCTTCACTACAAGGTATCTTCCACCTGAATGGAACTACACACATATTAGCTTAATCCCTAAAATTCAGAAACCAACTCAAATGTCAGATTTCAGACCAATAAGCTTATGTTCAGTCATCTACAAGATTATCTCAAAACTCATAACAAGAAGGCTACAACCACTATTACCAGAGATTGTCTCGGACACTCAAGGAGCCTTTGTGTCAGGGAAGTTAATATCTGACAACATCTTAATTGTTTCTGAAGCTCTGCACCACCTCAAAACAAAAAAAGTGTCCAAACTAATTTCATGGTCATAAAACAAACATCTCTAAGGGTTATGATAGACTTGAATGGTCTTACCTACAACAAGTGTTGCACAAACTGGGATTTGACTCGCAATGGATTAAGCTGGTGATGATGTGTGTTTCTTCAATTTCATATTATGTGCTAATATATGGCACGGCTCACAGCATAATTCATCCACAGATGGGACTTAGGCAGGGTGATCCCTTGTCTCCATATCTCTTTATCCTTGGAACGAAAGGTCTTATTAGCAAGTTAGAAGAAGTGGAGAGATTTGGCCAACTCTTGGGTCTGAAGTTTCATCCTACTAGGCCATCTATTCACCACCTTTTGTATGTAGATGATAGCTTGTTCATTTGCAAAGCGAATATGGAGGAGCCTCAATTACTTAAGAACTGCCTACAAACATACGAGGAGGTTTTTGGTCAATGCATCTATTACCTTTGCCACTCTAATCAGTCCTATTAACCAAGCCATCATCAGGGACATATTAAATATTCATTCTAATTAGGGGATATGGAAATACTTATGACTTCCTGATTGTTTACAAGGCTTAAAAAAAGACATGTTTCAGTTCATTTCAGAGAAGCTCAAGGCTAGAACCAACAACTGGTATACAAAAACGCTCTTCTTGGGTGGTAAAGAAATTTTACTCAAGGCAGTGGCCTTAGCTATGCCAGTTTATACAATGCCATACTTTAAGTTTAGTAAAAACCAAGTTCAAAGCTTAGCACAAGCCATGAGAGAATTTTGGTGGAACTCTACGGAGGATAAACATAAAATGGCTTGGGTTTCCTCGAACAAATCTGCAAACCAAAATCAGAAGGTGGTATGAGATTTAGAGATGTAGAACATTTTAATAAAGCTCTATTAGCTAAACAAGCATGGAGAGTTTACAGCAAGCCAAACTCCTTAATGGCATGGGTTTTAAGTCCAGATACTTCAAGAACATTGAGTTCCTCGAAGGCACAATTGGTACCAGACCTTCTCTTGCCTGGTGCAGTATACTCCATGGAATAGAGCTCCTGAAACGTGGATTGATTAAATACATTGGTAATGGTCAGTTAACATTCATATGGACCACTAACTGGATTCATGATCCTCATCTAAGGCCACCATTAAGTAAGGACTCCCTTTATAATGTGAATTTGAGAGCATCAGACACAGGCTGGTTGATGGAGAAACTTCAAGATACCTTTCACCACCACGATGTCCATAAAGTTTGCAATATTACACCCAATTTGGATGGGGAAGATGCTTGGTTATGGAGCTATAATACTTCTGGAGATTACACAGTTCGTCGCGGCTATTGGCTAAGCATCCACCCATAATGTAAGGAGAGTTACGCACATCAGTTTTGAAACATAATTAAAAAAGAAGATATGGAAGATCCAAGGCCCATCACGGATAAAAAATCTTTATATAGGGAGCTCTTTCTAGGGCACTGGCAGTTAAAGAGCAATTACGTAGAAGAACAATACTCACGGAGGATAAATGCCAATTATGTGAAACCCAAACTGAATCAATCAATCATATGCTTTATGAATATCCTCCTGCCTTTCAAATCTGGCGGCTCACGAACTTCCCAATGCCACATAATGGTTTATCTGGAAGTTCGCTTACTACCAATATTCATCATCTCATCACAATTAGTATGGACACTCGAATCCCCACATAAATTAGAAGAATCTTTCCTTGGGTTCTCAAGGCTATATGAAAAACTGTAACTCAAAAGTTATGCAGGACTTGATCAAGATCCCAGAGTAGTTGCTCAGGATTGTCACACAGAGGCTAAGCTTTGGTTTGATCTAGGAGAGAAACAAAAAAGAGCTATAATACACAACCAGAACATGGGCACTCATATTAATGAAACCTCTTCGGCAAACACTAGATACAAAGTATATTGGAAAGTTATCTCGAAACAAAATCAATTTTTACATGGGGGAGCCTAGCTTATAGAAAAAGTGGATGACCAATCTGTAATTCATGCGCGACATACTTTCCCACAAGCGTCAGGTAAGCTGACGTTGAGCTCAGAGGTCTACAATGGGTACTTCGAAGTTTATTGGATCTTAGAATTCAATATGTGGATGTGTGAGGAGATTCGTACAATCATAAAGCTCATAGATGAAACTCATTTATGGCCCAAAAAAAAGGATGGACTAAGCCCACTAAGGAAATGATGGGGGAATTTGAGGAGATTGTTTTCAGCCCAATAAACGCAAGCAACAACAAGTGTACAATGGCCATTGCTCGGAGTGTAGTTGGAGAATGGAGAACCATTGATTATATAGCTACGGGTGTACCATCGTGGACTCAACATTTAAGTCTTCTTAATGGTCAGGTACCTCTTTCATTTCAACATTAGTGCTGCTTATCTAACATTATTGAGATTGCATCTTACATTTACTCCTCCTTGTACATACCACATTAAACCCTCATCATTATGTTCTTAAATACCAGTCCCTCTTCACTGCCATTAAAGGGTCTTGGGTTATCCTCCTTCTCTCCAATAACGGCCACAAAAAATTCCCCCACAATACTATATTAATGTTGTTTCTTGTAACGACTTTCTTCAGATATGCTTATTCACCTTAAACACCAATAATTATCTAACACACCACGCCAGTAATTATTTTCTACTATAACACTTAGCCACATGGCTAACCAGTATGGGTTCTAGAGAACAGTTTGTCTACCCCGGTTCAGTTGATGACAAATGCCAGGGCTTGGGTTCACTGACCAATGAAAAGCTTTTTCACACTTCCCCGAACAGTAAAGGAAATCTGACTAAAACATTTAGGTGGCGGAGTGTACAATTAGCTCTTCATGCATTGGGTCGTTTATTATGCACAGTATGTGTACGTTGAGCCCTCGACACGTGAAACAAAGTAATCATTGCTTACCTCATGGTTCAAACCTATATAAGACGAAGATGCTGCTCTTCTTTCATCACCGAGACTTTTAGCTTTCCTTTGAATTAGAAAATGGATAACAACTTTTCGAGCGCCCTCAACCAATTCCACCTGGGACGCTACGACCCTGAAATCTACACTCCCCATCACACATATGTATCCTCTCTGGCTTGAAGCAAGATGAGTCTTATTGCAAGACCTCTCAACATCCTCGAACAAAACCCTCAAGAAATGGCAGAGGATCTCCCTCGTAAATGGTGTATGGAAACTCGAGTCCATGGACGCGTTATCGATCACGAGTTCGACCAATTCATTTTCTCTGCGGAAGTAGATCTGCTCTCAGTCTTATATAGTCAACCGATTACATATAACAGATGGTTAGTCGCCATTCAAAGGTGGGAAGAACATCCATCTTCTGGCTTTCTCTCGACGATTCTTGTATGTGTGCAAATTTGTGATCTACCGCTTCAATATGCAGCAGCTACTACAACTCATATGATTGCAAGCTCCCTTGAAAAAATCATGGAGATTGATGTGCTAGAGGCGTCGTTGACAAGAGCTTTTCGGGTGTGAGTAAGAGTTAATTTACAAGTTGGGAACATATTGAAATTCTTCAAATAGGTACGTTTTCACAATGGGGATAAAACTCAAGTCTACTTCTACTATGAATTGGTATCACATATATGTCTTAACTGCCAAAACCTCAACCACACCTCCACACACTGCTCCTACATCCCCTTCCCACGGAATACTACCCACTCCCAGATCAAGAGAACTCATAGGCCAACAATTCACCAAACAACAACCTCTTCATAGCTCAACAATCCCGATTCTCCTTCGGATTCTCTAGCTTCTCAACAAGCTGAACCGGTATACATTGATACAGCGGTTGCTGACATACTTGATGGTTTAGCTACACTCTCTGCAACAATCCAAGATATCCTTACTCAAAATGCAGATGTGGACAACTTTTCAGCAACTTTTGAACTAGACCTGGCCTTGAACCCGACTCAACAAGAGGTGCAGGTACTCATTAACAGAGAAACAAAAAGGAAATATTACCTGGATTTTGAGGATGAATCTTCGAACAAAGCTTGGAAGAGCCTTTAATCTCCAGCTCCTTATCCCCCTCTCCTTCAAACGCTTCCTAATGCTGGCTATTTAGAATCTTTTGGTTTTGTTGCGGTCTCTAATCTTTTGACAATTGCTTTAGCTGCTTTCTTTTAAAGTGTGTTTTCGGTTGTATTCTGCTCTTTTGGTTCTATGTCCATGTATGATGGATTTCATCTTAATCATATTTGCAATTTACTTTGGAAAAAAAAGCATGGACATCATCATCTAGTATATTTAATATTTAACGTTTCAAGGATTTTTATTGAGAATTTTATTTGTAGTTGAGCGTTAAAAAAAAAATTATTTCATTATCATTTTACAATCTCAACTTCACAACATGTCAATATGAAGAAACTTGAATCCTTGCAAAAGGGTTTCTTATGTTATTAACCTTAATCTAATAATATATTTAAGTTATACATTTGTATCAATATGATCCAATATGGCCCAATACAACATAAAAGATCAGGAGTTAACGTCCTCCAGAGACAAACGATTCGGTCATGACCGAGGAAACGAGACTACTAGCCCCCATAGACTCAATTGATTTACCTAAAGTATCAAATTCTCCATCGATTTCTCGAGCATTAATAAGGTCTAGCAAGTTATGAGGAAGAGTGGATACACCATTTAAAAATTGAATTAAGCTTGACATGCTTGGTCTAGTGGCTGCCACTGGATGCGAGCAAAGTAATCCCAGTTTCAAAACTAGAGTTACTTGTTCCTCAAGATAATTGTGCCCTAATCTCTCATTAACCACCTGCAGTATATCTCCACAGTCCCAAGGGTCTAGTACCCAATCAGTCAAAACTATATCACTGTCTCGTGGCTCGATGGGTCTTCTTCCACAAGTAATCTCTAACATGAACACTCCGAATGCAAAAACATCGGAGCTTGTGCTTGATTTCCCTGTTCTTGAGAGCTTTGGTGATATATATCCAAATGTACCTTGAGTACAAAGTAACAATACAAAACTCTTAATATCAAAGTCCAAAGATCTTGATTAATTGATTACAGTGTCCAAAAATACGCAAACTTACCAGCAACATTAGAGATTTGAGAGTCAATCTCGTGGTCACATAGCTTCGCAAGTCCAAAATCACCGAGCTTTGCGTTCATATTATCGTCGAGAAGGATGTTTGCTGGCTTAATATCCCTGTAGATAATTACTTGAACCCATTGCTATGCAAATAGCAAAGTCCAGAGGCAACGTCTTTGATGATCTTGAATATCTGTGACCAATCAAAAATTTGATTTGGTTGATTATAAAGAAATTTATAAAGGCTTCCATTGGGCATGAATTCAAACACCAAGTAGAGTTCTCCTTTGCGTCTGCAGTACCTGAGAAGACGAACTAGATCTGGATGTCTAAGCCTTCCAATTCTAGCAATTGATACACAGAGCTTTAACCCTATTATCCTACTGCAAGTGCACAGCTAACGTAGTAGTACTTTAGGGATCGAATCCACAAGGACCAAGTGTAACCCTATCAATCTCTAGATCAAACTTAAGCTAAGAATAAACAAAATGGTTATTGTGATGGAAACTAAATAAAACAAGCAATAAACGATTTATAATTAATAAATAAAAGAAACATCACACATAGGGAATTCATCAGGAAATAAGGAATCGAATCAAAAAACTATTCATGGAACACATTAAACCAATTCTCGACCGAGACATAAAACTATAGCAAACCCACTGTCGTGGCGTCGACAACTATATCTATCAACCTAGAGATCCTAAGCTATCGTTTGGTTCTAGAGATCTAAATACGCATTAACAAATTAGTCTGATATGTCCACAATTAGCCTTAACATCAGCTTTCATTAGTTAAGGACTAATTGTTCATCTAAGCAGTTCAGGCATTTAACAAATTTTTAGAGAGTTAAACAACCTAGGGTCATAAACTAGGTGATAAGGCTAATCTAAGCATTACACATAGCAATAGACGAAGAATACAAAGGATTACAGCCCTATTTGTTCATAATTCATTGATTCCCTAAATCTCTAGAAAATCCTAATCCTGATTAGAACACTACTCAAACATAGCAAAAAGAACAAACAAAGAAGAAGAATAGATGAACATAATGAGAAACTGAATTAAATAGAAAAATGGTTCATAAATCTTCTCCAAAAGTTGTGGAGGCTGAGATCTTCTCCCTCAACTTTACAAGAACCAAAACTAACAAAAAGTGAAAAGAAATCGTGTCTAAAAAGTGGCTAGACCTAGTTTTAATAGGTCAAAACTCGTTCTGGTACAAAATAAGGAAAGTCTGAAAATATCACGCAGGACTGTGGATTGATCGATTGATCCGCAGTGAGATTGTTGATCCACAGATCGTGCGCAGATCACTCGACAAAGGCTTAGAACGATCGATCCACTTTGAGTTGGTCGATCCTCAGATCGTGCGGCAAGTTTTCAAGATACTGGATCGATCGATCCTGTCTGTTCACCCAAAATGACTTATCTTCAGTAAAATCGTCATATCTTCCTAACCACTTGTCTGATTTCCCTCAAACCACCTCCTAATGAAAGCTAAATCACGTGGCTATCTTGTATCAAAATATCAGCTACATCCAACGGTGAGAAGCCTTTCAAGGAAAGCCAAATATCTGATGCATCCCTTGATTTTGCATCTCCATATGTTCGTTTTCACTCAAAACAACTCATCCTCTCCCAATGTGACCTATAACCTGAAAAGACTCGATAAAAGACTAAAAAACTCTAAAACATGTACTTTGACACAATAAAACCATGGAAAACAAGGGTTAAAATACGTCAAAAACACCGTGTAACAGCAATCTCAGCCAAAAACTCCCTCATACCTTGTTTTGAATCATGAGATATCTTCTTCACGGCAATTGGTATACTCGACAAAGGTAAGATCCTCTTGAAGATTTTTCCCAGACCTCCTTTCCCAAGAAGCTCGCTGTTCTTGAATCCTATAGTGGTGAGGAAAAGATCTTTGTAAGTGAATCTATGGGGACCATACTGCACCTCCCAGTCCTCCATAACTTCCAAGAACTTCTTCCTCTTCAAGAAGAACATAAATCCAAGAACCAAGACTATAACAAGTGTAACTGTTGATATACTTAAACTAATCGCCAATATCTTGGGACTCAATGATCGATCTTCGTCTTCACAGGGGACTTTGGGAAGACGAGATACATCTATACCTGAAACTGGGCCAGCTTGGTTGAAATTCCAGGCAAGAATGTACTGAGAAGAAGTTGGACTTCCCACTGAAGTGAAGCCAGTGTACATAAACTCACGTAGATAGGGAGAAAGATCTTTACGCAAAGAAAGCAGAGGAGTCTTAGGCTTAGGAATCTGAATAGAATGCATTGTTACATCAAACTTTTTGGTTGAGTTGTTATATTCAATCCATACCAGTATTGGCTTGCCACTCGCAATATCTATATCTACCAAACTATCATCATCTTTGTAATAGCCAGCGGGACAGAGTTTATACGAATTCAAGCCATGTACATCGATACGAACGAAGTTTACACCTTTACCGTGAGGTTTATAGCTTTTGGCGGTATGGAATTCAATCGATAGAGATTGGTCTAAGGAAGAGGACTGGTCGACGATTGCAGTTGAATCTAAGCCTTTCGTAGGAGAGAAGTTGAAGGAAAGTCGACAACCGGAGGTTGTTTTACGGACTGCAACGATGACAAAGCTGAAAGTGGTTGAAAATGATGAAAATGTGCGGTTTGGTGAGTCTTTAAACTGGAGTGGAGACTGGTAGAGAACTTGACTAGCTCCTCCTTGTGTCTTTGTAGTTATGAGCTCGAAGAAACCATCCTGGTTTAAAGACGCAACTCCATCGGTATATAAGTAACTGTTAAAGCTAAACTGCCTACCAGTTATGTTTGAGCCTTGAGAAACTGAATCCATGGGGAAGAAAAAGAATAGGGAGAAGAAGAATAACAACATCTTTAGAAGCTGTGTTTGGAAATTTGTGAAACTGTTGTGTTACTTATAAACATTAAAGCAAAACTATATTATCTTAATAGAGATTCCTCCATGTTAAACTCGTGTTCTGTCTTGGATCCCTTATGTTTTCGGCTACGCGTTGAAATGCAGAGAAGAAAGTGTTGCGATAATTCGTAGAGTTGCTATTTTGCTTTAAAGCGTTCTGCTTTCTTTACTTAGACTATTTATTATAAAGCCGAGATTATGTTTTGTTTATATACATAATCAGCTCTTACTTTCCTCTAAAGGCAATGTTATTGTTTGTTCATATCCAAATTCAACTCCTAACTTCTTGTAAAGCTCTGAGAAATTTCATAAAATCAGGAGGGACTGATAAAAGCCAAGTTCACACTATATGTTGGTGTATCTAACACTCTCAGCCAAGTTGACATCATTACATGATATAGTCAAGCAAAATTGTTTAATTATATGGAACCATTTACTCAATACAATGCCTTAAACTCTTAAACCTATCAACAATTCAATGCTTTTCAATAATAACCAATACTCAAAACCATTCTATTATATACAAAATAACAAATCTGAGCTCTCACATATCAGAATCTGACCCACTGGAATCACTCCTAGCTCTGTCTGACATGAAATTTGGAGGTAAAACCGGGAATTTCACAGCACTCCGCTGTGAAGAAGGCGATACATGACTACCTATCTTCCTCCTCTGCATATTCCTAGTAATCTCTAAGCACACTTTATCAACCATGGCAAGAAAATCTCTCACAATAGCAAATAAATGAAGAGGATTCTTCCCTTTAGTATTAGATCCTGCTTGATAATAATCCGTTGTACGCTTCACAAGCTCAATTACTTTCCTCTCTTCCTCTTTAGCCATCTTTACCTCTTCCTCTACTGAATCAAGAAATACCATCATCTTCTTCACAAACATCTCTCCTTTTCCATCTTCACATTCTGAAATCACTGTTTTTGCGTCTTTCGCTCTAGCAGCAAGAGCTGAGCAAGTTGCAACAATTGTGTCAAAGTCTACACTAGCAGCCTTCTTCACGTTTGAAAACTCAGAGCTCAATCCTCCAACAATCGGTAAACCAAGCTTCAAGAACTCTTTCTCTTGTTCTTCTTTAGACATAACTTGAGGAGTGTTACCACCATTGTTGTTACTACTGCTGCTTCGTGTTAAGCTATGGTTTCTTCTATTCAATACGCAACGCTTTCCTTCCGATCTTACGACTTCTTCTACCACAAAGTTAAGCAGAGTTGTCTTCCCATCAACGCTTTTAACATCTGAGAGTTTCAAAAGCGCGGTTAGATTAAATGCCTGAGCGTTTCCTCTCGCGGTTCCTGCGTTCATTCTGTTTCCAGCTTTGAGAATTGCCTCCAATAGCTTCACAAATAAGCCACGAGATCTTAGCTCTTTACAAGCTGAATCCAACGTTTGTAGACATTTGCTATGGTGGGCGATCTCAGGATAATAATTTGCTCTGAACAGAAACGCGTTTAATCGTGTAAACGCGGTTGGTACGGCTTTAAGAAGATGAAACAGAAACGATTCCGCGTCGGCGAGTTTTGCGGTGTCGCCGTCGAACTCGAGAATTGCTGATTGTTCTTCTTTCGTCGGAGCTATTCTAGCTAACCTCTCGAGTGTGTCTGGCACGAAATCGTTTCCTTCGATGAGTGCTTCAACAAGCTCTTCACGAGTCATACCCAAAGATTTAAGCACAATCGCTGTGTTTTGAGATTTTCTAGGATCAAGGATAAAAATTTGCGACGTAGAGGTTGAGTTAGGGTTTTCATTATCGCCGTGTTCTGGTGATTTCTTTCCCACAGCGACGTAGCCGAATAGAGCTTCCATTAAATCTCCGTCGAAACTGAGAAGAAATCAACATAAATAAATGGGGATTTTATATTGATTGGCTTAAAAGAACCCAAATTTATCAATTGATTTGTGCATACATACCTGAATGAACCACGATCGATTTTATCCCAAACCATAGAATGATCAGAATCTGGGTTTACTTTATCCCAATGCAGAGGCTTTAGCTTCACCTGACCAGGAACTCTGGAACCCTCTCCTCCACTTGCTCCTCTCGGCGGCGCAGGCGGTGGTTTAGACGCAGATGATGATAAAGCTCCTACCTTTTTCACTGGCGGAGGTGGTGGTGGTGATGGCGTAATACCCTTCTTTGGTGGAGGAGGAGAAGGAGGAGGCGCTGGTGCACTCTGCTTCACCGGAATAGGCGGCGGAGGAGGAGGAGGAGGCGCTGGTGCACTTTGCTTCACCGGAATTGGTGGCGGAGGAGGATGCTGAGGTTTGGTGTCGAACTCGAAGGAGTCGACTTTTTCAGGAGGATGCTTAATTGCATTACGATTATTATCATGATAAATTTCATTGTGGATTACACTGTGAGAAGTGGATGATCTTCCTCTAAGAAGAGGAATCTCATTGACGAGCTCAGACTTCTTCTTATTCTTGTAATAAATCACCTCTTTCTCCTCTTCTTCTCCGGAGATGATCTCTTTCCGGTAACTTCCACTTCTCTCTTTTTGACTCTGTAGCTTTTTCCAATACAACACATCGAGACCGTACTCATCAAGGATTAAACCTTTCACAAATCCAAACCGCGTAAAACCTTCTCGAGCCAAAGTTGCCGTCGTCGTCGTCGTAGTCGTAGTCGCCGCCATAAGAGGAGGAGGAAACGGAGGTAAGGTGTTCTCTACGCTGACTCGTCTGTCTCTCCGTCGTCGTCGCGCAATGAGGCATTTCTGGAGGATGAAAAAGAAAAGTGCTGCAACAATAATGGTGCTTGCTCCTGTTATGAGGACAGCTTTTGTGATTGTACTTTTATCTGAAGATGAAGATGGATTATTCGACGGTGGAGATGGATTTATCGAAGGCGAGATACGCGGTGGTGAAACAGGGGAGAGTGAGTCTATTGGGAAGAAAGTTTCGATATTCTGAGGAGAATCAGATTGAGAAAAGGAATGAAAAGGTAAAACGAAGATGAAGAAGAAAATTAGGTTAAATTGTAGAGGAAACGGCCATGGCTGATTAAACATGGCAGCCATTAACGATTAGCTCATTTACAGAGAGATCTCATTTAAGAAGAAAAACTAATGAAAATTAAAAGTACCGTCTTTGATTAATTTCCTTCAATTACAATTCCGGAAATTCTCAAGAACTTAAAAGGAAGAATAAATAAAATATTTCAGTTTTGGTAGGTTTTTTAAATTAAATTGAGAAAATTTTGGAGGTTTTGGTATATTCTGGAGTTGAAGCAGAGAGATTAGTTGATCTGTTCTTCGAACTTCCTTTTTTTTCCCCGGGTCGCTTCTAAATATATGAAATGACAAAATTACCCCTTCAGTAGAAGTGATTGATACATAAACATAAAGGTCGTTTTGGTAATTCAGTAACAAGTCTTTACGTGTGATGGGCTTATGGAGCTGGTGCGGCTGATGTTATCGTTGACTTTGTCCAAAAGGAGTAGATTTTAATGTTTTCTACAAATATTAATTCGTCTCGAAATCTAAACTAAAAGCCAAAAACATTCCCATTTAGATACGATTTCAATTATTAACTAAAAAGAAAAGTGCAAATTTCTGTTTTCTATGACTGTTAAATGAATTCACATTTGATATCGACAATACATTTTCACAGCTTTTCATACAATCAACAATGTACAATTGGAAAATGCATATGTATAAATTCAATTAATCACCTAACAAATACCGAATACCAAACGAATTCTAAAGATTTCTTGAACTCAAATTTCTATGGTAATATTATTTAACATCTTTTATTTTTCCCAGAGTAAAAACATTCATACTTTTAAAATTATATTTACATCCCATTTTTTCTCTCAATATAAAATTTCCAACGCAATCTCAGTCGGTCAAAGGAATAGAGAATGAAATCAATGATAGTGGATCATCACCATTGCTAGACAAAACATAGTTTAAGAAAAAAAAAAAAAAACTACTATGGTAATGCTAATCATAAATTTAAAGCGTGTCACCAGAAAAATGTAAACAAAACGCGAAATTCAAAATAATAAATAAAAATTAGAAGAAAGAGTAGTTTTGAGAAGATTTTGAAGTCAAGGTAATCCTTAGAAGTTTAAAAGAGGATTAATTATTTTGAAGTTAGCCAACGATTTATCTAACCATGAATGTAAAACTCGGTATCACACTCTTCTAAGAAAAGTAGAGAGGGCTTTGAAATGACCAAAGTAGACCTCGTTTGTTTATTTAAATTCTAGTATGGTCAATTCTACCATCCTAATTTCTCAACCAAACCTTTTTCTTTTGCTAATGCGTATTTGCCTGCGTGGGTTAAAGTCAACCCAAGATTATGTTGAAACACTATGGCTTCGAATGATCAATAAAAAAAAATATAGATCAATAAAAAAAAATATAGATCATACAGAATATATACAAATAATGTAGATTACGTAAATTATATACATAAATGATATTAATTTTTTGATTTATGTTTGTTTGTTCAAAATTTATAATAATCAAAATAATTTTAATAAATAAGAACATAAACAAAGTAGAACCAATTGATCATAAACATTATAACAAAACCAAAAAACAATTTCGATTTTATGAAAGTTACATGTTAGATTACGTTAGATTATTTTTGTTTCGGAAAAAACATTTTCTGTTTATTTTATATTATTTTAGGAGGAGAACCATTATCAAACTATAACATGTGAGAAATATTTTTATAGGAACTATATTTAATTGATATATTTAACTACTAAAAATATATTATGGTTTATTTTATTTTAATGTTATTGATGTGGATTAACGAACCACAAATACTAATATAAGCCAAATATAATAAGCAAACTAATTAATATATTATTAGATGTGAAAAATAAATTTATGATATATTTGGGTGCATATAGATAGATTTTAAAAAAGAAATGATTACACTAAAGAGCAAACTTTAATTTTTAGAAGAAAATATATTTTCTCTTTTGAGTTATAGTATAGATATAATGATATAAATTAATGGAATTTGATATATATATATATATATATATAGATTGGGTGTAAAACATCAAATATATGCATTCCTCTTTTTTTCTTCTTTTTGATATGCATGCAGATTAATAATTAAAAAAGTAGATAGGTCCATCTACATTTAATCTACATATGGGATGCCAACCATTCAAAGTCTATATTGTTTCTATGACTAATTCATACAATAATAATAAGTTGTGCATTTCTCTTTGGGTCGATCATCTATTTCTCCACTAGAAGTATGACATAGTGTGCGTTCCCCACAAACTATGGCCTTTTCCGAATTTATCCACCAAGAGAAGTGTTCGTTCTATTTCCCCACCAAGACAAGCTAAAAACCGATTTCCACACAATGTCGGTTTTATCGGTATACTTGATTCGAACCATTATGGTTAGTTTACCAAACCAGATACAGACTTAATTTAAACTGAATTGTAACCCGAATGTAAAAATTAGGCCCGATCTGTGGTTGTCTTCTTCAGAAAAATAGAATCCTAAATTCCCAAATCTAGAAGGTAAAGCTCGATATGATGAGTAATATCACGAAAGCTTCAAGCGGGTCTTCAAGTGGTTATTTTAGAGGAGAAAACGTGGTTGTAATTTCAAAGAAGTGTTGGTGTGGAGCATCTATCACTTGGAAGATATCGAGAAGTGAACGTAACCCTTACCGTCATTACTATCGATGTTGTTATGCCGATCTCAGAAGATATTTGATGATGATTGTTGATAATCATAGATGCTTGTTGATGATTCCTTTTGTGCTTGTTGATATGCTATTGTGATATTTGTTGTAGCTTGTGAATGACAAACAAATATTCAAATGGGTTGATGAAGCTTTTGTGAATGAAATAGAGATATTGTCCAATTCGGTTGACAATCTTGAGGAGGCTGTGATGGAGTTCCAAAACCTGCAAATTAAAGGAACACAGAGAATGAATCACTAGATGAAGTTGTTGTTTTGATTGGTGAATCCGAGTGGAGGATGAAGAAGTTGATGAGTGTTGTCTTGGTTTTAGGTTCCATTGTCTCCATTATATGCAATGCTCAAAACAAGATCTAAAAGTTTCTACAAAAGCAGACCTACAACCCTTAACAAAAGCAAACACTAAAGAGTTACAACTCTTAACAAAAGCAAACACCAAATAATTAACAAGAGTTCTCAAAACATAGATCTAAAGTCTTCATTTGTTATAGACACCAAAGTCTTCATATGTTCTAGTGTTAGATGGCCTTGAGAAGGATCCATTTGAGAAGGATGGGAAACATTCATTTGAGAAGATTTACCTTGCACAAATTGTTACAAACCGAGCACAAAGGTATCAATTAGCACACATTTTAAATCTATTTCATATCAAATCAATGGCATAAAATAAATTTACTTGTGATTTCTTCTTACGGTATCGAGCATTGTGGAAAGCTGATCCACATATCCCACAGTGCATGATCCTCTTATTCTCGACATGCTTCTTCTTTGTAGGTGACTCATTCATTCCTTTAATTTTCTTGTCTTTCTTGCTTTTCTTTTTGCGGCATGGTTGTGGTAGCTCTCATGGTTGGTAAATGGGACCATCTGATCCAATAGGCCAATATTTTGCCCCTCTCAAAGGAGTCAAACCTTCAGCATAAGTTTGAATCCATAAGGTATTATGAAACCACTTAAAAAACATAGTCTTCGCTCTAGAGTCTAAAATCACTTGGTACTGCATATTAGTGCTTCCAAAAACACGAGAACCTGCAGTTAAATCATGTGTTATAGCTAACACATCTTTAACATATGGAGTACATTTTCCATTATGCTCCAGAGAAATCACAGACCTTTTCACTATATGCATCATGACAAGTCTTTCAATGATTTCGAGCATTGGAACCATTTCTCTCTAGCTTTTACTATGGTGTTATTGAACGATTTAGTTGAATTGTTTTCAACATCTTCACAATAATTTTCGACCTTGTAAAATGCTCTACACCATGATTTTGGATTCTCACGCATAACATCTTCATAAACCCATGTATCATACTCCATGAGTCGAGCCAAGTTTTCCATATATTTCGGCTCGTTGTAACTCCAAGCGAGATTCTAAACAAATGGTTTCATCTGTGTCTTCTTGGCATACCTTTTTTTGAGGCCAGCATACATCTTATGCTCTATCTTTGGCAGCTCGAGGTCAATTGCTTTTATCAATCCCTGCATAAACAATCAAAAATGAAACAACTTATCAATCAATTATGTAAACAAAATGAAACAACTTATCACTTAATAATGTAAACAAGATACCTTCTGTCTGTATGAGAAAATTATGAATCCATCACCGTCTCCCAAAAATAAATCAGTTTTGATCTTCTTGATAAACCAAAGTCAATTGTCAAAGTTTTCAACTTGGACCACAACCCATGTTATAGGGTAGATGTCATTGTTACCATCCCTTCATAAAGCAACGAGGAGCTGTCCTTTCATTTTGGCCTAATGAAATAAGCATCTAAGCCTATAAGAGGCCTACAAATTACTCTACAAGATCTCATCAAGACATCAAAACATACGTAAAATATGTTGAATACATCTAAGCCTTCCTTATTGGTTAGAGTCTCAATAGCATTACTAGAATTAGGATTCAAATGCAATATTTTTGCTCCATAATCTCTTAAGAGTTGAAACTAATGGTAATACTCTTTATCAATCCATTGTCATGTCCTATTTCGAGCTACTTGACACTAGGCCTAGAGACTATGATATTCCATTTTGATCTAACCATTTGGTCCATTTTTATTGGTATGAAATATTCTGGTTCTTGTCTGATTTTATCCAAAAACTGATTTGTAAGAACATGAACCTTTATTATCTCACAAGACGCGTTAGGGTAATAGTTATGGTTACCATTGTAAATCCTAACTACTCATTTATCAGATTCAGACCTACTAGAATACACTCTCCACTTACACTTACCACCTTTACCAGTACCTAGACACACAAAAGCTAACTTGGTTTTGTCATACCTTGTTTGTTTGGTATTCCGAGAAGTCTTCATAGCGTGGTCTAGGACCATTACTTTGAATGATAGTCTGCTGTAAAACACTTGGCCCTTGTACATGTTTCCATCTCCACACCTCACGGTGAGATTATGTCCAACTTCTGGCTCGTTCTCTTCTTCATTATCACTGTCTGGATACACATTATGCCTGATAGAAGGCTCGTTGACAAACCTAGAGACACCATCTTCAACATCAAACTCATTCAGCTCAAACATCCCTTCCGATATCTCTTCGTCATTCTCTTCTTCTTCATTGTGATTTCGACGAAACTCAACATCACCATCTCGACTAAAGCCATAGCCGAGTTTAAGAGCAGTGAGGCAACACAATTTGTACTCGCTCGAGACTTTCGATTTTGATTTCAAGATGGAGCAATTAGGGTTTAAGAGGAATTACGGCAGCAAGGCGAGCAAGAAAATGAATCTAAGAGCTTAGGGACTCAAAATATGGCAGCGAAGTCATCACAAATATGGATCACGACGAGAATATTGAGAAGGGATTTCCCTTCAATGGATTCGAGGAAGTTCTTCCCCGACACAAAGCTGGATTAATGGAGTGAATCATCACCAAGCAAGCTCAAGCGTCTGCATCACAAACTCAATTAGTACGGTCAGATCCGACCACAATCAAAGCAAAATCTGCAGTTCTGATCATCGTATCAGCATTTCTGATCATCGAATCAGACCTTAGGGGTAATCCTAACATTTAGGATGTATTACCCCAAATCTCTCCTTCCCAAATCATCATCTCGTTTGTTTATGGTCTCATTCAGATATGGCGGAATCAATCAGAGACTCCAAAATGGGTTTCTATTATACGAAGCACAAAGACAATCTCTATGGTCTCTAATTGCGTGAAGGAAGTTTTCTCAAGTGGGTACTTCTGATACATCCTTCTCCGGTACACCAAAATTTAACTTCTCCAATTGTCCTAGACAAATCTAAGTAATTAATTCAAAATCTGCAAATTCACAAAAGATTGTTCGCGTTAATGTTGATTTCCATAAAACTACATTCACAGTAACTTGTAGTTTCCTTTTCTAGAGTTCTTAGTCAATTTTAGAAGGTTGAAGATTACATTGCTCATTCTAACAATCTCTGGTGATGATTCAGGAACTCACAACACATTTGTCCCAACACGATTACATGCTCACGGCTATGGAAACAAAAATTTAATTCGCGGATTTTTTATATGGCTTAAGATCACAAGATATCACCTTTCCAAAATACAAGGTTTACATATTGCCTTTTTGGGAACTAATTACTAGCAAGAATATTCTCGTGGGTCTATATATCTTGATATCTTTGTTTAAGTTTTTCACAAAAACTTACAATTACACCTCTCTCTATTTTACGGTGCATTACAGAGCACAAGATATGGCGCAACTAAACGCAAAGAAAAAGCTAACACAGGGAGCTTCTCCCGCACCAATTCCTTGGATCAAAATCCCCAAGTTCTAAAATAGTAAATTGTTTGCCAAGTGTTCGAAGGTTCTATTGGGCATATGCTTAAACCCAGCAAAGCAGGAAGTGAGTGCCTTGCTTCAACGCTTTCCGCGTATATGGCGAATGGAGGATATAGTAATTGGGACTAACCTTGGATTTGGTTGTTTCAGTTTACTTTCACAAACAAAGAAGATATGGAGGAGGTTCTAAAGTTGGGGGCTACACACTTTGACGGGTGGATGATCACCCTTGTTAAGTGTATACCTCGTGCACCAGAGGACTATCCTTCAACCTTGACGATGTGGGCTAGGATATCCAATATCCTAGTAGAATTTGCAGTGGAGATGGTGTATAAAGCCATCAGTGAATAGCTAGGCACAATTGTTAATGTTGATGCATATGGCGCCAGAGTCCTGGTTGAAGTCAATGTGATGAAGGCTCTCGTTACGAAGACAGTGGTTGAATTCGCAGACGGCGAGAAAACTCTTGTGAATATCAAGTATGATCAGCATCAAGGAATATGTAGTTACTACAATTACATTAATCATGATGTATCCAGATGTAAGCGTTTGATGAAGCATGAGAACAGAAAAGCAGACCAGGAACGCTTGGAAAGAACAGAACGTACTTCAGATAGACACCAAAGCTTTAAGGGAGCGTTAATCAACAATGGAAAACTCGAGTCTAGGGGGAAAGCTGAGCACAGAAGAATGAAACAACGACATCTTGATCAATATGGTTCTAATTTTAACCACTCGCAGATGGCAATAAAACAAGCACCAAAGTCCAATGATGCCTTTAAACCTTCCCAAAACGTGGCGCATGCGACAAAAGGTGGAACTAATGGTCATGAAAAGTCGGAAAGTGAAGCAAGAAGAGTTAAAAGGAAGGAATCTCAAAGCCCAGAAGAAGCTCGAATCCTGCAGGGAAATGAAGATTTGGGTACTTGTTCTGAAGCTATGTCCTCCTCTAAAAAGATGAAGTTATCGCCTCCAAATGCAGCATGAGAGGAAGTAACATCCCATCTGCTGGCTGAAAGTCCAGGTACAATGGCTGTGTTGAAAAATGCTGGAATGTGTAGTGTTGTCTCAGGTGGGGAAGCATCAGACCCTATGAATTGTGATTTACTTTTTAAAAGTAAATAAGAGGCTGATGATAAAGGTCAGGCGCTTCTTACTGCTGATGATCTCAAAAGGCTGCAATTTTATGGAACAATAACTATCAATGATGAAGGCAAAGCAGTCTCTTAATGTTGTGTCCAAACCCCCACTTCCACCTACAAAGAAAGTCACTGCCGAGATGTCAAGAGACTCCTCATCGGAGACGATCAACAAGGGACCAAAACATCAAGTGGTCTCAAAGGTATAAGTTCTAAGAAGCAATGCCTCATTGATGTTGTAGCTCCACAAAAGCGACCAGAGAAGAGCATTAAAGGAGGCAAGCCTCCACAAGGACCTAACGAGAGTGTTACGTCTCGCAAATCGGCATCGTCCGCTTAATTATTTTTTACAATTCTTTTAATGTTTAAAATCTTATCATGGAATTTTCAGGGTATTGAGAGTCATATTTCCCTTAATTATTTGAAGGATATCAATAAAAGGTTTGATTTTGATTTCTTATTTTACTGGAAACAAAGAAACACGAAAATTACATGGAATGAATTATGTGTGATCTAAAATTTGATAATATGATAAAAGTGGCACCAATTCGATCAAGTGGGGGCCTGACTTTATTTTATAAAAAATACTATAATGTTATTTTATCCTATAAAGATAAAAATATTATAGACATATCTTTGGATTTACGAGGAACAAAGACTTATATCTATTTTGTCTATGGAAAACCCCTTTACAAATTGAGAGAACAAGTGTGGGAACGACTAACAAGGTTTGGTGTTCAAAGATCAGAACCGTGGTTCATTATAGGGGATTTTAATGAACTCTCTGGTCATCATGAAAAGAAAGGAGGTAGACTGCGGAGCTTAAGTTCCTTTGTACCGTTTACTACAATATTACAAAACTACGGTTTTGTCGAATTTACATGTATTGGCAACATGTGATCATGGAGGGGGGTTCGACAAAATGAGATTATCTGCTGTAAATTAGACAAAGCTTTTGGGAATGAGGAATGACACGCACTTTTTCCACACACTAAAACAGAATACCTTCAAATGATCGGTTCGTATCACAGACCAATCATTACAGAAATGAAGGATTCAGAGACCATCCGTCGGCCAGGATTTCATTTTGATAGGTGATGGTTGGGTAAACCGGGCTTTGACAAAACTGTCGCGAAGGGTTGGTCTAGATACGCGAATTTGAGAGGAAATCGAGTCTCCGATAAGATTTGAAACTATAGAAGAGAAATCTCACCTTACCACGGAGATTCAGAAAGTGGCATTCGATCTAAGTTTGGCATACAAAAAAGATGAAACTTACTGAAAACAAAAGAGTCAAAATCGATGGCTGGTGGAAGGGGATAAAAATACAAAATTCTTCCATGCCCAAACGAAACAACGCAGAGCAAAAAACAGAATCATTGGTCTCTTCTATGACCAAGGAAACTGGGTAGAGTAGGAGGAAAGCATTCAAGGTGAAGCAGTTAAATATTTTGAAAAGCTGTTCAAAACAAATGGGACCATCAATTTTGAGGAGTCTCTAGAAAGAATTGAATGTTTAGTAACTGAAGCACATAACCGCTTATTACTTGGACCAGTGATAATAGAGGAAGTTAGGAGTGCTTTATTGGGAAAATGGCCTATTTCAAAGCAAACTTTCTCCACCGTGCCGATTTCAAACCAAACTATAGGACCATGCGTACACCTAATTTAAAAGCTTAAAAATTCAAACTTCCTACATGAACTTAACTTTGTTTGCCGTTTTCTTACTTGACTGTTAAATGCGTTAATTGACCATTAGTTGGCCGTTAACATGTTGCGAAAATGGCTTATTTCAAAGCGAACTTTCTCTGCCGTGCCGATTTCAAAGCGAATTATAGGACTGTGCGTAAACCTAATTTAAAAGCTTAAAAACTAAAATTTCCTACATGAATTTAACTCTGTTTGTCGTTTTCTTAATTGACTGTTAAAGGCGTTAGTCAACCGTTAATTGACCAATATTGTCCAGTGATGGTCTAATTGACCAATACTCTTTTTGTGCCATGCATCGCACATCTGGATCAACACACCCTGAACTAGACAGTAGGGATGGGAATTTGACCCGACCCGACCCGAATCGAAATTCGGGTTGGGTATTGGTTGGAAAGTCGGGTAATTCGGGTCAGGGTTTAAGTAAGAATCCGGGTATTGATTCGGGTCGGGTCGATTCGGATTGGTCTGGGTCGGGGGTTTTTGGGTTTTTTTAGAATTTTTGCGAAAAATTAAAAAATTCTTTTTTTATGAATTCTTTTTCTTAATTGAGTATTTCGGGTCGGTTCGGGGCGAATTTTTCGGATTCTTTTTAGAACTTTTGCAAAAAATAAAAAACAAAAAAAATTCAGACACTTTTTTTTCCGAACTACCCGATATCCGACCCGACCTGACCCGATTTTTTTTCCGGTTATTTTGGAACATTTTTGAATTACCTGAATTACTTGAATTGCGATTAACCCGACCCGAACTACCCGATTTCGCAACCCTACTAGACAGTATTGGTCAATTAACGTGTAATTAACGGGTGACTAACACCTCTAACAGTCAATTAAGAAAATGGCAAACGAAGTTAAGTTCATGTAGGAAATTTGAGTTTTTAAGCTTTTAAATTAGGTTTACACACAGTCCTATAATACACTTTGAAATCGGCACGGCATGGAAAGTTCGTTTTAAAATAGGCCATTTTCGCAACATGTTAATGGTCAATTAACGGTCAACTAACAGTCAAATAACACCTCTAATAGTCAAGTAAAAAAACGGCAAACGGAGTTAAATTCATGTAGAAAATTTGAATTTTTAAGCTTTTAAATTAGGTTTACGCACAGTTCTATAGTTCGGCTTGAAATCGGCACGGCGGAGAAAGTTTGTTTTGAAATAAGCCGTTTTCCCGAGCTTTATTTATGATGGATCCAGGAAAAGTGCCAGGTCCGGATGCAATGAAAGCACTTATCTTCCAACAATCATGGTCTTTCATCAAGAATGACATAGTACGCGTTGTTATCGATTTTATAACGAATGGTGTGTTCGAACAAGAACTTAATCAAACGAATGTTTGAAGATTTGTCTGATTCCGAAAACAGCTAGACCAAAAACTATGGCGGAATTTCACCCTATCAACTTGTGTAATGTTATTTATAAGATCATTTCCAAATTTGTGTGTCTAAGACTGAAAAGGATCATTCCCCAGTTAATATCGAATACCCAGTCTGCTTTTGTGTTAGAGCATCTAATTTTGGACAATATCCTGATAGCCCAAGAGATGTTTCATGCCCTTAAAACCAATAAAAGGATCAAGGGTAATTACATGGCAATCAAAACCGATATATGAGTATAGCATATGACCGTATATAATGGGACTTTCTGTGTCATTCTATTGAATGGTGTTCCAAGAGGTTGTGTCAGACCTAAACGGGGCCTCTGTCAAGAAGACCCTCTCTCAGCATATCTCTTTATTCTCTGTACTGAAGCCCTTATTTCTCAACTTAAGAAGGTGGAATTTCAAAAAAACTTAGTAGGGATCTCAATCGCACGATCAAGCCCAGAAGTGTCTCATCTCCTATTTGCAGATGATAGCTTATTCTTCTGTAAGCCCAACCTCGAAGAGGCTGACACTATCCTCCGCATCCTGACGGATTATGAGAAGGTGTCTGGACAACAAATCAACTTTTCCAAATCCTCAATCGAATTTGGCAAAGACGTTGACTTGGTGAAAAAAATTGACATTCAAGATCGTCTGGGTATCAAAAATTTAGGAAGTATGGGTACTTATCTGGGCCTCCCAGAGGAATTATAATGAGCAAAAACAAAGGTTTTTGCTTTTGTTACTAAGAAATTAAACTCACAGATTAATTCATGGACGGCAAAGTTTCTTTCGAAGGGGGGGGGGGGAGAGGTATTAATCAAATCGGTTCTTACTGCTATTCTTTCCTATGTTATGTCTTGCTAGTGTCTCCCAAAGATGATAACTTCGAAGATCACAACAGCTATTGCAAATTTCTGGTGGCACAATTCTGGTACCTTGAAAGGTATTCATTGGATCCGGTGGGAGAAACTTTGTAAGCCTAAACTTGAAGGGGGTTTAGGATTCAGAGTGATCGAGGAATTCAACTCGGCTTTACTTGCTAAACAACTTTGGCGCTTATTGGATCATCCGGACTCCCTTCTCTCGAAGATTTTATGTGGACGTTATTACTTTGGGACTAATCCAATGGATCATTGCCGTTTGTATTCTCCTTCCTATGGATGGCAGAGTATCATTTTCACTCGAGGGCTAGTAATGAAAGGCTTAATTAAGAGAGTGGGCAGTGGAGAAACTATTCGGGTTTGGTCCGACCCTTGGATCCCAGACCAAAATCCTCGACCAGCTAGGGGCTTGGCTTCAGATCTTTACCCGAATTTAAGAGTATCCGAGTTGATTGACCCCCATACGCGATTATGGCGCGAGACTTTAGTTAACCAATTATTCCTCCCGCATGACGCGAATCTGATTCTAGGGATTCATATCCCACGAAGACCGGTTTTGGACCACCTTGGCTGGCATTTCAATAAGATTGGTGTCTACTCGGTAAAATCAGGTTATTAGGCAGAACAAAATCTCTCATTTTGTTCGTTTTGACCATACGGTCATAATATAAAGGAGTTACAATCTCATGTCTGGAAAGTGAAGGCACCACAGAAAATTAAGCATTTCATTTGGTAAGCAGTTTCAGAACAACTAGCTGTTAAATCAAACTTTCTTAGACGTGGTATAAATTGTGATGCACGCTATGATTTATGTGGAGCTGATACGGAAACGATAAATCATGTACTTTTTGAATGCCTGCCAGCCCTTCAAACCTGGGCTTTGTCAAAAATCCCTGCATGAATGAATTTTTCAGGGAAATCTATTTTCTCCAATATTGATCATCTGATTTGGAGACTTCCTTGTAAGGAGGAAAATGATAGTTTTCCATGGATCCTATGGTTTTTGTGGAAAATGCGAAATGAAAAGGTTTTTTCAAATAAAGATAGGAATCTTCAAGATATTGTTCATATGGCGGAAACCAAGACCAAAGCATGGACTGAGGCACATAAAGAAAACACTGTTGTGTCGGGATGTAATAACTCGTTACCTCAAATTCCTTCAGGATCTATTTCACGGCCTTTGACAGTAAACCCAACCTTCTTAGGGTATAGATGCATGATGGATGCATCTTGGAAAGAATCGAACATGTTTACAAGATTGGGCTGGTACTCTTTTCCGGACGATATTGAGGGCATCAATTTCGGAGCACAGTATATTAGACCCACTTTGTCTTCTCTGCATTCAGAATTTGAGGTGCTTCTTTGAGCCATGACGTGCCTTTCATCTCTCTAGATTGTGGAGGTCAAGTTTCTAGTTGATTGTTTCGAGCTTCTTAAGATGATCGAGGAGCCTCACGGTTGGCCTGCTTTCCTACCTTATCTTGATGATTTCTGAAGACTTCGAAGCTCCTTCCGGTCATGTTCTGTCTTCCACATTCCCCGCATACTGAACTACAAAGCTGATCATCTAGCCTGTACAACCATAGAATCTTTTCGATCTTATATCTTTGTGCATAGTATGCTTTTTATTTAAACTTCGTATTATTTTTTGTGAGTTAAGTTGACAAAAAAAAATTCGTATGAGTATATGGTGGTTTTCAAAAGTAAGAATGAAAATAGGAGTATGGCCTCCTCTTTCGACAAAATAAAAGAAAGAAAAGGCCTCCAAGCCCAAGGATATACCAAAGAATTTCAGTGGGCCTTACGATTAGAACCAAATAGGCCTTAAGTTTATCCTCGACATTCTTGATACTTTCCTTCTCGGGAAGGAACAGCGGTTGTCTTGGTCGCCGACGGCTAATGGAGTGTGCTGCGCGTGGCTTTGCGACGCAGTGCGTTATCCCACCCAAACGGAGGTGTGGCCAGTGTGGTGTTGTTGTGTACTGCTCTATCTCTCATCAGGTTTTTCTTCTGCTTACTCTCTAGACTTTTGTCTTCGTCGACCTATTCGTTTCATTCGCTCGCTCTGTATCTGAATTATCGTCGAGCTTCTATGCTATGGAAAACAAATAATATGGTGATTTATTCTTATCGAGGTAGATAACTCAATAGTTCAGATTTAGCAAATTATGATATTACGTGTTGGTGTTTATTCACCAAAACACACCTCTTCGTGTTTGTATCGGTGTCATGTGTTTGTGATTAACACATCTCTTCCTCTCTTCTAATTGATAAACCGAAAATGTGTTTGTGAAACAAGGCATCTTTTCATTTAAATAAGACACATCCATTAACAAGCATCGATTGAAAAATATTAAAACAGAGGAAGAGGAACAGAGAAGAAAAACAAAAAATAGAGGATAATAGTGAGAAGAAGGAAAACACAAAACCGAGAGAGAAAACACAAAGCCGAGAGAAGAGAAGAAGCTAGAATCTGATTCTAACTTTCTTCTCATCGCAAAACCAATTCTAAGAGATCAAAGTAGAGTTTGCAAGGGTCTTTGGAAGGTGTTAATTCAAAGATTGATAGTTGTATCCTCAAGATAGACGTCTATTAAACTACAAACACCACCGTAGGGACGAAATTCTGTCTTAGGAGATTGCATTGGCAAGCCTCTATCAACCGATTCAAGAGGAGGAAGAAGTAAAAGAAAGACTTTAAAGGTGATTCTATTTGTGACTTATTTACAAGTTTGTGATATCTTATTACTTAAATCGAAAGTAAAAGGGACAACGATTGATTGTATAAGCATCATATTCATTTTGGAATAACAATCTAAGACAGAATTTTAGTCTGCGATTTGAATCTGATTCGTTGCTTTTGCTTTAAAGATGGATCAATCGATTGGCAATGTGAAAAATCACATTGAAAAGCCATTTGTTTTCCGAGGAGTGGATTTCAAAAGGTGGCAGCAAAAGATGTTGTTCTATCTTACAACATTGAATTTGGCACAATGCTTAACTTCAGATGGATCTGATCTGCCTGTTGAAGGAGATATTCCCGACGAAACCATGAAAGCTTCGGAGGTATGGACACAAAACGAGTTTTTGTGCAAAAACAATATTCTCAATGCTTTGGATGATTCTCTCTATGATGTTTATCTAACATTCAAATCTCCGAGAGAATTGTGGGAATCGTTGGAGAAGAAATACAAATCTGAAGTTGCAAGCGCTAAGAAATTCATTGTTGGAAAGTTTCTGAACTTCAAAATGGTTGACACTATCTCGGTGGTGAAACAAGTGGAGAAAATTCAAGTAACTGCTCATGAATTAAGCGATGAAGGTATGGGTTTGAATGAAACTTTTCTGGTTGCATCTATTATCGAAAAGTTGCCTCCAACTTGGAAAGATTTCAAGACTCATCTCAAACATATTCACGAGAATATGAGTTTGGAGCAGTTGATTCTCAAGCTTCGTGTGGAAGAAGAAAATCGAAAGAATGAGAAATCTGAATTCTCTTCCATAGAAGCAAAAGCTAACGTGATCGAAGGGAAAAGCTTCAAGTCCAAGAACCTTAAGACTAACAAAAGGAATAACAAATCCTTCACTGCTGCAAAAGGCTCTCAATTCAAAAAGAAGCCACAAGGAGCATGTTGGGTCTGTGGCAAGCCTGGACATCGAGCCAAAGAATGTCGCTATAGAAAGGAAGGCAAACCAAGTGGAGAAGAGAACAATGCAAACCTTGCTGTGAATCGGTTTGTTGCAGTTGTCTCCGAAGCCAATATGGTGTCAAACACCAACGATTGGTGGATCGACACTGGCGCCACCACTCATGTATGCTCGGATGAGAATATGTTTTCAACATATGAGAAAGGTTCTGGTGGTGAAAAGTTGTTCATGGGAAATGCGAGTGTGGCTATGGTTGAAGGAAGAGGAAAAGTGATTCTAAAACTCACTTCTGGGAAGGAACTAGCACTTACAAATGTTATTCATGTTCCTGAGATTCGAAAGAATCTGATTTCGGGTTCCCTTCTTAGCAATAAAGGCTTTAAGATGGTATTTGAGTCTGATAAAGTTGTACTCACTAAAGGTGGGATGTTTGTGGGAAAAGGATACTTGTGTGATGGTCTTTTCAAACTGAATGTTGTACCAATGATTAATAAAATCGCAGATAAAAGCTATGCTTCTGTTTACTTACTTGATTCAAATGAAATATGGCATGAAAGATTGGGACATATAAGTTATCGTTCTATGTTTAGGATGATGAATTTGGGCTTAATACCAAAACAAGATCTCGATTATGCAAAGAGAAAGAAATGTGAAGTTTGTGTGGAGTCAAAGTACTCAAGACATTCTTATAAATCTGTGGAAAAATCGAATGAGATACTTGGACTAATTCATAGTGATCTATGTGATTTTCATTCTACTCCAAGTCGAGGAAGAAAGAACTATTACATTTCTTTCATTGATGATTATAGTAAGTTTTGTCAAATCTATTTGATTGACACAAAAGATGAAGCTTTGAATATGTTTCAGAAATTCAAAGCTGATGCAGAAAATCAATTGGAGAAGAGAATAAAAATTCTTAGAACTGATCGTGGTGGAGAGTATACCTCACACGAATTCTCAGAATTTTGCTCCACACATGGAATAATTCATCAAACAACAGCACTTTATACTCCAATGCAAAATGGAGTAGCTAAAAGAAAGAATAGAACTCTTAAAGAGATGATGAATTCCATGTTAAACAATTCGGGTGCACCAATCAGCTTATGGGGTGAAGCTATTCTCACAGCAAATTCTCACAGCAAATTCTCACAGCAAATTCAATTTTGAATAAAATCCCTCCTAAAAAGAGTGATAGAACCCCATATGAGATATGGAAGAATAAATTCCCTTCGTATAAAAGTATGAAAGTGTGGGGGTTGTCTCGCAAAGGTACAAATACCTTTACCAAAGAGAACTACTATCGGACCAAAAACGATGGATGGTGTTTACATCGGTCCTGCGGAAAATAGTGCTGCTCATAGATTCTTAGTCTTTAAATCTGATAATGACGAGGTAAAGCTAAACACGATTATTGAATCTAATGAAGCCGAGTTCTTTGAGAACATATTTCCTTACAAAGACCCAAGGAAACCAAGTAATAAACGTGTACGTGAAGTAAGTGAAAGTTCTTCAAAGGTTCAAGAAAAAGAACTCGAACCAAGAAGAAGTAAGAGGGCAAGGATACCTAAAGACTTTGATACTGATTTTATGACGTACTTGAGTGAATATGAACCTCAAACATATAAGGCAGCTATGGAATCTTCAGAAGCACACTATTGGAAGGAAGCAATTCAAAGTGAGATAGAATCCATTTTACATAATCATACATGGGAATTGGTTGATTTACTTCCGGGAAATAAACCAATCAGATACAAACGGATTTTCACAAAGAAGCTTAGACCGGATGGAACGATTGAGAAATATAAAGCCCGACTAGTTACAAAAGGATTTCGTCAAAAAGAAGGTATCGATTTCTTTGATACATATTCTCCGGTCACAAGAATCACTTCTATTAGATTTCTAATAGCAATGTCAGCGATATATGGTTTAGAAATTCATCAAATGGATGTAAAGACAGCATTCTTAAATGGTGAATTAGACGAAGAAATATATATGGATCAACCCGAAGGCTTTATAGTCAAAGGGAAAGAAAAGAAAGTTTGTAAGCTTAAGAAGTCGTTGTACGGACTTAAACAAGCACCAAAACAATGGCATGAGAAGTTTGACAATACGATGAGATCGTATGGGTTCACGATTAATGAATGTGATAAGTGCATGTATATCAAGAAAACTAAAAACGATACGATCATTGTATGCCTATATGTGGATGATATGTTGATGATGGGAACAAGTAAAACCATCATTAGTGACACCAAGAAGATATTGAGTAATAACTTTGAAATGAAAGATATGGGATTGGCTAATGTAATACTTGGTATTAAGATTAAACGAGAGCCAAATGGTTACTCCCTTACTCAATCTCATTACATTGAAAAAGTTCTCAAGAAATTTGTTCATTTTGATGATAGACCTGTAGTTACACCATTTGATCCAACATGTAAACTTTCTAAGAATATGGGTGAAAGTGTGTCTCAATTGGAATACACACAAATTCTTGGAAGCCTTATGTACATCATGAACTGTACAAGACCAGATTTGGCTTATTCTTTAAGTAGATTAAGTCGATATTCAAACAATCCAAATCGAGAGCATTGGAATGCTTTGATTAGAGTAATGAGATACTTAATGCATACAATGAATTTTGGTCTTCATTACACGAATTTTCCTCCTGTATTAGAAGGATATAGTGATGCAAATTGGATCTCTGGAAGTACGGATAGCAAATCCACAAGTGGTTATGTGTTTACACTTGGTAGTGGTGCGGTGTCTTGGAGGTCATCTAAACAAACGTGTATTGCACGTTCCACAATGGAATCTGAATTTATCGCACTAGATAAAGTTGCGGAGGAAGCAGAATGGCTCCGAAATTTTATTGAAGACATTCCATTATGGCCAAAGCCAGTCACTGCTCTATGCATTCATTGTGATAGCATGGCAGCACTAAGTAGAGGGAAAATAAAATTTACAATGGCAAGTCAAGGCATATTCGGCGGAGACATGCTACAATACGACAATTGCTTTCCAATGGAATCATATCATTGGACTATATTAGATCAAAGAAAAATCTGGCTGATCCTTTAACGAAAGGTTTACCGAAAGAGCAAGTCGTATTCACTTCGAGGGGAATGGGACTAAGGCCAATACAATGAGTCACCACTTGGTGGAAACCTTACCTAGCAACATTGGAGATCCCATGGTCTAGGTTCAAGAGGCAAACTAGCTGAGGAAGACTCAAGAGAGAAATACATATTTCTCATTCCTATGAAATCATAATGTGTTTCCATTGATGTTTAAGGGGTTGAATATGAAATTCTTAATAACATTAATATCTTTTCTAAAGTGGGATAGAATGGACTATTCTTAATTAATGTTACCTATATGAGAGTGGTGTCGGGTCGCACCTATGAGGACTGATATGGCTATGTTCTCTAGAGCTCTCACGAAGTTAGGATTTTTTCAGGACCAAAATGAACACAACCGTATAAACTTGAAATAAACTGATGATCATGTGTTTCACTTATTATCTCGGTTTACGTTTAAACGTGGCTAGTTCAAGACTCGTGTTTACTACCCAAAGGTAAATCCGATAAGTGATTACTAGGTAAGGTTCAAGTCCAAAAGACACCTTCACCGAGGCATTTGATTCTATTTCTTAGAATTGACGAGCTTATTTTCTATCCAAATGTGGGGTATTGTTGAGTTTGAATAGAAAATGTGGGGTATTGTTGGTGTTTATTCACCAAAACACACCTCTTCGTGTTTGTATCGGTGTCATGTGTTTGTGATTAACACATCTCTTCCTCTCTTCTAATTGATAAACCGAAAATGTGTTTGTGAAACAAGGCCTCCTTTCATTGAAATAAGACACATCCATTAACAAGCATCGATTGAAAAATATTAAAAACAGAGGACGAGGAACAGAGAAGAAAAACGAAAAATAGAGGATAATAGTGAGAAAAAGGAAAACACAAAACCGAGAGAGAAAACACAAAGCCGAGAGAAGAGAAGAAGCTAGAATCTGATTCTAACTTTCTTCTCATCGCAAAACCAATTCTAAGAGATCAAAGTAGAGTTTGCAAGGGTCTTTGGAAGGTGTTAATTCAAAGATTGATAGTTGTATCCTCAAGATAGACGTCCATTAAACTACAAACACCACCGTATGGACGAAATTCTATCTTAGGAGAATGCATTGGCAAGTCTCTATCAACCTATTCAAGAGGAAGAAGAAGTAAAAGAAAGACTTTAAAGGTGATTCTATTTGTGACTTATTTACAAGTTTGTGATATCTTATTACTTAAATCGAAAAAGTAAAAGGGACAACGATTGATTGTATAAGCATCATATTCATTTTGGAATAACATTACGAACCATGGAATTTTATGAAAAGGTCGGTTAATATTTAATCTTCTGATCAATCGCGGAGTAATTGTGATTTTGAATTACTTGAAGCTTGACTTTGAGGCAGTTATGGCACAGCTAAGTATTTTACTTGTTAAAAAATTTGGTCTTTCATTTGTTTATAGATTTCGCATTGGATTTATCATAGGGAAGAATGTGGAAGACTAGAAGAGCAAATGCATCATGTTGATATGTTAAACGATTTTCCATTTACATTTACAGAAGAAGCTATAGTCCAGGTTTCTGATTACTTTGCTTGATATGGAGGAATTGAATCCAATGCCTTTACTTCAAGCAATTTCAGCTCATCTTTTTGTTTGTTTTTATTCTTCTGATTATTCGTTCTCAGGTTAGTCAAAAACAGGAGACTAGGTGTTCATTCCTTAGCAAAAGGGAATTACATCATGTTGGGATGTGGATGTATGAGTGTAGCTGTGGACCCTCTGCCCGTTTTTTGCCCTATGATAGGTTTATTCGCTTTGTTTTTCTCTTCATCTAATGAGAATAACGTTTTGGTCTGAATCAAGTTAAACTGAGCTAGTGACTTTACTTTTTTACAGTTTTAAAATTGAAGGTTGGCATCTGCCTAGCTCTTCTTGTCCATGTCGAGGTAGGCTTCATTTCACCTCTGTTTATGGTTTACTGAAAAAAGGTGCTCTTGTACAATTTTTATTTTGGATCACAGCCCCTCTATCTCCAATTACAAAACAGCTATGTAGTTGGACGGATTATTTCGAGTGGAGAAAGATACCTCTAGATTCCCCTGTAGCTCTACTTCTCCACTGGGTAACATTTCTTATTATGCTTACTGTGATTGCTAGTTTGACTAGAATGCTTGGGGTTTCTAATTTTTAACTCATAGCGCTTGCTGCTATTTCAGCCACTTACAATATATCATGCTATTCAAACCATTGGGATGGGAAATTTGACTCCCCAAATAAGTAATGAACTTTGTGTTCATTATCTTGGTATGTATCATTCTGTAAATCTTCTGCTTTTTAAGGAACTGATTCTCCCTAAGGTTGCTATCTTTTTTCTCGTTGTCTGTAAGGCAGTTTCTGATAATGGTTTCCACTTCCTTAATTTAAGTGTAGTACCTTAATTTTGGAACATGGAAATCATATACATGTGTCAAAAGAACATCACCGCCATTATGGTGTAAAATTCTGATCTATGATTTGCTGATAGTTTGAGCTTCTGAAGGGCCTAAAAGAGAACTTGGCCAGCTTGGTGCCTTTGCTGAGCTGCAAACCCTCTTCTCTGGTCTGCGAATTCGAATAGAGCTGGTAGGACCTGACGTTCCACAACATATGTGAGTCCTGCATTGCACAATCTATTTGATTGTTTTGTATAATACTCAGTTGTCGTTTACTTGGTCAAACTAAATCACATCACAATATATGGTTTTGATTTTTGACCGCTATTCACCAGAGTTTATAAAGCTATTCATCGGCAACACTATAGTTGATGTTTCTTTGTATTATTGGCATCCAACTGATGGACCATTCTCTATTTTTTCTCCCGGTGGACAGGGATGGAGAAATGATCTCCCTTTGCAGCTATTCCCCTTGCATGGAACAAGAATGCCAATGTAAATATTCAAACGAACTTCCCAATCCTGGTACCAAATCTGCCTGGTCTTCAGATGTGTCGTTACAGCTCCATAGAGGGTTTTACCGTGATCAATACAGCGACATAATATAGGTACCCCCTTTTTACTTGTCTAGAGGAAAAACAGTAATCTAATCAACTTTTCTCTAATGTCATTTCCATTTTATTGGACCTTGAATTGTTTGATTATTAAAGATGTTTTGATTTCTGATGAGCATCTTATCTGGGTAGAATTCACTTCCTCCTCACATAGTGATTGCTCCAAATGCTGCTGTCGCCGCATATCCAAGCTGGTTGCCAACTATTGTAGGTCTTTCATTAGCTTATGTCACAGTAAATGTTTCGCAAGAACAACAGTTAAATATTTCTTATTCATCGTTATGTTGATGCTAATAATTTCAGGAGCTAATAAAAGAAATAAAAGTCCCAGCAGTATTCTCTGATTACTGTGAAGAAGCTTGTCATCTGGCGGCTTGTTGCATTAAAACCATCGCTGGAAAACCTCTATCATTACCTGTAAGTCTAGATTTTAGGTTTTTCATTCTGTTTAACATCGTCAACTCATTATTTTTGTTGAGTGGGTTCCTCCTGCACATGTTTATGTCTCATCAAAACTGTGTAAATAGAACAGAGAGTTTTGTACAAATCACTTTTAGGCCACACACACTGATGTCCATTTCTCCATTCAATCTTTGTTGAACAATAGTGTGATTTTGCAGAATTATATATATCTTCAGAACCGTATTGATATATATATGGAATGATGTATTCTTCAATTACAGATTAAATTGAATCCATTCAGACAACCAATGGCGGTGGAAGAGAGTCCTCTGTTCATCCCTTGCTACTCAAAACTGTTTCATCTTCGAAATATGAACTCTCCAAAGTTATTGCTGGAGGCAGGGGTTCCGTGTTCTCCTTTAGTTAATACTCGGGAGTAGAGAGGGACCGGACACGTCTATGGATCATCATTATCTAAACAATGAAATGTGAAATATGTCGCATCATTTTGTTTTGGTTGTTGTAGTTATTTATGTGGATAGGACCATCTAGTTCATACAATAATTGTCGTCTTTAAGGGAGAAATATAATCCCTTGTGTAGTATTTGTAGCCAATCTTTCCACAACGAATGTCAAAAAAATAATGAAGAAAAAAGATGGTAATAATGGAAAAGATCAAGAATGTGACTTTTTTATTCATTACTAGTTGTAGTTGAGGTATTGTATAAGCATGAGAAAAAGTGTTAAGAATTATATTTTAAATTTATAAGTTTGTCGTGTATAAATTGTAAGAAATCTACAAAATCTTGTGATTCTGATCGAGGAGTCATATATCGATATTAATGAGCTCCTTTTTTTCTTAACATTATATGTCTTCCAAAATTACATCATTCTTGCAATCACATGTCGAGAAATTCTACCGACTTTCAACTGAGAAAAAATCAGAAAAATTTATCTTTTAAATCTTCTCTCTTTTTCTATATCAATAGAAATACAATAATTTCATCTTTTATTTATTTACTTTGAGTGAAATTTTCAATACCACATTCTTTCGTTACTACAATTTTAATATTATGGAAAACTATAAAATCTATCAACTCTTCATTTCTTACATAATTACATGAGTTTAATACAAAAACTCATTACCTCTTCTTCTGTTTCTATATTGAAGTGAATTATGATTACGTCTCTCATTCTTTATTTCTTTATTGTCTGAATATTTATATAGAGCTCTACTTTTTCTTGAATAAATTATAAGGATATAGTTACGTAGGTTTATTATTAAAGGACCGAATAATTATTTGTGTTTTGAAATACAACACAGCAACAAACTCAATTGAAGTGAAACATTGCATTGATAATGTATTAGAAAATTATTTATGGGTGAAATTTCAATATACCGAAAAAAATTAATGTAGTTTGATACAAAAATTATTACTAAAGTGTAAAAATGAAAATAAAAATAATAAATCAAAATTAATGTAGTTGAATTTTTTTGATAGTTCTATATTTTATAGGGTTATAAGAGATTAGACATTAAATTAAATAAATTAGTAAATTTATGTTTCAATAATTAAGTGATGGGATGGCATCATGATAACTGATGTCATTTTAAAAACGACATATTGAGAATTCCGACCTGCTTTTAATTATGAGAAAGAGAGGTGGGAGATTTCTATCTTGTTTTATCTCGTGAGATTTTGAGAGAGTAAATTTGTAATGAATGAAAATGGTAATTTGGAATGACCAAATGATCTATTTATAAGAAAATAATAAGAAGTTACATTTGTATGACGTTAGACTATTCTTGAAAAGCCTGCAAACATCAATCCTTCTTGACAAAGGTAATGGACATCCAGCGCAAAACGTGCATAACAAAAGGCAATTACAAGTATAACAAGATTTTCTACTAAGTATTTTCTAGTCGATGAATCTAGAAACTCAACTATGGAAAAATTCATTGTCACCAATTCGAGAATATCACGAATCAATAGGCACAATAATCAACCATCATGCGTTCATCAGCAAACACATGCTAAATAAACCTTAGAGTTTAATGGACATAACCAATGAATGTGACATACGACGAACATCAAATAAACCGCTCTTCATACAGGATTCAACACACATGTGATACGTAAAGTAAGTTCAAATATATTAAGTTATAAGAAACACGAATTTGCGAGTAATAGCAATTCGAGAAAAAGATTTGATTAGAAGTGTCATAACATCTGTGACGATAACCGGAAAGCCTAATCAAACACATCATAACATCCGAACAACATAAAAAAGATAAACAAAGTAAGACTTCAAAAATGTCAACAAAAGAGAAGAAGTCTAAGTTAAAAGACCAAAAAAAAAAAAAAAATGACCGAAAGGTGCCGAGCTCAATCTCAGGATTATTGATAGCATTCTGATTCACTTCCCCTTCCTATAGAGTTGCTGCCTTAAGGGAAACATCCGCTTGATCAGTAGCCATTTGAGTACCAGTATTCATCGATGGCATCACCATCAGCCAAATTCGAAAGAGTGACAAGATCAACATTATAAACACGTTCTTTCTCTAGAATATCATTTTGGGCAACATGGTTGACTAGCGCAACATCTGTGGAATTAGTCGCTTGAATAGGAGGAAGAACGGGAGAAGGAAGGAGATCCTCGTCTTCAAGAACGAATGGGTTGATAGCCTTAACCTGAACATCATACATCTGTCGATCCTCTTCCATACCGTCCAAAGTTTCTTGTGGAATGTCGGAACCATACTCTTTGAGAAACTTGAGAAAATTCAAAGTCCCAATATATTGGTTTAGCAGAGTAGATGGATCCTTGACCTCATTAGGAAAGAGAATATGACATCTCAACCTTTCTACACGAGCGCACAGTAGAGTCATTGACGAGCGCAATTGCTCCCTCTCAGATTTGCCCGATTCGTAAAGTCTTCTAAGAAGCCTAGAACCCGCGTGCAACTTCCAGTAATTCTCTTTCGTGTTAGCACGAACATATGCGTTCTCAAGCTTAAGATCATTAACTTGCTTGCTAAGATCATCAATCTGAACACGCATGAGAGTGTTCTTGTCCTTTTCACTTTGAAGCTCCTGAATTAAGATTTGAGAATCATCACCTTTGGAGGCGGCATCACGAGCAACCTTGAGCTTATGCTCGTAATGGGCGATCAGGCGATTCAAATTTGCGTCACTTTGAAAAATAAAACTAAGGTTAAAAAGAACAAGTTTAAACAATAGGTAAAATAAGAACACTTACCTGCATCATATCACGAACGTAGTCCATAAAAGCTTCTTTCTCTTCGAGTTCTTCAACTGGAGGAAGATAGGAAGACAAACTTTTGAACGATTGGATACCGCATGCTAATTTGTTATTCACAAAGAAGGTGGGTTCGTCATAAAAGAAAGAAAAGCAGTTCAGACGAGCACACAAACCCGTGCTCCCATCAGAGTGAATAGGGACTTCAGGCTGCGTGCCATGAGATTTCTCCACTATTGAAGAAGGAACAACACCTTGAGATTCACGAGAACGAGGATGATGAATAATACTTTCATCCTCAGAAGTAGGCAAATCAGATGACCAATTAAGGTCGGATTTCGTAATACCAGTAGCTTGCTTCGAACGATGAGAAGGTTTACCTTCACTTGGCAGTTTAATCGCCACACGTGAAGCCTCTTTTTTTGAAGCATCACCAGCTTCTTTCGCCTTACCCTTGTTCAGAGGATTTACCGACACACGTATGATCGATTTCTTAGAAGCAACATCAGTCTTTTTTCCTTTTAAAGATTTCTTTGGAGGACTCTTAGATGAACTAGCATCTCGTTCTCTCTTTTTAGCAAGCTCACGAAGGCGAATTGAATAATCCATCAAAGTGTTATTTGGAAGAATACACGCATACAAAGTTAGCCAAATAATTGACCACTAACACAATGAGCAAGTAAGTTGAACACATGTCAGACAACATACACAATAAGCAAAATAAGTCGAACACACGTACTACAATCTTGACGTACTTGTTTTCTTCGAATCCGAGCTGCCAGAATCTCAGGGAACGTGCTATGTGATAGGTCACAAATCTTATCTACCTCGACCCGAGACAACAATTGAAGTGAACAATTAACCGGGTGTTTCTCTGAAAGATAAAAGAGGTATATCAACAAGTCAGAAATGAAGAAAAGAATAAAAAAAGACCAAAAATCGAACAACCACAGGCACTCCAACACTCCCGATAATCTTGAGCAACGTCAAGAACTGAAGAGCTACCGATTTTCACGTAGAAGAATCGGCGTTTCCAATTGGTGAATTTGTTCGGATGACCACAAATAATCTCATACTTAGACTTCATGCTCACATAGTAGCTTCCACGATAGTCATTACAACGAGAAATGATCGCGACTTCCTCTAGAAGGTAACAATCAACAAGGACTCCACACTTGTCCGCCAAATTACAAAGCATCATGATGTTGTGAACCGAGGTAGGAGCTAGCTGAGAAAACGCCATCTTTCATTCATCACAGTATTCGACAAACACCTGTAGAAGAGGAAAACGAAGTCCACAACTAAAAAAACCTTCATAAACACAAACATAACCTGTAAGAGAGCGCCATGGACGGTCTTCAGGGCGCAGAATGAGGAAATCCACACCAACACTGGTTTCAAATTGCTCGAAAAAATGACAAACGGACGCCTTGGTACTAATAGATGGAAGACCCCGAAGAGAATTTAACCAATCAGACAAGTTTCTTATTTCATTTACCCTTTGAGGTGTAGCATCGTTCGTAGGAACAACCTAGTCGTCTATTTCACGTTCGGTAGTCGGAGAAATATAACCCACGAAATCATCAAAGTCACCTGAAACTTCATCTCAAGAATCATTCGAAATGGAATCAACTTCAATTTGCTCATCAACCAACAAGGTCACACTAGGAGCTAAGGGCGACACAAAAGGCACGTCGATTACAGCTTGCCCCATATCAGATAAAATTGCCCTCACCTCAGCCTACGTTTGTTCGTCGATCAAAAGAAGCAAAGCTTCGGTTTGGTTTGAAGAGGGCCCATGTTCGTCAGATTTGCGAGATAAGATCTTGTGTTTGTCAGATTTAGGAGGAAGAACCAGCTTGGAGACCGGCATGTGTTCGTCGCCTTCTTCAACATGAACCCCATAATTCTTTTGTTCGTTATTTGTCGCTTTAGAAGCATTCTCGAGACCAACAAGTGCAGGGGGCAAACAATTGGATCTGATAAGCCGGTGTCAACAGGCTCTACGCCATCAGTGAACGGCTGTTCGACAGTCGAAGACTCATCTTGAATACTCCAACAAATCTCATCGCATAATCAAATACCAGTTTTTGAACATCCAATATGAGAGCAACCAAAAAGTTTCAAAATTTCAGATTCAAAAAACAAAGAAAAACAAAAATGAAGGAGAAGAGAAAAGAGAAGTACCTTTATGAAGAGGATAAGAGCATACACAAGTGAGTGACAAACACAAATATATAAGGGGTTCCCAACAAAACCCTAAAGCAATGAGATGGTGCTAGTCTTCGAAAAAGTCAAGTATCCAACAGACAAATGACAAGTGGCAAAACAACTTTATCAGTTCGTCAAAATTCAGAATTTTACTTTTATGACGAACTTGGGAGGGGCTGATTGTGGATGCCAAATTAATTTTAAAACCGAATTAAACAAAAGCATGTGACTTTGGAGGTCCAAGTTTGTAATATATAAATAAGAAGCTCATAATCCAATTGAAAGGACCACATAAAGCCCAAGATAAGTCATCAGCCCAGTAAGAGATATACCAGAAATTATAACACATGTCCTGAACCAGGTAAACATGCAAAGCGACAAGTGTACTCTAACATCAACACCAAGAATCTGTAAGAGAACATGTGTAATGCCACGTGGTCTTCCCAAGAGACATATAGGGTGACACATGTCCTTTCCCTATAATATCTGGATTCCATCAACACAGTCCAAAGCTGAGCTGAATTGCCTATAAATAAGGATATACTGGCAAAGGAAAAATCATGAAAAACTGGTGAAGAAAAGGAAGAGATAAACAAGGAAAAATATAGCAAGGAAGAACATGAAGAACATCAACTGAATTTAGAACAATAAACGAACGCTCCAAAATTGTGATAATTGATCTCATAACGAGAATGTGAAACCCAAACACTTGAACATTCGAAGCTGAACTGAATTAATGAATACGTGCAGGAAGTAAAATTTGTTGTGCAGAATCCAGCACGAACATTTTCTTTGATATGAACTTATGACAAATGTTGGACAATTATGGAGAAGACTTAAAAGATATGAATAGTTACACTTACACTTGTATGTACAGTTAGAAAACTTATATTTCCGAGGAGCCAAAGCTTTTAAATTTTAATGTCAGATTCAAAGAACTTAACGGGTCTTGTCCATTCTTCATTTATTTTTACATTGCTTCATCAGTGCGGACATTAATCATTCTTTTACCGTAATGTTAAACTATTCCGAGATACAGCGTTATCTATTGAAATCAACACTGGGGTTTATTAGCTGCTAACAACAACTTGCTACATGTTCCCTCAAGTCTCAACATAGAAAATTGAGATCTAAAGATGACATTAGGGTACAAAACATACGCTTTTTACAATAAAGAATTCTCTTATCACAGGAATGATTTCCACAATCTCAGTCTTTCTCACTAGTCCAATTTGTATGAAAATAAATGTATCTCTCAACAACAAATGTAATTGTGATACCCAAACTACAAAAAGAATTGTTTTCGACTTGCACAATCTTCACAAAAAGATTGAATCTTCCGTTAACTCTGACAAAGACGAGAACCCAACCAAAGATTGATCTTTAGCTCTCTCAATCTTAAGCTCGTATAAATCATACGGCTCCCATAAATGATCCAACGGACACGGTCTCTTACCATCAAGCCTCACCCATGGTTTACCTTTACCACTCCAATGCAACAAACTCACTGGACCTTTGTGTAAAGACCTACAGCTTCCTCGTACATTGTCTCCACCTAGACCGTGTTGGTTCCACCTATGATCAATTGCTTCAACGTTCCCTGCGAAGACTAAAAGGAACGGAGGCAACGAACCCAGATCGTAGATTCTCTTTTTCTTCTGTAACTGCATCCAAGTTTCAAGCTTTTCTCTGTAATTCCCTTCTCTCCATTTAACCAGATCCATCACCATCACTCCCGTATTGAAATAACAAGGCTTTCGACCCGAGAAGACTCCTGGTAAAGCCGGGTCGGACCAGAACCCTGAAGTGAAGTACTTTGTGAAGTTAGCGTGACAATATTCCGGAGCGCCTATGATTCGCGACCCGGTTAAGGTCGTGTTCCAAAGCTTTGTGATGTCGTCGACCACAATGATGTCCGAGTCGAGGTAAATCACTCGGTCCACGCATGGATCGAGAATATCTCCGAGGTAATTCCGAGCATAGTTCAATGGATTCTCAAGAGCTAGTCGGATCGAAGAAGATATGAGGTTGATGACGGTATCTTCCCGAAAAATGTAGACTTTGAAGTTCGAAGACGGGAAAGTCGATCTGACGAGTTGACTCAGAACGCGTGGACTCGTCGGGTCAAACTCAGCAGCGATGAAATGGAAAAAAAGGTTCTCCGGACAAGACGCGTGGCGAAGCAGTGAATGGACAGCTGCGATTGAGCCACGTAAGTACTCTGAGTCAAGCGTCATAGCTACATGAACTAGCGAAGCGTCACAAGACGACACGAAGTTTTCTCTGTTAACCGATTGCGACGCGCACTCCTTGCCGTTTCGATACTCCGGAGCTTCCACAAACAGCCCAAGATCAAACCCATTACCAACTGTGGCAGATACGGCGGAGATTCTCCCCGGAATCATCCGTATCCCGACGGCCAACTGAGAAATTAACACCAAAAAGACGAGAACGGCTAAACCCGCGGACTTCACCGGAAAACAAAACTGCATTTTCAAAATACTCATTTTCTCTTCCTCTGTCGTCGGTTTAGTAAAGATCTATGCTTTTCTTCTTTACTGGTAAAGCATTTTTAAGAACTTGTGGAAATAATGAATGAAATAAGTTCAAAGAATGTAGAAGAGGAAGAAGAAGAAGCCAAATCTCTCTTTATTACGCTTTAAAAGCGCGTGAAGAGTGATGTGTGTTTATTAGTCGTTTCTCTCTTTCTGTTTTGGCTTAGTCGTTAAGAGAAGAGAGTGTTTTCAAAATGATCAAAATCCCAACGAAATTTACTTATTCAACTGATAAGATTAACGATTATGGTAATAAAAGATCTTGATAATTTAATTAAAGAAACAGAGTAATTATGTGCGGGTGGGTGCACCGTAAAAATTAATAACGAATGGTTGCTTTTGGGAACTTGTGATCGGTTTGTGGTAGCTGTGAACAAGTGGAGGATTCTCTTGCAAGTTGTTTGAACTCGAGACGGAGATGAACGGTTGAGATTAAACGATAAAGAAGCCTTTCGCGATTGGCTTATCACTCGTTTCTCACGTGCGCTGCACGCTCGTTTCCTGGGCAGTAACTTCAGAACGGTAAATGGATTAGTACAACCACTCAAATATTTGGATATACGCATAATTCATAAACATGGAAATTTTAGACTTTAATAGTTTAATCTAAATATAGGAAAAAATTGAATTTAATTAAGTGATTTATTTTTAACATATTGCTGTTGGAATAACGAGGAGGGAGCGTGTCGAATATTCTCGCCACTTAATAAATGATTTTCTTTTCTCTTATCAAATTTTTGTCGTGAATCAATTGAGTGTGTGACTAATGCCACTCAATAAAATTAGTTTTATTTACTTTGCTCTACCTAAAACAAAAATCTTTATCAAAGTAGACATATGTTAGTGCAGAGTTAAGTGATGTTAGGTTTCAACTGGTCTATATTTGCTACCAACTACTAATGTTGTGGTCACATAGGAATAAAGAACCAACCTTCTCATCATCTTATAATTACTTGAATTCTTTTCATTTTTATTTATTGATTTTAACTTTTTATTATTTGGTGTGATCTACAATCTGTCTGACTTGTTTATCTAAATAACCAACCAAACAATTCGTGACGAGAAAGCTTGATCAACTAATCAAGCACGTAAACATTTTTTTTTAAAACACTTTCTATAGTGGCAAATCAAGAATATGTATATACTAGATGATGTCACATGCTAATTAGATTTTCTTGATATTTTTATGTATGTATAGTAATTTACATTTTATACTATTTTTAATTTGTGTTTGCTTAAGATATATACGATGTCTCGTATTAGACACGTGATTAGATTTAAATAAAATTATTTATATGTATAAGTAGTTATAGTTTTGATTAATACTAAAAATTAATTTTTGTTTATTTTATTTATTTTGAGGATCTGGTAATTTATATATTTGATTGTACAATATACAATATATTATATCATTAATTTACAATTATATAATATATTTTTCGTGAGTTAAACTTAGTATACTTTTTTTTGTTTTATAAAATTATATACAATTACATGAATATTTTAAAATTTATATATAATTACATGAGTATTTAGATAATGTACATGAAATATATTTTTCGATCTTTGTTTATTTAGATTTTGATACTTTGAAATTTTTGTATATAAATTTTTTTGGATCGTGTCATTTAGGTTCTTAGATTTATGTTCATTCATTATTTTAAACTTGTATCTATTTAGCTTTTTAAATTCATGTTTATTTAGATTTTTAGACATGTGTTCATTTAGCCAAACATGAGTCATATGTTCATTTAGGCATTTAAACTTGTATCATCCTTAATTAAAATAATATAATTAGGTATACGATCAATAATATCTATATGATATTAATAAATTTGAAAGATTAGTTTTTAGATGTGGACCTGCGTGCGTACGCGGGTGATTGCTTAAAATCTATTTAAGAAATAAAAAAGATTAATATATTGCATATAAATATACGAAAGACAATATCAACGTAAAAAAGGATTAATAAATTAAAAATAGGATTTATATAAAGAATATAAAGTAGTTAATAATATTCTTAATCCTGATATTTAAGAATACTTCCTATTTTTAATTCAATTTATACACAATTTATCAAAACTAATTGAATTGTTATTGTATATTAAAAATAAATCAAATTTAATAATAGAAACTTAACATTTTTCTATGGTTTATTAAATTTATTATACATTAAAATACATCCAAATTCTATCTATAATTTAAATTTTAGAAATAAAAAAATAAAGATTATACGATGAACTTATACGATAAATGATAATTATAAACTAATACGATGAATGCTTACCCTAAACTTATAAGATACTAAACTCTGATTTATGAAAAAAAAGATAACATAAAAACCGTTAAGTAACCAATAAGTTTCTTTAACCTTATACTTATACAATATATAATAGCCCTTATACGATTAACTTATACTAAACCCAAAATTAGAAAAAATTAAGATAAATATAGGATTAACGTAAAACAAATCGTATAGTAATCAATCATTTTATTAACCCTAAACATATATAATGAATAATACACTTATATTGTTGATTATTTTATTATTCGAATAATCAAAACTTTATATGTTAATTATTCAATCAAATACAAATACATCAAACCCATGTTATTTTAGATTCGTGTTCATTTAAATTATTAAACCCGTGTTCATATTAAAAATTTTATTATATATAAAACACAATTTACGTAAATAAATTAAAATATTTACATTTTCCTCCAAAATTTAAAAATAACTACATGTTCCCCAAAACAAAAATTTAAAATTTTATCATCTTAAAAATACACCAAATAAAAAACTATTTTTGTATAAAACTATCATAAAGATTTAAAATAAAAATTGTATGTAATTAATTAAATAATAGTATTACATTAATAAAATTATATTATCTTTCAAAAAATTGTATTATATGTAAATCATATGTCAAATAAAAATAAATCAATTTGCGTAAAAAAACTAAAAAATTTATAAATATTTACATGTTGTGGTCCAATATTGACAAAAAAAAACTGTAGTCGCCATCTGATCTAACCACATGAGAGAGAAAAGAGAAACGGAGGACAAAAGCAACTTGTAATAGAATAACAGTTGGTGTGCACTTTGATAACCTTAATATCTCCGCGTAGCCGAAAACGAAATTGCATTCGGAGTTGTGATACGAATGTTATGGTGGTTTTTCCAAAATACATCTCTGGAGAACGAATTTTTGAATTTCAATGTTCGGAATGAGTTTCCAGTCAAATCAGAAGGACACAAACGACGATCAACATATTTTTGGAAAACACCAATGATTTAGTTTTCAGATCAATTTGCCAATCTAGATTCAGAGACAGAATTCATTAGTAAATCGTGTTTTAAGGCGTTAATTCGCAATACATTTATCTTGAAAAATAAAAAATAAAATTTAATTAAACTAAAATATATACAATATCAAAAAATTTATTTAGATAAATTTCATTTAAAACTTTTAAAAATTTACATGCTTCTCCAAAACAAAATTAAAATTTTTCATATTTAACCGAACATGTATGTATTTTTAAATTTTAAATTTATTATACATAAATTGATTTTTTATATGGCATATGTTTTACATATAATACAATTTATTTCATATTATGATAGTTTTGCGCAAAATATATTTTATTGTTTGATAAATAGGTTTATCCTGCAAAATAAAAAAATTAAATTAAATTAAATCTAAACACATGTTAGATAATAAATTAAATTAAAACTTATAGCAAATTAAAATAATATATTATCGTAAATTTTATTAAAAAATTAAAACTGGTTATATATTATTGTAAAACAAAATATAAATTTTGATCATATTAAAATATATACTAAATAATAATTTCTATTTGCATAAAACTATCATAAAAATCTAAAAATACTTACATTCTTGTATGAATCCATAAAAGAATTAGGAATCATATTAGAAATCTTATAACCTTAGCCGTCATCTAATCTGACCCCTGAGAGAGAAAAGAGAAACGGAGAACGAAACCAACTCGTAATAGAACTAAAATTGGTGTGCACCATGATAACGCTAATATCTCTGCGTAGTCGAAAACAGAATTGCATTCCGATTTATGATACGAAAGTTCTGCTGATTTTCCCGAAACACATATCTGAAAAACGAATTCCCAAATTTCAATGTTCGGAAGTAGTTTCCCGTTAAACCAGAAGGATCCAAACAATGATCATCATATTGTTGAAAAACCTCAATGGTCTAGTTTTCAGATAAGTTTGCCAATCGAGATTCGGAGGTAGACTTGATTGGTAAATCATGTTTTAAAGCGTCGGTTCGTAATAAGTTTATCCTGCAAGAAAAAAAAAATTTCATTAAATTAAAAGATATACAATATCAAAAAAATTATTTGCCGATGTATGATAGGTGAGAGTTGCTTTTATAAGAAAATAATTAGGGTTTTATTGATTTATATTTTGAATTCAAAATTAGCTAATTTGCAGATTTTGGAATATTGTAGATATCATTAGCAATTTAAATAGGAATATTCAATAATACGAGGAATATCTCATATAATAGATGGTTTTAGAATCCTCCAATTATAAACAATAAATATATCAAAAGTTACAAATACATTCATTCACCAAGATTTAAAAGTTTGTTTCCAAATCGATTAGAATATAATATTACGAAATTCAAATATGGATATATGTAATATATCTTATATAATGGTACTTAAATTGTAATTTTTTAATTTGATTATTAAAAAGTAAAATAAAAATTTGTAGATAGTTATTTTATAAATGAATATATATAGAACATCTCTATATAATTCTACAATTTATTAATTTAATATGGACAACTATAATGTATATTCGGTTTGGATTGTTACTAAATTGAATTTAGGAAATTTCAAATTGGTTTTCAAAAATTTAGGATATTCTATGTTTGCATAAAGAAAATAGAATATAATTCAACTAAAAATAGGAAATAGATTAAGATATCAAAATCATATTTTTAAGGGTTGATTTAAACTAAATATTCGAATTTAATACTTTTCATTTTTTTTCTTCAAATAAATTATTAAATAATTATGAATAATATAATAAATTTGTACTACATTTAATTTTTTAAAATATTTTGTTATTTTGTAAAAAAAATTTAAAAGATATATTACTAATTATAAAAATACTAAATATTCTAAATATAAATATACTAAATTAATATTAATTTCAAAAAAAATTTAAATATTATAGAGTGTATAATATGAAGATCTCGTAACTATATATATTTTTATAAAATATTAAATATTAGTAAAAATATTAAATAAAATTTTATATCATGTATATCAAATTAAATTTAAGAAATAAAAATCATAAAATATGTTTAATAAATATTATGGAATACATTAATTATATTTAATTGTATTTAATTAAAAAATTCAAATATGAAATATTCTATAATTTGGATATCAGTTGAATTATGTAACAAATCTAGAGAATATTCAATGGATATGTACAATAATAAGATATAGTGTAATGCATATGATAATTCCGCACTATATTATTTTATTAACTTTTTCTTAATTTTTGAAACTTTAGTATTTTAATTAAAACTCTAATGACATTACTTGTAAATAACTATCAAATTAAATTAAAGATTAGACTTTCAAAAACTTACTTTTTTATTATATAGTAGATATATATATATATATATATATATATATGACTTTATCTATTACTTACACTTACACATATAAAACAATTTGGAAAGAAATAAATTGGAAATTAGGTGGTGGAACAATTATTGTCGTCTTGAATATATGGTAGAGATGTTTTTCTCTTTTTTATTTTAAAAGTTTGAACTGTTTAGATTTTTAATTTCTGGGGTAATATAAAAGTGCCGTTTGGTGTGTGACAATTATTATGTACTCCTGATAAACGAATTTCAAAATTATATATTGCATGGCGAGTACAACACGGGTTGATTGAGATTTGTCTTCATATCTCCACTTGCATATTTACTACATTCAGACACCAAGAAGACGACAGAGCAAGCTCAGTAGTATGTAGCGCTCTTTCTCTTCTTTTTTCGTTTATGCCGTGAAGATAGGGTGAATTACTAAACTAATATTTTGCCACTCCTAATTGATTATAATAATTTTAAAAAAAATTTATTAAAATTTTACTTTTTTGGAGATTATAATAAAGTTTTACTCCTTTTCTCTTTGAAAAGAAAAAAATATTTACAAAACTACCATTAATGAGTAATTCCACGTCATCAGACAAAAAACCTACAAAAAATTCTGAAGTGGTATAGGTTTCGTTGTCAAGTGTTGTAGGTTTTCATTTTCCTTTGTTGTAGGTTTACAAGTTTAATTGTCCAGATTTAGTTCTCCTGGTTTTAGTTTCTTTGTTGTAGGCTTTTGTTAAATTCTCATGGTTATGTAGGTTTACAAGTTCAACTTTATTTGACATATCTCGTATAGAACTCTGAACACATTCATTTTGTAGGTTTGTGTTCGTCTTTGTTGTCGGTTTAGTTTCTTGTTTTGTAGGTTTTATTTTTTATTTGTTGTAGGCTTAAATTTGCAAGATATCTTTCTCTTTCGTAGGTTTATCTATCAGGTATTGTATGTTTTGTAGGATTGATTTTTCCTTTTTCTCGACTTACTTTTTCTGTTATGTAGGTTTTGTTTTTGTTTATTGTAGGTTTAAAGATTCTTTGTTGTAGGTTTCTAAGGTCTTCGTTGTATGTTTGTTTTGTAGGTTTATATGTGTAAGATATCTTTCTTTAATTGTAGGTTTACTTTTACGTCTTGTACGTTTTCATACTTTGTCGTTCTCCTGCTATCATACGACTTAGTTATTCTGCATTGTAGGTTTTTCTTTAGTATATTCTAGGTTTTATGTGTCTTTTTTGTAAGTTTTCTGGGTATAAAACCTAGAAATTTTAAAGGCTATTTAACCCCAACATTTAAACCACATATACCTTCTTCTTCTACATTAACCATGCAATCAACAACCATTGACACCATTTTTCATCTTCATTTAAGCTATTAATTATTTTTGTAGGTTTAATTCTCATGTTTTGTAGGTTCAATTTGCATGTTATGTAGATTTGCGTTTCAAATCCTTAGTTCAATTATTGAGTTTACACACCTCAAACTAGAAATGCCACAAAGTGCTAGAAAGAACTCAAGTTACACGTTTTTTACTACAAGTATCCGAAAAAAATAATTTAGACAAATCTACAAGCCTTTAAACAAAACTTGCAATGAACCAACAAACCTACAAAACTTAAATGCTTTTAAACAAAACGTTTAAATTAAAAAAGTTTTGAAAAAAATAATAATTTTTTTTCCGAAAAAAATAAATTATAATGGTATTATCGTAATAAAAACAAAAAAACAAAAAAAATTAATCCAAATGGCATTCTTGTAATAAAAACATAACAAAAGAAAATTTAAGACATTTCCACACATTTTTCTTTGTGAAGTGTGAATAAAGACTATTCTGGTAATTAGTGTGTGATTATGAACTATTCTAATCATTCTTTCATTAAAGTAAATATTTTTAAAATTATTACAGAAGAACAAAATCTTCAGTTCTAGAACTCTAAAAACTTTCTTATTGTCTGTACGGACTTTTAGAGAAATGGTTTACTAGAAAACAACATTAGGAGATTGTTTATTAGGCAGGTTTCATCAGCTTTTTAGGTTGACTACGAACAAATAAAAGTCTACTCTTTAGCTTGCATGTCTCACAGAGAGAAGGTTTCTGTTGGAATGTAATTGTCTCACATCGGAAGTTGAGACAATTCTAATATAATATATATAAGCTAAGGGTCAATCCACTCATTATCAATTGACTTTGAGGTGGAAGCCCAAAATTTAACATGGTATCATGGCCCCGGATTCTGGCCCATCAGGCATGCATGATGATATGCGTCTGTTGTGGGTCTAGCCCAACATGCATGCATCATGTTGATGCATATGTTGTGGTCTTTCGAGATGTTCGGTTATACAACCTATCATCTCGAGGGGGCGTTTTGGAATGTAATTGTCTCACATTGAAAGTTGAGACCATTCTAATATAATATATATATAAGTGATAACAAGATTTTACTTTAGTTCTCAAATCCTATTGTACTAGTGTGTCGAAGTAGCACAAAATGTGGCAAACCAACTGGGAGTGTAACTAACAATCAGAACACAATTAGAGTAATTTGTATCTAGCAAGCTAAATCAAACTTGAAAATAAGCTAAAGGAAAAACATATCAAACAGCGGAAACAGAGCGAAAGATAAAGCAACAAACAAAGCAAGTGCATGGAGATGAGAAAAGGTTTATGAGGAGTGAGAATCATAGATCATTGGATCACTTAGCTCTACTAGGTGCTTAACAAATCCCAATAGAGCAGACCTTTAGGCAATGAGTTCACAGAACATTGAATCCACTCTCGTGGCAAGCAATCTCAACTAAGCTATCAACAAACCCTATCATCATAGGTGTTTAACAACCTAACCGGCGTGAAGAAACAACTCACTAAAGCTGATTCACGCCTTAGACAACAGATCCCTCAAGGTAAGAGCGTGAATCTCTGAAGTTGGTTTGATCAGACATTCTACCAAACACCTATCGGGTGCTAGAATGTCTAAGAATATATTTCAATTGATCAGAGTGAAATAAGCAGTAACAGCACCAAATTAGACGAGATCTAAACTTTTCTAACCTTAAACAACCTAGAAAACCTAAGATCCACACTGATTTAACCCATCCTCAAGAGCCCTAGGTGAATTACTAAGAAATCATGAAATAAACAAGAAACAACGGATCAGTGTGCGGTTGGAAAGCTTGAGACTGAACTTCTCTGTCTTCAGGCTGTGGCTCGGTGCTTGCACTTCTCCTCCTTCGAGTTCAACTCAATGAGGCTCTTCGAGTGGGTGGATCAGGGTGATCCTCTAAGTTCAGCTCAGGAGTCCTCTCAGGGTTATAATTGTAGCGTTCGCCACCTAACTCATCCGCTAGCACGAGTTGATTGGTTGAGTTAAGATCAAAGGATGGAAATTATGGCGTTGTCTCCTACTGTTGTTGTTCCGGCATTGCCCTTTAGACATACGATGATGTCCTGCGAGGTTGCATCGACGTAGAACGTCGTCTGGTTTCATGCAAGAACGATGTGGACCATATGAGAGACGCGAGAGTTAGACCTTTGTAGTTCAGAGGAGTTGCATCCCTCTCTTTTCGAAAGCGGAGCCGAATTTGAACTCCTTGAATTATGCCACAAGTGATGATATTTGTTTGTCCTACCACTTGTTCCATCGCTGCAGCAAATTGGTATGTTTGTGAGCTGCTTTTACGCCCTTGCTCATCTTCTGGTCCACATACTCGTCGAAGTTGAAGCAGTCAGGCGCTGCATAGTCCATCTCAGTTGGCTCTGACTTCTGCGCTGGTCTGTCTATCTGGGCTTGACCTCCACATAGGAGTTCTGCTTGAGGTATGAATACAACGTTGCCCTCAACTCCCACTGCTGTGAAGTCTAAGTTTGGAAGCAGAATATTCGCCTCATCTACTGCACCTGAGAGTGTAAACTTATACATCCAGACTCCTCTTCCTAACCTTTTCTTTAAAAATTTCTGCTGCTGGAGGTACGTTGTGTCGAGCCATTCTAGATTGATTGGTTTTGACTTTAGAGTCACGCTACACGCCTTCAATATCCTCGTTACTATCCCGCCAACGCAGATGATTCCCTTTGCATTGTTTTGTAACTGATCAACCCACGTTTTGTAGCTAACCAGCTGCTTCATCAGCGCCTTTGTGAATCTGTTGTTGTTCAGATTCCCCGCAAATGTTATCCCGTGATCAATATGATTGAGGATATTCTGAAGCCCCTGCTCAATCATTTCGAGTTATGTTTTCTTCACGTTCTCCAACTCGTGTCTGGCGAAACAAGTGCATGGAACCAATTTATGGAAGTATCTGATCCATAGGTTCCTGATTTTTGTGCACTTACTTTTGGATGGATCATATGGATCCGAACCCTCTATCAGCTGCCACAAATAATTTAACTCTTCTCGCTCGAACTGAGTGTCAAGTCCATTTGAATGTGGGAGTTTGAAAAGCTGTTCGAATTAAGTCGCCGAAAAGGAATTTTTCTCGTTGTGGACCTCAAAGGTAAGTGCGCCAAATACATATATTCTCTGTAGCCGTTCTTCATGTTCAGAGTATGTTCGCAATTCTACTGAAGCGTGGAACTGTAGAGTCTCTGCTTTGTGAGTGACTCGAGTGTTGGAGACGAATTGCGTTAACCCGCACGAACGCATCATATAGTCCACATCATTGGTGATGCGAAGCCTCACCATTGTCTCCCTGTGAAGGTACCTCGAGTCATCACCTTCATCTCTTTGAAAGCTCTCATCACTTTCTTGTAGGTCACAGTCTGCGGCCTTCTATCATCATCTGAATCATCAACTCTATCATCACTCTCACTAGAGCTACTGATATCCTCCATGACTGCATCTGACTCTACCTCTTTTCTAATGGCTTTCCTTTTACGAATAGTCGTTCTTCTTTGCAATGACTGAGAAGCTCATTCATCATCATCAACGTTTATTGGAGACCACTCAGCCATTGAACGCGTGAGCCTCCTCTTCGAAGAACTTTCTCCTAATTTCCTCATCTTCAAACTTCCCATGCCCTCACCAATAAAACTCGCATTATGTCTTCAACTTCAACGGCTTCACAAACAAATATAGTGCTCACTCGGCTTCCATCTCAACGGCTTCACAACTCCACCACGTGGCTTGTGGACTTGACTCAGCTTTGCAGGCGACTCGATTGCGGCAGCTATTTCTCTTGGACTATAGCTGCTGGACTCGAGCTGCTAGGCTCGAGTGGCGGTTTAATGTAAAGTGGTGACCGCGGCGGCTATTAGACTCGGCTAGAGGTTGACGCAGCGGTGACTCGACTAGGCATCGAGGGTGACTCGACTAGAACCTTAACTAGACGATGGGTCGAGTGGAGAATAAAAGAGGCTCGAAGGTGCAGTAACTCGACTAAATTTGCGGTGGCTCAACTTGGGGCTCGACTACGCTACAACGACTCCACGACAGCAACTTCACGACTCGACTAGAGACGCAATCGGGCGATGGTGGTCGAGTGGGATGTAGTGGTTGAATAACTCGACTATGGTGCCTCGACGTAGCAGCTTGGCAGCTTGGTGATTCGAGCACAAGTATAAGGTGGCTCAAAAATTGCACGATAATGATGAAGACAAGAATGAGAGAGGATGCAAGAATTAATGAGAGAAATCGTTTCAGTTTGTTGTTGCTGTGTGGAGAGAGTGAGAGGCGAGAGTGATGCTTAATGTGAGTGAAGGAGACATGAGGGACCACTGTTAAACTTTAGAAACACTTCATGAAGTGTAGTGAGAGGAGCCAAAATACATCAACTCACTATTTTCCTTTTAATTTTCATGCAAAAAAAAGTGTAAGACCCTAGTTATTACTACAACTAGCTTCTTGTCATTCTAAATAAGCATGTGGGCAAGTATTGAAAAGAGACATCAATCAACCTTATTCATTTCCATGACTAGCTAAAAACATGTGGCCCCTGGTAAAATTCAATTCCTACTCATGAAAATACCAAAAATAATATGTATGCACAAGGAGCAAACAAAAAGCAAGAGTAGTGGTTTCTGAATTAAATGAGGCAATGTTAAGGATACTGTGGGAATTTGGTGGATATTGTTGTGAATCCTTTTTCTTTTTATTTCTGACTCGACTTGACCACTCCATTGTCAGGGTCGAGTGACCACTTTATCTACCAGATTCTGAAGTAATTCAGTCATTAAGCGACCAACTTCAGTCCAAACCACGTAAATCGATCACCACTCCACGGGCTACTGAAAATTAAAATCAAAAGAAGCAAAAAAAAATCATAAAATCTTGTTTAAGTTATTTGCAAGGATACCATGAGACTTCCTCCCAAGTGAGCTTGTTTAAAGTCACTGAGTTTGACTTTTCACACCCATCAGAAGTGGGGTGATTCATCGAGAGAAACATAGATTCTCTCGGGAATAGTCTCATCAGCTAGATAAAGCTTCACTCTTTGATTATTCACAGTAAAATCTAATCACTCTTTGTTCACCAAAGTGATGGCTCGATAGGGTAAAACTTCCTTGACTCGGAATGGACCATACTATCTTGACTTTAACTTTCCAGGGAACAACTTAAGCCTCGAGTTGAACAGAAGCACTTGATCACCAGTTGTGATCTACTTGGGTACAATTTTCTTATAGTGAAAAGCTTTAGTTTTTTCCTTGTAAACCTTTGAGCTCTCATAAGCTTCAAGTCTGATCTCTTCTAACTCATGTAGACCCATAAGCCTTTTTCATGAGCTGATTTCAAGTCAAAGTTTAGAAACTTGGTTGCCCAAAGTGCTTTGTATTCTATTTCAATTGGCAAATGACATGACTTCCCATACAGTAACTAAAACGGAGTTCTTCCAATTGGAGTTTTGAAAGCTATTTTGTAAGCCCACATCGTATCATCTAACTTTACTGCCCAATCATGCTTTGAAACTCCCACAACTCTGGCCAGAATGGCTTTAATATGCTTGTTTGAGACTTCTACTTGACCACTCATCTGTGGGTGATAAGGTGTAGCTACTTTATGCTTAACTCCATGTTTCTTCAGCTAATTCTCAAGCAGCTTGTTAATGAAGTGAGAACCTCCATCACTTCTAGGCACTCCAAATCTAGGGAAAATGATTCTCTTGAACATTTTTATCATAACCTTAGCATCATTAGAGGACAAGCTACAACTTCAACCCACTTGGAAACATAGTCCACTACTACGAGAATGTAGCGGTTCCCTTGAGATAGTGGGTTGAACGGTCCCATGAAGTCTATTCCCCAACAGTCAAATATCTCAACCTTCATAATTGGATTTTGAGGCATCTCATTCCTTCTGCTAATGTTGCTCATTCTCTGGCAATGATCATATTTAGAGATGAAATCGTGAGTGTCTTTAAACACAGTTGGCCACCATAAACCAGCTTGTAGAATTTTTTGAACCGTCTTGAATATGGAAAAGTGACCACCGTATGCTGATCCATTACAATGCTCCAAGAGACCTTGAACCTCTTCCTCTACAATGCACCTTCTGAACAAACTATCAGATCATTTCTTGTAAAGATAAGGTTCATCCCAGAAGTAGTGATTCACATCTTTGAAAAATTTCTTCCTTTGATAAGAATCTAAACTCTTAAGCACTTCACCAACAACAATGTAGTTGACCAAATCTGCATACCAAGGTAAAGTAGCTCCAGCGAGCTTACCGTTGATTTGTTACAAATTCTCCACTGCTCTGAATGTCATGAGCTGCTCCTCTGGCATTGAATCATCAATAGGGATTGGGTCCTCTATCATCATTCGTTATAGGTGATCAGCTACTCCATTATCTACTCTAGGTTTTTCCACTACTTCCATGTCAAATTCTTGAAGCAGTAGTATCCACCTTAGTAGCCTTGACTTAGCGTCATTTTTCTTCATTAGGTACTTCAAAGCTGCATGGTCTGTATGCACAATCACCTTTGATCTACCCAGATATGATATGAACTTCTCAAATGCGAAGACCACTGCAAGAAGTTCTTTCTCAGTGGTTGTATACTTGACTTGGGCATTGTCAAGCGTTCTGCTGGCGTAATAAATCTCATTCAGCTTCTTATCCTTCCTCTGGCCTAGCACAACTCCCACAACAACATCGTTTGCATCACACATAATCTCAAATGGGATAGTCCAATCTGGGGCCTTTTCTGATATCTTGTGACCTAAGACAATTCCTCCCCTGACCATGAAGTGACATTTCTTCCAGTTCAGCATGAGATTGGTTTCCATACACTTGCTAAGTACCCTGCACAAATTTGATAAACAAGAGGATAAGGAAGAGCCATAGACAGAGAAATCGTCCATAAAACCATGGACCATCTCCTCAATCAAATCTGAAAATATAGATGTCATGTAGTGTTGGAAAATAGCAAGCGCATTACACAAACCAAATGTCATTCTCCTGTATGCAAATGTACCATATGAACAAGTGAATGTCATTTTCTCTTCGTCATCAGGGTGTATATGGATTTGGAAAAATCCACTATACCCATCTAAAAAACAGTAGTATTGGTGATTAGCTAACCGTTCTACCATTCGATCAACTTCCTATAATCAATGCACATTTTATGGGCAGTTATAGTCCTAGTGGGAATCAGCTCATCTTTCTCATTCCTGACCACGTTAATTCCTCTCTTTTTAGGGACACAATGAACAGGTGAAGCCCACTTACTATCAGAAATTGGGTAGATCACATCAGCGTCTAACAACTTAAGAATTTCTTTTTTCACCACTTCCTTAAGCTTAGGATTCAACATCCTTTGAGGGTCAATGCTTGAATGCGATTCGTTTTCGAGATGAATCCTATGAGTGCAAAGACTAGGTGATATGCCTCTAATGTCTGCTAGAGAATATCCTACAGCTTTTCTAAACTTTTCAAGTTCAGTCAATATAATGCACAACTCATCATCATTCAAAGCATCATTGACAATCACAAGATAAGTAGAGTTAGGACCTAAGAAAGCGTACCTTAGCATTGCAGGAAGTGGTTTCATTTCCACTTTGGGTGCTTTGAGCTCAGACCAGTCATCATTAGACGAGTTGGAGACACACTCGACCACCTACAGATCGAGTGGCGTGGTCGAGTTGGTATAGGAGGCTGTGAAATCACCGCTCGTTGAGGTTGTCCCTTCCCTAGTTGCTGCCTTGACCTCGAAAAATTCTCTCACTAACTCCTCAATCATGCCTTACTCATTAACCGGCTTGTGAGAGTTCAATAGTTTCCTGTAACACGCAGCTTCTTTGCTCAAACACCCATCAGTAGCTAGCTTTGTTAAATCGACTTGCAACTTATCTTTTGCTGTTAACTCTTCTAAAAGCTCATCTGCTAGAGCATCCATCTCATGTACCAAAAACACTTGACCCTCAATGGTTGGCTTCTTTAACACATCATTTATGTTAAACTTCATCTTGGGATCTTTCCCAAGGTTAAACTCGATTGTTCCGCTCATAACATCAATCACTGCACCAGCAGTGGCTAAGAAGGGCCTTCCAAAGAGTAGTGGGTCTTTGGGTTCCTAATCCATTTCCAAGACAACAAAGTTGGTTGGTATCTCAACTCCACCAACCTTGACAGGTAAATCTTCTAAAATACCATGTGGAATCCCACGGATCTATCAGCCAAGATTAAGGATATCTTGAAAGACTTGTAATTGTTGAATCCCAATCTTTGTGCAACAGACAGTGACATGAGACTGATGGATGCACCGAAATCGCATAGGTAGTTGTTGAAGGTTAGAGGACCTAGTGAGCAAGGTATTGTGAAAGTGCCAGGATCACCAAGCTTCTTTGGCACTACTTTCTTTTGGATAATGGCATTAACCTCATGAGTGAGCAATACCATACCCTCAACAATTTCCTTAACAAGACAAACTTCATTTTTCTTGGTTACACTCAGACTTGTATGGATGTGAAGTTCCTTGCTTCACACTTAAGACTATGAGTTTAACACTCTCCCTAAAGCTTGAATACGCAATGTGAATCATCAAGGACAAATCTTTAAAGTTGTAACTCCCCACCTCATTAAAAACCTTAGTGGAAAACTCATTGGGATAAAACCAACTAAGGTAAAAAGAGTATGGATCATGGTCACAACTTGGAAATATCAAGTCCAAGAGGCTGAGACAAACTCACATACTTGAGCATGTTCCACCTTCTTTAAATATTGCATTGTACCACCATGAAATCCTTCGGCCTTGGCTTCATTTCCTCAAATACTCCCCCTCAAGCTTGGACTGCAATGAATACCAAAGGCCAAGCTTGGAAGTAGCACACACACACCTTAAGAGGCTCCCCCTCTCGGTCAACACTCCATATGGAACCATCTTTAATGGCTCCATCTTCAACAAATCCATTTTTGCAATTCCCTTAGCTTCAAGTCTAGGATATCATGGATTACTTTACCTAGGTAATACTCACAAGAAGCACACAAACATTAGTTGATAAAACGAATCGAAAAGGTTAAGATTCATACCTTTACATGTCCTTTACTTTGGATCAGATAATGTAATTATGAGATCTTCACACATCAATAATCAAAGATATTTGGATTGCTCTTCCTTGGATTGAAATATCCTCAAATTTTTGGCTTGAAATTGGTCTAAGTCCAAAAATTTAAAAAATTCAAATCGTTGACATTTTCATGACCGTTGCCCCGTACGGTCGAACAGACAGCATCGACTCGGGTACGCTGATAATCGACCCGCGGTATATTATCAGCGTACCCTTAATTGCGTACCCCAAAGAACTTCTCTAGTTCTCTCCTTAATTGCATCCTTCAAGAATTTCTAGTAAGGCGACATTAGCATAAATGCATCAAGGATAGGAACTTTCACCTCGATATCCTTCATTTGTTTATCGAAAACAGCCTTATATTTTTCTCCTAAAGCCCTCTTAAACCTTTGTGGAAAAGGCAATTGGGGTTTATAAGGCGGGAGAATGAATGGCTTATTCTTTTTCTGAGGAGTTGACATTTTTTTATCATCAGACGGTGACACTCGACCACCTTCAGGTCGAGTTGGTTGGTCGAGTAGCATATCAGGCGAGGCTTTCTCCACAGAAGGTTGCACTCGAGTATTTGGCTGGTCGAGTTGAATCTCTGAAGTTGATTTTTTGGCCTTATCATTGATTAGGCAATCCTCCCCTTCCTGAGCTTTACTGACCTCCGTATCTTTGGCACTCTCCGCACGAATTAGCAGTTCACGTCCACTCTGTAGGGTAACAAGGGAAATGCCCATATGTCTTCATAGTGGAAAAAGAGGCTTGCACAAAGCTAGAAATCGCATTGCGGAGCTTTGCAGTCCTAGAATTGGAGAAAAAAATTACAAGGAATGTTGTCTTACACTCAGTCTAGGAGGTGATAGAGCCTTGAGGTAAATGCTTCTACCAGATGTGTGTTTTGTCCCCAAGAGAGAATGAGAACAACCTCAGCTTAAATGCATCCTCACGAACTCCATTGATTTTTATGAGGCTGCAAAGCCTTTCAAGTTCATCCAGATGATCAAGAGGATCTTCAAAAGGTAAACCATGCAAATTTTGGTTTTGGATCATGGAGATGAGACTGCTCTTGATCTTGAAGTTGTTGTTCTGGATAGCAGGAGGGACAATCCTATGTTGCTGGGTGTGGTTGCTTGGTGCATCTTCTGCTCCAATTGTTCTTGGCCTCCTCTGATGAGGTCCATGCACAAGCAGTTGTTCTATGTTCAAGCCTTGTGGGGATCTATTCCCACTGAGTTTTCTTGTTTACCGTGGAAACGACTTCTCTGCTCTCTCAACGCACATGAAGTTGATCAACATTGTCGAGGATTCGTAGAAGGTTGTGACTGCCTTTTAATCGTCTCAACATACAAAGAGTAAACTCAACTCAATCTGAAACAGAACAACAACAAAGGCAAAGCCATATGTGAGTAATCAACATGAAACAAAAAAACTTGATCTTAGGAAGTTAATAATCCTAAATGTAGCTAGCAGAAACTCATTTGCAACGACGCCAATTTGATAACATGATTTTACTCTAGTTCTCAAATCCTATTGTACTAGTGTGTCGAAGTAGCACAAAAGGTGTCAAACCAACTGGGAGTGTAACTAACAATCAGGATACAATCAACTTCTCTAATCCAAGTCAATCAAAGTAATTTGTATCTAGCAATTTGAATCAAACCTGAAAATAAGCTAAAGGAAAAACATATCAAACAGTGGAAACAAAGTGAAAGCAAAACAAAGTAGTGAAAAAAGAAAGCAACAGACAAAGCAAGTAACAACTATCATGTACTAGAATGTTTAAGAACAGATTTCAATTGATCAGAGTGAAATAAGCAGTAACAACACCAAATCAGACGAGATCTAAACTTTTCTAACCTCAAACAACCTAAGATCCACACTGATCTAAACCATCCTCAAGAGCCCTAGGTGAACTACTCAAAAATCATGAAATAAACAACAACAATGGAAATCACCTTAGGCAACATCAGCAATAAACTAGAAACGAAATGATGAATAAGATTAAACGAAAATAGAAATTGCATTAGAAAATCATAAACATAAAGTTTTGTTCTGAAAATTACAAAAACAAAAATGGCTGTTGCACAAAAGTGGCAAAAACTAGGTTATCCCTTTTTGGTCACAGCCAAGGATATTTATACCGAATTAAGCTAAAACCTAGAATAAGTCGGCCCATCTACATCGGCCCATCGAGAAGTCAGTTCTAATTCAATTCGGGCCATCTGCTGAAGTGGCTCGTCTAACAGGATCCACTGGAGATGTGACTCGACAACGGACTCGAGGGCAGACTCAATCACAGACTCGAGTGATGACTCGGCCACAGACTCGAGTGTTGACTCGACCACGAACTCGAGTGCATCGGTGACTCGAGCACGAGCTCGAGTGGTGACATTGAGCTGGTTCTGTTCTATCCATCCTCTGCTCCCATTTAACTCGAGATGCGTCTCAATACTCCTGTTGCTTCGTCAAAGCTGATCATTCATCCCAGAGTCTCCACAACGTCCAGAATGCTCCAATTTGTGCTCTCCAAGTACCTAAAAACTCCTTCAATGCAATATGTGTGTAATGCAAATGCCAAGCATGCAAATGAAACTAATTAGACTCTAAAGCAGATGCAAATGTTATGAAATGTATGCAAAGTATACTAAATGAGACACCTAAAACGAGTGAAAATGCATACATATCAATAAGCTAGAGGTTAATCCACTCATTGTCAATTGGTTTTGAATTGGAATCTCATAATTTAACAGTGTCATCGATTCTGGTCTCCAAATGGGTTCTCTTCCGGTTCGTTATTTTGATCTACCACTTCTCCATCGTAGACTCAGGAAATAAGATTATACTCCTTTCACGGATATGATTCTGGCTAAGTTTAATTGCTGGTCTGCAAAAATGTTATCTACAGTATAGTTAACTTCTGGACCTCAACATTTGCTCTTCCAAAAGGGTGTATACGAGCCATTGAAAGTATGTGTAATTCTTTGGGGCTGGGAAGGTAGAGGCAAGGGGTAAAACGAAAGTGGCTTGGAAAGAACTATGTCTGCCTACGGCAGATGGTGGCTTGGGACTTCGTGATTTTGGTATTTGGACTAAAGTGTTGAACCTCAAACTTATTTGGCTTCTGTTCTCAAACAGCGGATTCTTTTAGGTAGTGTAGCTAAAGCAACACAAACTACAACGACACTCTTCCTTGTCAGTTTCTCCTAAACCGACACACTTTTGGGTCTGGAAATTTATGCTAGAGTTGAGACCTTTAGCAAAACAAATGATGAGATGTTCTCTGGGTAATGGTAGAGAGGCAAGCTTTTGGTTTGATAATTGGTGTAGTTTGAGTTCCTTAATTGACTTTGCTGGCACACAAGGCCCTCTTCTTACAGGTATACCTCTGGAAGCTACGACCTTTCAAGCCACCGAGCATGGTGAGTGGAAATTCCCTTCCCATCGAGCAAGGAACGCACAGCTGCTGGAGATGCGTCATGTTCTCATGGATATTGACCCACCGAATGAGATGAGAAGAAGTGATACTTTCTTATGGGGTTCAGCTGAAAGGAGTAAGCGCTTCTTTAGCACCAAAACTACATGAGAGTGGTTGCATACTCGTGAGGACAAAAAGGTTTAGAAGAGATCTGTGTGGTCTAAAAGAGGTATCCTGAAACACTCGTTTCTCTTTTGGATTACTCATTTGAATCGGTTGCCTGTTAAATCTCGTATGATTAGTTGGGGTGTTAATATCAATTCCACATGTATCATCTGCAATCAAGAACAAGAATACAGAGAGCATCTATTTCTTCATTGTACCTTTACACAACCCATCTGGTTTGAAGGTCTTAAACAACTTGGTTTGCCGAACACAGTATTTGTCTCTTGGAGCTCCCTCATCTCTTAGCTTGTAGGCCATTTAGTCTCAGTACCCTCCACTCTAAAGAAATTGGTTGCGCATGGAATCGTTTATGCTGTATGGAGGGAAAGAAATGCTCGACTACATGACTCTGCTTCGTCAACTCCAACATCTATTTTCCAGCAAATCGACAGGACAGTTTAAGACTCTCTACTTGCTCACAGGTTCACAGAACAGGGAAGAGGTCTCCAATCCCGCTTGGTCATGTTCCACTGATTCTCTAGTACTCTAGGATCTTTATCTAAATTGGTTTGTAATGGTCTTTTAATTTTTTTTGAGCCAGAGCAAACGAACAACTATTTCCATTTTGTAAATCCTCTCATTCCTTTTAAATGAAATTAACATATTATCAACAAAAAAAAACATTGGAAGATTATTCTTTAGTCAAAACACACACACGCATTATGAGATCATAATCATCCCTTTATTAAAAGAATAAATACAAAAGGCTTTACACATTTGAATTGAGTTGGGAAAACCAATATGATTGGAGCAAGTTTTTGCTGCTCTGTCTTGAATTAATTGAACCGGATTCTTTGCGGTAAAATGAATGTAACAGACGAGACATGTGATACGAATAACCACAACCAAATTTTTATGGAAGTGTTACTCTGAGATCCTTTCGGTCTGCTCCAAAAGACTGCAAATGGCAAAGAGGAATATGCATCTCAAGACTTGAAGTGGAAGTGGAAGAACATAACTCAGACTCAAAGATTTTTAAGTGCTTTTAAATAATTATTTACCTCAGCTCCAAAACCTTTAACGCAGATGTTTGTGAAAAGCTCAGATGAATCCGGTATGGGGCTCTCCTGAAGAAAATAAATAACAAAAAGAATTTAAGTTTAAACATGATTGTTACAATACAAGTACTCAGAGATGGTAAAAGCTCCGGTTATTACCTTGGCCTTAGCTACCGCTGCATCTACTTCTTTCCCCACTTCTTTCTCCATGTCCTGTAGTAAAATATATAAAGAGTGAATTATTCTTTTGATTCTTCTCATTGAAGACTGATAATTCTTGGTTTTTCTAGCCAGAAATTGGAGACATGCCTGACTGATTACCTTAAGTTCTTTCTCAGTAGCAATGTCATGAGATATGATCAATTTTCTCACTCTATCAATTGGATCTGGCACCTAAGGTCAGAAGATATAAGTAGACAGACTATACACTGTTGAAATTTAAATGATTGAGCAGCATTACTAGGGAAGTAAGAGATTATCTAACCTGCCTCACGCCTGAGATCTCATCACGTGTACGGTAAGTGCTTCCTGGGTCAGACATAGAGTGTCCATCTCAAGGATCTGCTCAAACAAAGGCAAATGTATGATGGTCAATCACCCTTACGCGTTAATATTAACTTAATAAGAACCTAATACAACTCTTTAACTCGAGAAATTTTCAGAATAGTACGACCAAAATGACTGACTCATGACTTTAGATGCATAAATGAGGAAAATACAATAAAAAGAATTAAGTAGTTCAAAACTGAACAAAACGAGCAAAACTTCATAAGCAGAGCAGCTACATACCACTAAACTTTTCAGAGAGTTCTAGAGACGTTATTTTGTAATCATTACTGATATGTTACTGATCATGGACCATCATTTTAAAATGGAGGACTACGACTCAACTGTCAACTAGCAGAACTTGAGCACCTAATAAAAAGTTTACTATTATGGAAAAGAAAGAAAGATGGTCATATGCTGTAATTCTGCTGGATAAACAAAAACGCTACAGAAACAGTTTTCTCCCACTTCAAACAAAACCTTATTCAATCCAGAATTCCAGTTAAGTACAAGCAACTAATGTTGCTAGCAAAGCTTATCAGAAGAAAACAAAAATGGCAGATATGCAAGAATAGAATTGTTGTCTGATTTACTATGATTAATACAAATATTTGGGAGTTCTTCTGATGTGATTCAAAGAGACAACATGAGCGATTGAAGACACAAAGAAAGAAAAGAGGCTTCAAAGAAATTGCAATGTGTATTGATTGAAAATCATAGTGCTAGCTTACGATAGGTCCATTCTTGAGTGCATGTTCTTTGGCAAACTTGCAAGCTTGCTTCACAGCCAGTGCATCCATACCATCCACCTAGTACACAAAACAGAAGATGATTATAACTTAACGAATTAAAGTTACACTCCTTCAAATGAGAAAAACAATTACATAAATCAACTACAAAGATAGAGCATTGAACATTGACAAAAGAAAAGCTAAAGTTTAAATAAAATCCTGTCAATTCCTTATGAAGAAGTACTCATCCATCACCTAGGCCCTTCTGAAAATTCTGAGATCAATTCAAAATCATAAAAAGGTTTGTCTTTTCTCTTTCAATTTGTGAGGAAGTTCTGTTCCTAAACTCAATTTTCAACCCTAACTCTTAATATAAGTAGACAACCAATTGAGGCATAGCTACATTGCATCATTCTAAGCTCGAGACGATAGACAATTCAATCAGACCTTTAAGCCTGGAACATAGTCTCCACGCTTGAAATAAGCTGGAGACTTAGCCGACCTCCATCAGCCAAACTACTTGGGTAGAAAGACAGCATTCACAAAAAACAAAGTAGAGTTACTCACAATGATTGTTCTCACAAACCAAAATCGCAGGCAAGTCCCAAAGCGCAGCAATATTCAAAGCCTCAAACAACTGTCCCTGATTCGCAGCACCATCACCATACAAAATAAACGTCACAGCTTCGTCCTTAGAATACTTCTGAGCAAAAGCCAAACCACATCCCAAGGGAGCCTGAGCTCCAACAATCCCATGACCACCGTAAAACGACGCATCCTTCTTATAGAAATGCATAAATCCTCCTTTACCATTAGAACAACCAGTTTTTCTTCCCATAAGCTCTGAAAACGCCTCAAATAGTCCACCACGACCTAGAAACGTACAATGATCTCGATAACTAGTAATAATAGCGTCATTTTTCGTAATGGCAGCTTCCATACCAATGGCTACAGCTTCTTGACCGTCATAGAGATGGCAGAATCCACGGATGAGTTTGGCTTTGTAGAGAGAATCAGCAGCAATTGCCATCCGTCGCATCAAAGCCATGTCATGGAAAAAAGAGAGAAGCTCTTTGGATGAGGTTTCGACGGCGCGTGTGCGTCGCAGAGATGCGACGTGAATGGGACTGAAGTCTCAACTGTTAGTGGTGAGATGTCAGTGGAGATTTGGCGGCGAAAAGCGGTGGTAGCCAATGTCTGTAGGAGATTGTTGGATCGAGAAGAGAGTCGAGAGAGTGCCATCTCCTCTGCCTAAGAAAACGAAACAAATGTTTTCGAGTGATTTGGTAAATCTATATATACTAAAAATAGCTATTTGAGGCTTCCTAGGCTTATTCCCCTGTGTTACTTCTTAAGCTGCCACATCAGCAAATTAACCAAACCTTATTCCCCTTTGCAGCTGCTCCTCTTTTCCTACGTTTCCGATTCCTTAATTTTCTCCAACCTCTCTCCCCTTCAACGCCTTATGGGATTCGACGGAGCTTCTTGGGCTGCTTTCGTTTGGAGAGATACATTTTTTATTTACAAATTACTCCATCAAATTTTTATTTTTTTTATTTTGTATCTAAACAAAACTATTTGCATTGTACTTAATTAAATTATATATTTTAATTTATATTCTAAAAACGATTTATCTAGTTAATAATATATGTATTATACCTAAAAAAAATTATAAACTCACAAAATCATTACAATAAATCACTTTATAATTTTTTTTATAAATTTGATAAACTCATAAAATTATTACAATGAACTACTTTATAAAAATGTTTTTGTATTTTATTTTTCTATTTATGTGGTGTAATATAATATTATTTAATAATATCTGTTTAGTTTTCGATAATATTTATAATTTTCTAAAACTATTGTTAAAATAAATTAAATAGGTGAAATTTATAACTATTAAAACTAAAAGAGGTTTATTGAAAATATTCAATAAATTTTTAAAAAAATATATTTTGGAGCAGAAAATAAAGTAATAGATTGATGAATAAATAGAGGAAAAAATGGAGTAACTCCACTGTGGAGTAAAATATGGAAGAATGATAGTCTAATAACCTATCCTTAATCAGCAAACCAAACAATAAGATATTAATTGTCATCTCATATAAGTGGGTTTTTACTAATGATTTAAGTAGAGGTTAACCATAACATAAATGAAACTATCGATTTAATATGCTATTTATAAAAAATAAAAAATCGTTAATTAACATTGACTTAAATATTTAATGTTTGATTTTTGAAAAAATACTAAATTTTATGTTGACTCAACTAATTGAACATTTCATTAATTTGCTTAACGGAAATAGTAAACTCCATTTATAGACCGTTAATTACATTAGTTAACTAAAACTCACCGTTTCATTAAACCGAAAAATCCCCAATTTCTGTGTCTTATTTACAAAAATCCCCAATTTGAAACACTAAATCCGAGTTTAGTTAAACGATTTCTTCATCTCAATACACTTTACCTCTAATCGATTGGAAATTTGTCTAGCTTATTGTCTTCGGTGATCTGTTTTTGAGTATTGTTTTGATTTCAATTTGAAGAGACAGCGTATAATGGAGCCTTCACATTATCGTGAGAAGTAGACGACGACGGCGGAGAATTAGGACGAAACAATGGTGACATGCGACGAGCTTCCAATTTGCGTCGTGGCATTGTGGTTTCCTATCGATTAGAGAGAACATATAATCGATTTAGGGTTTCAAATTGGGGATTTTCTATTTTCAGATCTTCGAAATTGGGGATTTTTGATTTAATGAAACGGTGAGTTTTAGTTAACTGAGATAATTAACGGTTAATAAACGGAGTTTACTATTTTCGTTAATCAAATTAACGGAATGTTCAATTGGACAAATCAATACAAAATTTGGTGTTTTTTCAAAAGTCAACATTAAATTAAATATTTAATCAATTATATCCTGAGAGTTCAATGTTTAATCAAATATTTTTGGTAAGTAGAAGATTAAATTGAGAGTATCTCAAAACAAATTTCTTAATAACATTTCCCAGACCCGCACCCATAACTGCACTTGTTACTTGTTAGTGTCAACTTCTCCTTTAGGTCCCTCTCCTCTGATAACGATCACTCTCCCCTAAACATGATACAGTATAAACTTCATCAGCTATTAAAATTATAACAGTCCATATTACAAAACAGATTACCGTAAACCTCATCGGATATTCGGATCTAACCGCCATCATAGATTCTTCTCCTACAAATACAAATGTTAGACCTATGACAAGAAGTTTCATACTTTTTAAATCATTATTATGGTTTTTCTCGGAGGCTTAAATTCAAAAGCATAAGAGTGAATCAACAGGTAATCCCTCTTTGTCAGTTATTTTTGCTACATAACCATATGGTTTAAGCTTTTTATGGTTATTAGTCACTATTGCAGTTTCATATTTATCCATCATCCTTGAGTCTAAATACCTGTCTCTCCGAAGCAAAACTCTGTTTAGAGAAAGAACAGAAGTTAACTGCAAAGCTGAAAATAAAAAGAAGATGGGATTAGGCAATAGGTAAAGCGGCATGTTCACAACCTTGCTCCAACATGAGCATGGCTAGACTGAGCATGTCAGTGTACTGATCACCTTGGTCTTGCTTGTTTACAAAAACAAATTAGAAAGTAGATGCATTACATGCAAGGAACTAAAGCTTATGATTATATGAAGGTGATATGAGAATATACAGATTCCCACAAACCTTATTATTGATCTCTTTAATTAACAAAAAAAACTTATCAACACGTAGTCATTTACTGATTGTTTTGTTTTCATGAAAATAGAAACCAAATTTAGAACCTCTGAAATCAGAATCTCATAATCCACCGCTGCACTGTAGCGCAGCGGAGGTGACGATCGAGGTGGAAATGTCTCTCTGAGATTATAAGTCAAGGAGAGATAGGCAGCAAAATAATTTCTTCTTGTTGTTGTTCTTCCTCTTTTCCTTTGTCGTTAGCGTTTTCCAGAAAAAATACCAGAAGAATTTAGGGAAATATCAAACGCAGTAATTGAAGAATGAAAATTTTATTTTGTAAAGAATAGAAATCTAAAAAGAAAAGTATAATTTTTTCTTTTGTAGCAATGGTTTAGTCGAAGAGAAGAAGAGAAGAAGAGAAAAATGGAGAAGGTGGAGAAGAAAACGAATTTTGAGGGTACTTTTTGTTATAAAACTTGAATATTTATATATTATATTATTATATATCTTTGTGTGAGTATAAGAGAAAAGACGTAGAGAACTATAATTTATTACTTCTCTTCTGCTTTTTGTACATCCAATTACAATGAGGGATGAAGGGTATTTATAAAAGAGAAATGGCGGTGAAATGGTAAGATATTTTATAGGTAATGATTATGTCTATAGGTAATTATTTTGCCTAGATATATTTATAACACTCCCCCTTAATTACCTATTGTGATATTATGTACTGCCTCATTAAAAACCTTATCATGGAAAAACCTAGTGGGATAAAAATCATGATGAGGGAAAAAAGAGTACAGTAACACAATCTCCCCCTGAAATGATGTATATCATAAATTTTGTAATTGACGCATTCCGATACCATGAACATGTTTTCTGAAAGTTGTAGTGGGAAGCGCTTTAGTGAACAAATCTGCTGCATTGTCTGTTGAACGAATATATTGAATATTCACTTCTTGATTCTTCTCGAGTTCTCGTGTGTAAGAGAAAAATCTTGGGGGGATGTGCTTTGTTCGGTCGCTTTTAATATAACCTTCTTTGAGTTGGGCGACACAAGCAGCATTATCTTCAAACACCTTTGTTGGCTCTTTATTTATGCCTATTCCACTCGCTTCTTGTATATGTTGAGTCATAGATCTAAACCACACACATTCTCTACATGCTTCATGAAGTGCAATTGTTTCTGCATGATTTGAGGAGGTAGCAACTGGAGTTTGCTTTTGAGAACGCCAAGAAATTGCAGTGCCTCCAATTGTGAAAACATATCCGATTTGTGATCGGGCTTTATGTGGATCTGATAAATAGCCTGCATCTGCAAAACCAACTAGATCGAGACTAGAATTTCTATTATAAAATAATCCCAAATCAATTGTTCCTTGGAGATAACAAAATATATGTTTTATTCCATTCCAGTGTCTGCGTGTAGGTGATGAACTATATCTTGCAAGCAGATTTGTGGCGAATGCTATATCTGGTCTAGTGCAATTTGCAAGATACATGAGTCCACCAATAGCGCTCATATAAGGTACTTCAGGACCTAATACCTCTTCGTTATCTTCACAAGGTCGGAATGGATCCTTCTCGATATTGAGTGATCTATTAACCATTGGAGTACTTACAGGAGTCGCTTTATCCATATAAAATCGTTTTAAGATCCTTTTAATATAATTCGATTGATGTACGAAAATTCCATTCCGAAGATGCTCTATCTGGAGTCCTAGACAAAACTTTGTCTGTCCAAGATCTTTCATTTCGAACTCTTCTATCATATGAGTTCTAGCAACATCAATCTCCTTTTGAGTTCCAATTATGTTCAGGTCATCAACATATACAACTATGATCACAAATCCAGATACAGATTTCTTAATAAATACGCAAGGACATATTGCATTGTTGGTATATCCTTTACTCAATAAATATTCACTTAGACGATTATACCACATGCGTCCGAATTGTTTTAATCCGTAAAGTGATCGCTGTAATTTGACTGAACATACTTCCTTAGATTTTGTGTTTAATGCTTCAGGCATCTTTAATCCTTCTGGGATTTTCATATATATTTCACTATCAAGTGATCCATATAGATATGCTGTCACAACATCCATTAGATGCATTTCTAGATTTTTAGATGCTGTTAAACTCATCAAAAACCTAAAGGTAATTGCATCCATTACCAGGGAATATGTTTCTTCATAATCAATCCCAGGTCTTTGAGAAAATCCTTGGGCAACAAGTCGGGCTTTATACCTTGTTACCTCATTTTTCTCATTCCTTTTTTGAACGAAAACCCATTTATATCCAACAGGTTTTACATGTTCAGGAGTTATGACAATAGATCCAAAGACCTTTCTTTTATTTAGGGAGTTTAATTCAGTTGTCATGGCCATTTTCCATTTCTCCCAATCAGGTCTTTTCTGGCATTCTAATATAGACTTTGGTTTTGGATCATCATTTTCATTGTCAATTTCTTTTGATACAGAGAATGAGAAAATTCCATCATCATCTTCTATCTCACTTCTAACCCAAATATTTCCGTTTTGGGCATAGTTGATGGAAATCTCATGTTTTTCTCTATTTTCGTCTTCAAGACTTTTCTCTGTATAATTTGGTTCTTCTGGACCATTTATATTTATTTTTCCCAAAATCTTTTTCTTTCGGGGATTTTTATCTTTTGATCCCATAGATCTCCCCCTTTTTAACTGAACATTGGGTTTACTTGTTATGTTTCCATCATTTTGTTCTTCCGGAACAATAACTCTTGATGGAACATTCGCAGCGGGTATGTGTGATTTTGTCACCCTTTTTGTATCAGTGAATGCATCTGGTATCTGATTTGCCATATTTTGTAAATTCACAATTTTCTGAACTTCCAGTTCACGTTGTTTCGTAGGGGCATCAAGGTGCCATAACGACGGTGTGTACCATGTTATGTCTTTTGGAACTTCTTTAATTCCTCCCCCTAACGCGGGGAATTCATCTTCATTAAAATGGCAATCGGCAAAACGTGCCGTAAACATATCACCAGTTTTGGGTTCTAGATACCGAATTATAC